>OZ024744.1:57393770-57426270 GCA_964016885.1 Eledone cirrhosa | reverse complement strand
AGTGAGGTCGGGTAGGTGTCACGACAAAAAACACACAGTCCACGCTGTAATGTGGCCGTGTATGTAACACGGTAAAAACCTCCCAGTACACACTGTAAACGTGGTTGGTGTTGGGAAGCCGTAGAAAACCCGCCAGACGTGTAGGTGTCACGACAATAAAACACACAGTCCACGCTGTAATGTGGCCGTGTAGGTAACACGGTAAAAACCTCCCAGTCCACACTGTAAACGTGGTTGGTGTTAGGAAGGGCATCCAGCCGTAGAAAACCCGCCAGACAGTCCTGAGCAAGACAACCAATCTTGCCTCAAGTGGGACAATTCCCGTCCAGACCCACGCTAGCGTGGAAAATGGACGTTAAACGATGATGATGATGATGATGATGATGATATATATATAGATAGGAACGAGTAGGACCCCGACAGCTGAGCTCAAGCTGTTTCTACGGGTAATTCTGGACTAAAAAAAATAATTAAAAAAAAAAATTAGCCGTCGGAACGGCTTGAGCTCAGCCGCCGGGATCCTACTCGTTCCTATCACCCACTCTACTACCCTAAGTATTGAGTACTTTGGTGCGTTATGGTCCATCTGGTTCCTTACCACATTTCCTTCGTTATATATATATATATATAAGATCAAAAGATGGTTAAAGGAGTTCAATATATTTTATTATGCGCATTTCAAAAACAAACATCATCAAACAATAATATTTGTGTTTTCATCAGATAAAACAGGAGAACATGATATGAAGGCTAAAAAAAACACTTGTTGATAGTGCAGTTTTAAATCAACATTTGAAATGCGCATAATAAAATATATTGAACTCCTTTAACCATCTTTTGATCTTATATTATGCATACTCCAGTCCCACAAACTGTAGAGTGCTTCTTATCCGATATCTGCATTGCTTTATTGTACTACAATAAAACTCACCTCCTACATATATATATATATATATATATATATATATATATATATATAAATTAGCGAGAATCGTATTTCGGCTTAGGAATTAACGAAAAACAACTTCCGAGATGTATGGCAAGCGCTCGATGATTCAGAATGAATCAGAGCTACAACATACGTTAAAGGCCAAACACACTGAGATGATGGTTAAACAAATCATCCGCACAGCCAAAGAAACGACCAAGTAATTCGGGTCAAACAATAAAAATATATGTGATTGAAAATTTACCCGGACCCTGGAAGGTTGGTATAATCCAGTATTTGGGTTTCTGCGACTCCTAAATCATGTACTGTCCGCTTACATAAAAATTGTTAAGCTTCTGGTGAGATGACTGAACAAGGAAGCCACTTTATCAACAGGTTTTTGCTCAACTGCTAATCCAAAGTGTGACTATTACTGACTCTACGTGGAGTTCAGCAAGGGAGCCAACACTTATTTTAGGCGAATGAATTCAGTTGTGTATAATATTGCAAGAATGCAAAATATCACAAATCGAATAAAGCTCTCGACAGAATGGTTAAAGTTAACAAAAGCTATTCATCAGTCAATAGCATCAACTAAAAAAATCAAGAAAATTAACTGGTCAATAGCTAGACTCTGGAGATTCATACAAATATAAATTAGCGAGAATCGTATTTCGGCTTAGGAATATATATATATATTCTCATTATTTGCCAATGTTGGTAATATTGGATAATGTTGGCAACACTTATCCTTACGTGGTCGATAAAATAAAGTACCAGTAATGCACTGGGATAATTGCTGGCCTTGTGCCAAAAGTAGAAGCAATTATCATCATCAACACCAACACCACCACCACCCCATCAATCTATTCTACCACTATTCTTCTTCTTCTCCTTCATTTCCTCCTCCTCCTGCTCCTTCCATCCCTCCCTCTCCTCCTCCCCTCCCCTCCTCCTTCTTATTCATCTTCTACTCTCCAAATCTACAATACCAGAACCATGGAACGATGTTGAGGAAGCCTCAAATATATCTAGTCAGTAGCATTTGGCCTCCTCCTCTAGTTCCTACTCCTTGCCTGTAAGGGTTGCATTGTTCCAGTAATTAATTGTTACGGTTTGATCCCTTCCAAATACTTTCTGGGATCTTGGGATATGTAACCTTTGTGCTTCCATCCTACACCCCTCAGGACAGGTCATAGTCCCATCGTAAGTTCTTGCAGCATTGAAGAATGGAGAGTGCAATATATTTTTTAACAGTTCCCTCTACCTAAGGCTTATCGCTTATCTCACACAAAGGATGATGTGGTATGACAGCCTTTACTACTTTGGTGTCTCATTCGCGTCAGTTATCAATTTGGTAATTTTCTCAGACCCGTGCAGACTAGGCTTTTTTAGAAGTGGCCTTTATTCACCTCATCGTAACAACATTACTGGGTTATGAGAGTTTTCTTAGGAGCTAACAGTGACACCCATGGCTCCATCTCGTTTAGAAGTGTATCACTGTTTGCCTGGGGTTTATTCGTCTGGATGGAGGCACATGGCTTAGTGGTTAGAGCATTGGCCTTGTAATCAAAAGGTTGTGAGTTCAATTCTCAGACTGGGTGATGTGTTGTTTCCTTGAGCAAGACACTATTTCACATTGCTCCAGTTTACTCAGCTGTAGAAATGAGAGGATAGGGACTGGGGTCCCTATCATTCCACTGCAAAGTGGTCATGGAGGTGCCACGGCAAAAAAGCACCCATCACTCACTGTAAATGAGGTTGGTGTTAGGAAGGGCATCCAGCTGTAGAAATCAAGCCAGAATCAGTTCCAGTCCCACCCTTGCAAGCAGGGAAAAGCGGACGTAAAATGATGATGATGATGATGATGAAGGAGCCCACTTATATCGCAACTCACCATCATATCTGGTAGTCATATCGCTATTCGCCACCCGCGACAATCTCGGTGATGATTGTTGTTGTTGTTGTTGCTGCTGTTGTTGTTGTTGTTGATGTTGCGATGGTGGTGGCAGTGGGTGTGGTGGTTGCGGCAGCGACAGTGGCGGTGGTGGTGTTGCTTGCAATGGTGCAGTAGTTTTAAGTTAAAGGTAATACATACATTGACCACAAAGACAATTCTAATGTACAAATTATTTGGTAAGGAAATTAGTTTTGGTAAAATTAAATGAATAAATAAATAAGCCCCCCCCCCCCCTCCTAAAAAAAGAAGAAGACTACTAAACTAGAAATGGTGCTGTGAATGACTCAGTAAGTACTGTCACACTACTAGTATATATAACATATGACTTAGTGGTTAGGGTGCTTGGCTTATAATTGTAAGGTTATGATTTTAATTCTTGGACCAGGCAGCAAGTTGAGTCTTTCAGCAAGACACTATTTATTTCTCCAGTACACTTGACAGGAAAAATATGAGTTGTGATAACACTGGTGCTAAGTTTTATCAGATTTTACCTTTCCCTTGAACCACACATCATATACAGTGTATATTGAGTATATATATACCCATGCTAGCATGGAAGATGGACATTAAACGAAGATGATGATGATATAAGGAAAAAAGATGAAATGGAAAATGCAACTGGAGTCTTTTTAAGAATATTTATTTGTTTCCTTTACCGGTTTTGCAGATGCAAGAAAAAACACAAACCCTTCATCTCAATTCTACTTTTGAGAACTGTGAAACTGGTAAAGGAAACAAATAAATATTCTTAAAAAGACTCCAGTTGCATTTTCGATTTCATTTATTTTCCTTATATTTTCACTCGTGTAGGACATCTCGTTTTTTTTTTCATTAAAAAAAAGACCTCATTTTCTTATATATATATATACATATATATATATATATATATATATATATATATATATATATATATATATATATATATATACATAGTGCATTTATAGTTTATACATGGTGTATCATCATCATTATCATCGTCATTTAACATCTATTTTCCATGCTAGCATGGGTAGTGAATATATAGTATATATATATATATATTATATACTATACAAATCGAACATTATTCTTAATGTTTGATATAATCCATACATACATATGTATATGTATATATGTGTGCGTATGTATATATATATGTGTATATATATATATATATGTGTGTGTGTGTGTGTACATATGTATACTTATATTTATGTATTAGCTGTGCTAGCATGGTAATTTACAAATTTCTCCTTTTCTGAAAGTTACAAGATCTTTTGTCCACAAGATTCGGTGTGAGTTAGAGAAAGAAGATGGAAGCGTATTACCTGTATCAAAACACAAAAAACATTCCAAACGCTCTGATTCTATCAGGACACCTGAATTAATACAGGAAGTTAAGCAAAACATTGATGACAATCCAGGAAAATCAATGAGGTCAATTGTAAAACATTTTGGTGTGTCAGAAAAAACAATCAGAAATATTGTGTATGAAGACATCAGATACAGTTGTTACGTGATGAGGAGAGGTCAATTCATGTCAGAAAAAATAAAAGAAAACCGTTTAATCAGATCCAAAAGACTTTTGAACAAACTTAAACATCCATCAGAAGATGGTGTGATTTGATTTTTCTCAGATGAAAAAAACTTTGACCAGGACCAGAAAACTAACAGAAGAAATGACAGATGGCAATGTGCAGACCCTGCTGAGGTTCCAAAATTTCCTGCAAGTGTCATAGTTTTGGGTGTTGTTAGCAATGAAGAACATGTGATGCTTCCTCATTTTTTTCCACAAGGTCTTAGGGTGAATGCTGCTGTGTATATTGAGGTTCTGGATAAAGTTAAGCCTTGGATCAACTGTATGCAATGGAAGACCTTATGTCTTCCAACAGGGCATAAAAGCCACTGGATCGAAATAAGTTGACTGCATCACCCGAGCAACATTGTCAACTTTTTTCTGAAGTGGTGGTCATCATCGTCGTAATAGAAATGGTGATGGTAGTGGTGGTGATTGTTCTGGGTTTGAAGTATTTAAATTGTAATTAAAGAAAGTGAATTAAAATAATTTTAGTGTCAACTACTTTTGTGAACATATGTTTCCTGTAAACATATGTTTCCTGTAAACATGTTTCCTGGATATTTAAACTTAGTGAAAATTGATATTACGACGTTTATCTGAGTATATACAAGTGTTTGTGACTGATGCATGCATGTGTGTGTATAGAGAGATATAAAGGTGAAAGCTGGAGTAAAGTAACTCCATTTCCTTGTACACTCTGTATAGAGGTTAGTGCTAGGAACGGCTTTCAGTTATAGAAACTATGTTAAAAAGGGTTGAGGCAATTCTCCATTTACAATGCAACCTTCCTAGTGCTGGTGCCATGTAAAATGCACACAATACACCCTGTAACGGGGTTGGTGAGAGAAAGAGCATTCAGCTGTAAAAAACCATGCCAAAAGAAAAAAAGGATTGAGAGGACACTTTGCGTGTGTCAATGACATGATGACCTCCCTAGTGTAGGTGACACAATAAAATGCACTCAGTAACACCCTATAAAATGGTTAGTGACAGGAAGGGAATCCAGCTGTAGAAAACTTGCCAAATAAAGGGTTGGGATGATTCTTCAGTTGTGTCATAGATATGACAACCTCCCTAGTGTTGGTGATCTATATGATAAACCAACTTAGTACACTCTGTAAAGTGGTAGGTGACAGGAAAGATATCTAGCTATAGAAAACCAGATTCTCTCCCCTTATTCTCTCCACTTTTATCATCTCTGTGGGGTTCAGAAATTTGAGTTTAGTTCTCACAATTTCAACACAGGTTTTTCTTGATCTTCCTCTACTGCAGCTTCCTTCTATTCATGGCACTTCTTCACACAACAATCATCATCCATACTCATCACATCAAAACCAGTGCAATCTTCACGTATTGGTATCATACTTTCACTCAGAGAGAAATCTCCATTGTTATCAACAATGGCAGTAGTTTTCTCAGCATACACACACACACACACCCATATATATATATATAAGAATGATAGTGAGTAAAATCGAAGTTGCATTTATGGCTAGCATCTTTCAAGAGAATAATCCTCAGAGGCTGGCACAAGCACTCAATAAGATGATATTGATAAATCGATAAGTTAAATCTCAGAGTAATAAACATACATTAAAGGTGTGACAAATTGAAAATTGTGGCCAGTTTGCAAAAACCCGTCCAACCCTTCCTAGCAAGGAGAATGGACATTTGATAATGATCTGTATATATAACAAATTAACCTGACAGATAGAAGTTCTTAAATCATTTAATCTTTACAATTGCTTCGACACAAAATTAAACACATGACTAGGCAAAATGTAATTCATAATAAAAATAGTAATGATAATAATAATAACTATAATAGTATATATATATATATATATATTTAAATATAAGTATGTATACGTACATACATATATGTATACGGACGTACAGTAGTATGTATATATATATACATACATGCACACATATATATATATATGTACGTATGGATTCACCGAACATTTATTATGATGCTCGGTGTGTTTGTAAACAAACGTCCCGAATTAAGCCGTACAGTGTCTAGCAACCATCGTTGCTTATTTGTTCAACACTGACAAAGGAACGCTATACTAGTTTCAAGCTTACTAGCTATCGTCAGCAACGTATACCTTCCTGCCAGATGATTGAACGTCTGAAAGTATATACTTTCCTTATGCATATTAACGGCTGAGCAGCCTAATTTGCATATCGAGTGAGTTAATCGGCCGGGCGCACCGAAAACGATAAACGGAAAAAATGAAACGAAATTTCATTTCTCACTCGTTTTCGGTACGCCCGGCAGATTAACTCACTCGATATGCAAATTAGGCTGCTCAGCCGTTAATATGCATAAGGAAAGTATATACTTTCAGACGTTTAATCATGTAGCAGGAAGGTATACGTTGCTGACGATAGCTAATAAGCTTGAAACTAGTACAGAGTTCCTTTGTCAGTGTTGAACAAATAAGCAACGATGGTTGCTAGACACTGTACGGCTTAATTCGGGATGTTTGTTTACAAACACACCGAGCATTATAATAAATGTTCGGTGAATCCATACGTACATATATATATGTGTGCATGTATGTATATATATACATACTACTGTACGTCTGTATACATATATGTATGTACGTATACATACTTATATTTAAGTAACAGCCGTACTGAGAGTGAGAAATGAAATTTCGTTTCATTTTATCCGTTTATATATATATTTTAAGCTGTAAACTATAATCAATTTGGTGTGTTAACTGGCTTACCAATGTATACAGTGAGTTTATTTGCCCTAGGTGTCAGGAAGACACTCAGCATATAACGGAAACAACACTGAAGGAAAAGAAAAATCAATAATAATAATAATTGTTTCTACTTTAGGCACAAGGCCAGCAATTACCCAGTACATTACAGGTACTTTATTTTATCGACCCCGTAAGGATGAAAGGCAAAGTTAACCTCGGCGGGATTAACTTTGCCTTTCATCCTTACAGGATCGATAAAATAAAGTACCAGTAATGTATTGGGTAATTGCTGGCCTTGTGCATAAAGTAGAAACAATTATTATTATTATTGTTTTTTTCTTTTCCTTCAGTGTTTTTTCCGTTATATGCTGAGTGTCTAATAATAATAATAATAATACAACCATGGTGAATGATATTTACTCTTTACACTACTGTATGTTTAAATAGCTGTATATCTTATTAAAAAAATATATAAGAAAAGAAAAAGAAAAATACATGTATGTATATATATATATGTGTGTGTATGTATATAGGTGTGATGCATGTGTGTGTGTGTCTGAATGTACATGCACGTGTGTGTTTATGCATATTTGATACAACAATATATTTACTTTCTACTGTAGATATATATTTATATATATATATATATATATATATATATATATATATATATATGTGTGTGTGTGTGTGTGTGTGTGTGTGTGTGTGTGTGTGTGTGTATAAATATATGTAAAAGGTAAATAGAAATAACAAAAATAACAACACAAACAGAACAGTAGATGGAAGAAATATATTCGTTTAATGCTTGAAATAGCAGGAGGAGAGTCTTAACGTTTTTGACGCTAGTCCTTCATCAGAAGAAAGAGTTAGAAATTAAAGAAGAAAAAGAAAGATTGAAGAGACGGGCAGGGCAGAAACAGAAATAAAAAATTTTTTAAAGAAAAATAATAGGTCCATTAATAACATATTTATTCATGTTGACATCTCTTGGAAAACTTTGGATGTTGGCATTTTGTGTATGATATACTTTTTTAGAAAAGTAGATGATGGAGTGCGTCTATATGAAAGGGGGGGAAAAAAGCGTTTTGTATATAGAGCTGTATGTGTTTGCATGCTTATGTGTGTGTGTGTGTGTGTGTTATTATACGTTCGTATGAATCTAAGGATATGTGTGCGTATATATATATATATATATATATATATATATATATATATATATACTTGGCGCTCACAGCCCTCGACCAATCGGGCAATGTGATCGGTGGAAACTCCACCTCGGCGTTCTATAGAGGATTAGTGGAGGGGAAGAGCGACGACGTACTTGGGGAAACTCTAGGCGTCGACGAAAATCAACTAGCCAATCTCTTCTGAAGAACTTTCGGGCCAGGGCCTATGGACAACTTCCAGAAATCTCTGGCCTGGCAGTGCTACCGAGGAGCCTTGCCAGTTCGGGATAAACTCTACAGGCATGGAGGTGCCGTCAGCCGGGCATGTCCGAGATGCGCACAGGGCGACGAAACCGTCCTGCACGCACTCGTCCAGTGTCCGAGCATTGCTGACTTGTGGGTTTATGTCGAACACCTGCTGTCGCGTGTAGGACGGATCCGGCTTTCATCTGAGTACATCGTGAGGATTGCCCCGCCCTCCTCCTTTAGCCGGGAAGGGCAGGCAGTTTTTATCTGTCTGGTGGCCATGGCGAAAGAGATAGTATGGTGGACACGTTTGAAAGGGCTGAAGACGAGCACTTACCTCTTCGGTGATGCTCTGATTGACTTTTTCAAATTTCATTTGAAAAGGAAAATCAGAGTAGAGAGGGAAGTGCTCTCTTCCCAGCATTTTGTTGAAAGATGGGTGAGAGAAGCAAGAATGGCCCGAGTGAATGGGCCTACTCTGAGTATATATCTGTAAATTAAAGGTGGAAAACTGGGAGAGGGCACTTGCCTTGGTGGTCAGGGTCATTGTGGCCTTTTAATGGGCTTTCTCCACAAATGTCCCTCCGAAGTCTCCCCCCTATTGGGGAATTTTTCATTGTTATTTTTTGTTACACCCTCTGTTTTTTTTGTTTTTTTACACGCAGAAATGCCCATTTGTACCGTCCTTAATGTCTACTTTATGTAAACCCTTGTGGTTAATAAAGAAATCATTATTATTATTATTATTATTATTATTATTATTATTATTATTATTATTATGATTGGCGACCTACGTAGGAAATCGTATTATCGTGAGCTCCGCAAAGGTTTGTTATTTCCGTTTGTTTAAAAATTGCCATTTATGGAAAATTTTATTGTAAACTGTTTATAAGCACACATACATTGTTTTCCGAAAAGGACACCCAAACAGATTGGGGCCTTGTGCCCAAAATTTTAACTTTTATTATTATCCAAAAATTTCTTTGAAAAAAAATGGCTAATTCCCCTCTGCACGAAGCAGCTGAAAGCCTTCCTCACAAAATAACACCTCACACCGACACCACCATTGTAAATGTTACTACGTTTGCCAACACAAAAAAAATATAAGCAGTAGCAATATTTTAAATTTGTCTCAGGCAAACATTCATTTCCCGCCATTACCAATGACTGCAGGTGTTAAACCCTCCACCACCACCACCACCGCGACAACCACCACCACCACCACCACCACCGCGACAACAGAAACAAAAGAAGAAAAAAATAAATTAACTCGTGACGTCGAAATGAAATCAAGCAAAATGGACTCTTCCCCACCAAAGACGACTGACGTCACAACCACCACAACTGAAAATAAAATTAATATTAACGATAACAACAACAACAACAATGACATTATAAAACCGACCCTCAGTTTCGCCATCGTAGCAAAACAATTCGAAGCGTTCACGGTAACCCAAGAAGATTTAGAAAATGCCAAACAAATGGTAAAGAAAGATGGGTACAGGGTCAGCCTCACCCCCCCACCTAATAAAATGGAGCATCGGCGCCTGTGCACCGTGTCGTATAGAACAATAAATGTAAAATCGCGCCGAGTGGAACGGGCATCCGAGTCCCAAATCCAAAAAGCTTTGGGACATGTGTGGGCAAGAAAAACCCACATCAGACGTGGGCAAAAGTATGGAACCGTGGATGTGTTCTTTGAAACACCAGAGGAGGCTAGAGAACACTCCATGGCCCCATTAAAAAGTGACGACCTCACACTCGTCCCAAGCTATTGTGGCCAGAGACTCGTAAAGATCAGGGTGACCCACGTTCCACCGGCCATCGAAATTCCCTGGCTAATAGCGGCTGTCCTCACCGGCATCGAAGCCAACATGAAAATAATAGCAGTAGCAAAAGAAAAGCAGGAAAACTGGTCCGGATCTGGGATGGAGCTCCTGATCCAAGCGGACCAAAAAAGCATTGAGGAGATCCCAGAGGTAATAGACCTCACTGACGGCAGCCACCTCACGGTAATTGTCGAGGGCAGAAGACCTAGGTGTGTCGTTTGTGGTGAAGGAACCCACCTAAGGGCTTTCTGCCCTCAGGCTAAAAGGTTGAGGCCACCTCTCCTACCCACCCCAGTGACAAAACCATCAACACCACCAGTAGCAGAGATGGCAGCAACAACTGTAGCAGCAACAACAGAAGCAACTATAACAGCAACAACCCCAGCAACAGTAGCAAAACCAACACCACTACCACCACCAGCAAAACCAACACCACCACCACCCAACGCTTCAGAACTAGCACCAGCGCCTACACCATCCACCACACCACAACCAAAACTAACGGCTGTGGAGGATTTTCCACTCCCCGGCCTATCACAACTGGAGACAGATTGTGACGACGAGGAGTGGGAAACGATATCCGGAAAAAAAAAAAGAAACCAAAAAAGAAAAAATTCTCTTCCTTCCCCCTCCAAAAACAAAATACAGAGGGAAACAAATAAACTAAGAAACAAAAAAGTTAGGACAGATATGCCACCATCCACACCAGCATCACCAACCCCATCAACCCAAACACCAACACCATCACCATCATCATCCCCAGCACCACCATCACCTACACCACAAAAGTCACCAAAAAGCGAAACAGAAACAAACCCACAACAAACGCAAACAAAACAAAACAACCAAAACGATACACACTACACAGCATTAAATTTGAACAACAAGCAATTATTACACTACATCCAACACAACACCAGCATCACAGAAAAAGACTACACAACAACCCCAAAATTCACACCACCTCCACACATACAAATCACTCGCATCACACAGAAAACGTACATGACACTAAAACAAAAATTCCCCAAAGACATCGGAGACTTCCGACAAGCACTCTCCAGAAGGATTTATAAGGACATCCTTCCTGAGGAGGCCACAAGCAGTGAAAAGGATGGAAAAGCCGTCCTTCCCCTACGAGAAGTAAGGTAAGTGGTCTTTCCCATCTTTTCCACTCCTTTTCAACATGACCTCACTCAGAATAGGCAGCATAAATGCGCGTGGCTTGGGGTCGTCATGGAAGCAGGGCCACCTGCTCAACGACCTCAGGTCACTAAACATAGATGTAGTGGCCATCAGCGAGACCAGAATCTCCGAAGCACAGGCTTTCGCACCGATCTTCGGCGGCTACGATGTGTACGCATCTCCCAGCCGTCCGGGATCGGGGGGAGGAGTTGCTGTGCTTTTTCGGAGAGGTTTGGATCTTGCCATACGGGCCATCTTCCTGGACCCAGAAGGTAAGTTGGTGGTGCTGGACGTGACCAGCGGAGACGGGCAAGCTTTCAGGTTAGTGGCCGTCTATGCCCCGACAGGAGCAGGGCGGCCTGATTTCTTCCGGCGTCTGGAGACCTTTCTTGGAACGTCCCGCTCTTTAGTGTTAGTGGGCGACTGGAACGGGATCTTAGATGCACGCTGGGATTGTGTGGGATTAGTGGATAGGGAAGGAGGGTGCAAGAGTCTCACCAACCTGCTCAGACGTTTTGAACTGTCTGACAGGTACCGAATGGATTTCCCGAATGTACCAATGTGGACTTGGACAAATCGCATAGGGTCATCCAGATCATATCTAGATAGAGTATTTTGTAGGGAAATAGATAGGTCTAGCATAGGCTGTCCACAATTCAAGATAGTCAGCTACACGGACCACAAATTCGTGATCTGTGTGCTTGACTTAGATAGGCTTCATAGACGAGGACCCGGCTACTGGAAGCTAAACGCGTCCTTACCAGCGCGCAAGGCCTACAGAGACCGGATTAGCGAACTAGTTAAGCGGGCGTTGACGGGGGCCATCGTCAACAACAAGTGGTGGTTTGCTCTGAAAAGAGCAATTAGAATAGAGTCCATTAGGTTTAGTAAGACTTTAGCAATAGAGAAAAATAGAGCAGAGGGAGAATTAGTTAGAAAATTAGATGAGGCGCTTAGCAAAGGCATCGCGACCGACGTACTTGCGGCGAAATTGGCCCTTGACCAATTCTTCAATGCAAAGCACGAAGGCTGCGTTGTCAGAGCTAGGGTGCGTGCTCTCAGACACGAGGGGACGAAAGCCGTTGAATGGGCCCGAGTGGCGGAGGCGCGTCGTGGCAACAAAGCCACGATCCGGTCTTTGGTGGACCACGACGGGCGCATGCTACTCGATCCCGGGCAAATGTGTGAAGCTTTTCAGCGACACTTCGCTCAACTGTTCGGGGGCAGTGGCGGGCCGGATCGAGGGATGGACTTTAGTGTCTACCTCGACGGACTGCCGCGGCTTTCGGCCACTGAGGCGGAGTGTTGCGAAAAGCCGATAACAACCGCTGAAGTACGGGATGCAATGACTAGTTGCACAAGGGGCAAATCGCCTGGTTTGGATGGTCTGCCCTATGAACTTTACGTACAAATGCCAAACTTGTTCGGAGGCCTCTTGGCGGACGTCTACTGCAACTGGCAACAGAACGGGAGAATTCCCAGCTCTGTGAGCCGAGGAGCGGTGGCGCTGCTGAGAAAGGATCCGAACAAGGGGGATAACATAGATAATTTTAGGCCCATAACTCTGCTAAACACAGAGTTCAAGATTTTGGCCAAGGTGCTAGCAAAGAGGTTGGCGCTTGTCGTTGGTGGTCTGGTGGGAGAGGCACAGACATGCGCCATTCCCGACAGATCCATCCACGACAACCTCCACCTCATGCGATACATCGTAGAGAGGGTAGCTAGGGAACCTGGCACGGGTGGGTCTTTGATCAATTTAGATCAGTCGAAAGCCTTCGATAGGGTCGACCATCGTTACCTAGCGGCCGTCCTGAGGGCGGCTGGCTTTGGGCCCGTCTTCAGAGGCTGGATCGCTGCCATGCACAGCGAGATCTGCTCTGTAGTGAGAGTGAACGGTCACCTTTCGGAACCGTTCAACATCATGCGCTCGGTCCGCCAAGGATGTCCCCTCTCGTCCCTATTGTACGTATTGACTCTCGAGCCATTACTGCACAAACTGGAGACGTTGAGGGGGGTCCCGCGCGAACTAGGATGCGGAAGATCCGTGTCAGCATATGCCGACGATGTCACCGTAGTGGTGTCGAACGCCAAACACATCGAGGCGATCGGTACTACACTAAGAGAATACGAAGCGGTGACAGGAGCAATGATCAACCAGGAAAAGTCAGTGGGCCTGCAGCTCGGCACCTGGAGAGGCAGGTCCATGCCGTCCAACAGCGTCGTCGGGCGCTGGACGGACGGACCGGTTAAATTTCTAGGGGTCTGGTTCGGTCCAGACCTCCAGACGGACAAAAACTGGGACGAGGTGACGAGCAGGGTGGCTTCTCTCACCCAGAAATGGGCCGAGAGGAAGCTATCCCTAAAAGGTCGAGCGGAGGTGGCGAATGCGTACATCGCATCCGTCATCTACTACCGCCTGACCGTCGTACCTTGTCCTAAGCCCCGCCTGACTGCGCTGGAGCGTTTGCTCTTTCGCTTCTTGTGGAAGGGACGCGCTCCGATGGTCAGGCGGTCCATCTGCTGTCAACACCCGCTACGTGGAGGGCTGGGCATGCCGTGGCTGATGATGCGCAGACACGTGCTCAGGCTACGACATCTCCACCTCTTCCTCGACGGTGATCAGGTGTGGTCGCCGTTTGCAAGACACGTTTTTCCCCAGCTCGTCTCCTTGACGGAGCTGCAGTCCTGGGTCAAGCGAAGACCGAGAGGGAGCGCTTGGAGACTGGAATGTCTTCAGGCGCTCACAGCCCTCGACCAATCGGGCAATGTGATCGGTGGAAACTCCACCTTGGCGTTCTATAGGGGATTAGTGGAGGGGAAGAGCGACGACGTACTTGGAGAAACTCTAGGCGTCGACGAAAATCAACTAGCCAATCTCTTCGGAAGGACTTTCGGGCCGGGGCCTATGGACAACTTCCAGAAATCCCTGGCCTGGCAGTGCTACCGAGGAGCTTTGCCAGTTCGGGATAAACTCTACAGGCATGGAGGTGCCGTCAGCCGGGCATGTCCGAGATGCGCGCAGGGCGACGAAACCGTCCTGCACGCACTCGTCCAGTGTCCGAGCATTGCTGACTTGTGGGTTTATGTCGAACACCTGCTGTCACGTGTAGGACCAATCCAGCTATCAGCTGAGTCCATCGTGAGGATTGCCCCGCCCCCTTCCTTTAGCCTGGAAGGGCAGGCAGTTTTTATCTGTCTGGTGGCCATGGCGAAAGAGATAGTATGGTGGACACGTTTGAAAGGGCTGAAGACGAGCACTTACCTCTTCGGTGATGCCCTGATTAACTTTTTCAAATTTCATTTGAAAAGGAAAATCAGGGTAGAGAGGGAAGTGCTCTCTTCCCAGCATTTTGTTGAAAGATGGGTAAGAGAAGCAAGTATGGCCCGAATGAATGGGCCCTCTCTGAGTATGTGTCTGTAAATTAAAGGTGGAAAACTGGGAGAGGGCACTTGCCCTGGTGGTCAGGGCCACTGTGGTCTTTTAATGGGCTTTCTCCACAAATGTCCCTTGGAAGTCTCCCCCCTATTGGGGAATTTTTCTTTGTTATTTTATTTCAACCTCTGTTTTTTTACACGCAGAAATGCCCATTTGTACCGTCCTGTATTGTCCTGTACTGTCCTTAATGTCTACTTTATGTGAACCCTTGTGGTTAATAAAGAAAACATTATTATTATTATTATTATTATTATTGAATGCCATGGTTGACGGAGGCTCGGCTCTGTAAGGTATAGTCATTTTTAACCGTTAAAACAATTGTAAATTGTTTAAAACTTGAACCAAATTGTTGATAAAGACACCCTCCTCCTCGTGAGAGGGGTCTTTCTGTCCGTTATTTGGCCCTTCGGGGTTAAATAACCAGTTATTGAGGTTTTGTACCCAAAATTTCATTTTAAACAAAAAAACATGGCTACGAAAAAGAAATTTCATACGTCACTCCCACTCATTCCGTCTTCTTCTTCCTCAATCATCACTACAGCAGAGAGAAGATTGTCTCTCTCCCTCCCTTCTTTAAATGTGTCTCTCTCCCTCCCTTCTCTTTCGCAAGCGACGAAAGAAAAGAAAAGTCTCGTGCAAAGCGTGCAAGGTTTCTCCACGACGACGACGACAGCGACGAAACAGGTGTGCGGGAAATACGAAAACCCAGTTCATTCGTCTGACGTCAGGAATAATAGCAGTAGCAGCCGTAATAACAACAGCAACAGTGACAATGAAAACAACAGTAGCAGCCGCAACAGCATCACCAGCAGCATAAACAACAACAGCATTAGCAGCAGCAACACCAACAACAACCACAGCAACAGCGGCGGAGGCAGTAGTCGTAGTACCTGCAGCAACAACAAAAGTACCAGCAGCTCTGACGACAACAACAACAGCAGAGAAAAACCAATCTCATTTGCAGGTATTGCGAAAAACTTGGAAACAATCCTCATAACAAATGAGGAATTAGAGGAAGCGAAGAAGATGGTGACAAAGAACGGACACCGAGCAATCTGCAAGGCAGCGAAAAATTTTTTCGAAACCCAAGAGCACTGTACGGTCACGTACCGTACAGTAAGTACAAAATCCCGTAGGGTGGAAAGAGCCACAGAGGCCCAAATACAAAAAGCCTTGGGGTCTGTGTGGCAGAGGAAAACGCACATCACCCGAGGCAAAAAATACGCCACCGTAGACGTACTTTTTGCCACACCCCAGGAGGCAAAGGCCCAATCAGTAGTGACCCTAAGGAGCGAGGAAATGGTGTTGGTGCCCTCCTACTGCGGGCAAAAAATTGTGAGGGTCAAACTGACCCACGTCCCCCCCGGAATGACCCCTTCTTGGCTGGCCGCGTCTGTCCTCGTCGGAATCGAGGACAAAACAACTGTACTGCAAGTACAGAAAAAAGTAAGAGAAGATTGGGTCGGCTCCTCCATTGAGATGCTAATCCAAACCAACCAGGAGTGCATCGAAGCTATCCCGGATGTGATAGACTTCGATAACGGCACTCAACTGCCCATAAGTGTTGAGGGCAAACGCCCGAAATGCTTTCGCTGTGGATCGAAGACTCACCTCAGGGCCTTCTGCAACGAGAAGACCCTGAGAAAGGAGAAAACCCCCCTCCTTCCGAATCCGGCTCCACGGCTACCAGCAACAGGACAAGCGGCAACCAGGAACGATAGGCCCGTGGCACCCATACCCACTCCACGGAAATCAAAAACAGCAGCAGCAGTGGAAATACTAACAACAACAACAGCAATACCAAATGCAGCTGCAACAGAGACTCCAGTGCAAACATCACCAACAACAACAAGTGAAAGAGTGGAGTTGGTACCCCTCCCCGACCTCACAGAATCAGACATGGAGTGTGAGGTGGGAGAGAGATGGCAAAAGGTCGTAAGAAGGCACAAACGCAGAAGTAGCGCATCGTCGCCTTTGAAAAGGGAGGAAAGAAATGAGAAAAGGGTAAAGTCTACTGCAAAGAGACCCACAGCAGCAACAACACCAACACCATCACCACCCACACTAGCGCCACCATCACCACCGGCGACAACCCCACCGCCAACAACACCTTCAACACCACCACCACAAGCACCAACATCGCAAACACAACAACAAAACACACACACCCAGCAACAACGACAAGAAAATAGCAGAACCACACCCCACCCCCAGAAAAACAAATGCACGGCAATAAATACACACAACAAGAAACTAATGACTTACATAATTGAACACACAGACATTTCACAACAGGACTACATAATACCAGCACCAATCAAAACGCCAACTAACATAAGACTGCTAAAAATAGCACAGAAACAATACACAAATATTAAAACGAAATTCCCCAACGCAGTTGGTGATTTCAGGGACCTAGGAGGAACCAACAATCGAAGAGTATACTCAGACATTCTCTTAGAAGAGCCGACGACCAGCCGAAGGGACGATTCAACGGTCCCTTCACCAGACGATCAAGTGAAAAGGGATGTAAAAACCATCCCTCCTCTACCAAAAGTACGGTAAGTGGTCTTTCCCATCTTTTCCACTCTATTTTAAACATGACCTCACTCAGAATAGGCAGCATAAATGCGCGTGGCTTGGGGTCGTCATGGAAGCAGGGTCACCTGCTCAACGACCTCAGGTCACTAAACATAGATGTAGTGGCCATCAGCGAGACCAGAATCTCCGAAGCACGGGCCTTCGCACCGATCTTCGGCGGCTTCGATGTGTACGCATCTCCCAGCCGTCCTGGATCCGGTGGAGGAGTTGCTGTGCTTTTTCGGAGAGGTTTGGATCTCGCCATACGGGCCATCTTCCTGGACCCAGAGGGTAAGCTGGTGGTGCTGGACGTGACCAGCGGAGACGGGCAAGCTTTCAGGCTAGTGGCCGTCTATGCCCCGACAGGAGCAGGGCGGCCTGATTTCTTCCGGCGTCTGGAGACCTTTCTTGGAACGTCCCGCTCTTTAGTGTTAGTGGGCGACTGGAACGGGATCTTAGATGCACGCTGGGACTGTGTGGGATTAGCAGATAGGGGTGGAGGGTGCAAGAGCCTCACCAACCTGCTCAGGCGTTTTGAACTGTCTGACAGGTACCGATTGGATTTCCCGAATGTGCCAATGTGGACTTGGACAAACCGCATAGGGTCATCCAGATCATATCTAGATAGAGTATTTTGTAGGGAAATAGATAGGTCTAGCATAGGCTGTCCACAATTCAAGATAGTCAGCTACACGGACCACAAATTCGTGACCTGTGTGCTTGACTTAGATAGGCTTCATAGACGAGGACCCGGCTACTGGAAGCTAAACGCGTCCTTACCAGCGCGCAAGGCCTACAGAGACCGGATTAGCGAACTAGTTAAGCGGGCGTTGACGGGGGCCATCGTCAACAACAAGTGGTGGTTTGCTCTGAAAAGAGCGATTAGAATAGAATCGATTAGGTTTAGTAAGGCTTTAGCAATAGAGAAAAATAGAGCAGAGGGAGAACTAGTTAGAAAATTAAACGAGGCGCTTAGCAAAGGCATTGCGACCGACGTGCTTGCGGCGAAATTGGCCCTTGACCAATTCTTCAATGCAAAGCACGAAGGCTGCGTTGTCAGAGCTAGGGTGCGTGCTCTCAGACACGAGGGGACGAAAGCCGTTCAATGGGCCCGAGTGGCGGAGGCGCGTCGTGGCAACAAAGCCACGATCCGGTCTTTGGTGGACCACGACGGGCGCATGCTACTCGATCCCGGGCAAATGTGTGAAGCTTTTCAGCGACACTTCGCTCAGCTGTTCGGGGGCAGCGGGGGGCCGGGTAGAGGGATGGACTTTAGTGTCTACCTCGACGGACTGCCGCGGCTCTCGGCCACTGAGGCGAAGTGTTGCGAAAAGCCGATAACAGCCGCTGAAGTACGGGAGGCAATGACTGGCTGCACAAGGGGTAAATCGCCTGGTTTGGATGGTCTGCCCTATGAACTTTACGTACAGATGCCAGACTTGTTCGGAGGCCTCTTGGCGGACGTCTACTGCAACTGGCAACAGAACGGGAGAATTCCCAGTTCTGTGAGCCGAGGAGCGGTGGCACTGCTGAGAAAGGATCCGAACAAGGGGGATAACATAGACAATTTCCGGCCCATAACTCTGCTAAACACAGAGTTTAAGATTTTGGCCAAGGTGCTAGCAAAGAGGTTGGCGCTTGTCGTTGGTGGTCTGGTGGGAGAGGCGCAGACATGCGCCATTCCCGACAGATCCATCCACGACAACCTCCACCTCATGCGATACATCGTAGAGAGGGTAGCTAGGGAACCTGGCACGGGTGGGTCCTTGATCAATTTAGATCAGTCGAAAGCTTTCGATAGGGTCGACCATCGTTACCTAGCGGCAGTCCTGAGGGCGGCTGGCTTTGGGCCCGTCTTCAGAGGCTGGATCGCTGCCATGCACAGCGACATCTGCTCTGTGGTGAGAGTGAACGGTCACCTGTCGGAACCGTTCAACATCATGCGCTCGGTCCGCCAAGGATGTCCCCTCTCGTCCCTCTTGTACGTATTGACTCTCGAGCCATTACTGCACAAACTGGAGACGTTGAGGGGAGTCCCGCGCGAACTAGGATGCGGAAGATCCGTGTCAGCATATGCGGACGATGTCACCGTAGTGGTGTCGAACGCCAAACACATCGAGGCGATCGGCACTACACTAAGAGAATACGAAGCGGTGACAGGAGCAATGATCAACCAGGAAAAGTCAGTGGGCCTGCAGCTCGGCACCTGGAGAGGCAGGTCCATGCCGTCCAACAGCGTCGTCGGGCGCTGGACGGACGGACCGGTTAAATTGCTAGGGGTCTGGTTCGGTCCGGACCTCCAGACGGACAAAAACTGGGACGAGGTGACGAGCAGGGTGGCTTCTCTCACCCAGAAATGGGCGGAGAGGAAGCTATCCCTGAAAGGTCGAGCGGAGGTGGCTAACGCGTACATCGCGTCTGTCATCTGCTACCGCCTAACCGTCGTACCTTGTCCTAAGCCTCGCCTGACTGCGCTGGAGCGTTTGCTCTTTCGCTTTTTGTGGAAGGGACGTGCTCCGATGGTCAGGCGGTCCATCTGATGTCAACACCCGCTACGTGGAGGGCTGGGCATGCCGTGGCTGATGATGCGCAGGCACGCGCTCAGGCTACGACATCTCCACCTCTTCCTCGACGGTGATCAGGTGTGGTCGCCGTTTGCTAGACGCGTTTTTCCCCAGCTCGTTTCCTTGACGGAGCTGCAGTCCTGGGTCAAGCGAAGACCGAGAGGGAGCGCCTGGAGACTGGAATGTCTTCAGGCGCTCACAGCCCTCGACCAATCGGGCAATGTGATCGGTGGAAACTCCACCTCGGCGTTCTATAGAGGATTAGTGGAGGGGAAGAGCGACGACGTACTTGGGGAAACTCTAGGCGTCGACGAAAATCAACTAGCCAATCTCTTCGGAAGAACTTTCGGGCCAGGGCCTATGGACAACTTCCAGAAATCTCTGGCCTGGCAGTGCTACCGAGGAGCCTTGCCAGTTCGGGATAAACTCTACAGGCATGGAGGTGCCGTCAGCCGGGCATGTCCGAGATGCGCGCAGAGCGACGAAACCGTCCTGCACGCACTCGTCCAGTGTCCGAAAATTGCTGACTTGTGGGTTTATGTCGAACACCTGCTGTCGCGTTTAGGACGGATCCAGCTATCATCTGAGTCTATCGTGAGGATTGCCCCGCCCTCCTCCTTTAGCCGGGAAGGGCAGGCAGTTTTTATCTGTCTGGTGGCCATGGCGAAAGAGATAGTATGGTGGACACGTTTGAAAGGGCTGAAGACGAGCACTTACCTCTTCGGTGATGCTCTGATTGACTTTTTCAAATTTCATTTGAAAAGGAAAATCAGAGTAGAGAAGGAAGTGCTCTCTTCCCAGCATTTTGTTGAAAGATGGGTGAGAGAAGCAAGAATGGCCCGAGTGAATGGGCCGACTCTGAGTATATATCTGTAAACTAAAGGTGGAAAACTGGGAGAGGGCACTTGCCTTGGTGGTCAGGGTCATTGTGGCTTTTTACTGGGCTTTCTCCACAAATGTCCCTCCGAAGTCTCCCCCCTATTGGGGAATTTTTCATTGTTATTTTCATTGTTATTTTTGTTACATCCTCTGTTTTTGTTTTTTTTTACACGCAGAAATGCCCATTTGTACCGTCCTGCATTGTCCTGCACTGTCCTTAATGTCTACTTTATGTAAACCCTTGTGGTTAATAAAGAAATCATTATTATTATTATTATTACTATTATTATTATTATTATTATTATTATTATTATTATTATTATCATCATCATCATCATCATATTTCTCATGGAGAATAATGGTATAACATTATTACAAATAAATGACTATCAGTATGTAAAGTATCATATTTGCATAGCTGGAGTGGCTTGTACCAATTTAATATGAGCTGTTGAAGAGACAGATGGCATACTGTCCACAGTTCTTCAACCGAAATATAAAAAGAAGAAAATTTGAAACATACTTCAAATCTATTTATTTTAAGTTTGATTTTGTTTTCCTTATTAGTTATGTCTGGAGGAAGGGACATTGCCCATTACCTTTATAGATTTTTAAAATCTAGTGTAATTGATTTTGTTGACATCCTTCTTAACCCTTTAGCATTTACATTACTCTATATTTACTATTGTATTTTGGGGGCTTTATCTTACATAATATTGTATCTATACCTTAACATGAGTATGAGTGGCCAGTTACAGTTGGTTTGAGCAGAAAGAAGTGAGGGAGTTCTCGCTGGATACAGCTGGTTTAAATGCTAAAGGGTTAAACTGTTGTTGTACTTTGATGACTGTAGGTAAAGTTATGAGTAAGGAGGGAATTCCAGAGGGAAGATGTTCTGTGGAGGAAGGACTGTGCATAGTCATTAGTGCAGGGCTAGAGGAAGGTAGCAGATACACTGTAGGTGAGGAGTCTGAGAGGCAGGTTAAGGATGCCTGAGTCAGCTAGCTCTGAGAATAAGAGGCCATTGTAGTAGCAGTAAAAAGCAACAAACAAATAAACATCAAAACAAGGAGAAGAGAGAACATCTGTAAGCTAGAGGCTGGAGTATGTCTATGAGTGACTATATACCAGCTAATCTATTGTAGGCTATTTCTCTGCTTGGAGTCTAGGATGCCTGTGTATGTTGCAGTGGAAAAGGCAGGATAGAGAGTATCTTTGTGCTATCTGTTTGTTACTGTTTCTTCTACAGCTTCCATCCACTTGGATTTACTGGCACTTCTCCACCCAACAATCACCATCTATATGCATTACACATCCATACAAGTGCAATATATGTCTGTTTGTCAGCCTGTCTCTCTGCCTTTCTATCCCCCCCCCCCCCACCTCTCTCTCTATATATATACACCTATGTTTATGTATTTGTTATGTAAGATTCATGATTTAAAATCATTTGTTGATATATATCGTTATATTTGGGGATAGTCATGTCACCAATATTGCTAATAGAAACAAACACACTCACCATATAATTTTCACTTTATCTTTACCGTTATTGTTTGTTATTCATTCATTTGTCAAAGTCCTTTTGTCACATATTCTGTGACCTCAACTGTATGAAATTTTAATTATATTATCGAGAGTAAATCAACAATATCCCAGACCTGATTCACTTAACGAGTGGGGTGGAGCTTGTCAAATCAGACCGATTGGTCTTTCCAATTGTTAATGCTATCTGTCGGTCGCAACTCCAGGCAGAAGGAGCAACATGAAATAAAGTGTCTTGCTCAAGGACATAATGCATTGCCTAGTCTGGGAATCAAAACCACAACCTCACAATTGCGAATCGAACTCTCTAACCACTCACCATGTGCCTTCACATTTATACTGTATATAAATATATATATAAATATAAATATAAATATATATATATATATATATATTTATTAAAATAATAGATTAAAGTTTAAGCAAAGAATCGCTGCTTTCACCCTTAACAAATCAATGATATTAATAAATGGAAACTATATAAATCAATGAGATTAATAAATGGAAACTGGATAGTAAAACTTGAACTGTTAAGATCTCCTTCCTGGATATGTCAATATTTATAAAACAAACTTTGTATTTTATCTGATGAGAGCATACCAAAGTTTTGGTACCTTTGAAATATATATAATAGAATAAATATGGTTTTATAAATATAGTTTCCATTTATTAATATCATTAACTTGTTGAGTGCTTCGAATCAGTTATAAATATATATATTTGTTGAATTACCAACAAATTAAATATCCCTTTGCCTATATATATATATATATATATATACATGACAAGTGTTAAGGCACATGGTTTAGGGAATAGGGAGCTCAGCTCATGAACACAAGGTTGTGAGTTATTATCAAAAGGGTTAACATGGTTGCCTCTTTGAATGAAATTACAGGTACAACTCATTTTTGCCAGCTGACTAGACTGGAGCAACATTAAATAAAGTACTTTGACCAAGGATCATGACTCACATGTGCTTTCACATTGTGTTTGTAGGCGTGTATTGATCACTCCGTGTGTATACATGTGTATGCATGCGTGTGTGTGCATGTGTGTACATGCGTGTGTATTGTTGTTATTTAACTCAAAGATGTTCCAGTTATGACCAGCCATCTTGTCTTTTTCATATATTCAGAAAACTCTGGACCACATTATATATGTCCTTATTTTTAAGCTGGTGGACTGGGATCTAAGAGAGGTTTGGCTACTATTTCTAGCATATCAAGCAAGCATGCTAGAGGCACCAGTGCTATTAACATATGCCATGAGAGAGTTGAGAATATTCTGTTCAATGAACTTAGTATGGTCAAGGTTTCTGCTTGGTGGGTGCCACACCTGACACCTGATCAAAAGCACACCAGGCTGATCATATTACAAGAAAATCTGATATTGTTTGAAGTAGATCCAGTTGGTTCCCTTGAACATTTCCTAATCCAGGATGAGTGGTGAGTTCATCATTTTGAACCAGAGATATAGAGGTAATTCATGCAATGAAAACACTCCCCCTCACCTGCTCCAAAGAAGACCAATGTTGTTTCATCTGCAGGGAAGGTGATGGCCTCAGTTTTTTTTTTTATACAAAAGGGCCACACGGTCAATGAAGAGTTCTATGCCAACTTGTTGAGGCAGTTATGAAAGGCTATGAAGACCAGGGTTCTTGTTCCATCACATAAGTCCTTGGTTTCAATGGTTGCTGTGAATGACTGTGGCTTTGAACTGTTTGATCACCCTCCCTATTCTTCTGATTTGGCCCCACCTGACTATCATCTGTTCCTCAACATGAAAAAACACTTGGCTGGGAATTAGTATTAAAGTGATGATGATGTCATATCTGCTGTTGATGATTTTTTTTAATCAACAGGATGAAAGCTTCTTCACCAATGGGATCCAAGCACAGCGACACAGATGGAAGAAGTGTAGGGATTATGTTGAAAAATAAACCTCATTTGGTCACATTCCATTAGAATATCTTGGTCAGCCTATGAACTTTGCAGCCAACTCTCATATTCTACTGAGTGTGTATATATGTGTATGTGTTGGTGAGTGTGGCTATTAGTTAAGATTGCACTCCAGAATTGTTTACTTCTTATCAACAAAAGTATGTTTAAACGTTTTATAAATAAACAGGAAGATAAACCATTATTTTTGTGTCACCCTGACCTACTATATATATATATATATATATTTGTATTATATTTGTATATATATATATATATATATATATATATATATATACAAATATATATATATATATATATATATACATACATGGCGGTACTCAGTAACAGAGAAGACCCGCCTCACCTAAATACAAAGTAAAACCTACTAGTCAGTAGGCATCTCTAACAAAATACACCCCCGTCCCACCCCATCCACACCGCCCCCTTCAATGCAAAGTTATGTTGGTGCCACAACATCCAGGCCGAAACAAACGAGATCGTGTAGGTGTCACGACAAAAAAACACACAGTCCATGCTGTAATGTGACCGTGTAGGCAACACGGTAAAAACCTCACAGTCCCACACTGTAAATGTGGTTGGTGTTAGGAAGGGCATCCAGCTGTAGAAAACACGCCAGACAGTCCACGCTGTAATGTGGCCGTGTAGGCAACACGGTAAAAACCTTCCAGTCCCACACTGTAAATGTGGTTGGTGTTAGGAAGGGCATCCAGCTGTAGAAAACCCGCCAGACAGTCCTATGCGAGCAAGACAACCACTCTTGCCTCAACTGGGAAAACCCCCGTCCAAACCCATGCAAGCGTGGAACAGGGACGTTAAACGATGATGATGATGATGATATATATATATATATACTTGTATTCTAGAATGTTTACTAATTGGTAGCTGGAGCTGTGTTGTTGATGTAATTATGAAAAAGCACTCAACATCTTATATAATTTTCCAATTCTGATGTGGTATCACATGGGCAGTACAGGATGGAATTTACATACAGTAATAATTGTTTCTACTTTTAGCACAAGGCCGTAAAAATAAAACATAAAGGTTAGATTTCCATAATTTCTTTTATTACGTAATTAGCTATAATTCTGTAATGCTATAACGCAATTCCTGACTTGACGTTTTCAAGCAACCTCATTTAATTATCTAATCCATGCAACATATTGAAATGGGAACAGACCTGTGACCTGCTTTCAATGTTGTTATTTGAAAGCTCTTTTTTTATATACATACATATTCATATAATTTTTTCTACTTTAGGCACAAGGCCAGCAAATTACCCAGTGCATTACTGGTACTTTATTTTACCGACCCCGTAAGGATGAAAGGCAAAGTCAACCTCGGCGGGATTTGAACTCAGATCGTAAAGGGACGTAACTATGCTGGAAAGCATGGTGTCCGACCCTCTACCGATACTGCCAATTCATATAATGGAGGCACATGGCTTAGTGGTTAGAGCATTGGCCTTGCAATCAAAAGGTTGTGAGTTCAATTCTCAGACCGGGTGATGTGTTGTTTCCTTGAGCAAGACACTTTATTTCACATTGTTCCAGTTTACTCAGCTGTAGAAATGAGATGATAGGGGCTGGGGTTCATATCATTCCACTGCAAAGCACCCGGACCACACTGTAAAGTGGACGTGTAGGTGCCACGGAAAAAAAGCACCCAGCACTCACTGTAAATGAGGTTGGTGTTAGGAAGGGCATCCAGCTGTAGAAATCAAACCAAAATCAGTTCCCGTCCCACCCTTGCAAGCAGAGAAAAGCGGACGTAAAATGATGATGATGATGATGATGATGATATATATATATATGGTGGCTGCCAACTCGTTTTCGAGTACGGCCACTACTTTATATCCATGTAGGAGAACCCCTACCGATGCACTGAACGAGTGTGACTTTTTAGTCCAGCCAGCGACTTGAAAACTCTGGTACAAACACTACACTTGTATGTATGTATGTAAGTATGTATATATATATACATATATATATATATATATATACATACTTACATACATACATATACATACATATACATACATACATATACAAATATCTATGATATATATTTAAAACAATGTAAATTTATCTTGACTTCAAGTAACACATACACATTGGTAACTGAAATGAATTGAAATCAGTTACGAATCCAGGTAAACAGCATATGCGTAAAATCAAACACTGGGGTGTGTGTATGTTTGTCAGTCTCTCTATTTATTCATCGCCCTTTCCATCTGTTTGTATATCTATGTTTATCTATCTGTCTGTATATCTATCAATTTATTCATCTGTCTCTCTGTCTATCAGTTTCTCTCTATTTATTATTCAATATAAAAAAAACACAATTTGCAGCAAAAAGAATAACAATAAAAATTACACACAGACAAGTATATAAAAATATAGACACGCATAAGATAGACACATACATATTACACACACACATCTAATCATGATTTATGTGAAAATGAGAGAGTATAGAAAGGCAAAAAATGAGGAGAATGCTTCAATTGTGTCAAGGACATAACCTCTCTTGTGTTGTGAATCTACATGATAAATGTAGTTGGTACATGCTGTAAAGTGGTTGGTGCTAGGAAGGTCACTCTGCTATAAAAGGCTTGGTAAACAAAGGGTAGGGAGAACTCTGTAGTTCTTTCAAGGACATGACAACCTCTCTAATGTTGGGGTTCTACATGATAAATGTAGTTGGTACATGCTGTAAAGTGGTTGGTGCTAGGAAGGTCACTCAGCTATAGAAAGCTTGGTAAACGAAGGGTAGGGAGAACTCTGTAGATGTGTTAAAGACATGGCAAACTCTCTAGTGCTGGTGCCACTATGTGGAATAAAGGGGCTTGAAATGTTAGGTTTTTTAGAAAAGTAATTTGGTTGGTTGATGACTCTCACGTGAATAAGTATAATAAATTTTACACCAGTTCGCGTTACAAAGTTCTTATTGTATTTGCCTTTAAAAAAAGGGGCCTCAAATTGTTTTTCATATATGAGTGAAATTTGGTTGGTTGATGCAGTCACATGAATAAGCACACCAACTTTTGCGCCAGTTCATGTTTGAGGGTTCTTTATTGTCATTTTCACTTAAAAAGGTGGATCAAAAATGTTTTTTTTTTTATAAATGTAATTTGATTGGTTATGACTGTCATGTGAATAAGTACATTAAATTTCGCGCCAGTGCCAGTTCATATTTGGAGGTTCTTTGTAGCCGTTTTCACAGTGACATGATTTATCATAGAGAGTTGTGTGCCAAACAAAAGATAATGATCAAGAAAAAAGGGATGGGGAGAATTGTTCTGATTATTTTGTGTTTTAAGTGCTTGTTTCATTCTTGGGTCTTGTTTCAATAGTGGGATGTTCTTATGAATAATGTTGTATGTTTCTGTATTTCTTGGGTTGTGTGTGGAGATATATGATAGAATATTGGACATACCTTGAATTTGTTTCTGTTTTCGTAATTTATCAATGCCTATTGCTTTAGCCCTTTCTATTTCATTATCTTTCGAGCAGAATTTCCTTTAATTCTTGAAGTCTTTTATTTTGCGTTTCAAAATTGGAGACAATTGTGCAAATTCTTCTTTCTAGATTAAAAGGGATGTTCGTCTTCGTGTGCTTTGGATGGTTGGAGGTGAGTAGCAGGTATTGTTTAGAATTTGTTGGTTTGTAGTGTATGTCAGTTTCAATATTTGTGTCTTTTTTTACGATTAAGATGTCCAGAAATGGGAGTGGATCTTGGCTGTATTCCATTGTGAATTGGATGTAGTTATTGATGCCGTTAATTAAATTGTTTAAATCATTTAGTTGGTCGAGTGTGTGATACCAAAATATAAGGCAGTCATCCAAGTAGCATTTCCAATTCTCTGATAAATATTTGTCGAAGTTCAAGCCGTAATTTGATTTGGAATGTTCATATATCTGAACTTCCAAGTATGCCATGACTAAGTTAGCATAAGTTGGAGCGACCTTTGCACCCATCGCAGTCCCCGATATTTACTTGTAAATAAAAAAAGTTGTTCTGTAAGATAAATTTTAATTCCTCGGTGATGAAGCTTTTCTCTATTCTGTCAGGTATCTCATTGGGATATTTCTCAAGCCAGAATCCTATAGCTTCTAGTCCGATTGGTGTGGGATCGTCGTGTAGAGATTCACTACACCAAAAGACACAATAATAGTGTCGTTGTGACATGTTTGGGGAGGTGGTTTAAGAGGTAAGGTAATCTCTTACAAGGCTTGGTATGTGTTTGAGAATTGATTTTAGTAGTATGTCTATAAAGTTGCTTTGTCTGTTTTTCACATTGTGGACCCACTACAATTGATCTTAATTTAAAGTCAGTGGTGGGGTGGTGTGTGTTTACGCAGGTTGAGGTGGGTCCTTTACCGGCATCATTAATTATTTTGGCAGTATCAGTAGAGGGTCGGACGCCATGCTTTCCAGCATAGTTACGTCCCTTTACGATCTGAGTTCAAATCCCGCTGAGGTTGACTTTGCCTTTCATCCTTACGGGGTCGATAAAATAAAGTACCAGTAATGCACTGGGTAATTGCTGGCCTTGTGCCTAAAGTAGAGACAATTAATTATTTTACACTTGCCATTCTGAGTTCAAATCCCGCCGAGGTTAATTTTGCCTTTCATCCTTATGGGGTCGATAAAATAAAGTAGCAGTAATACACTGGGTAATTTGCTGGCCTTGTGCCAAAAGTAGAAACAATTAATTATTTTACACTTGTGGATCTTTGGAAGTCCATAAAGGTTGCTGGTTTTGTATTCAAAATGTGTTAATTAATCGCGTTCCTTGTTAGATAAGTCTTCCTGGTATTGACAAATGAATGCGTTTAATCTGTCATCGTTGTTGATTGCTGATAGTTGTTTACTCTTTCATAGTAGTTAGTGTCTTATAAGAGAGAGAATATAGAATTTTTATACTGTTCAGCATCAATAAAGACGACAGTACTTCCCTTCTCCACTTCTTTAATTACAATATCAGTATTGTTTTTTAATTCATGGATAATCTCCCATTCCCTATATATATATATATATATATATATATATATATATATATATATATATATATATATATATATATATATATATATATATATATATATATATATATATATATATATATATATAAATATATATATATATATATAATTAAATATATATATATATATATATATATATATATTTAATTATGTCTCATATAAAATAATACAACTGGCTATCCGCAAAATACGTATAGTTAGCACCCCAAACATATAATTGGGATTATACTAAGGTATATCCTAATGTTTGTTGAGTGAGACGGAAGCCGGTCGGAGTATTGCTTAAAGCTTCCTCTGTTAATGTATTAAATATATATATATATATATATATATATATATATATATATATATATATATATATATATATATATATATATATGAATATATATATATATATATGAATATATATATATATATATATATATATATATATATATATATATATATATATATATATATATATATATATATATATATATATATATATATATAACGGAGGAAATGTGGTAAGGAACCAGGTGGACCATAACGCACCAAAGTACTCAATACTTAGGGTAGTAGAGTGGGTAATAGGAACGATTAGGACCCCGACGGCTGAGCTCAAGCCGTTTCGACGGCTAATTCTGGACTTAACCGTCTAAACAGCTTGAGCTCAGCCGTTGGGGTCCTAATCGTTCCTATATATATATATATATAGGAACCTTTATAAAATAACCCACACCCCAAATAACTTCTCATTCACTACCAGAAAGGGACACAGCAGTCAACCTGTTGTTGCTACCAAGATGAAAACTGCTATGAAATCCCACAATGAATTTTATACTTGAATTTTCAAATCTCAAGTTTTAACTCTTCGTATTATTAATTTTTCTTAATATTAATCAACATTTGAAAAGATGGCTTTTGCAGACCCATCGAAACCGGTCATTTTTTATACCCTTTTTTATACCCTTTATTATTTCCTTACCTTATAAAATTATGTTTTTTCACAAAAAAGTATTCTGTCTCTTATATATTCCATGTGCCATTACCAACCTCAATTTTCTCTATAACCTTCGTTTTGTGTAGAAAATTACACTTTTCATATATACTAACCTACGCAAATCCGGAAAATGGCACTGGAACAAGACAACACAACTTCAAACTCCAATATAAATGAGGAAATCCTGAAAATCCTAAAAGAGATAAATGGAAAACTCACCATTCTGACAAAATAACAGGATATACCCCAAACCACCACACCGACTGACAACCAAATTTATTTAAACGTTCAAAACGTATGCAACTCCATCGAAAAACTTATGAATACCAACACAGAACAAATGACATTGCTCCATATCAAAAACCAAATGGGACACCTCTGGAAAAAACATCTAAAAACCAGAAAATTCACTTTCTGGAATATGATAAAAAACCTCAACAAAGCTGGAATTTACCAAAAATGGATTAACTCAACACCGATAGTTTTACCACGTAAATTCCAAATAAAGCATATTACAAACGAACCTGAACCAGAAAGAAAACTCCGCGAACAAATGTCACTCAACAGGATAAACATGGAAATAGAACTCCTAAAATTAAGGGCCACCTTAAACGAGCAAGAGTATAAGGATACTGATAAAAATATGGAGGAAGAATGCACTAAAAAGGCCGAGGGAACAACCCTACAAAATTTAATCAAATCGTGGAAACAGGACTGCGAGAATGCAGAAACTATTTCCCTTAAACGGTGGGAAAAATCCGAAAACTGGTTCCTCAAATATGAAGAAGACTTTAAAAGGACGCACCAAACAGGTAACCCCTTTATAAAGCATTTGAACATAACAAGAACTACAACAGACACATTTACACCACCAAACCCAACACACACTAACCACAGGCACATCCCCCACCAACACAAACCAAATACGGCCAACTACACCAAAAGAAACACATCCAACCACCACAACACAGGTTTCCGTAGAAATGCCCCCTACATAAACCAACGACGAAATAACATAGATCCAACTCACAACACACACACCACATTCCTCAGAAGAAATCCACCCAGACCACTTGAAATCACAACAGAACTTACCCACAACCACACCAGACATCACCCTCAATCCAACAAAAGACAACCCCCCAACCTCAACACTCTGTACCACAGAAATAACGCACCCAGACCACATGAACCAACAACAGAACCCTTGCTCATCAACAACCACAACACATACCACCCCCACCATCACATTCAACCTCATGAAACAACAAGCTACAGACCCACACGCAACAGACCAACAAAATATAATCACACATAAAACTACATTCCTTTTTTAGGGAAAAGCCTGAAATACCAGGATACTCGATGGCGCCCCCCCCCCCCCCCCCCCCCCCTCAGGAGAAACCAAAAATAATCAACCTCTCAAAGACACCTCTAACCAACACACAAATCAACATTTTAAGTAAGGGCCTGAAATTTACACCTACACCACGTAAACCAAACTTCCCCGAAATGAAGGATGACATCATGGAATACTGCCGAAAGCTGCGACTAACGGAATTCTTCCACAACGACACCAACACTGAAGACGAATCACTGGTTAGAAATAAAAGCAATTTCTGCCCACAAAAGGGAAGAAATAAAGCACTGGACACGTACTGCGAACACATCACCAACTTTCCCTATGAAAAAATTACAAATAAACACACGAAATCAAACCTATCTACACACGAATGGGAAGAATTATTCACACTTAGAAACAACCCTGAGATAACTATCAAAGAAGCCGATAAAGGCAGTACTGTTGTCATTATGAATACGGACTACTATAGGACCCTCGCACTTAACATTTTAAAAAACAACACATACTATGAAAAAACAGAAAACTACAAACACACCAAAACAATGGG
>OZ024744.1:57351270-57388770 GCA_964016885.1 Eledone cirrhosa | reverse complement strand
ATATACCCCACCCCACCCCATCTAAACCACCCCTTTCGATGTAATGTTATGTTGGTACCACAACATCCAGTCCGAAATAAATGAGTTCGTGTAGGTGTCACGAAAAAGAAACACACAGTCCACGCTGTAATGTGGCCGTGTAGATAACACGGTAAAAACCTCCCAGTCCACACTGTAAACGTGGTTGGTGTTAGGAAGGGCATCCAGCCGTAGAAAACCCGCCAGACAGTCCTATACGAGCAAGACAACCAATCTTGCCTCAAGTGGGAAAACTCCCGTCCAAACCCATGCAAGCGTGGAAGATGGACGTTAAACGATGATGATGATGATGATGATATATATATATATATACATATATATATATGGAGGCATATGGCTTAGTGGTTAGAGCACTGGGCTTGCAATCGAAAGGTTGTGAGTTCAATTCTCAGACCGGGTGATGTGTTGTTTCCTTGAGCAAAACACTTTATTTTACATTGCTCCAGTTTACTCAGCTGTAGAAATGAGATGTTAGGGACTGGGGTCCCTATCATTCTACTGCAAAGTGGTCGTGGAGGTGACACGGCAAAAAAGCACACAGCACTCACTGTAAATGAGGTTGGTGTTAGGAAGGGCATCCAGCTGTAGAAATCAAGCCAAAATCAGTTCCCATCCCACCCTTGCAAGCAGGGAAAAGCGGACGTAAATGATGAAAATATAGGCCAATGCTCTAACCACTAAGCCATGTGCCTCCATATATATATATATATATATATATGCCTCCATATATATATATATATAAATTAATAAAAACAAAGAAACAGTTCCTTATATTAAAATATTCATCATTTTACGATCGTTTCTAGGATATATATGTGTGTGTTGGTATGTATATCATATAGATCTATGTAAACATTTTACAAACTACCAGAGGGAATATACATACCTACACATATATATGCTGTCTTCAGAAATAATGATATTTGTTTACTGAAAAAAAAAACAACAAAGATTTAAAATAATAGGTCTGTTTGCGAACATGTTTTGAATTGACCAATAGAAAGTAGTAAGTGGTCAAGTTGATAGAATAGTAGTAGTAGAAATTTAATTTAGGGGTAGAGGAATGCAGACTTCAGTTTTGAATGGAAAGAACATTTTGAATGAAAAGATTACTTTGGGGATGAAAAGAAGTCAAGCTGGTGAAAGGTACGCGAAAATTTGATGTTATTAAAGAATAATGCTAATGTTAAAATCGAGTTGGTACCATCAATGTAAGCACAATGAAAGGACGAGCAGGAGAAATCGTAGAGATGTTAAAGCGAAAGGAAATTGATGTATGCTGTGTGCAAGAGACTTCTATTGAAGCCGTCACAGTGTTTCCCAATGTGTCCGTTAAAATCTCCTGCAATGATTAGGAAGTCATTGTCATTTGTTAGGGCAGTAGTGTGCATTAGGGACTCGTAAAACCTATCCTTAAGTTCATCTGGCAACCCCGATTGGGGTGCGTAAGCTGATATTATTGTGGTAATTGTTTTATTCAGGACTAGTCTGAGTTTAATGATTCTTGCATTTACCCTGTACACTGAGATTACTTTATCTACCCACTTGTCAGCTAGTAGGATACCTACACCACCCATCCCATCGTCATTTCCCACCCAGATAAATTTGTAGCACTGATTTTTGCCTACAAGGACTCTAGCAGACTTTCCTCTTCATCTAGTCTCTTGCACACAGCATACATCACTTTCCTTTCGCTTTAACATCTCTACGATTTCTCCTGCTCTTCCTTTCATTGTGCTTACATTGATGGTACCAACTCGGAGTTTTGGGACATTTGTCAACATTCGTGGGTAAGGGTCGATTTTTGCAGGGGTGTGCGTGTGCTTCCTGTCGCTGAATTGGAGCTTCACATGGGTGCTTGGTAGCTCGTGGATTCATATTCATTTTCATTTATTAATTCAGGGTTGCTCCATTTATTCTCAGCTCATCCATACATAACGGTAGGAAAATTTAGGGCTAGAAGAACAGTGGTGGTGGTAATAATGGCAGGGTATGTTGGGGCTGGGACGGGTGAGGAGAGAGGTAGGTAGTAGTAGAAATGGCAGGGTTTGTTGGGATTGGTAGTGGGGGAGGGGTGCATGCTGAGGTTTAATTGGTCAAATAGGCTAAATTTGGGGAAATTAAATAGGGGAAATTGAGAGGTAGGTAGCCAAATCATGGCCTGTAGCATCTCATGGCAAAATAGACGGATAGGAGTAGATGACTTTGAAGAGAAAGTGAACTGATAAATAAAACAACACTAATAATAGTGTAAGAGAGAGGAGGAGAGTAGATGACTTCGTAGAGAGGCAGCATGGTAGAGAAAATGAGGGTAAAAATAAATGTGTTGTGGAAGCTAGTGAAGTGATAAATACAGTAATAATTGTGAGCAGAACATTTGCAATTGGGGAAATAGAGGGATACCTGAAAGATTTGTATGGATAGATGGCTGGATATACATATATATACATACAAACAAACATACATACATACACACATACATACATACATATATGCATACATACATATATACATGTATACATACATATATACATACATACATACATACATACATACATACATATATACATACATACATACATACCTACATACATACATACATAATACATACATACATATATACATACATACATACATACATCCACCCATCTATCCATACAAATATATATAAACATACATACATCCACCCATCTATCCATACAAATATACGTACACACATACATACATACTACATTGTTTGGTTTGGTCAATGACAAGTAATATAAGTGTTTCCTGAACTGAACTTTGATTCAAACACTGGAATAATATATTCAAATATCATATTAACACAAACATGTACATATCTGTGCTCTGAGTTCAAATCTTGCCAAGGTTGATAAATAAAATACTATTCCAGTACTAGGTGATATTCGTTCTCTACATCTCTCCCTATGTCTCTCTCTCTCTTTCTCACTCTCACCCCTCCCTTTCTCTCTCTCTCTCCCACTTTCTTCTCTCTCTCTCCCCTCTCCCTGTTTGTCTGGAAGACATGGTTCAAACCTAGAGAGGGATGATGGGGTCTGCCGCATTTAAAATACCCCAGACTGCCATATGTCACAAAGGTGCCTTTACGCCTCCATCAGGAGGTATGAGTCTATACATACATGGTGGCTGCCAACTCGTTTTCGAGTACGGCCACTACTTTATATCCATGTAGGAGAACCCCTACCGATGCGCTGAACGAGTGTAACTTTTTAGTCCAGCCAGCGACTTGAAAACTCTGGTACAAACACTACATATATACATACTTACGTACATATATATGTACATATATATGTACATACATACATACTTACTTACATACATACTTGCGTATATATATGTATGGACATACATATATGTATGTACATATATATGTACATACATACGTACATTGAACAGATAAAACGATAATATAGAATTCTCCATCCGTGCATGTGTGACCCCTATTCTAAAATACAAGTAGAAATTTGTTGAAGTAGTTTTGTTCTTATTTTGAACAGCTAAGCCTCTCTAAAAACGTTTTTATATTTACTGAGCCATAAAAACACTCTCCGACAATTTTGCCATATTTCAACTCCAGCATCCTAAATGAATTTTTGACAAACTCATAGAGAATATTTCCTCAAGTAGATGGCATTGCATAGAATCCTATTACAAACTTTCAAATTTATTCTTCAGTGATGAATCTAAGGCATATTGTAATTTGCTTAACCCTCTCGATACCAAACCACCTGAAACTACTAATTATACAATTAAAAAAAGTATTTATGTTTATGTATAAAGCTAACATCATCATTTTATATCAAACATTTGTTAAGCTATGTTTCCAACACAAGATTAATAAGGAGAAAGTTTTCTTATTATTAAATGCCGCCAAATTATTCCTTGTTTTTAAAACTATTTGAAAATTATAGGCAATCTCTTTTCTGATAAATATGGCAATGGAATAATTAATCCAACTGACACCTAACATTTTATTGGCAATAAGGGAATATCATAAACATTTTTTACATATCATTTGCCATGTTTAGACATTATATCAACATTTTCATTTTGGATAATACATGACGTCACTTTTTTCCCTCGTGAAGGAAGTTCCTTGGACCTAAGGTGTAGATATTAAAAATAATAATTACTAAGTCACTGCCATTTTATGTACAAACTTGCTGAACTATTTTTTTATTTTTATTTTTGTTTGCTAGATCTGCAGGACAAAGCCAACTAGCAGGAGACCCAGGAGTAGACCCTGAGCAAAATGGATAATATCTTGGGGGTCCAGCTGGATCAGTCAGTTGGAGATGGTTGCTTCTGACAGGTACTGCTGCAAGGAGTGTTTGAGGACTCTGCCCCCATGACCCTCCTAAGAAGAAGAAGAAGAAGAAGAAGAAGAAGAAGAAGAAGAAGAAGAAGAAGATCTGGAGGAAACATCATTGACCATGGCTTAAGCCCACAGAGACTGGCGAGATTGATGTTAATTATGTTTCATTGAAACTGTTGTAATTTGATTTTTGTATGCAAGACATGAGCAGAGAGGAAGTTCCAGAGGATCGAACATTCTGGGTTGGAAAAACTGGGCATGTATGTTAGGATAGATCCTCTGAATGGACACAAGATAAGTGATGTAAGTAGTGGAGGTAAATAAGTAGTGAATGTCTGAGTAGATGGGCCATGAGATTAACCAACTCTGAGGAGGAGAGGCCATTGAACTACCAATAGAAAAGGCAAAAGGAAGAGACAGTACATATGTGGGCTAGAGGCTGATGTAAGTCTGTGTGTGACTTTATGCCAATTAGTCTAGAGGCTTTGAGCAGAGAATAATAGTTTCAATAGTAATTGTTCAAATATCCTTGGTTGCCTGCTATTTTCTGCTTGCGTACAATGTTAATTAACCTAGCATTGATGTTTGTGCTTTTGTGTTCCCTTGACAGTCTATCAACTTCATCATCTATTCCCTTCATTGTGGTTTGCTAATGACAAGCACTTTTCACATGAGCTGGGGGGGTTACAGTTTTTTAAAAGTAAAAGTATTACTATTCATGAATACTTTACAATGTTAATTAACATGAAGCTTGACATTTGTGATGTCATAGATAAGCCAAGGATAAAGTTTAAGTCATTCACTGTTGAACAATTTCAAACTAAACTCCTTACCACATTTCTTTGGTTTATATTAAGGAAAAATTGGGGGTGGGGCACATTGTTATAAAGGTCACAGTTTAACCAGCATGATTAGCGTTAATGTTTCTTTTGCTTAGAAGCTATCGTTGCATTCTGCACTTTTGATGCATTGATGATACAATATTTGTGTATTTTACCTCTTGATAAGATTCAGTGCACACCTTTGGGATTAGATGTCCAACAAAAACAGAACACATACTAGCACTGGAAAAAAGTGATTGATGATATGTATAGTTTTGATCAATATAAAAAGATTTCTCAGTGAACGTGTTCTGCTTTCCATCAACAAACATAGAAACATTGTTACATCCAGAAGCAGGCTGTCATTTAAAACCAGCCTAGGTGACACTGACTAACAGACTAGTGAGGACCAGAGGTGTGTTTTCACTGTTCAGCTGAGGTGACACTGACTAACAGACTGGTGATTGCTGAGGACCAGAGGTGTGTTTTCACTGCTCAGCTGAGGTGACACTGACTAAAAGACTGGTGAGGACCAGAGTTATGTTTTTACTGCTTAGCTAAGGTGACACTGAGTAACAGGCTGTTGACTGCTGATGGTCCAAGATGTATTTTCACTGTTCAGCTAAGGTGACATTGAGTAACAGACTACTGAGGATCAGATGTGTATTTTCACTGCTCAGCTAAAGGGACAATGATTAATAGACTTCTGGGTCCCAGAGGTGTGTTTTCAATGCTGAACTATGGTGACAATGAATAACATATTCCTGGGGACCAGAGGTATGTTTTCCATGTTCAGCTAAGGTGACACTGACTAACAGACTACTGAGAACCAGAGGTGAGTTTTCCCAGCTCAGCTAAGGTGACACTGACTACAGTAACAGACTGGTGATGACCAGAGGTGTGTTTTCACTGCTCAGCTAAAGTAACACTGACTAAAGACTGGTGAGGACCAGAGATATGTTTTCACTGCTCAGCTAAGGTGATACTGACTAACAGACTAGTGAGGACCTATGGTGGGGTAACAATGACTAACAGACTCCTGAGGACCAGAGGTGTGTTTTTACTGCTCAGCTAAGGTGACACTGACTAACAGACTGCTGAGGACCAGAGGTGTGTTTTCATTGCTCAGCTAAGTGGACACTGACTAACAGTTATATGACTACAGCTAAAGCCCCATTCCTTCTTCATTTCAAGCTTTTTAAAAACTTACTGCAATGGAAAGATACGTGATGGGGCCCCCACCCACAGCCCCAGCAGACAGAATGGAGAAGGCATTTCCTCGGAGGGCGACAAGGGAGACACGCTGGAAAAGCCACTCCAACTCGCGGGGCTCACACCTGCGGCTGGCCAGCTCAGCGCCTGTTGTCAAGAACTTTGGTTAACTGTTAGATTTTTTATATTTATTTTTATTTGTTTACTGATTCAGTCATTGGACTGTAGTCATACTAGGGAAACACATTCAATAATTGCAATTAATTTGTTCTCAATGCTAATTAATTATGGCTTTTGTTTTCTCATTTTTTAAATCTTATTGCTTTGCCTGAATTTTCCCTTCTGATCCGCACATCAATATTATAGCTCTAATATCAAGGTCATTGCTCCAATATCAATGTCATAGTTCTATCAAGATCGTTGTTCCAATACCTATGTCATAGCTCTATCAAGATCATTACTCCAATAGCAATGTCATAACTCATATCAATGTTTTTGCACTACTATAAAGCTCATAGCTATAAATATTAAGCTATTACCCTTAATATCAAGGTCAGTTGCTCTACCGTCAAGGTCATTGTTCCAATATCAATGCCATAGTTCTATCAAGGTCATTACTTTAATATCATGGTCATTGTTCTAACATCAAGGTCTTTGTTCAATATCAAGTTCATTGCTCAATATCACGGTCATTGCATCAATTCCTATGTCATAGCACTAATAGCATAGCTCTAATACTAAGGTCATTAATCTAATATCAAGGTCAGTGCACTAATATCAAGGTCAGGGCTCTAATATCGTGGTTAAAACTCTAATATCGGGATTACTACTCTAATATCAAAGTTATTACTCTAATAGCAAAGTTATTACTGTAATATCGAGGTTATTACTCTAATATCAAGGATATTACTCTAATATTGAGGTTATTGCTCTAATATTGAGGTTATTACTCTAATATCAAGATTATTACTCTAATATTGAGGTTATTGCTCTAATATTGAGGTTATTACTCTAATATTGAGGTTATTACTCTAATATTAAGGTCATTACTCTAATATTGAGGTCATTCCTCTAATATTGAGGTTATTACTCTAATATCAAGGATATTACTCTAATATTGAGGTTATTGCTCTAATATTGAGGTTATTACTCAAATATTGAGGTTATTACTCTAATATTAAGGTCATTACTCTAATATTGAGGTCATTCCTCTAATATTGAGGTTATTACTCTAATATCAAGATTATTACTCTAATATTGAGGTTATTGCTCTAATATTGAGGTTATTACTCTAATATCGAAGTTATAGCCCTTAATATCAAGGTCAGTGCCTAATATTAAGGTCATAGCCATACCATCAACGTATCAAGATTATAACTCTGATATCAAGGTCATTGCTCTAATATCAGTATTATTTCTAAAGATATGCTATCAAAGCTACCATTTTATTTCAGTATTGTTATCGTCACAATTTATTTTAATCAATTCGTCAAGCATACCTTAGAATTTATCTCATTTATTGTTTAATATAACTTAATTTTAAAATAATATGAATAAATAAATATAAACTTAATATTTACTGGAATATCTGCAACCATTTTCTGTGCACAAAGTAACGGAAATTAGAAAACTATCTCTTTCCCCCTCTCTCTCTCTCTATCTTTCTCTCTCTCTCTCTCTCTCTCTCTCTCTCTCTATATATATATATATATATATATATATATATATATATATATATATATACACACAAATAAACATACATATATTTACTTTCTTTATTTCAATAGAAAATCTGAATTCTGACACCCCAGCGAACTAACTATATTCACTGAACCAGAACAATTCTCCCATCCGATTTCTCTTGACCATTATCTTTTGCTTGTCATAAAATTCTCTAAAAAGGCTACAGAATAAATTTCCAAATACAGGCGCGAAATTTAATGAAAACTTGTTCACGTGCCATAATTTCATTTATAACCAATCAAATTACGTTTATTAAAAAAAAGCCTTCGTGAGCACCCTTTTTTTAAAGTAAAAAGAAATTCAAACACTCATATACAAAAAAACAACCTGAGCCCCCCCCCCCCCCCACACACACACACACACGCACACACACTTGTTTGAAGAACTTTGTAACTCGAACTGGCGCGAAATTACTTCTCTAAAAACCTGGCGTTTCGAGCCACTTTTTTCCATATAAAACAAGTAACATTCAAAGACCAACCAGATGTGAGAAAAACCACAGACCCTCCATCTCAACTCTACTTTTGAAAAGCAGAAGAACTGCGAAACCGGTAAAGGAACCAAATAAATAAATATATATTTTTAAAAAAAGGACTCCAGTTGCATTTTCGATTTCATCTTTTTTTCTTTATACTTTCACTCGTGTAGGACACCTCGGTTATTTTTCATTTTGTAAAACAAACCTCACTTTCTTTTGCTCTTTACTCTCTTTACTCTTTGTTCTTGAATGTTTGGTTGGTAGAGTCCATAACACCAATCAAACCCCTTTTATAGCTCTGAAGAATCCTACGGTTACGTAAGGAAGAAACATTGTAAGCCAATAAAAATCTTTGATGTTGTAGACGCTCTTGTGTTCTTTATCATATATATATATATATATATATATATATATATATATATATATATTGTTATATTTGGGGAGGGTCATATTTGCGTAATATTGCCAGAATTAATAACAGAACACACTCACTGTTTGGTTGGTTTTCGCTTCTCGCTGTCTTTAAGGACGAAAAAGGACGAAAAAACGGGTCAGTACTATACGAACATGCTAGACAACAACATGACGGTAACATAGACAACATAGAAATTAGAATAATATCTAAACATAGGAATGACCCAGCAGATAGGCAAATCAGAGAGGCCAGTGAAATAGAAATTAGAAGACCAAAGCTAAACAGAAAGAATGAGTGGAACAACAACAACACCCAAACAAACAACACTGACCTAAGAGAAGTATAAATAAGTAAATAAAATTAAATAAAATAAGATAAATAAATACATACACAAGCACATAAACACACACTAGTCACCCAGCAGACACAACACTATACACACTAGTCACACATCACACTATACACACACGCAAACGCATGCGCAAAGAAGACAAAATAAAATAAGATAAACAAACAAGCAAATAAATAAATAAATATATAGACAGACTGAACAAAAAAAAAATGGCGTAGACATACAACACAACAGGAGGAACAATGAATATAACACCACTGACGATGTTGCAGATGTGCAACGAAAGATTTATGTAAATTATGTAAACTATATATATGTGTTTGTGTCTATATTGTATCTGTATTATTTTTGACCGCCGGTCAGTCAATGGCAACATTGAGGACCGAGTAAGTTAGATCGCAGATATATATATATAAAAGACAGCGAGAAGCGAAAACCAACCAAACAGTGAGTGTGTTCTGTTATTAATTCTGGCAATATTACGCAAATATGACCCTCCCCAAATATAACAATATCTGTTTCGACACACGATTTCATATAAAAAACCTCGCAAAACTAATATATATATATATATATATATATATAATTGTTTGAGTCCGAGCTGAAGATCCGAATAAGGTGAAACAATAGTTCTCAGTATGGTGAACTAGCTGTTGTGTTGCTACTTCTACCAAACTCGTCCCATGGACTGAGTACTCTACCACTACGGATATTAGTTTCCAGTGTTCTACCTCTCTCTTTCTCTCTCTCTCTCTCTCTCTCTCTCTCTCTCTATATATATATATATATATATATATATATATATATATATATATATATATATCACATACACAAACACACACACTCCTCCTTTTCCACTCTCTCTCCCTACCTTTCTCCCTTTCTCTTTCTTCCCCTCTCTCTTTATATCTGTCTCTGTCTATCTGTCTGTTGGTCTATCTCTCTCTCTCTTTATCTCCTTTCTTCTTTCTTTCTCTCTTACCTAAATCTACATCAGATAAGAGACAAAGACAGGTAATAATATATCTAATACATTTAACACCTCGTTAAGGTAAATATTTTATCAAAGATATGTGCTTCAATATTTTAATATCTTTACAGTTTGAAAATGACCTTAAAAAAAGAAATTTTTTTTTTCTTTGTTAGTAAAATATGCATAAACCATACCTCATATACACACACACATGCACAACACACACACATACACACACACATGTACACAGACATGCAGACACACACACATACACATGTATATACACACACACACACACGTGTACACACCCCAAAACACACCATACACGTATATAAATAAATATTTTACTTTAGGCACAAGGCTAGCAATTACTCCAGTGCATTGCTGGTGCTTTGTTTTATCGACTTTGTAAGGACGAAAGGCAAAGATAACTTCTGCGGGATTTGAACTCAGAACGTAAAAGGCCATAACTCTATGCTGCAAAGCATGGTGTCTGATGATCTAGTGATACTGCCAATCCAACAATGTTGCTATCTCTACCCAATATTTTTCATGTCAATCAAATATGAAGGGCCAAGAACCTCCAAATACATCTGCTTCATGCAGATTGAACTTTATGGACAGGTGAGGGGCAGGGACTTATCAAAGAGAAGGGTTCTGCTAGCACATTGGTGCATCAGCTCATTTGTCTGTTTCTCAGGGAACTAAGAATTTGATTTTCATCACCTAAAAAAGATTATCTTAGTCTACCTTAAACTTGTAGAGGATACCCCCCCCCCCCCCCCACACACACACACACACAATTTCCCAGAGTACTGAAAACACTCTTGTTTTCTCTTTTGAGCTATTTACAATACTGATCCAACATGACATTGAGCTATTTACAATACTGGTCCAACATAATATTGAGCTATTTACAATACTGGTCCAACATAATATTGAGCTATTTACAATACTGGTCCAACATAATATTGAGCAATTCACAATACTGGTCCAACATAATATTGAGCTATTTACAATACTGGTCCAACATAATATTGAGCTATTTACAATACTGATCCAACATAATATTGAGCTATTTACAATACTGGTCCAACATAATATTGAGTACAATACTGATCCAACATAACATTGAGCTATTTACAATACTGGTCCAACATGACATTGAGCTATTTACAATACTGGTCCAACATAATATTGAGCTATTTACAATACTGGTCCAACATAATATTGAGTACAATACTGGTCCAACATAACATTGAGCTATTTACAATACTGTCCCAACATAATATTGAGTGCAATACTGGTCCAACATAACATTGAGCTATTTACAATACTGGTCCAACATAACATTGAGCTATTTACAATACTGGTCCAACATAATATTGAGCTATTTACAATACTGGTCCAACATAACACTGAGTACAATACTGGTCCAACATAACATTGAGCTATTTACAATATTGGTCCAACATAATATTGAGCTATTTACAATACTGGTCCAACATAATATTGAGTACAATACTGGCCCAACATAATATTGAGCTATTTACAGTACTGGTCCAACATAACACTGAGTACAATACTGGTCCAACATAACATTGAGCTATTTACAATACTGGTCCAACATAACACTGAGTACAATACTGGTCCAACATAACATTGAGCTATTTACAATATTGGTCCAACATAATATTGAGCTATTTACAATACTGGCCCAACATAATATTGAGCTATTTACAATATTGGTCCAACATAACACTGAGTACAATACTGGTCCAACATAACATTGAGCTATTTACAATACTGGTCCAACATAATATTGAGTACAATACTGATCCAACATAACATTGAGCTATTTACAATACTGGTCCAACATAACATTGAACTATTTACAATACTGGCCCAACATAATATTGAGCTATTTACAATACTGGTCCAACATAACACTGAGTACAATACTGGTCCAACATAACATTGAGCTATTTACAATACTGGTCCAACATAATATTGAGTACAATACTGGTCCAACATAACATTGCTAGGATGTTAAGTTAAAAAGTTCAAGCCAGTAACTATAACATAAGCTTCAGCTGGTGTTTTTAATTTTATTTATCTATGTTCAGTTATACAAAATTGGTGAAATGTATTGTGAGTTGGCACCTTAACTTTCATTAAGTACAAGATCTAATCATATATGTATATATATATATATATATATACCCTTAAGCATTAGACTATATATATATACTGTGTATATATATATATATATATATATATATATAGTTCAAGGAAACAACAAAACAGAGATAGAAAAAGTCTTATTAGTTTCACGTCTTATATGGAAAAGGGGAAAAAAGTTCAATGAGTCAGGCTTTAGCCCTTCTTTAGGAGTACAAAAATAGAGACAAGATCACAAAGAATAGATACAGAAAATAAAAGGTAGTGGGGTGGCTGGTGCGGCCATGTGCAAGAACCCCCGACCGTCATCAAGCAATCGCACAAAAACAACTGCATCAACAGCAGTAACACTAACCATGTGAGGGCTGCGCATGTGTGAGAACCCCCCGACTGTCGTCAGGCAATCGCACAACAGGAAATAGAACGAGACGTCGCATCTCAGAGTTGCCACACTTAATGTTGGCACTCTAACAGGTAGATCTGGTGAGATAGTGGAGATACTGGAGAGAAGGCATGTGGATGTGTGCTGCGTGCAAGAGGTGCGATGGAGAGGTGCCTCTGCAAGACTAATCTCAGGCAAACATCTTAGTTATAAGCTTTTCTGGGTGGGTAATGATGAAGGGTTAGGTGGGGGTGGGCATATTACTGGCTGAGAGATGGATCAATAAGACAATAGAGGTAGTTAGAGTTAGTGATAGAATAATTAAGCTTAGATTAGTTGTAGGCAAGAGACTACTGACAATCATCTCTGCCTATGCTCCCCAGGCAGGCCTCGGTAAAGAAGAGAAAGACTGCTTTTACGAGCAACTTTTACAAACAGCCTCAGAGACAGAGGACGGAGACATCGTTATGCTAGCGGGGGACTTTAATGGACATGTTGGACAGCTCCAGGATGGATACACTGGGGTACATGGTAGGCACGGTTATGGTTCAAGAAATCAAAAAGGAGTGAAACTTCTTGAATTTTGTGATGCAAACGCACTAATCATTTGCAACACTAACTTCCAGAAGCCTACCAACCACCTAATAACCTACAAATAAGGCGAGCACATAAGCCAGATTGACTTCTTACTAGTTAGGCAGCAAGACAGACGGTGTCAAATACTAAGGCATACCTCGAGGAAGAATGTACCCCACAGGATAGGTTAGTCGTTAGTGACATCTCAGTAAGCAAGAGAAAGAATGAGACATACAGGACGGTGTGGAGAAGAAAGGTCTGGAAGCTAAAAGACCTTTCATTAAAATATAAATTTAGCAGAGCTCTTCAAGATGCGTACGACGAAAAAGAAGACGATTTAGAGTTGTATGACATAGATGATAACTGGAATTTCTTGCGTGGCAACTTACTGCAGGCTTCTGAAGAAACTTGTGGTTGGGGCAGAACTTCAACCAGACAGAGAGTGACATGGTGGTGGAACAGCGCGGTAGATAGGGCCATTAGAGACAATAGACTGGCATGGAAGGCTTGGAAAAATGGTGGGAGTAGAGAAGGATACACAGCCGTCAGGTGTACTTAACATGCAGGGAGGCTGAGAGTAGGAGATTTGCCAATGTTCTGCAACGGGAAGATCAGAGACGTGCGGTGTTCCACATTGCAAAGCAGTGTGTCAATGCAAATCAGGATGTTGTTGGAGATAAATGTGTCCGGAATGATGCCGGTGTACTTAGTGTCCCGAATGATCAAAAAAAGGAGGCCTGGAAATGTCATTTTGAGAGACGGATGAATGTGGAGAACGAATGGGAGAGAAATTACCCCCAGTATACCCAACAGAGGGACCAGCTATTGAGATTGACGAATATAGGGTACAAGAGGCAATTAAGGAAATGAAGAATGGTAAGGCTGCTGGACCGTCGGGGATAGTTGCTGAGATACTGAAGGCATCAGGGGACGTAGGCACTAAACTAGTTGCACGCATCATTAATCAAGCTATATATGGTGGTGTCATACCCAAAGACTGGTGCATCAGTATTCTCATAAATTGCTACAGAGGTAAAGGGGTGCTCTAGGGGAGCAATTATAGGGGCATAAAGCTGATGGATCTGGTTATGAAAGTGACAGAGAGAATTTTAGCGCAACTGATTAGAGAAAGGGTCAAATTAGATGAGGTGTAGTTTGGTTTTGTGCCTCGGAAAAGTACAACAAATGCCCTCTTCTTAGTGAGGCAACTACAAGAGAGGTTCTTAGAGAAGAATAAGCCACTATACTTAGCTTTTGTTGACCTAGAGAAGGCTTTTGATAAGGAACCTCAATCTGTCATCTGGTGGTCCCTTAGGAAACTAGGTGTAGAGGAATAGCTTGTTAGGACAGTGCGAGCTATGTACAGGGGTGCTGTCAGTAAAGTGAGAATAGGAATGGAGTTTAGTGAGGAGTTCCAGATACAAGTAGGTGTACATCAGGGTTCGGTCCTCAGCCCGCTCTTGTTCATTATAGTCCTCCAAGCCACAACAGAGGAGTTTAAGACTGGCTGCCCATGGAAATTTCTCTATGCTGATGATCTGGTTCTTATAGCAGAATCAGTAGAGGACCTAGAGAATAAATTCTGGCTATGGAAACAGCAGTTGGAATCAAGAGGCCTGAGAATGAACATAGCTAAAACAAAAGTGTTGATAAATAGAAGAGAGGACAATACTCTGATTCCATCGGGGGAAATGGCCATGTTTGATATATAGGAAAGGAACTGGCATAAATTCTATAAAATGTACACAATGCAGATCTTGGGTACATAAGAGATGTAGTGGGATAGCAGGCAAACTAACAGGTAGGGAAAACTACGTATGCAGTAGATGTACATAGAAAGTTGGCAGTAGTAATCGCAGTGATAGACACATTTTTCCAATGCAGGTGGGTTCTATAGAAGTGTTTAATAGCTTCCGGTACCTAGGTGATCAGATTAGCATGGGAGGGGGTGTTCCGAGCCATAATATCTAGAATAAGGACGGGTTGGAAGAAGTTTAGGGAGCTGCTTCCTCTGTTGACAAAGAAGGGTTTCTCCCTGCGTACGAAAGGATGGTTATATGATGCCTGTGTGAGATGCGCGATGCTGCATGGTAGTGAGACATGGGCAGCAACTACAAAAGATATGCGACGGCTGGAGAGAAATGAAGCAAGTGTGCTCCGTTGGATGTGCAATGCCAATGTGCGTGAACGACCAACCATAGACGAGTTGAGAAAGAAACTGGGTATAAGAGGGATAAGTTGTAGTGTGCAGGAGAGAAGGCTGAGATGGTATGGACATGTGATGCGCATAGAGGATGCTTGCAAGCAGGGAAAAGCGGACGTAAAATGATGATGATGAGGATGATGATATATATATACACACACAAAATGTTTTTTTCCCTTTCAGATAGATACACTCAATCTCCACCTTTTAAAACAAGTGTATCATACACAAAATGAAGCATCAACAGTTTTCTAAGAGATAGTGACATGAATAGAATTGTTATTTTTCTCTAAAATGTTTTTTTGTTTCAGCCACTGCCAATCTTTCTATTTCTTCATTAATTTCTATTCCTATTTTCTGATGAAGGACTAGCGTCCAAAACGTTAAGACTGTCTTCCTACTATATCAAGCGTAAAACTAATAATATATTTCATCTAAGTATTGTATCATTTGCTTTGAAATTTCAATTTGCTTTTTGAATACATATATATACATATATAAATATTGTTATACTTGGGGAGGGTCATATTTGTGTAATATTGCCAGAATTAATAACAGAACACACTCACTGTTTGGTTGGTTTTCGCTTTTCGCTTCTGTGTCTTTTATATTGGTAATCTAATTTATTCGGTCCTCAATGTTGCCATTGACTGACCGACGATCAAAAAAATAATACATATATAAATAAATAATTAAAAAAACAAAATCATCGCTCTACATGACTGAATACAATAAATGTAATCTGATTTTTTCAAATATTAATAATTAGCAGTGGTACCCGGCGTTGCACGGGATAAGGTATTGTGAAATATATAACTGTCTTAGCTAAGCTTAGTATTGCCACAACCACGGTTGGCAAATGAGTAAGGGTCTGGTGGTACATAAGTAAGCAACACTGTGGCTTAAAACGTGGGGAAGAAGTTGTGTGCACTTACCAACTGTTTGGGGAATGAGTGTGAGATTTGTCTTGGGCAAGGGTGGCTGAATAACCGGAGGCAGCAGACAGCAGGACATACAGACATATTATAAGGGTGCGTTTTGGATGCAGAGCGAATTGAAGGAAGTGACGTAATGCAGACAGTCAGACATACAGACAAATATTATAAGGGCGCGACGTTATATGTATGTATCTATCTAAAAAGAGGAAAACTAAGAATTATAGAGAGAGATCGCTAAATCACCTAATGCGGTCCCTAGGGCATTGAAAATTTGAGATTTCTTTTGCTCAGAACACTCCCTTAAACATAAGTATTACATGTGTAAAGTTTGAAAACAGTCGGTTGAGTGGTTCTCTAGTTTTAGGGATTCAAACTCACACACATACACAGACAGACATCCTCAGTTTTATATATACTAGCTGACGTACCCAGCTTCGGCCGGGTAAACAGATGATAAGAGAAGACAGGTAAAAGAAAAAATGACTGTATTGGATGTTTGTCTGGTTACAGTATGAGGCGAGTCTGTGGTGTCTGTGTGATACAAAAAACAGTAAAAAAAATCTTCCAGATATACCAGATTATTCATTGTACCGTTTGTGCATAGTATATGAACAATTCTAGGTGCTCCCACCTAGAATAGTGACTCTAGGAGATGGTTCATCTTCTGCCTGACTGTAAAACGTGTATCATTGCATAGACGTGGTTGTTCCACGTTTCTCAAAAGGATGATGGAAGTTCCAATCTTTTATATTATATGTATATATAGATATACATAATTAATATAAAAGATGATGCTCAGCCAGTTCGTCTTCAACTATCGCAGCACGCCGTCGCTGCTTGGCTCCAGTGTTTCATGGCGGCATGTCTTCGTCTCTGAAGTTCGGCGCTCCGATGGCGCTGTTCGGCCCGTTTTTCTTCATTCCTGGCTGCACGCTGTCGCCGTTGTAGTTCACTGTTTGATAAAGTCGAATTGCTTTTATTATCAGTATTCATTTCGAGCAATTGTCAAAAAATGACACAATAATAAATATAAAAGATGTCTGTCAATGTAAAAAAAGGTCCCTATTTACTCCCTTCACAACTCTGTGTATGTTAGACTGACAGACAGGCACACAGACAGATAAACTGCGTGGAGATTGTGGAACGCCGCACGTACACACACATACACGCATGGATACGCGCACACGCACGCAAACTTACACACGCACACACTCATACATGTTGATAGTTTTTACTTTCTGTGGAACGCAGCACGCACGCACACACACAAACATACGCGCACGTACATACACACGCACACATGTTAATAGTTATTGCTCTCCTTCCCCTCTTATTTCCACGCACATCACACACTCACAAACATGTCTCTACACTGACACATATACATAGTGTATCCAACACAGCGTTCACTTTGCCTTTCTGTTTCTCACTCTCCCCTCTCACTCCCTCATTGGCATTATGCATATTAATTTAAGTTTGGCGTCGTTGAGGTGGACAGAGTCGTTTGAAACCTATGAACCAATGATAATCGAGAATTATGACACACGAAATACTGACATTGTTGAAATTAATATATAGATAGGTAATATTCGATTTGTTTGCAATTATTAAAGCCATGTCAGTAGAACAAGCCCCTCATTCTTGATCTTGTGTTGGTATGTAAACAGAACTGCAGACACTAATGTTTGTGGGTATCACCCTTCATCAGTACAGTTCACTGTTCACCAGCCAATTATCAGAGCTAGTGAAAATATATGATATTTTCTAAAATATACAGTGACTGAACGGCCTGATTTGCATATTAGCAGACTGGCTGATCAGTCAGATCGTCATATTAGCAGATCCATTGATCAGACAGATTTGCATATCAGCAGACAGGCTATGATGATTTACAAAATAAAAAGTTAGTTGAATATGGCAAAGCCGGCCATTAATCTCTCGTGTACAGAAAACTAACTGGCCAGTCTGCTGATATGCAAATCTGGCTGATCAGTGGATCTGCTAATATGCAGACACGTACATCTACACACATACACACACACCACCTTCAGCTCTCCCCACTCGGACCCCCCACCCCCACCACCGCCTTTAGCCCTCCCCACTCCGACCCCCCTACACCCACCACCGCTCCTACACGCCTCACACCCTTTCACCACTTAGTTCTTTTTATTAAAAAAAACATTTTTTACTCTCTAAAAAAAGATTTTCCTCCCTTTTCTCTCCTCCCCTTTTTAAAATCATTCTTTAAATGTCTTTCCACCACTCCCCCACACCCCCTCGGAACTCTTTTCCTACCCACTTTTCTCCTGATGACGGGATTATGCCCGAAACGTCGTCCCCCATCACCCACTCTCAAGCATGAAACTAATAATAATAACATTTGTACTGCCTCTTCGCTTCCATTTTTTGTTTTTGTTTTTTGTTTTTTTTTGTTCTCTGTTTACTTTTTAAAATATATATATATATATATGTTTTCTGAAATAAGTTCAAAATTGATGAGTCAAAGTTTTTGCTTGATGAAGATATCTTACTTCGAAGTTTTTGTTTTCGAAGAATAGTCCGTAAGCGACCTGGGAAGATAATGTTGTCAGTGTCATTCAAAAAGTACACTCAATTTTAACTGATTTACTTAACTGTGACTCTAATACATCCTTGAAGGTTTGGGTTGCTGCAGTACTTTAAACACTACCCTTCATACACATCTTGTGACTGCTGACTGGTTCCACAATGCAGTCAGGACTTGATAGCTTGGAGCCTCGATATTCAATAAAGTTTTTTGTCAAGCTCAGCATAAATGCTGCAGAAATCTATGAAATGGTCAAAACTGCTTACGGACTAAATTTCATAAGCTGGGTAACTGTTTTGCACTGGCACAAGAGGTTTCAAGAGGGCAGGGAGCATGTAAGGGATGGCGTGAGGTGTGGCTGGGAGAGGGACATCAGGACACTAAAATTGGTTGACAAAATTGACAATTTTTTTAATGAGGTCCGCCATGCATCTCTTCTGACAAATGCTAAACAATTTGAAGTGGCTGAGAACACTGTGACTAGAGTCATTCATGATGATCTGAACATGTGCAAAGTTTGTTCTCGGGGTGCTCAATGAAAATCAAAGGCAGAGGTGCATTGATGACAACAGGGAGATGGTTGTGTGGATCACTTTAAATCCAAGTGACTTGAGTCTCTGGTAACCTGTGATGAGAGCTGGGTCTACTGTTATTATCCAAAGACAAAGAGAGAGAGTGCCCAGTGGAAATATTCTGACTTCCCAAGACCCAAAAAGGCCAGGCAAAGCAGGTTCACTGGGAAGCTTATGATAATCCCATTCTTCAACAACAAGGGCATCTACATCCATTGGGTCCCTTCACAGCCAGAGAGTCAACAAAGAATACTATGTAGAGGTTTTGAGGTACTTCAGAAAGAGATTCGTCACAAGAGACAGAACTCTTTAAGTCTGGTCAGTGGCACCTACACCAGGACAATGCCCCTTGCCACAAATCCATCCTGGTGACTAACTACTTGGCCGATATGGGGGATCAAGACTGTCCCTCATCCTCCCTACAGTCAAGACTTAGCCCCATGTGACTTCTGGATGACTCCAAAACTGAAGAAGCTCATGTAGGTATTCTCACCACAAATACTTCCCCCTCTCCCCCAGTACTATCAAAAGTCTCCACTTCCTCGCACATCAACTAGTCAAATCACATCACACCTGCTGTACATCCATAACTTCATACCTCCCACAAAGCAGAGAGGGTTCTTTAGCTAGGACAATAATGAACAACCTCTCTTGTATTGGTACTATGAAAATGCACTTGGTACACTCTGTTCTATGGTTGGTGATAAGTGTCCCCCACCCCCACTGTAGAAATCATGCCTAAAAGGGTTGAGGACCCTTCAGTGGTGCCAATTGCACAACAATCTCTCTAATGTTGGTGATCTACACGATAAATGCACTCACTATATGTTGTAAAGTGATTGGTGATAGGAAGGGCATCCAGCCATAGAAAGCTTGTCAAAGAAGGTATTTGGAGGATCCTTCTGTTGTGTCAAGGAGATGTACTAGTGCCATGATAAAATACATTTGGTAGAATGTGCGACCATATGCAAGCGAAATGCAAACCTCCGCTTCAGTACTAACTTGATCTGTGAAGACTTGTCCAACCTTTGCTAGCAGGGAAAGTGGACATTGAATGATGATGATGATGATATATTATTTTAAAGTGTAAGGCGGAGGATTGGCAGTATCAGTAGAGAGTCAGACTCCATGCTTTGCAGCATAGAGTTATGGACCTTTACTTTCTGAGTTCAAATTCCGCTGAGGTTAACTTTGCCTTTCATCCTTGCGAGATCGATAAAATAAAGTACCAGTAATGCACTGGGGTAATTGCTGGCCTTGTGCCAAAAGTAGAAACATTTATTTTAAAGTGTAATATTATTATTTGAATGACATTCCGACCTCCACACCTCCTTGCTTACAGATGATGGGCTCTGGGATGGCACATACAGACAGTAAAGAAATGTCAATCTTAGCTTAAAGCTGAGCTTTAATTTCACTAATCTCTATGTCATCATCATCTTCATCAACATCAGCAACAACAACAGCATCAATAGCTTTGTAATCATCACCATTATAATCATGTGCACTACCAACATAATCAATACCACCACCACCATCACCATCTCTACCACCACTATCACTTCCACTACTAATGCTGTTACTACCACCACCACCACTATCACCACCACCATCACCATTGCCACCACCTCCACCACCATCATCACCATTACTACCACCACCATCATCAATTTTATCATTTCCAACACCAACACTAACGCCAACATAATTATCATCAGTATTAATGTTTTGTTTTTGATTTTTTTAAAATGTATTTTACAACATGCTTATCTTTTAAGTTTCTTTAATCCACCATAATTATAACCATATAGACAGACTTACATTTATTGATCACTAATCAATAGTAACTGGTAACTGATCAGAGGTCACTGATTGATATTTTTTTCTTTTGAATCAGTCGCTGTGTGAATGCATGTGCTTTAATGGTTATGATGTTCAACTCATGATCATTAAATCATGAGTTCAATTCGTGGTGCCTCACTGTGCCCTTAAGTAAGACACTTTACTTCATGTTGCTCCAGGCCATTCAGATGGCAACATGAGTTAGTTGTACCTGTTATTCAAATGGTCAGTCTTGTCATACATTCTGTATTGTGCTGAATCTCCCTGAGAATTATGTTATCTGTGTAAATGTGATTGGCGTTAGGAAGGCCATCCAGCTGTAGAAACCAAACCAAAATCTGCCCCGGGTAAGCTAAACATAGTCCTCTGGCCTGATTTTCTCTCTAAGGGTCAATCCGTCCTAGTGTAGAAGATGCACATTAAATAATGTATTGCTAGTTACTTGGGGGCAGGGGATCTTGTTCTTTTAAAAATAATAATAATTGTTTCTACTTTTGGCACAAGGCCAGCAATTACCTAGTGCATTACTGGTACTTTATTTTATCGACCCCGTAAGGATGAAAGGCAAAGTTAACCTCGGTGGGATTTGAACTCAGACGATAAAGGGCCGTAATTCTATGCATCAAAGCATGGCATCCGACCCTCTACCGATACTGCCAATCCATCGATTTTAATAATAATAATAATGAAATTATTATGTAGTGTTCAGTGCACTACAACTCATTTTGTTGGGACCTGTCGTATTACTAGTTACTGGCAATCTTGTTGAAATCTGCTATATTTATTGATTACTGTTTGTCTTGTTGGGGTTTGCTGTATTGCTAGTTACTTGCTACCTTGTGGGTATTTTGCTGTTTTGTTGGGTGCCTGCTGTATTGGTAGTTACTTGCTACCTTGTGGGTATTTTGCTATTTTGTTGGGTGCCTGCTGCAATGCTAGTTACTTGCTACCTTGTGGGTATTTTGCTGTTTTGTTGGGTGCCTGCTGTATTGGTAGTTACTTGCTACCTTGTGGGTATTTTGCTATTTTGTTGGGTGCCTGCTGCAATGCTAGTTACTTGCTACCTTGTGGGTATTTTGCTGTTTTGTTGGGTGCCTGCTGTATTGCTAGTTACTTGCTACCTTGTGGGTATTTTGCTATTTTGTTGGGTGCCTGCTGCAATGCTAGTTACTTGCTACCTTGTGGGTATTTTGCTGTTTTGTTGGGTGCCTGCTGTATTGCTAGTTACTTGCTACCTTGTGGGTATTTTGCTATTTTGTTGGGTGCCTGCTGCAATGCTAGTTACTTGCTACCTTGTGGGTATTTTGCTGTTTTGTTGGGTGCCTGCTGTATTGGTAGTTACTTGCTACCTTGTGGGTATTTTGCTATTTTGTTGGGTGCCTGCTGCAATGCTAGTTACTTGCTACCTTGTGGGTATTTTGCTGTTTTGTTGGGTGCCTGCTGTATTGCTAGTTACTTGCTACCTTGTGGGTATTTTGCTATTTTGTTGGGTGCCTGCTGCAATGCTAGTTACTTGCTACCTTGTGGGTATTTTGCTGTTTTGTTGGGTGCCTGCTGTATTGCTAGTTACTTGCTACCTTGTGGGTATTTTGCTATTTTGTTGGGTGCCTGCTGCAATGCTAGTTACTTGCTACCTTGTGGGTATTTTGCTGTTTTGTTGGGTGCCTGCTGTATTGCTAGTTACTTGCTACCTTGTAGATATTTTGCTGTTTTGTTGGGTGCCTGCTGCAATGCTAGTTACTTGCTACCTTGTAGATATTTTGCTGTTTTGTTGGGTGCCTGCTGTATTGCTAGTTACTTGCTACCTTGTAGATATTTTGCTGTTTTGTTGGGTGCCTGCTGTATTGCTAGTTACTTGCTACCTTGTAGATATTTTGCTGTTTTGTTGGGTGCCTGCTGTATTGCTAGTTACTTGCTACCTTGTAGATATTTTGCTGTTTTGTTGGGTGCCTGCTGTATTGCTAGTTACTTGCTACCATGTGGGTATTTTGCTGTTTTGTTGGGTGCCTGCTGCAATGCTAGTTACTTGCTACCTTGTGGGTATTTTGCTGTTTTGTTGGGTGCCTGCTGCATTGCTAGTTACTTGCTACCTTGTGGGTATTTTGCTGTTTTGTTGGGTGCCTGCTGTATTGGTAGTTACTTGCTACCTTGTGGGTATTTTGCTGTTTTGTTGGGTGCTGCTGTATTGCTAGTTACTTGCTACTTGTGGGTATTTTGCTGTTTTGTTGGGTGCCTGCTGTATTGCTAGTTACTTGCTACCATGTGGGTATTTTGCTGTTTTGTTGGGTGCCTGCTGCATTGCTAGTTACTTGCTACCATGTGGGTATTTTGCTGTTTTGTTGGGTGCTGCTGCATTGCTATTTACTTGCTACCTTGTGGGTATTTTGCTGTTTTGTTGGGTGCCTGCTGTATTGCTAGTTACTTGCTACCATGTGGGTATTTTGCTGTTTTGTTGGGTGCTGCTGCATTGCTAGTTACTTGCTACCATGTGGGTATTTTGCTGTTTTGTTGGGTGCCTGCTGCATTGCTAGTTACTTGCTACCATGTGGGTATTTTGCTGTTTTGTTGGGTGCTGCTGCATTGCTAGTTACTTGCTACCATGTGGGTATTTTGCTGTTTTGTTGGGTGCTGCTGCATTGCTAGTTACTTGCTACCATGTGGGTATTTTGCTGTTTTGTTGGGTGCCTGCTGTATTGCTAGTTACTTGCTACCATGTGGGTATTTTGCTGTTTTGTTGGGTGCTGCTGCATTGCTAGTTACTTGCTACCATGTGGGTATTTTGCTGTTTTGTTGGGTGCCTGCTGCATTGCTAGTTACTTGCTACCTTGTGGGTATTTTGCTGTTTTGTTGGGTGCCTGCTGTATTACTAGTTACTTGCTACCATGTGGGTATTTTGCTGTTTTGTTGGGTGCTGCTGCATTGCTAGTTACTTGCTACCATGTGGGTATTTTGCTGTTTTGTTGGGTGCCTGCTGCATTGCTAGTTACTTGCTACCATGTGGGTATTTTGCTGTTTTGTTGGGTGCTGCTGCATTGCTATTTACTTGCTACCTTGTGGGTATTTTGCTGTTTTGTTGGGTGCCTGCTGTATTACTAGTTACTTGCTACCATGTGGGTATTTTGCTGTTTTGTTGGGTGCTGCTGCATTGCTAGTTACTTGCTACCATGTGGGTATTTTGCTGTTTTGTTGGGTGCCTGCTGCATTGCTAGTTACTTGCTATCATGTGGGTATTTTGCTGTTTTGTTGGGTGCTGCTGCATTGCTAGTTACTTGCTACCTTGTGGGTATTTTGCTGTTTTGTTGGGTGCCTGCTGTATTGCTAGTTACTTGCTACCTTGTGGGTATTTTGCTGTTTTGTTGGGTGCTGCTGCATTGCTAGTTACTTGCTACCATGTGGGTATTTTGCTGTTTTATTGGGTGCTGCTGCAATGCTAGTTACTTGCTACCATGTGGGTATTTTGCTGTTTTGTTGGGTGCCTGTTGTATTGCTAGTTACCGGCTTTTGGGATCCGCTGTATTGTTGGTTATTTTCTACCTTGTTGAGATCTGCTGTATTACTGGTTTGTTGATGCCTTGTAGAAAGTGACTTCTATTAAAGAGAGAGAAAAAAAAAGAGTGTGTTCAATCATTTCAAACTGTAAACTGGATGTGTTGGACGTCTGTCAGTTCTAACAACAAGTGTTCTTGTTCATTTGAAAAATGGGGCAGCCTATATGGGAAAAATTAACATGTAAATGACTGAGTATTTCAAAACCACCTTAGCATAATTCTCAGGACAATTCAGCATGACACAGTATATGACAAGGCAGGTCAATTGAAGTGAACCAGTCAAGATAGTTTTGTTGTCGAAAAACCTCATGAGATACAACTCATTTTTCTTGCTGAATGGGCTGTTGCAACATGAAAAAATGTGTCTTGCTCAAGAAAACAAGAATGCATCACCAAGAATGGAACTCATTACCTGAAACTCATAGGCTAAACATTCTAACCACTAAGCCATACCCCTTCACAAGCCCATTCTAAAGTCATATAAGAAAAAAGAAAGCAAACACTTTCCAAATTCCGGTTGCCCATGCTGCTTAAGTCTAGAAAATAAACTCAGTAATATAAGCCAATGTATTTCTTATAAGTACAACATACTTTATGTAATACCTAAATACATGTACAGCAGGCAGATATGACTATTAATAGTTAGGTGTCTTGGTTATAGACACAGTACAGTGAACTTTATCACACTGTGGTACCTACTTTCGGCTAGGTGGACTGGATTGTTGACAGTTATGTTACTGCTCCTAACAAGAATTTTAAAAATTTATATTGGTAAGATGACTTTAGGTTCTAATAGGGACTACCTTTAGTACTTTGATTAACATATACCTTTGTCTGACAATATGATTAATTACTTTACGTATTAATCAATATTTTATTTTATATATATATATATATATATATATATATATATATATATACATATATATGTATATACATATATATTATGTTGGTGCCACAACATCTAGGCCAAAACAAATGAGATTGTGTAGGTGTCACGTCAAAAAAACACACAGTTCACGCTGTAATGTGGCCGTGTAGGCAACACGGGAAAAACCTCCCAGCCCCACCCCACACTGTAAATGTGGTTGGTGTTAGGAAGGGCATCCAGCTGTAGAAAACCCGCCAGATAGTCCTATGTGAGCAAGATAATCACTCTTGCCTCAAGTGGGAAAACCCCCGTCCAAACCCATGCAAGCGTGGAACACGGACGTTAAATGATGATGATGATGATGATATACATGGCCTCAGCCGGATGGCTGAAACAGGTAAAAGAGTAAAAGAGATATATGTATAATATAAAACGAAAAATCAGTGATACATCTGGACTCAATTTAATGTGTTACAATTGTTTCGCTGGCAGACAGCTTGAGACACGATCATTGTATGGATCTGTCTGATTCTGCAACTGCAGGTTCGTCGGACACTGGCAATAATTCCGGATCAAATTTTCTCACTGATGTACGTGGGCATGTAGGCAGGCGTCTGTGGACACGTATGTTGTTAGTTAAGTGGTTGTGTGTGTGTGTGTGTATGTGAGTGTGTGTATATATATATATATATATATAGGTATATATATATATATGTATATTTATGTGTATGTGTATGTATGTATGTGGGTATATGTGTATATGTGTGTGTGAGTGGACTTGTGAAATACCAAACCCAACTGAATTCATTGAAGTGTGTCAGGCGAAGGGTTGCTGATGGACAGTCTGACAGCAACTATTGGCCAGAATTTATGATGATGTAGAAAAGCAACAGCCAACAGCAGGACAAGCGAGGAAGATGTTTTTTTATGCCAACACCCCAGTGAGAAAATTTGATGCGGAATTATTGCCAGTATCCGACGAACCTGCAGTTCCAGAATCAGACAGATCCACACAATGATCGTGTCTCGAGCTGTCTGCCGGCGAAACAATTGTAACACACAATAAATTGAGTCCAGATGCATCACTGATTTTTCGTTTTATATTATATCACACTCTGCTCTGTAAGAACATAGAGTGCTTAACTGGCATACTGTCTATGGAAGCATCATAACTACCATTAAACACACACACACACACATATATATATATATATATATATATATATATATATATATATATATATATATGTAAATTATATATATGCAAATGTGTGCATGTGTGTGTGTGTGTTTTGAACAATGAAAATAAAACAAAAGGCAAAGATTGGTGCTTAATTAGTTCATTGTTTTACAATAGTTTCAGAAAGTTGATTGGCCATGATAAATCGTTATATTGACTAACTGTGGTTATGCCATAACATATTAGTCTTGATATTCTAGATCAGGGGTACCCAACTCCTGGCCCGCAAAGGGTTTCAATCTGGCCCGCAAAGGCCTTTATCCTGCCCGCCAGGGTTAAAAAAAGTGTACAGTTTGCAATAAATTCGCACCCGATCTATCGATATTGCCGAATAAAACAATATTTAAATGTATTTTTCTGCTTGGGACAGCTCTAAGTATCAATATTGAATTTTGTTTCAAATCTAACATAAGGGATAAATAAATGTTTACTTATTTGTATATAAGTAGTATTAATTGCGCATCTGGCCCGCGGAGCCACCGCTGCATGGCTATCCGGCCCGCGGACCCAAAAGGTTGGACACCCCTGTTCTAGATACATCTCACAGTCTCTCCAGAAACAATATATATATATATAAATATAAATATAATTTCAGCAAGATCGTATTTTGGCGGCGGCCAAAACAAAACAAAACGTAATTTTCGAGATATGCCGGCAAGCGCTCAATGGATTAGGAAGAAGCCAAAGCAATTAACATACGTATAAGGGCCATACACATTATAAAAATGGCTGTGAAGTGACAAGCCAGGCAGCCGAAAAAACGAGCAAGCTAAACAGGTTAACAAAAAATTTGTTAACATATATATATATATATATCAACACCATAATCATCATCATCATCATCATCATTGTTTTGATATCCACTTTCCCTGCTAGCAAGGGCTGGACAGGTCTACATTGAGTAAGTCAGTACTGAAACGAGGCTACTGATCTCCCAGACAAGGTAGGGATCTGTTGTCTCACTTATGTATGGTCTCACATTCTACTGAGTGAATACAAAAGGTTGTTGTGTCTTTGACACAAATGAGGGTCCTCCCAATACTTTGTTAGGCGAGCTTTCTACAGCTGGATGCTCTTCCTATCACCAACCACTTTACAACATGTACTGGGTGTAGTTATTGTGTAGATCACCAACATTAGGGTGGCTGTCATGTCAAACTCACAAATCAAACTCACGACCTTACGATTGAGAGCCAAATACCCTAACCACAAAGCCACGCACCTTCACAATATGACATTAACAACTGATCAAAAGACTAAAACGAGGTGAAGCAGCTGTCAACAACTGATGATGGTATGATATTACTTTTGAATCATAACAAAACAATGTCTTTCTTTAACAGATTTTCTATTGATTTGCTAAAAAAATAAACACTAAAACATTATTGTCATTTGATCATCAATCCTACATTTTATAGGTTAAGTAAGTAATAGATTTTATAATACTATTAATACTCATACCCTCACAGCCCAAACTCTCATTATTTTTGTATTTATTTACCTTTTTTTATGTCACTTTCTGCTAAATCCTTTTGTGACTGTATTCCTAACAAAACAAGATAATTAGTTGAGAATTTTGAAGAATTTAACTAAAATTATTAATTATTTCATTAACATATGGTTCTTACATAAAGTTATAGTGAATGTTTTTAATTTAAATTAGAATCCTTTAAAGAATTTTAAATTAGAACCCTTTAAATTAGAACCGAGAGTTGAGTTTTTGGCTGGATTGGTATAAAAAACCCATAAATATGTCATGTCATTCAGGTAGGTTACTTCAAATTTGTGTCCTTTATATTGTGAATTAATATTATTATCTATGCAATTTCTGTTTGTGGTATTATAAAAAAATGTAATCTTTGCGCATCTTGGAGCACTTAACTCTTAATGTCTTGTACTATCTGCGCATTATAAAGATACTAATATATATATTTGAATTAACACTTAATGTCCTGTACCATATGAAACTGCATTAGCTGAAATGTACAAAACATCACATTAAAAATTATTTTTTGTTCTGGTAGTGGTTTGTTTGTCCACTCCTTTTGCCTACTTTATGCTGTATGTGGTCCTAGATGTGTGTATTACCTGCTTGTTTTTTTTCTTTTTTCCTTTCCTTTTTCTTTCTTTTATCTCTTTTTATTTGTAATATTATTATGGAATTAAAAACAATATCATTAAAAAATTTATTATATTAGTAATCAGCAATTCTTTACTCTAATACAGCAACTGTTCATAACAAGCTCTCCACTAGTAAAGATACTGTAAACATTTGAATTTACAAATCTGATTTTACATTTTTCCTGCTAAATCAATACAGGGTGTTGATTAAAATTCGTCTTCCTAGAAAATATAAAAGTCATGCAAAAACCTAGATTATTCTAACCTTGATGAATTAACTTGTGTTATATCAACAATGAAGAAAATAAATATTGCTGAAAAGGTGATTCAATTATTTTACTAAACCTAATTATCTCATTAGAAACATTCAATATAGAATTAAATGTAATTAGCAGAATATTTACTGAATAAGATCACAATATATTTAAAGATAGTTATCAATAAAGCAATAGTGAAAATTTTCGTATATTAAAACTGATATAATTTGAGAAATTAATGAGTAAGATATCTAACTTCAACTAGAAGGTCACTGTTTCATTTATTATTTAGAGTGTAGCATTTAATTATTCGATATTTCTTCTGGTTTTCTGCCAGCTCTCTGAGTTCAACTTTGTCTTTCATTTTTTTTTTCAGGGACCACAAATAAAGTACTAATCATTGGTGTGGTAAATTGACAGAATTATTATAAAAAAGGATGGAATAATATTCACTATCTGATCTAGCTCTGAATGTTCTGAGTTCAAATTCCATATCATTCTGACAGAGTTATGACTGGTACATGACAATTGGCTCCTTTACTTTGACACACATGGTTCAAATAGCTTTTAAATGCACCAAGTTATTTCACTCCTCCCTTTATGTTTAACTGGTCCATCTCATACACAATTCCTAAACTGTTTGCACTCTTCTGCAACTGGGTTAACTCCCTTTTATTTTTCCATCAATTTCGCTGCTGGATCTGAGAACAGTCTCCAGTCTTTATAGTTTTCTTTAACAATGTAATATAAATTAAGTTGAAATAATGTAATTGTAATTAACTATCAGGCTGTTAACAACAACAACAACAACAAGAAGCATATTAAGCCCACTTTCCCTGCTAGCCTTGTGCAAGACCCTATGACAAGCTTATCCATTTTTCCCAATCTTCTACATCTCCCTTCACCATGGAGGTTTTCATTTCTTCTTTCCTCCATCATTTTTAGTCATGGCTTTCTCCGTCTTCTTTTTCTTTCCACATTCATTTATCGTCACCATTAATATTTTTGACATTACTTTAACCAACATTCTACAATGAGGGTCATACTGACTACGCTCATATCTGTCTATTCTATCTAATATTCAGCTCTTGACGTGTATTTATCGCAGGTAAACTCAGAACACAAATGGCTGAACACGATACCACAAGACATCACATCAAATGCTCTAACTATTCTGCCAGTCCCTCTCCCTGGACTGTATTTCCTATCACCAACCACTTTATAGAGTGTACTGGGTGCATCTTAGCATGTCACCAATACTAGAAAGACTTTTGTTTCCTTGATGCAACTGTAGAATCATTTTGACCCTTTGTTTGGGATAGTTTTAACATACACACACCACACACATATTTACACTCAAATATCTCATATAAATCACAAGAACACATACAATCTCATATAAATCTATGCAAGTATTTAATGTATATATAGGAAGTTATACACCGACACATCCACATTAAAATATATAACATATTTATGAATCTATGTATATGCATTTACATGTGAGAGAGAAAGAGAGTTAAACTGAGAAAGAATTAAAGAGAGAGCAAGAAACAAAATAATTTTAAAAGAGATTGAATGAGGAAAATGACTGTTCTATTTTAAAAGAAAATGGACAGTTTCTATTTTTTTCATTTTTGTTCTATTTCTTCTTCCATTACCTCCTCCTCCCCCTCCTATTACCCCCCCCCCTTCTCAGCAATCTCATTCCCACTTCATTAGAATTTTCAGTCAAAGTTCATCTCCTCTGATGCATAGATTATTCTGGGATGCATCTGGATTTCTGTCTCAAGTTTTGTGAAGATTTTTGAAGAAATAGTAACATTGTTTTAAGATAAGTAGACTGATATACACACACATTCACACACACACACACACACACACACACACACGCACACATACACACACATACACACACATACACACACACACATATATAAATATATATATATGTATGTATATATATATGTATGTATATATATATTTATATGTCACGGTCTAATGTTACATACAACATCTACAATGTACCATATATTTTGAATTAAGGTTTGGTTTTGTAGGTCCAGCAGATATGTTACATACTGCTTTTTTTCCTCTGCTGCATTTTTGTGGAAAATGATACAACTTTTTACATGAGTAAATACACAGTATACACAAACACATACACACATGCATAAACACATACACACAAATGTATAGACATATGCATGCACACATAAAAACAAACCCACCTTCACACACACACATACACACACACATACAATATTACATACTGTTTGTGAGTGGTATATTTTTCTAGTAATATCTAATGCACTATCCTCTAAAAAATATCTCCTTCATACATATTTCTGCCATTTTTTACATGCTCAAATTACTAAATTCCATGTTCTATCCCCCCCAAATGAAACAAAGGGAACAGCCAAATCTCAAATACCCACCTCCATCACCATCACCACCATACTGCCACCACAAAAAAAACAAAAAAAAAACTATACAGTTTTTTTTTTAGTGTTCAGACATTACATTCTTACCATATTCCAAGCAAATCATTAGTGACATTATTATTGTCATTGATTGGCAGTATTGGTAGAGAGTCAGACGCCATGCTTTGCAGCATAGAGTTTAAATCCCGCCGAGGTTAACTTTGCCTTTCATCCTTACGGGGTCGTTAAAATAAAGTACCAGTAATGCACTGGGGTAATTGCTGGCCTCGTGCCAAAAGGAGAAACAATTATTATCATTATTGTTATTATCAAAGTCATCCCCCCTCTCACCCTCACCCTCACCCTAACACTACCATAACCACCACCACCACTACCGCTGCCATCGTCATCATCACTGCCGCCACCGCCATCCTCATTACTACCACCACCACCATCACCATCATCACCATTACCACCACCCACCACCACCATCACCACCATCATCATCATCATCACCATTAACACCACCGCCACCACCACTATCATCATCATCATCGCCATTACCAACCATCACCACCACCACCACCATCATCGTCATCATCACCATCATCACCACCACCACCACCACCACCATCACCCTCACACCCCCAGAACCACCATCATCATCATCATCACAGCACCACTACCACCACCACTAGCCCCCCTCCCCTATCATCATCATCATCATTGTTATTGTTGTCATGTTGTCATTCTTGGTATCATTGTCATCGTCAACATCATTGTCATCGCCAGCGCTGTTGTCATCATTTTTGTCATCGTCATCACTTTATTATTATTTTCTTCTTAATAATAATAATGAAATTGTGTACAGTGCTCAGGTGCACTACAACTCATCAAAGTTGCATGTATGAGTACATAGAATGTACATAATGTATATAATGTACATAATGTATAAATGTCAGGAAAGTGAACAGTGTATGAGTCATGATATGCATCTGTGCGTGTGTAAGGAGGGGGGGGGGACATCAGGTGTAGTGTTGGCGAATTTCAGGAAGTATGGACGTTTTAAAGGATGCAGTGTCCCTGCAGCTAACAACTGATGCAGGCAGTTTGTTCTATTCTTCAGCAACTCTGTGTGAAAAAATGTTTCCGAAAATCATGGGAGCTGTGCTGTTTTCTGACTTTGTAGGCATGTCCACAGGTGTTAGACACATGGAATTCTAAAAGATACTCAGGGTTGTTGTTGGCGAGATGGTTAATAATTTTGAGAGTGTTTACCAAGTCAGTTGCCAGACATTAGAGCTTCAATGAATCCATGCCCAGGGAAGTAAGGTTTTCAGAGTATGGTAGATGCCTGATGGAGGGTATTCGCTTGGTTGTACGTCTCTGAACAGTTTCCAGGAGGTCAATATTCTGAGCAAGATAGGGGTTCCAGACTGGTGATGCAAATTCTAAGTGTGGCCACACCATAGATATATACAGCTTTAAATAGATAGCTAGGGAGTGGCTGACAAAGGTCTTGCTGAATGATGCCAAGACACCCTCAGTATTTCATTGTTCCTCTGTTGCTATTTGGATTGCTAGCTGCCAAACTCTCTCCTGCAGCATCAATTATCTAACACCTCATGTGGTTCTTGCTGTGTGTTGTTCTGAGTTCAAATCCAGGAGGTGCATAGCCTAGTGGAAATGGTGTTGGACTTATGATCGTAATATTATGGGTTCGATTCTTGGGCTGGGTTGTGTGTTGTGTTTTGTGGAGGTGCATGGCCTAGTGGTAAGGGTGTTGGACTTACGATTGTAATGTTGTTGGTTCGATTCCTGGTCAATCTCATTACAATTTAGGAATCCTAAACTGTTTGCTCTCCTCTGCATCTGGATTAACTCCCCCTCAATTTTGCCAGATAACGTCTTAACCTTCTCCTTCTTTGTCCTAATATACTACAAGGTCCATCTATTTTCTCCAATGCTAATTTGGTCTTATTGAACTTGGGACGTATCCTTCTCAATCAATGTGGCTCTTTCTGTTCCTTTCAGCTATTACCCACCATACACTTGTATCCTAGTAGATCTGCAGCTATATTTGCAATTGCCTGCAACAACCAATTTGTTTCATTGATATTCAAAGTTTCAATTAATCAAATTATTGAGTTAATTTTCTCTGTCACTAATTTCACTTTTCTTCTATCTACATAATACAAATTAGGCAGTGTGTCATTCTGCTCATTTCTCATCCTGTTCAATACCAGTTTTAGAATATTATATGTCTCCTTATCAAGGGCGGTGGATTGGCAGTGTCGGTAGAGGGTCTGATGCCATGCTTTGCATCAAGGAGTTACGGCCCTTTACGGTCTGAGTTCAAATCCCGCCGAGGTTCACTTTGCCTTTCATCCTTACGGGGTCGATAAAATAAAGTACCAGTAATACACTGGGTAATTGCCGGCCTTGTGCCAAAAGTAGAAACAATTATATGTCTCCTTATCATGTCCTTGGCCTCTAGCTGTTTCTATTGTTTCTTGCCTGAAAGTCAATTGTTTTTATTTCTGCCTCTACATTAATCAACAATTCAGAATCTTCAGCTATATTTTGTTCTTCATTAGTAGCAGGGAAAGTGGACATTTAAATGACACCAACGAGGATGATGATAGCTTCAATTTCCAGTGATCAAAGATTTTTTGGGTTTTTTGTTTTTTTCAATAATCTACATCATAATAAAATGCAAGTAAATTTATTCCACATGCCACCACCATAAATGAAACTTAAAGGTCGGTCTGCCTTGTGGTCCTGGTAGACAGCATGGAGAAGATGCTGCCCTGAAGGAGGGTGAGGGAGACACACTGGAACAGCCACTCCATCTCATGAAGCTCACACATATAAGTAGCTAACTTCACTCCGATAGCAGTGAATAGGGATGTGGTCCAGGAGGCCAAGTACACCAGAAGTCTCCACTGTCACAGTCTCTACCACAAACCTATCAGAGAATGGCTAATATATTTGACAGTTTACCCTCTTCAGCCTCAACTGGTAGCCAAATGCACCAGGTTGCTGCTAGAGAAGGTGTCACAATACGCTGCATCCCAGATGAGTGTATTTCCTCCAACTCCAACTCACTTATTCAATAGTTTGATCTTCTTATTGCCTGATCTGCCAGTCAGTGATTGTTGGTTCATTTCTTGTTCAGCATTCTGTCTCTATCTTATTCATCTCTTTATCCCATTTCTGTATCTTGATGTAAGTGTATTGTCTGTTTAGCACACATAGGAATATGACAGGGATCTTCTTTGCTGCATAGTGGGACACTTGCTGGGTAAAGTGCCTACACCTTCAGTTCCAGCCCTATTAACCCCATTATTGAATACATTATTTTTTGTCATTGTATTCATTTAAGGATAGTTGTCAACTTTTCTTGATCATTCTGCTCCTCTTTGAATGGACATACTCAGAATCAAAATCAACAACAGTAGCAGCAACAATAGTAATAGTAACAGCAAGAACAACCACAAAAACAATTGTAATTTCAATAAGCCAGCCAGTCAGTCAGCCAGTCATCCAACCAACAAGCCAACTGATCAGCCAGCCAGACAGACAGACACACAGACAGCCAGTCAGTCAGTTAACCAGCCAGTCAGCCAGTTAGCCAGCCAGTCAGCTAGTCAGCCAACCAACAAGCCAACTGATCAGCCAGCCAGCTAGTCAGCCATGCAGACAGCCAGCCAGTCAGTAAGTCAGTCAGCCAAACAACAAGCCAACTGATCAGCCAGCCAGCTAGTCAGCCATGCAGACAGCCAGCCAGTCAGTAAGTCAGTCAGCCAAACAACAAGCCAACTGATCAGCCAGCCAGCTAGTCAGCCATGCAGACAGCCAGCCAGTCAGTAAGTCAGTCAGCCAAACAAGAAGTCAACTGATCAGCCAGCCAGCTAGTCAGCCAGCCAGACAGCCAGCCAGCCAGACAGCCAACCAATTGATCAGCAAACTAGCAATAAACCATGCCATCAAGTCAGCCAGCTAAATTCTAAGCCATTAACAAACCAGCCAGTTAACAAGTCAAAATGACAATGAAGACCTGGTAAAAGAAGCCAGGATCATAGTTAAAAACAGAATTGCCCTCCCAACCCCTAATTGAGGAGACAGTTACATACAACGCTATAGGTGCCAAGTCACAGAAGGTTGACCACAACTCTGAATTCAGTATTCAAATGGCCCTTAGATGTATGCGGGAGCAGAAAACCCACATTGCAGAAAATCGCTCTCAGGGGGTACAAGGTGCTAACAGGAACTAAAAATTAACCAGAATATGTCAGTGAGCCTGTGGCTTAGCACCTAGAGAGGGAGGTCTTGGGGGTTCATTTGATCCAGACTTCCAAATGGACAAAAGGCAGGATAAGCTAACAAGCAGGGTAGCCACTCATACCCAGATATGGACAAAGAGGATGCTATCTCTGAAATGTCAAGTAGAGGTAACAAATGCATGCATTGTGTCGATCATCTACTACTGCTTGATCAACGTGTCTTGTCCTGGCCCACGTTTGACTGTAATGAAGCATCTGCTCCTTCACTTTTTGTGGAAGGGATACACCCCACTCATCAGGTGATCTATTTGCTGTCAACACTTGCTACATGTAGTTCTGGGTATATAATAGCTGATGATGTGCATACATACACTGAGGCTATGATATCTCCAACTTTTCTTTGATGGTGAACAAGTATTGTTGCCATTTACTAGCCATTTCTCCAGATTGTCTCCTTGACTGAAGTGCAGTCATAGGTCAAACGAAGATCAAGTTGTGCTCACAGCACTCAAGTAATCATGAAGAAGGATCATTGGAAATTTCATGGTGTTTTATATAGGGTTAGTGGTGGGCAAAAGCACCAACATTCTTAGGGAGTCTCTGGGCATCGACGAAAATCAACTAGCTACATATAGGAACAATAGATAACTTCCCAAAATCCCTCACCTGGCAGTGCTACCATGGACCATTGCCAGTTTGAGATAAACTCTACAAGCATGCCTGTCCAAGATGTATGCAGGGTGCGAAACTGTCCTGCATTCACTCATCCAGTGTCCAACCATAGCTGGAACACATGCTGTCATGTGTAGGATGGATGCAGCTATCAATTGTGTCCATCATGAAATCGTCCTGCTGTCTTACTTTAGCCAGGAAGGGTAGGCAGTTTTTATCTGCATGGTGGCTATAGTGAAAGAGATCATGTGATGAACATACTTGAAAGGGTTGGGCAAAAGCACTTATCTTTTTGGCAAAGCCCTGATTAACATTTTCAATGTTTATATGAAGAATAAAATCAGAGTGGAGATAGAAGTGCTACCTTCCAACCAGTCACATGTAGGACAGATCTGGCTATCAACTGAATCTATTGTGAAGATTGCCTTGTCACCTTCCTTTAACTGAGAA
>OZ024744.1:57326270-57346270 GCA_964016885.1 Eledone cirrhosa | reverse complement strand
TGCATACACATACATAGTCACACATGCATACACACACATGCATATATGCACATATGGACACACACATACACGCAAATAATCATACACATGCAGGCAGGCATACACACACATGCCCACATACACACTCATGTATATTCACATGCACATACACACACATATACACACTGACATACACATTCATGCACACCCACATATGCAGAAACACTGACATAAACACATAAATAATCATATGCATGCATGCGTAGACATACATATACATATACATAAGCACATTCTCACACACACTCACACACACACACCAACACCCACATATACACACATAAATGATAACACACATGCATGCATGCATAGACAGGCTTATGTGCATATGCATCAATATGCTTATATAAAAGTGCACACATATGCACACATACATACATGGACACATATATGCACCCATGAATAATTATACACGTACATGCATCAACAAACATGCATGCACACACAAACACACTCATACACACACAAACACACTCATACACACACACACACTAACAGACACATAAATAAACATGTACATGCATATAGATGCAGGCACATTCATGCCTAAAATACATCTCTTGAGTTTTCATTATGTCCTAACTTGCAGCTTGCACAATCAGCAACAAACAACTACAGATTTGCATGCAAACGGTTGCACATTTTACAGCAAAAATCTGCACATCTGCAAATAACTGTGCATATAACAGAGAGCAAACATATGGAAATTATCAGCTGCAAATTTAACAAAAGCTGCACATTCAACAACAGCTGCAGATTTAACAACAGCTGCACATTCAACAACAGCTGCACATTCAACAGAAGCTGCAGATTTAACAACATCTGCACGTTCAGCAACAGATGCACATTCAACAACAGCTGCAGATTTAACAACAGCTGCACATTCAACAACAGCTGCACATTCAACAGAAGCTGCAGATTTAACAACATCTGCACGTTCAGCAACAGATGCACATTCAACAACAGCTGCAGATTTAACAACAGCTGCACATTCAACAGCAGCTTCACATTCAACAGCAGCTGCAGATTTAACAACAGCTGCACATTCAACAACAGCTGCACGTTCAGTAACAGCTGCACATTCAACAACAGCTGCAGATTTAACAACATCTGCACATATAACAACAGTTGCAGATTTAACAACAGCTGCACATTCAACAAAACAAAAATTTCACGTTAACAGAAAACTGCTGCTGCACATTTACCAGAAAACAACTGCATATTTACCAACATGCAGTTGCTAAACGGTCACCAACAAGAGTCAGCTGCACATTTAACATCAAATAGCTATTGCACATTTAACAACAAACAGCTGCTGTATGTTTTAACAGCAAATGACTGCATATTTAACAGCAAACGGCTGCACATTTAACAGCAAACGGCAGCACATTTAACAGAAAACAGCTGCACATTTACCAACATTCAGTTGCTACATGGTCATCAACAAGAGTCAGCTGCAGATTTAACATCAAACAGCTGCTGTATGTTTTAACAGCAAACGGCTGCAGATTTAACATCAAACAGCTGCTGTATGTTTTAACAGCAAACAGCTGCAGATTTAACATCAAACAGCTGCTGTATGTTTTAACAGCAAACGGCTTCAGATTTAACATCAAACAGCTGCTGTATGTTTTAACAGCAAACGGCTGCAGATTTAACATCAAACAGCTGCTGTATGTTTTAACAGCAAACGGCTGCAGATTTAACATCAAACAGCTGCTGTATGTTTTAACAGCAAACGGCTGTTATTTGTGAAATAGCAAACGGCTGCACATTTAACAGCAAATGGCTGCACATTTAACAGTTAATGGCTGTGCATTTAACAGTAAACAGTTGTATTTTTATTTAACATGAAATAGCTGCTGCACATCACATTTATCAACAAACAGCTGCTGATGGGTGAAATTACAACTTTCGTTTCAAGTGCAGCATCTTTGTTTCCTGATGTCAAAACCCAATCCATACCTACATTGCACCAACAGACTTAAAGGTTGGCATTGGCACAAATATATTACTGACATCATGTCATAAAGAAAAACAGACTTATTTCTGTATAGTAGTAGTAGTAGTAGTAGTGGTGGTGGTAGTAGTAGTAGTAGTAGTAGAGGTGGTGGTAGAAGTAGAAGTAGTAGTGGTGGTAGTATTAGTGGAGGTGGTGGTAGTAGTAGTAGTAGTAGTAGTAGTGGTGGTGGTGGTGGTAGTAGTAGTAGTAGTAGTAGAGGTGGTGGTGGTGGTAGTGGTAGTATTAGTAGAAGTGGTAGTGGTGGTAGTATTAGTGGAGGTGGTGGTGGTAGTAGTAGTAGTAGTAGTGGTGGTGGTAGTAGTAGTAGTAGTAGTAGAGGTGGTGGTAGAAGTAGAAGTGGAAGTGGTGGTAGTATTAGTGGAGGTGGTGGTAGTAGTAGTAATAGTAGTAGTAGTAGTAGTAGTAGTAGTAGTAGTAGTAGTAGTAGAAGTGGTGGTGGTGGTAGTATTAGTAGAAGTGGTAGTGGTGGTAGTATTAGTGGAGGTGGTGGTGGTAGTAGTAGTAGAGGTGGTGGTGGTGGTGGTAGTATTATTATAAGTGGTAGTGGTGGTAGTATTAGTGGAGGTGGTGGTAGTGGTAGTAGTGGCAGAAGTTGTGGTGTCAGTATTATTATAAGTGGTAGTGGTGGTAGTATTAGTGGTGGTGGTGGTAGTGGTAGTAGTGGCAGAAGTTGTGGTGTCAGTATTATTATAAGTGGTAGTGGTAGTAGTATTAGTGGAGGTGGTGGTAGTGGTAGTAGTGGCAGAAGTTGTGGTGTCAGTGGTGGTCACCATCGTCATACTAGTTGTAATATCCCAACGAAAACGAAAAAGCAAGAAATATCAGCAACACTATTATTATTAGAGTTATGGCCCTTTACGTTCTGAGTTCAAATCCCGCCGAGGTTAACTTTTCCTTTCATCCTTACGGGGTCAATAAAATAAAGTACCAGTTATGTACTGGGATTGATTTAATTGACTTTCCTCTCTCCCTAAATTGCTGGCCTTGTGCCTATAGTAAAAATAATAATTATTTTTGTGAGTTCAAATCCCGCCGAGGTTGACTTTGCCTCTCATCCTTACAGGGTCGATAACATAAAGTACCAGTAATACACTGGAGTAATTGCTGGTCTTGTGCCAAAAGTAGAAACAATTATTAGAGTTATGGTCCTTCATGTTCTCAGTTCAAATCCCACTAAGGTTAGCTTTGCCATTCATCCTTACAAGGTCAATAAAGCACCAGTAATGTACTTGGGGTCAATTTAATCGACTTTCCCCTCCCCCCAAATTTCTGGCCTTGTGCCTATAGTAGAAATCATTATTATTGTTATTATTATTGAGGGAGGTGGAGTGGTAGTATCAGTAGAACGCCAGACACTATGCTTTGCAGCATAGAATTACGGCCCTTGAGGTAGCATTGCCTTTCACCCTTACAGGGTCGATATAATAAAGTACCAGTAATGTACTGGGGTAATTGCTGGCCTTGTGCCAAAAGTAGAAACAATTATTATTGAGGGCAGTCAATTGGTAATAGCGATACAGCATGGGACACGATGCGTTGTGGCATAGAGCTATGGCCCTTTATGTTCTGAGTTCACTAAAATAGTGTCACTAAAATAAAGTACCAGTAATACACTGGAGTAGATTTAATCAAATTTTCCCTCCCCTAAAATTGTTGGCCCTATACCTAATATAGAATCCATTATGGCAGTATCGGTAGAGGGTAGGACGCCATGCTTTCCAGCATAGTTACGTCCCTTTACGATCTGAGTTCAAATCCCGCCGAGGTTGACTTTGCCTTTCATCCTTACGGGGTCGATAAAATAAAGTACCAGTAATACACTGGGGTAATTGCTGGCCTTGTGCCTAAAGTAGAAACAATTATTATATAGCAAATCCCGTCGAGGTTAACTTTGCCTTTCATTCTTAAGGGGTCGATAAAATAAAGTACCAGTAATGTACTGGGTAATTGCTGGCCTTGTGCCTAAATTAGAATCCATTATTATATATATTATTATAGTTTAGATTCTTTTTTGCCTCATCCAATTTCTATGTAAAATGTCACAAATATATATAACCTGTCAAATCTCCGTCATCTGAGTCCCCACAACTCTCCCATGGTAAATAAAAGAAACCACTACTACTACTACCACCACTACTACTACTACTACTACTACTACTACTACTACTACTACCACCACCACTACTACTACTACTACTACTACTACTACTACTACTACTACTACTACCACCACCACCACCACCACCACCACTACTACTACTACTACTACTACTACTACTACTACTACTACCACCACCACTACTACTACTACTACTACTACTACTACTACCACCACCACCACCACCACCACCACTACTACTACTACTACTACTACTACTACTACCACCACCACCACCACTACTACTACTACTACTACTACTACTACTACTACTACTACTACCACCACCACCACCACCACCACTACTACTACTACTACTACTACTACTACTACTACTACTACTACTACTACTACCACTACCACCACCACTACCACCACCACTACCACCACCACTACCACCACCACCGCCACCACCACCACCACCACCACCACCACCACCACCACCACCACCACTACTACCACTACTACTACTACTAACACTACTACTACTACTACTACTACTACTACTACTACTACTACTACTACCACTACTACTACTACTAACACTACTACTACTACCACTACTACTACTACTAACACTACTACTACTACTACTACTACTACTACTACTACTACTACTACTACTACTATTGCTGCTACAGCTGCTAGTTTTACTACAAATATTACCATTATTATTATTATATGCACTATGAATAGCAAATAAAAAGAACCATTATCATCATCATCATCATCATCATCATTACAATCATCACCGCCATCATCATTGTTGTTGTTGTTATCATCATTGCCCCCCCCCCCCCCAACATCATCATCATCATCATTACCATCATCATTGTTGTTATCATCATCGTTATCACCATCAGATTGGCAGTATCAGTAGAGGGTCGGACGCCATGCTTTGCAGCAAAGAGTTACGGCCCTTTATCGTCTGAGTTCAAATCCTGTAAAGGTTAACTGTGCCTTTCATCCTTATGGGGGTCGATAAAATAAGGTAGCAGTAATGTACTGGGGTAATTGCTGGCCTTGTGCCAAAAGTAGAAACAATTATTTAGTTACAAGTTTCTTTTTTATATTTCAAGTTAAAATTATGCCAAAGTCAACTTTGTTTTTCCTCCTTCTGAAGTTTGTAAAATAAAATACCAGTGAAGTTCTGGGGTAAATATATTCGACTTTCTTTCCATCCTCCACTTCTTGGCTGGCATTCTGCTAATATTAGAAAGAATTATTAACATGTGTTTCAATGTTTTGTTACTATCTCATATCACTAGGTACAAATCATGGTTCTGAGGTTATACAAGCTATATGATGTTGTTACCTTGGGGCACAGCACCTTCTACAATTTATGGGGGAGGGGGATTCTAGTTCTTATAAAGTGATATTTTCTGGTATTTTGTCAAGGCAATTTTTCCACTCTATTTTTTTTTTATTGACCTAATCCCTCCAATCCTAATTGATATGGTTTGACTGGTCATGTCCCATATTCTGAAGATCTCAAGGTCTTATATTTAGACAGTTTTTGTGTTATACTCTGCTGGTATTGACATATTAATCAGTATACAGGTTTTATCCTTTATGTGTTTATAATTATCATGACTGACCTGTTTGCTTTGATTTTCTTATTTGTCTGCAATGACATGTCAAATAGGATGGTAACATTGTTATTCTCAGCAGCTGTTTCTGGTTTGCAGTCATACCAGTTTTCACGAACTTCAATGTTATATTCACTGAAGATTTTCCAGTGTAGATATGTTCTTGTTTTGTGGCAGTGGTGGATATATTCAGTTTTTACCTATATTGGGCAGCAAGAGATAATGTGGCCAGGAGTTTTTTCATGGGTTTCACATATCTTGCACATGTTTGACCATGCTACCTTTGATGTGATAGCAATATAACCTACCACTAAGACTGATCTAGGATAGTAATGATAGAGCTCTCTGTTTTTACCTTGAGTCTAATACCTTTGAGCCACTAATTTGTCTGTTGTTCGTTAATATCTGCCTCTTTAATATTTTGTGTATATTTTCTATATATAACCTTTTCTTTTCAGGTTTTCCTTATTTGTTGGAGGCCTTGTTGTTTTGCCTCTTATTTTATTCTACAGGCAAAAGATGTTCTTGCTCTGTTTTCATTTTGTGTGAATTCAGGAATATTGAATCCTTTGAAGAATGTTTGCAACTTATCCTGATTGAATATAGCTTCTTCCTGCATTTGTGATATTTGACAATCCTAGAAAGGGGTCTTGTGATGTTGAGAGGAGGCATATGGTGGTTTTGTAGGTTAGTTCAAGTTGCACCCATACCTTTACCTCCCTCTACTCTTGGTAGGTAAATTCTGTCAAAATTTACCTTGGGACAGTTCATCTTGGCTATTGTCAGCATTTTTCTTGTTTTAACTTTTAACATTCTGTTCTAGATGAAACTGTATTCACAAAATATTGTTGTAAAGTATAAAACAACTCTATGGCCACTGCATCACATTCAAAATTATAGTCTTTGAGGTCATTCATAATGTCATATACTGCATGAAACTGCGTTCACAAAATATTGTTGTAAAGTATAAAACAGCACTATGACTAAATCACACTAGAAATTAAAGTCTTTATACTAATACTGCAAATTTTCACAATATGTACACTGGTAAAAATACTGTAAATATTTGGTTTAACAAATCCATTTTTAGATATTTTCTACTAAATCATTATAGTATATTGTTATATTTGAGGAGGGTCATGTTGTCTTGATATTGCTAAAACTAATAATAAAACACACACACTGTTTGGTTTGGTTTCGCTTCAGTATAACTTTATATTTTTATAAATAATTTAGCTGGCAATGAATGCTTATCATTGATTGACCAACAGTTGAAAATATAAATATAAATATAATTTTCTCAAGTTCATTCACCACACATTTTTCTGTAACATCTTCAGTGATTTTCTCCCTTTGAGTTTCTATAACTTTTTTTTTGTCTCTGTGTGCATTTGTGTGCATGTATTTGTGTGCATGTATTCTGTTTGGTGTATGCTCAAGTATTCGTGTCTGAGTCTTGTTGGCTAGAGAATAACACATTTTGGTCAACTCTCCAATTTACTTGGCCATACTATACCAGATAAATTTACATGATATCAAGTGAGATGTGGGTCTGGTATCAGGGTGAGAGAGTCCATGAATGATGTCAAAAACTTTTGACACCTCGCTAATGGAACGATTGGTCATGGTTTCCTGGTAGATACATCAGAAAGGAAGGCTGTTGAAACCAAAATGTATATCCTGCAAGGAAAGAGAAGTGTCAGTAGTGAGGCCCTGATGTCATCATCTGTTTGTTGAGCTACAGCCATATACTTGTAATTGTTATTGATGCTATGTATGTGTCAGAGTCAGGAGAGTTGCTTTTTCCAGATATGTGCTGAACGTCAGTAGTGTATTCAGAAATGATTGATAACCATCACTGCTGACATGCAGATCATGGTTCTGATAGCTTGTTCATAGTGAAGATGAGCAGTTTGTGGTCTGAAGAAATTATGAAAAGTCAATCTTCTAGAAAACAGTGAAAGTGACCAACACCTAAATGGGAAACTAGCAGTTCCTTGTCAAAAGCACTATAATTCTGTTTAGGTAATCATAGTGGTTGACTGAAGAAAGCTAGAGGTTGGCATTGATCATTGATGTATTGATCCAAAACACCTCCAACAGCTGTATCAGAAACATCCACTGTGAGTGCAGTTGATGCCAACATATGAGGATGGAAAAGCATGGTTGCTTTAGCAGGAGCTTCTTTTGTGGATTCAAAGGCTGAGGTCATTGCACTGTCCCACTCCATATGTTTTTTGGAACTTTTTCCTGATAGTACCTTGTACAGTGGTCTCATCAATTTTGATGCAGAATCAGTGCAGAGTCATGCTTGTGGTGAAGTGTAGAAAGGATAAGATAGCTTTTACTTTTTATGGTCTATGAGACAGCTACTATGGGAGAAGCTGCATGTGCAGATGTTGCTAAGGAAACATACATGTTATTGTTGATGAGTAATCTTCCCTGAAGATCAACCAGGAGTGAATGGGCACAGAGGAAGTCTGCTTTGATGATGGACATTAGCAACGGTGAATGCCCATGTATACTCCTGTGAGCCTATGAAGAGGTGTCTGTAAACTTTGATTGTAGAACCATTAACAACAGCCAAAGATTGACCCCTCCCTCCGTAACAGAAATCATTTTCAGATGCCAGGATGATGCTGACTTCTGCCCCTGTGTCAAATAAGAATCTTTGTCCAGAGATCCAGTCATGGACATACAGGAGCAGTTGATCGTATTTGCTAGCCATCAGGATGGCTGGCACTAGAGTTTCCAAGTGTTGATGATGAGGAGCTCTTGAAGTTACATGGTTGTTTACACCTGGTAACTCTTACTCTAAACTTCTGGTTATAGAAACACAAAACCTCCCATGTGACCTCACCTTGTTTTGAAGTCAACCTCATGGCCTTAATCATAACACCTGTAGACAAAAAAAAATGTTTGTCTGCTGCTTTAGAGTTATAAGGGACTGGATTTGGGGAAGGGGGAAATTTACATAAGAATATTTCCCTAAATAGAAAGCCAGGTGTCTCATCAGGGAGCACTAATGCCAGCATTCTGTCCATTAGTTCTGAGGGCTTGGAATCACCTAACCCATTAGTATCTAATATTCTGGCTATTACTTCCCGATCACTCAAGCGTAATATTTTGATGAGTTTGTTTTTTTAATAGTTTGTATTCATAAGTAGATGGCAGTTTGATTAAAATGTCTAACTTTTTCGTGTCTTCATCTAGCGCTGCTGTCACATATACTTATTTAGTTACATCTGTAGTGGTGTTTTTAATTTTAAATTGTGACTCAGCTTGTGCAAACCATACTTTGGCTCATTTTGGCAAGAACTGGCAGAGCCTCAGTGAGTTGACATTTTCACTCATCATGACCTCATTGGGGGTCACCAATTATAACTTTAATTAAACTATAAACATAATAACATTGTCAACAAACTGTGTTTTGTTGGATTATTATTTAATGAGTAATAAATATTGACAGACATAAGAAAGAAAAATCTACATCTGGGGTCCTGGTCGTATTGTAATGCCAACTGGGAATTTCTTCTGCTGGCCAGTTCAATATTAAGTCCACAGTTAATGAACACAGTTAACAGGTCATCTTTTATAAGCTCGCGGGTAATGTGCTATAACAGAATGTTAAGACTTAATATCTAGTTATGTAATCATTCATTGCCCAGAACAAATACCACCACAAGGAATCTCTCCCTATGGTCTAACAATTCTGCTTGGGTTTATACTTTTGTGTTTATACTTTATATGGCCCTGCAGTGCCCATCACCCTTTTCAGAGCCTAGGAAATTGGAGGAAGAGAAGGAGGGAGGGAGGTATCCTCACACAAGAGACTTAGTCTGAACGCTTGCAGCAAGAGTGAATTCTGTTAAAAGCAATTCAGTTTCCAGGCAGTGGCATTAAACAAGGTGATGGATTAAGTCTATTTTCCATTAATTTTAGAAGAAAATTTAAATATTTATAATTTTGTATGAATATGAAAAATCTAGTTGTATCATTAAAAATAATCAATTGAAATTTTTACTGTACTCTAAATTGGTATGGCTTAATGTAAACAGCAGCATAATAAGCTTCTCAAGTGCTGAAGGGATATAGTTGCAATCCTTGATTTATACATTAGAGTTTCCATATCAACCAGCTTACAGGTGATTAAATATTTATGAAGATATTAACCATATTTTGCAACTAGCTGATTATTGAGGGGAAGAGTTTAGCAAAATTAGGAATGTTTTAAATTGCTTTTGAACAGCATATGTGCATGTGTGTGTGTGTGTGTTGTGTGTGTGTATTTCATCATCCTCATTATCACTTTCTATGCTGACATGGGTTGGATGGGTTGTTCCAGTTTAAGACTGTTAAATTTTTGGTATGGTTTTGATGGCTAAATGACTTTCCTAACGTCACCCACCTTACAAAATCTACTGGGTGTATTTTATTGTTACACCAGCACAGGGTTCATCTAGCTCTTACTCTAAGTTCAGCAACTACTAACATATCTTGGATGGTACATTCTTCACCAAGGAAAGACATTGCATTTACAACCATTTGACTGTCCTGTCTTCTGATGAGAATAAACTCTATCTGGCTTGTATGTTTACCTGATTTATAGGTTAATCAAGTGGCTGGTTGGTTTTCTCAAATATGTGTTTAGATTGTCAGATCATTTGTACCACAAAATTCTAGGAGCCTGGTTCCCTATTTATTCCTAACACCAATGCTATAATCTTTGTGTTTATCTTAGAAGCCATCCTGGACCTTACCAATATATCTGTTAAAATCCCCAGCCATAATAATGAGGTTACAATCATTCAGTGTTGGGGTAGTCAGCAAAAGGGTCACATAGAAGTGGCCCCTCTTTTCATCAGTTTATCCTGATCGTGATACAAATTCTTCTTTCACTAGGATCAGTCATTAGACTGCAACAATGCCAGGAACACCATCTTGATTTAGAACAACCATATCAACTCCAGTACTTATTTCATTGATCCCTTTTTTGTTGAACCACTATATTACTGGACAAAAACAGATACACACAGAAACACAGAAACACACACACACATGTATACACACAGACACACACACACACAAATGTGTACATATATATGGATAAAAGGGTAAAGACCCCCTTCGGTCACGAATGACCATGGGATTTGCACCTAGGAAGTTCCCCTCCAAGGCACAAGTTCAAGCAAGGCTGTTTGTGGAAGACCAGCAGTTGTCTATGCATACCAGTCTTCCCTCTCAACACACTGATATTGTCCAAAGGAAAGGTAAAGGCTGATACAGCTTGGCACCAGTAATGTAACAACTCATTTCTATAGCTGAGTGAACTGGAGTAATGTGAAATAATGTGTCTTGTTCAAGGACACAAAACCCGGTTCAAAGACACGAAACCCGGTTCAAGAATCAAGCTCACAATATATATCTAAATATAAATATACAATGAACTTCTGAAGTTTCTGTGTACCAATTTCCATGCACAATGCATTGGTCATTCTGAAGAGGCTATTGTAGAAGACAATGTGCTTTGCAGCAGGACTGAACCCAGAACCACATGATTGTGAAGCAGACTACTTATTGACACAACCGTTCCTTTTTATTTCTATATGTAAAAATAAATGCTGCTGTCTTATTGACTATAATTAGTTTAACCCTTTAGTTACCAACCCAGCCAAAACAGGCTCTGGTTCTATGAAATAAAACCACCCATTTTAAAGGTGTCCAATTTAAATTAAAATCTTCGAACATAATTTTATATAAGAACCTACTATCTTAGTAATGAAATAATTAATAATTTTAGTAAATCCTTCAAAATTCTTCATTAATTAATTAAAATAGTATGTATTTCATTAGAAATGCAGTCATGAAAGGGTTAAGGTATCATATACTCTGGCTAACCACAATAACCTTTATCCATTTTTCTGCTGGTAATATGTAGTCTCTTCCCAATCCATTATTACCTAACCAGATGAATTTATATCTTTGTTCCATGTCCATTAGGAGCCTGACTGAGGTGTCTTTCCATTTTATTTCTTGCACACAACACATATCAACTCATTTTTGTTTACCTAGTAAGAGAAAGGGGATTTTTAGTAGTGGTTCTGTAAGTTTGTGATCCTCCATGCTTCCTGAAATTCGCCAACACCACACCTGATATCCCCGCTTCATACACATGCACACATGTATATCATGACTCATACACTGTTCACTTTCCTGACATTTGTACATTATTCTATGTACTATACATGCACCTTTGATGAGTTGTAGTGCACCTGAGCACTGTACACAATAATTTTCATTATTTCATTATTATAAAGGGCGGTGGATTGGCAGTATTGGTAGAAGGTCGGACGCCATGCTTTGCAGCAAAGAGTTACGTCCCTCCGCCGAGGTTAACTTTGCCTTTCATCCTTACGGGGTCGATAAAATAAAGTACCAGTAATACACTGGAATAATTGCTGGCCTTGTGTAGAAACAATTATTTCATTATTATATGTTTCTATTGTTTAATCAATTTGCTATTATTCTGCCACTAATCAGCATACACCACCAACAATCACGAGTTCAAATCCTGCCGAGGTTAACTTTGCCTTTTATCATTTTGATAAAATAAAGCACTGGGGTAATTACTGGCCTTGTGCCAAAAGTAGAAACAATTATTATTATTATCATAATTATTTAGGGTAGTGGATTTGTAGTGTTGGTAGAACATTGGACAACATGCTTTGTTGCATATAGTTACATCCCTTAATGTTCTGTGTTCAAATCCTGCCAAGGTTAGCTTTACCTTTCATTCTTACAGGATCTATAAAAATGGAGTACCAGTAATGCATTGGAACAGATTTGATTGATTTCCCCTTTCCTTCCAATTTCTAGCCACAGACATATATATATATATATATATGAGTGAACAGCCATCCAAAAATGTGTAAATATGTATATACACATGTACATATGTATGTATATGTATGTGTGCAAGTTTATGTATATGCACTGGGACATAGAAATAGCCGGGCTGGACACTCGATCGCGCGATTAAACCACTGGGAGTGAGGGACCACTAGCCTTTGTTAGGGCATTCTTCTAGGAGAAAGTAATTCTGGAAACTGGAATAACTCCGACATAAAACCTGTGGCTCAGTAGTTACCGATGATGTTGATCTTTTCTTCTTTTTGGGTTATAGCTACTGTCGCTCAGAGAGTGGGATTGGCTCGGTGCACAGTCTTTCCTTACTTTAAAAAAATCTTTATGCACAGGCATTGCACGATAGAATTAATTAATAATTATTAATTGGAGAGAAATGAGGCAAGCATGCTCCGTTGGATGCGCAATGTCAATGTGCATGAACGACCCAGCATGAATGTGTTGAGAGAGAAACTGTGTCTGAGAGGGATAGAATGTAGCATGCGAGAGAGGAGACTGCGGTGGTATGGACATGTGATGCACATAGAGGATGACCGATGGGTGAAGAAGTGCCAGGAAATGCCAGTTGAAGGAAAACGTGGTAGAGGTAGACCACGAAAAACATGGGCGGAGGTGGTGAGAACAGACCTCAGATTGCTGAAGCTCACGGTGGAAATGACGAAGGACCGTTACAAGTGGAGAGATGCTGTGCTGAATAGGACTCATCCCACCCTTGCAAGCAGGGAAAAGCGGACGTAAAATGATGATGATGATGATGATAATAAGGGTATATCTTGCAATGGCCATACTCGATAACGAAAAAGCAGACATCATGTATGTATGTAACTCCTAAGGTAATTATTGCTGTGATGGGAGTAGTTTGAGAATCTATTCTCTACTGAAAGACCTCAAATGCCATGCATCTCACATAGCCTGACAACTGAAGCCCAGCTTCTGGTCTTCTCACGATGGAGATGCTTGGAACTGACAAGGAAAAGGGGCATCAGTGAATTACTCTCGCATTAAAATCAGTTACTCCAGGTAAACAGAACTTGTTAGCCATGGCCGGCTTTCTGTCTAGAAGAATGGTCACTGATTTCATATCAAGGGTAAATGGGACTTCTTTAACCCATTAAATGAGAGATGTTAACTTTAAGTCTCTACCCATCTAAGAAGCCAGTAGATAGATTAACCCTTTAGCATTTACATTACTCTATATTTACTATTGTATTTTGTGGTAAAGGCTTTATCTAACATAATGTTGAAACTATGAGATTTTGATATTATTTATTTTAAGAACAATACCTTAACATTAGTGTAAGTGCTCACTTATGGTCAGTTTGAACAGAAAGAGGTGAAAGAATTCAGGCCGGATACGGCCGATTTAAATACTAAAGGGTTAATCATAATTATGATATACAATTTCTTAGTTTCCACACACAGATACTCATCTGTGTATGGAAACTAAAAAATCTCCTTGGATGGTGTCAGGGTAGACTGTAAAGCATGTGGAGTGAATGACTCTGAGCTGTTGTTATAACATTCTTCTAAGAGAGGGGGAAACTTTGAAGTGAAACTTGTGGTTTATATGATTACTGGTTGTGTTGCTTAGACTTGTCATCAGAAAATAATCACCGAGATTTAGACAGTGATGCTTGTGTTGTACAAGCGTTTGTCATAATAATCCATAATGTACATATGTTTTTTATGCAATCTTCTCATCTGTCATTCTATCTCTTCAGCCAAAGCAGGTCAGGCCTCAGAATTTTTGGCACCATATAGAAATTAGGCCTGTTGCTGCACTTATTGAGGTGTCAAATGAGTTTATGCCAATGAAATACTGCCACTTCCATAGTTTCTTTACCTCAAGAGATATAGTATAAGTGGGAGCAGTTATGTTTTCCCAGTCACCTGTGCTAATGTGTCATATGTTGGAATGTTGCCTCTGCCCGGGGGTCAGAACCTGGTCTTGCCTTTTGTGATTTACTAACTCGGTACTGAACCAAGTATAAGTTACTAGCTGAGGTACCCGGCTTTGCCCTGGAGAACAGTTAAGAGAAAACAACTGTATTGGATGTGTTTTCTGGTATGAGGTGGGACTGTAGTGTGTGTGAGTGTGTGAGAAAGACATAAAAAAAAACAATCATAAAACTTCCTTATTAGGCTGGGGGAGTAAACTGCCGATTAAATGGTAGCATTGGCCTTGGATTTTAAATGTGAAATAACCATAGTCAGTATGATCTTTTTCAGCTCCAATGGACGTCATCTGAAACACAGCAATATACCACATAACATTGCTTCTGAAGTGTTGCTTCATTAGTATGAACTGTAAGTAGAATATGGATAAAAGCTGGAGAATAAACTAATTTCAAATAGTATCAATTTTTCTTTGTTCTGTAAAATCAAAGACTCTAAAATGCTTTTATAAAAGCTAACGCAATATTGTTAAACCTTCAATTGATACTTTTGTAGGACATTACTCTCTCTCTCTATCTATCTCCCCCCCCCTCTCTCTCTCTGAATATCTAACACTTTAATAGTATCTCTTTCTATTTTTCTGCCTCTCCTTCTGTGTCTCTCTCTCTTTATATGTGTGTGTGTGTGTAGTTTTTGTGTGATTCAACCAACCAACCAATAAACATCTTTCTTGGAATAGATAGCTTATAAGCTTTTTTTGTATATGACACATCAGCTGGAGACGCTCATTTGCAATCAAGTTGCGCACTATGCAAATGAACATTTTCAACCAATGTTTCATCTATATATAAACTTGAGTGACTTCTGCCTGTCTGTCCATCCACCACATAATGTAGAAGGGCATGGTGATAAAACTATAGCAAAACAGTGGCTGGCGTTCCATTTGCTATGCTGTGTCAGTGTCAGTGTATGTGTGTGTGTGTGTTTGTGGGAATGTATGTGTACTTATGTGAATGTCTGAGTGTGTATTATGTGTGTCTGTATTTGCGTGCTTAAATTTATATGCTCATTTTGCCCAATTGCACCTCTCAAAGGCGATACACAGGACCGAGACCGTTACGCAGTAATACAGAAGACCCGACTTCCCACGGGTACAAGCCAGAGCTGAAGCATATAGACAGTATGCCCCACCCCCTTCCAACTGTAAAGTGATCATGTAGGTGTCACGACAAAAAGAACCCAGTCCACACTGTAAAGTGGTCGTGTAGGCGCCACGGTTAAAAGGCACCCAATACTCACTGTAAATGAGGTTGGTGTTAAGAAGGGCATCCAGCTGTAGAAATCAAGCCAAAATCAGACTGTATGAGCAAGACATGGTCCCCTGACCTGGCACTGCCCACAACAGGACAACTTGTCTAATCCATGTTAGTGTGGAAGAAGGACGTAAAACAGTGATGATGATAAATGTATGCATATGCACATACACACATGCACACACATATACACATATATACACATACATGTGTATATATGTGTATATGTATACAAAAAAGCATGTTTGCGGTCGTGGCCTTGGCAGTGGAGACCTCTGGTGTCCTTGGCCCTAGGGCTACCTCCCTACTCACCACCATAGACGCTGAGCTGGCCAGCCGCAGGTGTGAGCCTTGCAAGTTGGAATGGCTCTTCCAGCACATCTCCCTTACCATCCTCCAGGGAAACACCTTCTCCATTCTGTCTGCCGGGGCTGTGGGGAGGCCAGCACTTGGGACCCCATTTGCTCACCATACAGAAAGATGGGGAGGGTGAGAGAGATGGAAGCGATGATGGTGGGAGCTCGGCTCTTTACGTTTGGACCATATCCTTGTGGCTGTGTTCATTATCTACAGAATTCATTCTATTATTCAGTTGACATATAAGTTTGAGCTACAGTTATTCTTGTCAAATCCAGAAACACATGTCTGACATTCTCACACAGCTACTGAGATAACTGTGACATGATCTAAGTCTAAGTCTAAAGTCTGTCTCAAGCCCAGGGGCTCATCAGGCCGGTGCTTCTCCCAGTTTCCATAGCATTAAGCAACTGAGAGTATAATACTTTCCCCATTGGACAGGATGCCAGACCATCGCAGAGTTAAACCTCCAGCTATTGCTGGTACTCATTTTCAGTTGAGTTATACTGGAGCAACATGAAATGAAGTGTTTTGCTCATGAACACAACACGCAACCAAATCCAGGAATTGAACTCACAATGTTATGGTCATAAGTCCAACACCTTTACCACGTGCTTCCATGTGTTACATGATCACTGCTTAAAATATTCTTAGCAAGGCTCTTATATGTTTATTTGACATAAACAGTTTATATATATGCCTCCTTGCTAGAGTGGAAAAATGGATGTTAAACAGTAATGATGATGATAATGATACACGCCTGTTATGAACTATACCAGACATGTGCAATGTTTCTTGAGCGGTGGGCCACATATGATGTGTCTCATCATATGGTGGGCTGCACTACTAAAAATTCAAGGTTGTTTTGAAATTAAGCATGCTATTCAGAAAGCCAAACAGGCCGCATTCAGCCTGCGGGCTGCAGTTTGCCCATGACTGAACTACACTATGTTAGTTCTACCATTACTATATATATATTAATAATTGTTTCTACTTTAGGCACAAGGCCAGCAATCACCCAGTGCATTACTGGTACTTTATTCGAAAAACTCAGATTACATTTATTGTAATCAGTCATGTAGAGCGATAAATTGTTTGTTAGTTATTTGAATATGGCAAAGCCGGCCATTAATTGCTCATATACATCAAACTGACTGGTCCAGCTGCTGATATGCAGATCTGACTGATCAAGCAGCCTGTTAATATGCAAATCAGGCCGATCAGTCACTGTATATTTCAGAAAATATCATATATTTTCACTAGATCTGACAGTTGTTCTGATGAAGGGTAATCACCCAGAAACATTAGTGCCTGCAGTTCTGAAAAAAAGATGAAATCGAAAAATGCAACTGGAGTCTTATTTTTAAAAAAATATATATATTTATTTGGTTCCTTTGCCGGTTTCGCAGTTCTTCTGCTTTTCATAAGTAGAGTTGAGATGGAGGGTCTGTGATATATATATATATATATATAATGGATGCACATGGCTTAGTGGTTAGAGCATTGAAAGGTTGTGAGTTCAATTCTCAGACCGGGTGATGTGTTGTTTCCTTGAGCAAGACACTTTATTTCACATTGCTCCAGTTTACTCAGCTGTAGAAATGAGATGATAGGGACTGGGTACCATATCATTCCACTGCAAAGTGGTCGTGGAGGTGCCATGGCAAAAAGCACCCAGCACTCACTGTAAATGAGGTTGGTGTTAGGAAGGGCATCCAGCTGTAGAAATCAAGCCAGAATCAGTTCCCGTCCCACCCTTGCAAGCAGGGAAAAGCGGACGTAAAATGAAATGATGATGAATGATGATATATATATGTGTGTGTGCGTGTGTGTGTGTGTGTGTGAGTGTGTGTGCATATATAAATGGATATATATGGAATTGTATTACAAAGACAATAATGGTAGGTATTTTTGGAGACAGAATTCTGTATATAATAGTATATCTTGCTAATGCTAACCCTAACCTCAGATATTGTGTATGTCTGTATGGGAGTGTGTCTGAATTCTTATGTACATATGTTCAAATGTGCTTGTGTTATCTCTCTCTCTATCTCTCTCTCTATCTCACTCTCTCTCTCTCTCACTCTCTCTCTCTCTCTCCATCTCTCCCTCTCTTCCAATTTTACACCACTTTATATCTGTACCTATTTTTCTCCACTTTCTTTCTATTCTCAACCCCCACCCACTCTCCACACCTGTCTCATTTTACTTCATTTTACCCCACCATAGTACTTATTGAAATATTTCTTACATTATAGAATGTCAATATGTTACACCTTTCTCTAGCAGTGTGTGTGTATATGTGTGTGTGTTGTGTATCTCCCCCTCTCTCTCTTTCTATATACATACATATATATGTCTGTATGGGAGTGTGTCTGAATTCGATACATACATATATATACATACATATATATACATATATATATACATACATATATATACATACATATATATACATATGCATACATACATATATATACATACATATATATATATATACATACATATATACATATATACATACATATACATACATACATATATATATATACATATATATATATAAATATATATATATATATATATATATATATACACAAATGACATCGTATACAAATGCGATGTCATCTCAGGCACCGAGGATTGCAAAAAAACTTACATCGGCATGACCTCCAACAACTTTAAGACCCGTTGGTATGCCCATACCTCAAAAGGAACTCCACCCCCTTCACGCTTAATTCGAAAATACTCCAGAAAGCGCGCTCTTACAACGGAGGACACAAGGGCTGCGACTTTTGTATTTCAGAGAGCTACGAAATTTTATATATATATATATGTATATATACATAAATGTATGTGGGAGCCCCTACATGGACACACTAGAAGAGGAAGACCAAGGTTAACGTATGTTGATGCCCTAAGGACAGACACTGGTCTGTTGGAGACGCAGGACATGGCAATGATAATGAGGGACAGAGACCACTGGAGAGAACTCGTCCATGGATCTCAGGAATTTTACCCGCCTTAGAATAGAATATATATATATGTAGGAAAGGCGTAGGTAGAAACTCCATTTTATGTCCTAAATGCAAAGTATGGGTGCATAAAAGATGTAGTGGGATCACAGGTAGGCTAACTAAGAACATAGATTTTACATGTGGCCGGTGCTCTGGTGCAATAAGTAGCAGCAAGTGCCCACAAACTACTAGCTCTCTCAATTGCGCAGAGGGTTCTATAGAAATAGTGGACAGCTTCCGTTACCTGGGCGATAAAATCAGCAGTGGGGGAGGGTGCTCTGAAAGTACTGTAGCTAGAGTCAGAACTGGTTGGAAAAAGTTCAGAGAGCTTATACCACTATTAGCTGCTAAAGGGTTCTCACTAAAAATGAAAGGCAGGTTGTACGATGCCTGCATACGAACAGCAATGCTGCATGGCAGTGAGACCTGGGCATTGTGTGCAGAGGATATACGCAGACTAGAGAGGAACGAAGCTTGCATGCTCCGCTGGATGTGTAACAGTAATATACGTGAACGGCAAAGCATAAACGAACTAAGGAATAAATTAGAGATAAGAGGGATCAGATGTTGTTTACTCGAGAGAAGGCTACGTTGGTATGGACACGTGATGCGCATGAAAGTCGATAGCTGTATAACAAAGTGCAGGGCAATAAAGATAGACGGTAGTCACGGAATAGGCAGACC
>OZ024744.1:57293770-57323770 GCA_964016885.1 Eledone cirrhosa | reverse complement strand
GTGGCAGTGATTTATTTCACCTAATCTCAACGTTTTTATACCACAAATAATATGATAAACTTAAAGAGGAATAGAACGTAGAGCAAGGTAGAAATATAGAAGAGGAGTTGAGATGGAAGATGCAAAGAAAAAGAAAAAGAAAAAGAAGAGAAATAAACAAATAAATGAATAAAAGAAGAAAATAGATGTAAGAGAAAAAAGGGGGAAAAAAACAGCAGAAAGGGAAGATGCAGGGGGGAAAAAGAAAAAAGGAAACAAAGGGGAATAAAGAAAAACGAAGAAAAGGAAAAGGAAAGGATAAAATAAAGGGGAGAATAAAAAACCGTTGTATTCAAATGCTAGACAAAATTAGAGATTAAATTTTTTTTTATATTTATCAGTGAATATCGCTTGTATTGGATTACGCTTTAGTTAATTATAAGTTTATATTGTGTCCAGATTATTAGGTATAGATTACTTTCTATAGCAATCAAATATTTAAGTTAATTACAAATTTATATGTTTAAATTAATTTAATTTAATTTAGCTCATTCTAGATTATTATAATTGTTTATTATAAGGTAAGATATTCTATTAATATTATACTACAACTTTAAAAGAATTTATCTTTACAGCCTAATTAAATAATTATTAAATATGTATTAAAATATAAGAACATGCATATATTCCCATCAATATATATAATATATTTTGTTCATTTATTATCTAAATTAATTTGAAATTTAGAAATTCACTTTTTGTGAAACTTCGTTATTTTTTAATTTTCATTTATTTCTTAGAATCTAACTGGTTATATTTACTCTCTATAAATTTTATTTCATTTAATGAATGGTTATATTTACTTCTGTAATTATTCTGATATATATAGTTTCCTTTTAATAATAATCTGTGTCTTATTAATCATTATTTATTAATCCATATTTCATATTTTATATATGTTTTTTTCAAGCTAATCAAACAAATTTACGGACAACGTAAACAAAAGGAAGATAACTCATTTACAATGTAAAGGCATTTTTTAACTTATAGGGAATCGCTTCTCTCACGTCCAGCAATATTTTAAGAACCTTAAACTATCTATTGTATATATCCTAATTGATGTCTAATTAAATATTGAACTATCCTAATTAAAGCATAGGATAAAAAAAAACTCTCAATGAGGTTATTCTTTTACATATAAATATCTATAAGTTATTTCTTCAATTAGGCAAAATTTACATATATTTAAGTTGTTATTTGTCCTTATTTTTTTGGAACTGGTACATTGCCTGGAAAGTTTTATCAATTTTATGACAACTACTAAATAATTCATTTTTTATTTTTTGTTGGTTAAATTGTCATAGTTTGTGTTTATGTGAAAAATCTCTTCATTGCAAAGATGGCAACATTCTGAGATTGTTGAGTTCCGGTAGGGTGTAAAATACCGTAATTCCCTCCAACAGATGGAGTATTTAATTGTCCTTTAAAGACCATGTTAATTGTGAAAGTGAAGTTGAAAATCTTTTATCCGATCTATTAAAAGTATGTCTGTGATTATACCAACGTTCCTTAAATTTAGATGAAGTGGCACCTATGTAGTTATATATATTATCATTTGTATTAATGGTACATTTATATACTAGATTTTTATCAAGGCAATTATTTTGTAAAGAGCATTCAGACCTATTTCTACAATTACATTTCTTCTCAATGTTATTTACAGACATTATACTATTTTCATTGCTATTTAAAGGCGTTCTACTATTATTCGTGTTTAAACTATTATTATTGTTATTCCTATTAACTAATATGTTATAGTATTATTATTATTATTGCTTATTAGAGGTTGGTTTGATTTTAGATTCTTATTATTTATTTTTGCTATATTTTGAGCAATATTCATAGTAGTTGAGTAAGAGAGTTTAACTGTGTGTCTATTGAAGATAGGGTAATATTTATGAGATCTAGAGAAGCATTTATCCAAAGCTTTAAAAAATAAATGTGCTATAGGTGTCTTAATAGCTGAAGATGCTGGCGGTGCATACCAAATTATAGATCTAGTTCTTGTTTTTTTCTTCGATTTATTCATCCAGTTGTTTTTATATTTATTTTTATTATCATTATTATGATTATAATTAATTTTATTTTGATGGATTTCAGTATTTTTATCTATATACTCAATGTTATTGTTATATCCAGCTTTATGTAACGCTTCATTAAATTATATAGCCTTACTATTAAATATGGATCTATTAGCAGAGAGCCTGGATATTCGTTGTTGTACACAGTTGACTATTTGACTATTACATTCTTAACCCTTTTCGGATTATTAGAATAAAAACTAACATAATTTAAGTTCTCATTGACCTTGTGGAAAGGGTAATAAAGGCCTGAGTTCAGATTTAGAGTCACATCCAAAAAATTAACTATTTTATTATTATTTTCTATTTCTAATTTCGGGTCATAATTAAAAAAAAATTCTATAATTGCTTTCTTTACTCTATTTAATTCACTAGTGTTATGTTTTTCTACAATAAATAGTATGTCGTCTCTATATAAACCTCCGGTAATCTCCGGCAATTTTCTATTTATCGTGTTAAGGATAGAAATGCCCACTAAATCCGTAACCTGAGCTGAGTCCGAAGAACCCATCGTAATGTCAAAATTCTTTGGTCTATCACCCCTAGTCCAAAGATCATTATTAAAATCAATCAAGGTTCGCCTTGCTGTTAATATATTTATCTCCTCATTAGATAGGTCTGTGTGTTTGTATGCATATGATAGCGCCTTATTTAATAGACTGGGAGTTATTGAGGAATAATTGTTTCTACTTTTAGGCACAAGGCCAGCAATTACCCAGTTCATTACTGGTACTTTATTTTATCGACCCCGTAAGGATGAAAGGCAAAGTCAACCTCGGCGGGATTTGAACTCAGATCGTAAAGGGACGTAACTATGCTGGAAAGCATGGCGTCCGACCCTCTACCGATACTGCCAATCCACCGCCAACTGGCTATATCCATTTGAATAAACTTATAATTGTTTTTATGTTTAATATTTATGAACCAATCTATAAATTCACTTGTACCTTTCCATAGATTTAGTTGTCATTTCAATTGAAGTGTTGGTATAATCCTATCTATTATAGTCTTACTAATGATTCCTAGATCGGATTTAGAAGGTGCTATGAGTCTAACTGGTAAATCCTCCTCAAAGTTGTTTTATAGTCTTTCATATTAATCCGCGGCTGTTTTGGTATGAAAAGTTCTGTCTTATGCTCAATTCCTAGGTTGGTAATAATGTTGTATGCCTCCTTATTTATGTCCAATAAATCCTCGCTTGAGGCTTTTTTATAGTTTCCCTCAGTTCTTTTAAAATTAAATTATTGTATTTTACTCTTTCCATCCCATATAGGTTATTCGTTTTATCCGATTTAACTAATATCTTATTTGTTTTTTGCATGTCAACAATTATAAGCCAAACATACAGACATATTATAAGGGCGAAACAGTACAGAGAAGTACGGAATACCTCGGCCCCGGGATGGTGTCTACATTTTGTGCTTCAGGATTTTCTCTAGGGTTCTTATATATTCGATATATATTTATCCTTATTGAGGCTCGTGAAATAAATACGTTTGTTTATATTTTGTTATTGTGTATGCACAAATATCTGTACACGAATATATAATTATATATATATATTAAAATAACAGATTAAAGTTTAAGCAAAGAATCGCTGCTTTCATCCTTAACAGGATCTTCTGAAACTAAAAAAAATCAATCTGTGAACGCAGAAGTAAATATTTCGAAAAACGTTACACACTATATATACACACACTATATATACATATACACACACAGCGTCATAATGTCGTAATTCAGATAGCCAGACATACAGACAGATATTATAAGGGCGCAACGTTATATCTATGTATCTATCTAAAAAGAAAGACTAAGAATTATAGAGAGAGAACGCTAACCGGTGCCTAATGCGGTCCCTAGGGCATTGAAAATTTGAAATTGTGTTGCTCAAAACACTCACAGGACCATAAGTATTACATGTGTAAAGTTTGAAAACAATCGGTTGGATGGTTCTTGAGTTTTAGGGAGTCAGACAGACAGACAGACATTCTCTGTTTTAGATATATAGACTAGCAGAAAACCACCCAGTGGGCGGTTTTCTGCTAGCAAATCTAGTGTATATACTGATATTGTTGAGATTTGGATAAGAAATGTTTTCGGCACCACATGTTCACCGTCTCTCGGTGTGTCTTTTATGCATGTATGAATATATATGTTATCTATACGGTGAAATCTTTGAAATAAATATATGTTAAAACGAAAAAGGAGAAAAAGAGATTAGTGACGGAAATATAAACGTTATGATATATAAACGTTATGATATAACGATGGAAATATATCTTCAAATGGTCCTTGGCATGGTGTCAAGTCAGAACCGCCTCGAACTGGTTACTTCTGGCTTGTGCAAGGTGTCTCTATAGCAACCAGCGATTCCCTCGGCCTCAGTGACCAAAGTCAGTGGAGAGAGGAAGGTAATGTTTTTATAGCGACAGTGTTTCTCTTGGTAGTACCAAAGTGGAGAAAGGAAGGGGAAGGTAATATTTCTGTAGCACCTACATTTGAGTTTTAGGGAAGGACAGACAGACAGACAAACAGAGAAATGCCCATATATTTCTGTGTGTGTGTATATATATATATATATATTACACACACAGAAATGTATATATATTTCTGTGTGTGTGTATATATATATATATATATATATATATATATATATATATATATATATATATATTACCCACACAGAAATGTATATATATTTCTTAGAACAAAATTATTATTAATGTTTTGCTGTTTATAACAATTGGAATTGAAAAATTACTTTTGAAATTATTAGTTATTTTACTAATGCTTAGATATGTAAAAATGAAGCAATGTTTCTAATAATTGTTTCTACTTTTGGCACAAAGCCAGCAATTACCCAGTACATTACTGGTACTTTATTTTATCGACCCCGTGAGGATGAAAGGCAAAGTTAACCTCGGCGGTATTTGAACTCAGACCGTAAAGGGACGTAACTCCATGCTATGAAGCATGGTGTCCGACTCTCTACAGATTCTGCCAATCCACCGCCCTAATGTCTGTACGTAATGAGGGAGTGAGAGGGGAGAGAAAGAAAGGCAGAGGTGAAGTGACGAAGTGACTCTCTTCTCCTCCTCCATCTCCCCATTCGTCACAGCGATAGAGGGGAGGAATGTTAGTGTGTTACAAAGAGAAAGAGTGAGAGTGAGAGAAACAGACAGACTAAAAGAGAGGGATAGCTGGAGAGAGAGAGAGATAGCAACCATGCGCGCACGTGTTTCCACTGTCGGACAGACAGACAGAGAAATTGCTGGTTATATATTATAAGGAGATAATATTATGAGTTGGTTAATATTATAATATTATAAAATTAAATCAAATTTTTTAACACTACAAGTGAAGTCATTCTTTTCCTTATTTTCAAATATACCTGACTGTACCAAGGATCTCACACATTTTCCAATATATCTATATATATATATAATGAAGGAGTTGTGGTAAGGAACCAGATGGACCATAACGCACAGAGTACTCAATACTTAGGGTAGTAGAGTGGGTAATAGGAAAATGTATGACCCCGACGGCAGAGCTCAAGCCGTTTCGACGGTTATTTCTGGACTAAATTAGAATGTTTAGCCTGGTAAATAAATAGTCGAACTTTTCAAGAGGTACTTCCTTATATGGGAAGATTGAAGTTGTCAAGATGTCAAGAGGATTGGTCAAAATTTCTTGTAAACACAATTAAGTCTATCATGGCAGTGGGTGGGTGGTGGGGTGGCTGAACTTGCCTGTAGAACAATGAGGGAGTGGGTTGAGCCGGTCAAGCGTTGAAAGTGAATTCTATACAGCAAATTCTAAGGATTGTGTATGAAAGTAGGCCAGAGGGAGTAGGCGAAAAAGGGTTCTGGAGAAAAATAGAGGAGGGACGTTATAGAATAAGTAAATCAATTGAGATTTGGAGACAATAAAAAAAAAGAGAAAAACATATAAAAATATAATATTTGATAGTAAGAAGTGATAAAAAACAAAAAAATAAGTCAGAGGGTCCGTAAACAACTAATCAACTTCTTCCGGGACTGGGGATTTAAAATCACCCTACAAACGTCCCTAACCCGAGTCAATTTCCTGGACGTTACCCTCAACCTCGAAAATGATCTGTACTACCCATACAGGAAACCAAACGACAACCTGCACTACATCCACCGCCACTCTAACCATCCTAGAAACATCACCAATAACCTGGTTAAAAACATCTCCCTCCGCATATCTCGTTTGTCCGCTAATGAGCAGATATTCGACGAACATGCGCCTCATTACAACCAGGCCCTCAAGCAAAGCGGCTTCCGGGAGGAAATATCCTTTTATCCAGCTTCTCTTAGCGGAACCAGCAGGCGATACCGCCGCTCACGCCACTTAATATGATTCAACCCTCCCCACAATGCCAAGGTGGCAACACCTATCGGGAAAATCTTCTTTAGGCTCCTCAAAAAACACTTCCCACCACAACATAATCAACAAAAACACTATCAAACTCTCCTACAGCACCATACCCAACTTCGCACAAAACATCGCCTCCTCAAACAACAAGAAACTCAACTCCTATGGAAGAAACAACCTAAACAGTAGTGGAGAGCTGACCAGGAGGTCTAACTGCCCTGATAGATCTTCGTGTTCCCTCAACAACAGATACCGAGAACGTAACATGATCTACCAGTGCAACGTGAGGACGGACACCTCCAACAAAGCTTATATAGGATTAACCGCTTGTGACTTTAAGACCCGGCTCTACCAACACCGACATACGTTCCGAAACCCGGTCCGGCGACATGCCACCACACTTTCGGGCCACATCTGGGACCTCCAAGATAATAACATAACATACAATCTTACATGGAGCTTACTGTCCAGGACTAACTCCTACACGGGAGGACGCCGTCCGTGTCACTTGTGCTTGGAGGAAACATTACAAATGCTGTTTACGAAGGATCAACTCCTAAACAAAAAAGACGAACTGGTAACTGCATGCAAACACTGATTGCGTAGGACTTATCTCGCCCTCAAACCCCCTAATGATCCGGGTGGGTAGACAATGGCTGAAACATCCCACTTGCCGAATAAGATAGGGGAAACCCCAGCTTACATAGGTAGATGTATCTCTTTACTTTTCCTTTCTTTTTTCTTCTTCCCTTTGTCTCTTCCTATCACCTCCTTCCACTCCCGATCTTCTTCCTCTTTCTTTTTTCCCCTTTCACCTACCGCGAGGCAGCCCATCGGGCCTCTGTAGCTTCAGTACCCCCACCCTAGTAAATTAAAGGTAGCACGAAAACGCAATACTAACTAATCATAGCAGCTGTGTTACATCCCAGAGATTTTGTATTACTTTTTACTACCCAATTCTATAACTTCAAAAATTCTTATTTAGTATCTTCTATTCTCAACTTATTAACCTATTCTCTAGCAGTGGCCGAAAAAGCAACACCAACTAAATATAGTAGCTGTTTTAGACTCCACATTTTTTTGTTTTTTATCATTTCTTACTATCCAATTTTATATTTTTATATGTCTTTCTCTTATTTTTTTATTGTCTCCTAATCTCAATTGATTTACCTATTCTATAACGTCCCTCCTCTATTTTCTGTAGAATCCTTTTTCGCCTACTTCCTCTGGCCTACTTTCATACATAATCCTTAGAAGTTGCTATATAGATTTCACTTTCAACGCTTGACCGGCTCCACACACTCCCTCATTGGTCTACAGGCAAGTTCAGCCACCCCCATCACCTACCCACTGCCACACTGTGTTTACAAGAAATTTTGACCAGTCCTCTTGACAACTACAATCTTCCCATATAAGGAAGTTCCCCTTGAAAAGTTCGACTATTTATTTACCAGGCTAAAAATTCTAATTTAGTCCAGAAATAGCCGTCGAAACGGCTTGAGTTCTGCCGTCTGGGTCATACATTTTCCTATTTTCCTATATATATATATATATAGGAAAAAGTATGACTCTGACGACAGAGTTCAAGCCGTTTCGACGGCTATTTCTGGACTAAATTAGAATTATATATATATGCATATCATCATTATTGTCGTTTTAACATCTGCTTTTCCTGCTAGCAAGGGTTGCTGGTCCTATATACCAAGTCCATACTGGAGTGGAGCCACTAATCTCCCAAGCAAGCCAGGGATCTGTGTTTCGTTTATATACAGACTCACATTCTATCGAGTAATCAGGAGAGGTTGTCATGCCTTTCTTACAACTGAGAGTCCTCCTAACCCTTTGTTTGGCAAGATTCCTACAGCTGGAAGCCCTTCCTATCACCAACCACTTCATGGGGGAGGGGGATTGCAGCTGCCTGGAATGTGTGTGTTGGGGGTAGAAGTAGTGAAATTGAGAAAAAATGTTAAGGAGTGCTAGTGTAAGGGGGGAGTGTAGGTCAGGTCACATTTTAAGCTCACAGGTTGGGTCTTCTTCAGTACTGCATAACACCAGCCTCCGTGATCTTTAGTCATTTCTGATGTAAGGTTTAGCTTTCTAAGGTTATTCTTTGCAGTGTTTTCTTGGGTCTGCCTCTTCCACAAGTCCCAGAAACTGGGGTTTCTCTGTGTTTCTTTTTGCAGCTGTTATCTTCCATGCACATCACGTGTCCATACCAATGTAATCTTCTCTCTTGCAGACTACATCCAATTCCTCTTATGCCAAGTTTTTCCCTCAGTTTGTTTATGCTATGCTGCTCATGCACACTAACAAATAATTATCATCTTCATAAATAAATAAGGTCTATTTATATGTATTCAATATATATGTATATATATCATCATCATCATCATTGTTTAATGTCTATTTTCCCTGCTAGCATGGGTTAGACGAGTTTGTCCCTCCCATTTGAGGCAAGTTTGGTTGGGTGACCGTGTCTCGCTCATATAGGACTGTTTCTGGCTGGTTTTCTATGGCTGGATGCCCTTCCTAATGCCAAACATTTTTACAGTGTGTGCTGGGTGCTTTTTACCTTGTCTTCTACATGACCACTTTACAGTGTGGACTGGGTGCATTTTGTTGTGACACCTACACAACCACTTTACAGTGTGGGCTGGATGTTTTGAGGTACCAACATAACTTTACAGAGAAAGGGTTGTGTGGGTGGAAGTGGGAGGGAGGTATAGGAGTGTATATTGGATTAAGAAGTGCCTACTGAGTGTAAGTTTGAGTTTGTGCACAAGGGAAGGCAGGTCTTCTGTATTACTGCATAGCTCCAAAGATCTCAATCCTGTGTCATTGTCTTAGGGAGGTGCAAGTGTGCAAGGTCAGCTTTTATCACCTCATCCCAAGACTCTCTGGGTCTACCTACTCCATAGCTTCCATCAATTTTGATCATCCTGCACTTTTTTATACAGATGTCATCCTTAATATGTATCACATGACCATATCAACGCAATCTTCTTTCTAGTATACTGCATCTGATCCCTCTTATACCTAATTTCTCTCTTAGTTCATTTATGGTTTGCCATAATATTACTATTACAATCCAATAGAGCATGCATGATTCATTCCTTTCCAATCTGCACAGGTCCTCTGCACACAATGCCCAGGTCTCACTGCCATGTAGCATTGCTGTTCGTATACAAGCATCATACAATCTGCCTTTCATTTTTAGAGAGAAACCTTTTGTGGCCAACAGCGATATTAGCTCTCTGAACTTTTTCAAATCCCATTCTTACTTTGGCTGCTACACTTTCAGAGCATCCTCCACCACTGCTGATTTTGTCACCCAGGTAACCGAAAGTGTCTCTACTATTTCTATAGAACCATCTGGGCAATAGAAGGAGTTAGTATCCTGTGGGCACTTGCTACTTATTGCACCTGAGCATCGGCCACATATAAAACCTACATTCTTTGAAAGCCAACCTGTGATTCCACTACATCTTTTATGAACTCATAGTTTGCATTTGGGACATAGAATGGAATTTCTACCTAGTCATTTCCTACACACTGAGCAAGACATTTCCTAGAGGGAACCTGTGCCCTATTTTCCTTTCTACATACTAGAACTTTAGTCTTAGACAAGTTAACTTTAAGGCCTTTTCATTCTAGGCCATGCATCCATGTTTGGAATTTTTTCTCTAGTTCTGCATAGTATCAGCTATGAGCTTAGATCATCTGCGTATAGAAGTTCCCATGGGCAGCCACTCTTAAACTCTTCTATTATAGCCTGTAGAACAATAATAAACAGGAGGGGGCTAAGGATGGAGCCATGGAGAATACCTACTTTTATGCTAAATTCTTCACTATATTCATTGTTAATTCTAACCTTGCTGGCTGTTCCTCTATACATGGCTTGTATAGTTTTCAGAAGCCACTCATCTACTCCTAGTTTTCTAAGAGCCCACCAGATAATAGAGGGTGGGGGGGGGGGGACTCTCTCAAAGGCTTTCTCCAAGTCAACAAAAGCTAAGAAGAGGGGTTTACTTTTAGCTAAGTACTCCTCCTGTAGTTGTCATACATGGAAGAGAGCATCCGTGATACTTTTAGCTGGCACAAACCCAAACTGCATTTCATCTAGATCAATTCGGTCTCTAATCAGTTGTGCAATAACTCTTTCTGTGACCTTCATGACCTGGTCAACTAACTTAATGCGTCTATAGTTTTCTCTATCTAGAGCGTCTCCTTTGGCCTTGTAGCAGTTAATGATGATGCTGCTACACCAGTCATTTGGTATGACCCCCTTATGTATTACTTGGTTTACTATCCAGGTGACCATAGTATGTCCCATCATTCCAGATGCTTTTAACATCTCAACAACTATCCCTGAAGGCTAGCTGCCTTGCCTGTCTTCATATCTTTCATTGCCTTACTTATTATACTACCACTTGCACAGCTGGTCCCTCTGTTGGATCAATTTGGGGCAGACTATCTTTATCCCATTCATTCTCATCATTTAGTAGTCTCTCGTAGTGACACTTCCAAGCTACCTTCTTATCAGTATCAGTGAAGGCAAGTACATCATCATCATTACGAACGCACTTTTCCCCAACAATATCACAATTTTCCCTGACACATTGCCTCACAATCCTGAACACCTCACGCTTTTGGTCCTCATGTTGTAGAACATGCTTGAACTTTCTATCCTCTGCTTCTCTTCTTGCAAAGTACACTTCTCACCTAGCTTCATCGAGTTCATCTAGTCCTGACTATGAGGTCACTAACTATTAGACAATATTGGGAGGTGCATTCTTCATATGGGAGGGACTTAGTGTTTACAACAGACACTCTGTCTCACCTTCTTGTAAGGATATAATCTATCTGGCTGGTTTGCTCCCCTGATCTATAGGTGATCAAGTGATTATCTCGTTTTTGAAGTTTGTGTTACAGATAGTTAGGTTATTAGTGTCACAGAATTCCAGGATCCTAAAACCTTCCTCATTTCTTGTACCAAACCCATAGCCTCCATGGATTCCGTCATAGCCATCACAATGTTGTCCAACATGACCATTAAGGTCGCCAACAATAATTGTGTAGTCACTGTCAGTTATTTGGGAGGTAGTGAGCATTAGCGACTCATACAACCTGTCCTTCATAATGTCAGGTAGTCTGGATTGGGGGTGCATAAGTGGATATTATTGTCACAGTAGTTTTATTTAGAATTAGTCTTATTTTAATTATTCTGTCGTTCATTCTATTTATGGCAATTACCTTACCTACCCATTTTTCAGCTAACATAATTCCTACACCACCCAGTCCGTTGTCATTTCCCACCCAGAAAAAGTTTATAACATCACTTTTTACACACAATGAATCTAGCAGAGTCACCTCAACACCTAGTCTCTTGAACACAATAAACATCAACTTCCTTAAGTTCAAGCATCTCTACCTCCTCATTTGATTGACCTTTCAATGTGCCTACGTTCATGGTACCAACTCTGAAGTTTTGAAGTTCGCATCATAAGTATGGAAGAGGTGTCAAAATTTCATTAAGCTTAGTCATGTGTGACACTCATTTCATGATTGATCAGCTCAAGGTTCGATCTCTATTGATCAGGCCCGACTCTGGAATCAAAAGTTTATCAGACATCTGTTAGGAATTAATGGAATTAATGATCGAACCTTGAGTTGATCAATTACGAAACACGTGTCACACTTGATTAAGCTTAATGAAAATTTGACACCTTATCCATACTTATAATTATTACATTCTGCCGAGGTTAACTTTGCCTTTCATGCTTATGGGGTCGATAAAATAAAGTACCAGTAATGCACTGGGATAATTGCTGGCCTTGTGCCAAAAGTAGAAACAATTATTATTACATTCTGTTTAGTACAACCCCAAAGTTGTACTAAGACTACACATTGAGTGCTCACTTTGGTGGACCAACAGTAACTTGATGCTTCAATGCCTAAACTATATATATATATATATATATATATATATACATCTATCATCATAATTTTGCATCCATTTTTCATGCTAATATGTGTTAAATGGGTTGTCACTTGTAATAATTTGAGACTAGAAGGTTCAGAGTGACCTCATATTGTTCTTATATCCCATATTCGACATGGTTTCTACGGCTAGATAACCTTAATGCCAACAACATTAGCATGTGCGCTAGGTGCATTTTGTAATGGCACTAATGCTCTCATTTTACCAAGTGCACTAGGTGTATTTTATCATGGTAGCTACATTAACCCTTTAGCATTTATATTACTCTATATATACTACTGTATTTTCATGGTATCTCACATAATTAAGTCCCATAATATCAAATCTATGAGATTTTGATATTATTTATTTTGAGAACAATACCTTAACATCAGTATGAGTGGCTGGTTACAGCTAGTTTGAACAGAAAGAGGTGAGAGAATTCTGACTGGATATGGCCAGTTTAAATGACAAAGGCTTAAGTCTTTACTGAGTGTACTGGATGCATTTTATTGAGACACCTGCACTAAAGAAGTTGTCACATGTTCGTCCAGACAGAAAAGTTCTCTCAAATGCTACATTGTCTTTGTTCAGTCACCAACACTATAGCCTCTCTCCAAACTCTCGATATATTTACTTTTAGTGTTGCAGCACTTGTATTGGTAGATGGGTCTTTTGTATTATGGCAAATTGCCAGTCTGCTTGATCTTGTGTCATCTCTTTCAAGGGATTCAGTTTCTTGAAATTATTCTTTACAATTTTGTCCCATGTCTTCTTTGGTCTCCCTCTTCCACAATTTCTATCCATTTTTGGCACACCACCTTTTATATAACTATCATTCTCCTTACACATCATATGTCCATACCAGGAAGAAAATTGTCTCTCTTACATACTATATTCAATTCTTCTTAGCCTCAACTTTTCTCTTAATTCACTTGTGCTTAGTCATTCATGTACACTTACATTACACATCCAGTGGATCATACATTTTTATTCCCAATTTTGTCATCGTGTTTGAAACGTTTGATCTAAATCTTCTACAGTTTCTGTTATAAGGGCTAGATCATCACTATATTAGAGTTCTCATAGACACCCAATCTTGAATTCCAGTAATGGCCTGGAGGACTATAATGAACCAAAAGGGGATGAGAACATTGCCTTCATGGACACTTACTCACATGCTTAATTCACCACTGTACTAACAACCCCCACATTGCTAACTGTACCCCTCTACATGGCTTGTATACTTCTAATAAGCCATTCATTGACCCCCTAACCTCCTGAGAGCTCAGCAGATTATAAAATATGAGAGTCTGTCAATGACATTTTCTAGGCCAACAAATACTAATTATAAAGCTTATTCTTAGCTAAGTATTTCTCCTGCAGATGTCACACTAGAAAGATGGCATCAGTAGTATTTCTTCCCAACCATAAAATCAAACTGCATCTCATCAAGATTGATTATATCCCTAATCAACTTTGCTATCACTCTTTCTGTAACCTTCAAAGCCCTGCCTATCAATTTGATGCCTCTGTAGTTGCTTCTTGCTACATTGATTGTCCCACTAATATTGTACTATATAAACATGCATCATACTGTCTGCCTTTCTCTCAGAGCGAGAGAGAGAGAGAGAGCATCTCGAACTTTTTCCACTCTCTTCTTATTCTGACTTCTATACGTTCTGAACAAACCCCACCACTGCTAATTTAGTAACAGAAACTATGAACTACTTCTATGGTGACTTCCTTTGACTGGAAACAGTTTTGCAACTAACTACACCTGTGCATCTATCTGTCACACGCAAACTGTGTTTTCTCTATTAGCCTGCCTGTAATAATAGTACACCTCTTATGTACACATATTTCACACTATATAATATTTCTAGCTACCCATTTTCTGCATATCGAGCACGACTATTTCCCTGTTAACAGCAGGGTCCTGTCTCCTTTTACTATTTGCAAAAGACTCAATTCAACTTTATGGTATTATATGATATAGCACTGGGATGCAATGACATTTTCTTCATATCTCAAAGTAAAAGTATGCTGTGTCTCACACCCACTAAATCATCTTTCATGGTCTCTTTCTGGAGCATGCCATTCCATTCCATGCTGAGATCAACCAGATAAAAGACAGCAGGGTTTTTTTTTTAATCTAGAGTTCTATCAAATTTACAACCATCAATTAATTTCAAGAACATATTTTGGCTTTTTACAAAGGCTGCTACAACGCATATCAACTATAAAATAGTTTTAAAAACTCAAAGATATAACACTAGCAGAGGCAGGGTTCAATTCGCTGCAGGTGAATCTGGTTATGTTTTTTTCAAATCAGGGGGTTATATCTTCTGTTAATAATTAACAATTTTATAGTTAATATGTATTATAGTAGTAGCCTTTGCAAAAATCAAAACAATCTTTTAATTTTCAATCTAACTTCACACTCTTAAGATCCTACATTCTTTACACCATTTCTGGTGACACATATCAACTCCATTCCTCCACCTCCAGCCGGTACCACTACCTTCTTAACATTAGTAGTATTTCTTTGACGATTTTACTGGAAATACTAAATTATCACCCATGGCTTATAGATTTTAACAGCAACAATAAAAAAAATATCCATCTTTTATTAAACATCCATAGACATTGGCCATGCAGTTAAAAAGTTTACTTCACAACTACAGACGGCTTCAACCCTCTGCATGGCACTTTAGACAAATGTCTTCTGCTAGTGAGTAAATTTAGAGGATGGAGATTGTAAAGAGATGCGGTTTATATATATATATGTGTGTATATATATATATATAGATATATCTCGTATATGTGAATATATATATATATATATATCAAGTAAGTATGTTTTGAAAGTGTGAGCAGGTTTGAAATTAGAAAATAGAATAGATTTCACCGTATTTTTGACTAAAGAAATTTTAGCATGATAATGGGGTTTAGAACCCTCAGATAAATGGAAAAAGATGAGTATTGACATACATGGGAGTTGAACCCACATCTTTGGTTATCCAGACCACTGTGCTACCATTACACCAACACATCACCCATCTCCTTCCATTCAAATTAGAAGCTACATTCTTAGCGAGTATAAATGACAAGTAAGTATGTTTTGAAACAGTGAGCAGGTTTGAAATTAGAAAATAGAATAACTTTCACCGTATTTTTGACTAAAGAAATTTTAGCCTGTATACATATATATATATATGTATACACACACAGATGTGTGACTCATTACAGCATAGCCATACATCTTTCCGTAAGTATTGAATACTCTGGTGCATTATGGTCCACCTGGTATCTTACCACACCCTCTTTGTTATATATATATATATAAACTACTACAGCTTTCTCTTACAATTGAGTATGACTTGGAGTATCTACCATCCTTTCACTAAGAGTTTTAGGTGCCCATTCTGTTATGAACAGACAAAGACATGTTCATGACCCAGTGAAACATCCAGAATGTGACAACTTGAAGGAGAAAGGGCTGTACCAGCACTAGAATGGTACTTTTTTTATCGACCACAAAAGGATGGAAGGCAAAAATGAACCTCAGGAGGAACATATCTATATTATAAAGCTGATGGCCGTATGTATGTAACAAACTTTTCGCCAAACGGCTGGACCAAATAGCACCAAATTTATACCATAGATGTGACTTTTTCCAAGTAAGAAAGTGAGGGTATTTTTGTCCTCTCAATTTAGTTAAAAGATTAAAGATATTTTATTGTTTATTTAAATATTCACTTCTTTAAAATGTTCAAATGTCAACACTTCTGGTTAACATTCTCTCTCTTTCTTAGTCTGTCTTTTTAGATAGATACATAGCTATAATGTCGCGCCCTTATAATATCTGTTTGTATGTCTGGTTGTCTGCATTACGAAAACCATTCTGTACATTGACTTCGCTGTGTGTGTGTGTATATATAGTGTGTATATATATATATATAGTGTGTGTATATATATTTGTGTACATATTTTCAACAGTAATACTATACTATATATTTTCAACAGTAATACTGTACTATATATTTTCAACATTAATACTATATATTTTCAACAGTAATACTATACTATATATTTTCAACAGTAATACTGTACTATATATTTTCAACATTAATACTATATATTTTCAACAGTAATACTATACTATATATTTTCAACAGTAATACTATACTATATATGTTCAACAGTAATACTGTACTATATATGTTCAACAGTAATACTATATATTTTCAACAGTAATACTATACTATATATGTTCAACAGTAATACTGTACTATATATGTTCAACAGTAATACTATACTATATATGTTCAACAGTAATACTATACTATATATGTTCAACAGTAGTACTATACTATATATTTTCAACAGTAATACTATACTATATATTTTCAACAATAATACTATACTATATATGTTCAACAGTAATACTATACTATATATTTTCAACAGTAATACTATACTATATATTTTCAACAATAATACTATACTATATATGTTCAACAGTAGTACTATACTATATATTTTCAACAGTAATACTATACTATATATTTTCAACAATAATACTATACTATATATGTTCAACAGTAGTACTATACTATATATTTTCAACAGTAATACTATACTATATATGTTCAACAGTAATACTATACTATATATGTTCAACAGTAATACTATACTATATATTTTCAACAATAATACTATACTATATATGTTCAACAGTAATACTATACTATATATGTTCAACAGTAATACTATACTATATATTTCCAACAGTAATACTATACTATATATGTTCAACAGTAATACTATACTATATATTTTCAACAATAATACTATACTATATATTTTCAACAGTAATACTATACTATATATTTTCAACAGTAATACTGTACTATATATGTTCAACAGTAATACTGTACTATATATGTTCAACAGTAATACTATACTATATATTTTCAACAGTAATACTGTACTATATATGTTCAACAGTAATACTGTACTATATATGTTCAATAGTAATACTATACTATATATTTCAACAGTAATACTATACTATATATGTTCAACAGTAATACTATACTATATATGTTCAACAGTAATACTATACTATATATGTTCAACAGTAGTACTATACTATATATTTCAACAGTAATACTATACTATATATGTTCAACAGTAGTACTATACTATATATGTTCAACAGTAGTACTATACTATATATTTCAACAGTAATACTATACTATATATGTTCAACAGTAATACTATATATTTTCAACAGTAATACTATACTATATATGTTCAACAGTAGTACTATACTATATATGTTCAACAGTAGTACTATACTATATATTTCAACAATAATACTATACTATATATTTTCAACAGTAATACTATACTATATATTTTCAACAGTAATACTATACTATATATTTTCAACAGTAATACTATACTATATATGTTCAACAGTAATACTATACTATATATGTTCAACAGTAGTACTATACTATATATGTTCAACAGTAATACTGTACTATATATGTTCAACAGTAGTACTATACTATATATTTCAACAGTAATACTATACTATATATGTTCAACAGTAATACTATACTATATATGTTCAACAGTAATACTATACTATATATTTTCAACAGTAGTACTATACTATATATTTCAACAGTAATACTATACTATATATGTTCAACAGTAATACTATACTATATATGTTCAACAGTAATACTATACTATATATTTTCAACAGTAGTACTATACTATATATTTCAACAGTAATACTATACTATATATGTTCAACAGTAATACTATACTATATATGTTCAACAGTAATACTATACTATATATTTTCAACAGTAGTACTATACTATATATGTTCAACAGTAATACTATACTATATATTTTCAACAGTAATACTATACTATATATTTTCAACAGTAATACTATACTATATATTTCAACAGTAATACTATACTACACAGCCGGCTGATCGTCTGTTTATCCAAGCGAAGCTAGGTACGTCAGCTATATATATATATCTGGATGCTGTAGAACACACCAATGATAGCCGGGCACCAGCCGGATGGGCCATATATATATATCATCATCATTTTTCCATGCTAGCATGGGATAGACGAGTTGTCCTGTTGTGGGCAATCCGAGGTCAGGTGATCATGTCTTGCTCATACAGAACTGATTTTGCTGTGATTTCTACTGCTGGATGCCCTTCCAGCAGTAAATTAACAACGAGAAGACAATGAACTAAAACAAACCAGAACAACAACAACAAATTTTTAGGGGAAACCATAGAAAATATTTTTTCTAAAATAAAAAATACAAAAAAAAGATACAAAACTTCAAGGTTTTCAGCCATTGAAATGGACTTTGGCAGTTCTGACCCTTACCAATGGTACTGTTAGTCCACCCTGGGTCACAGCATCTGACACAAGACAAAGCACTAACCAAATAATAACTTACAACAATTAAGCTGTAACAGGTACACATAGAAAAAGCACCCAGCACTCACTGTAAATGAGGTTGGTGTTAGGAAGGGCATCCAGCTGTAGAAATCAAGCCAGATCAGTTCCTGTATGAGCAAGGCATGGTCAGCCGACCAGACACTGCCCACAACAGGACAACCCGTCTAACCCATGCTAGCGTGGAAGAACGGACGTAAAACGGTGATGATGATGATGATGATGATATATATATATTATAGATTTAAAGATATTTTACTCAACGCCTATGACAGTAAAGAAGAACAGATAGAGACATTTAACGTAGAAGAGAACTGGGAGTTCCTAAAAAATAATTTACTAGAGGCGACGGATGAGGTCTGTGGCTGGAGTAAGACCTCAAGCAGGAGGAGAGTGACTTGGTGGTGGAACAATAAGGTAGATGAAGCAGTTAAGGCCAAGAGACAGGCATGGAAAGAATGGAAGAACGGGGGGAGCAGGGTACATTACATAGAGACCAAGAGGGAAGCTAGGCGACAAGTATACTTAGCTAGGAGGGAAGCAGAGGATAGAAAATTCAAGCATGTTTTACAAGGTGAGGACCAGAAACAGGAGGTATTCAGGATTGCGAGGCAGTGTGTCAGAGATAGTTGTGATGTCACTGGAGAGAAGTGTATCCGGAATGATAAAGGTGAGCTTGCCCTCACAAGTGCTGAGAAGAAAGATGCATGGAAGAGTCATTATGATAGATTACTAAATGAGGAGAATGCATGGGAAGAAGAGACCCTACCCCAAGTAGACCCTATAGAGGGACCAGCAGTACAAGTCAGCAGCAGCGTAGTAAGTAAGGCAATCAAAGATATGAAGATGGGGAAGGCAACCGGTCCATCGGGTATAGCTGCCGAGATGCTGAAGGCATCTGGGTCTGTAGGTCACACTATAACCACACGTATCGTTAACCAGGTAATACTAGAAGGGGCCATACCAAAAGATTGGTGCAGTAGCATCATTGTCAACTGCTACAAAGGTAAAGGCGATGCACTAGATAGAGGAAACTATAGAGGTATAAAGTTGATGGACCAGGTCATGAAAGTAACAGAAAGAGTTATAGCACAGCTGATTAGGGACCGGGTGAATATAGACGAGATGCAATTTGGGTTTGTACCAGGAAGAGGCACCACTGATGCCCTCTTCCTTGTGAGGCAATTACAGGAAAAGTACCTAGCTAAAAGTAAGCCACTCTACTTGGCATTTGTCGACCTTGAGAAAGCCTTTGACAGAGTTCCTCGTGCGGTAATCTGGTGGGCTCTTAGAAAACTAGGAGTAGATGAATGGCTTGTGAAAGCGGTACAAGCCATGTATAGGGGAGCAGTCAGCAAAGTTAGGATTAGCAATGAGTATAGCGAGGAATTTAGCGTACAGGTTGGGGTCCACCAGGGCTCTGTTCTTAGCCCTCTCCTGTTCATCATAGTCCTGCAGGCAATAACGGAGGAGTTTAAGACCGGATGCCCATGGGAACTCCTGTATGCTGATGACCTCGCACTCATAGCTGAATCTATGGTAGAACTAGAGAATAAATTCCAAACCTGGAAGCAGGGACTAGAGAGAAAGGGTCTCAAAGTCAACATGACAAAGACTAAGGTCCTTGTAAGTAGACGAGAAAACAGAACCCAGATCCCCTCAGGGAAATGGCCTTGCTCAGTATGTAGGAAAGGTGTAGGTAGGAACTCCATTCTCTGCCCCAAATGCAAACAATGGGTACACAAGAGATGTAGCGGGATCTCAGGAAGCTTAATTAAGAATGTAGGATTCACATGCAGCAGCTGTGCTGAAACAGCAAGCAGCAAACAGCCACAGGAAACAAGTACCACCAATCTCTGGGAGGGCCCTGTAGAAACAGTAGACAGCTTCTGCTACCTAGGCGACCGAATTAGCAACGGAGTTGGGTGTTCAGAAAGTACAATAACTAGGGTAAGAACGGGATGGAAGAAGTTTAGGGAACTACTACCACTGCTAGCTGCAAAAGGCTTCTCCCTCAGAATGAAAGGCAGACTGTATGATGCGTGTATCCGAACAGCGATGTTGCATGGTAGTGAGACCTGGGCGCTGAAGGTGGAAGACTTACGTAGATTAGAGAGAAACGAAGCCTGCATGCTCCGATGGATGTGTAACAGTAATATACGTGAATGACAAAGCATAAATGAATTGAGAGAGAGACTGAGCATAAGAGGAATCAAATGCTGTGTGCAGGAGAGGCGGTTGCGCTGGTATGGACATGTGATGCGTATGAAGGATGACAGCTGCATAAAAAGGTGCAGAGCACTAGAAGTTGATGGAAACCGCGGAGTGGGGAGACCCAAGATGACCTGGGATGAGGTGATAAAAGCCGACCTTACCCAACTACACCTCTCAAAGAAAATGAGACACGACCGTGACTTATGGCGTCACGCAGTAATACAGAGTACCCGACCTCCCATGGGTACATGCTGAAGCATATAAACAATATGCCCCCACACCCCCCACCGCAAGGTGGTCGTGGAGGTGCCACGGCAAAAAAAGCACCCAGCCCACACTGTAAAGTGGACGTGTAGGCGCCACGAAAAATCACCCAGCACTCACTGTAAATGAGGTTGGTGTTAGGAAGGGCATCCAGCTGTAGAAATCAAGCCAGATCAGTTCCTGTATGAGCAAGGCATGGTCAGCTGACCAGACACTGCACACAACAGAACAACCCGTCTAACCCATGCTAGCATGGAAGAACGAACGTAAAACGGTGATGATGATGATGATATATATATATGTATATATATATGTATATCTATATATGAAAATGTGTGAAATCCTTGGTACAGTTAGGTATATTTAAAAAAGGGAAAATAATGAATTCACTTGTAGTTTTAAACAATTTAATTTAATTTAATAATATTATGATTTTACAATTTGGTTTTGTAGATATAGTAAGTTCTTTGTAACTTCGGTGGGGAGATTTTTAAAGATCCCTGGTTAACAAGCAACATCCCCACCATCAACACCACCAATGCCAGCAACACCAATGACAACAACAATAGCAACAACAGCACCAACAACAACAGCACTAACAACAACAACAGTAACACCACCAACAGCAAACCCACCAATGCCATCACCACCAACACTACCAATGCCATCACCACCAACACTACCAACAACACCATTAACAACAACAACAGTAACACAAACATCAACACTAACAACACCACCACCTCCAACACCACCACCACTAACAACAACAAAGGTAACAGCACCAACTACAGCAACACCACCAACAGAACACCACTAACAACAACAGTAACACCACCACCAACAATACCAACACTACCACCACCACCACCAACAACAACAGTAACACCACCACCAACAATACCAACACTACTACCACCACCACCACCAACAACATCAGTAACACCACCACCAAAAATACCAACACTACCACCACCACCAACAACAACAACAGCAGCAACACCACCACCACCAATACCAACACCACTACCACCACCACCACCACTAACAACAACAGTAACACCACCAACACCAATACCAACACTACCACTACCACCACCACCACCAACAACAACAGCAGCAACACCACCACCACCAATACCAACACTACCACCACCACCACCACCACTAACAACAACAGTAATACCACCAACACCAATACCAACACTGCCACCACCACCACCACCAACAACAACAACACTACCACCACTAACAACACTACTACCACCACCACCACCAACAACAACAGTAACAACACCACCACCAATACCACCACCACCACCACCACCACCACCAATAACAACAACAACAGTAGCACCACCACCACCAATACAAACACTACCACCACCACCACCACCAACACCAATACCAACACTACCACCACCACCAACAACAACAGTAACAACACCACCACCAATACCACCACCACCACCACCACCACCAATAACAACAACAACAGTAACACCACCAACACCAATACCAACACTACCACCACCACCACCAGCAACAACAACAGTAACACCACCACCAATACCAACACTACCACCACCACCACCAGCAACAACAACAGTAACACCACCACCACCAATACCAACAATACCACCACCACCACCACCAACAACAGCAACAGTAACACCACCACCACCAATACCAACACTACCACCACCACCACCAGCAACAACAACAGTAACACCACCACCACCAATACCAACACTACCACCACCACCACCACCAACAACAACAACAGTAACACCACCACCACCAATACAAACACTACCACCACCACCACCAATAACACCAACAGTAACACCACCACCACCAATACCAACACTACCACCACCACCACCACCAACAACAACAGTAACACCAACACCACCAATACCAACACTACCACCACCACCACCACCAGCAACAACAACAGTAACACCACCACCACCAATACCAACACTACCACCACCACCACCAACAACAACAACAGTAACACCACCACCACCAATACCAACACTACCACCACCACCACCACCAACAACAGCAACAGTAACACCACCACCACCAATACCAACACTACCACCACCACCACCAACAACAACAGTAACACCACCACCACCAATACCAACACTACCACCACCACCACCAACAACAACAACAGTAACACCACCACCACCAATACTACCACCACCAACAACAACAACAACAGTAACACCACCACCACCAATACCAACACTACCACCACCACCAATAACAACAACAACAGTAACACCACCAACACCTATACCAACACTACCACCACCACCACCAACAACAACAACAGTAACACCACCACCACCAATACTACCACCACCACCAACAACAACAACAGTAACACCACCACCACCAATACCACCACCACCACCACCACCAACAACAACAACAGTAACACCAACAACACCTATACCAACACTACCACTACCACCACCACCAACAACAACAGTAACACCACTAACACCAATACCAACACTACCACCACCACCACCACCAACAACAACAGTAACACCACTAACACCAATACCAACACTACCACCACCACCACCACCAACAACAACAACAGTAACACCACCAACACCAATACCAACACTACCACCACCACCACCAACAACAATAACAGTAACACCACCACCACCAATACCAACACTACCACCACCACCACCACCAACACCAACAGTAACACCACCAAAACCAATACCAACACTACCACCACCACCACCAACAACAATAACAGTAACACCACCACCACCAATACCAACACTACCACCACCACCACCAACAACAACAACAGTAACACCACCAACACCAATACCAACACTACCACCACCACCACCAACAACAACAACAGTACCACCACCAACACCAACACCAATACCAACACTACCACCACCACCACCACCACCAACAACAACAACAGTACCACCACCAACACCAACACCAATACCAACACTACCACCACCACCACCACCAACAACAACAGTACCACCACCAACACCAACACCAATACCAACACTACACCACCACCACCAACAACAACAACAGTAACACCACTACCACCAATACCAACACTACCACCACCACCAACAACAGTAACACCACCACACCAATACCAACACCACCACCACCACCACCACCAACAACAACAGTAACACCACCAACACCAATACCAATACCAACACTACCACCACCACCACCACCAACAACAACAACAGTAACACCACTACCACCAATACAAACACTACCACCACCACCAACAACAGTAACACCACCACCACCAATACCAACACCACCACACCACCACCACCACAACAACAGTAACACCACCAACACCAATACCAACACTACCACCAACACAACAACAACAGTAACACCACCAACACTAATACCAACACTACCACACCACCACTAACAACAACAGTAACACCCACCACCACCAATACCAACCACACCTATCACCACCACCCACCCAATAACAACAACAGTAACACCACCCACCACCAATACCAACACTACCACCACCACCACCAACCAACAACAACAACAGTCACACCACCACCACCAATACCAACACCACCACCACCACCACCAACAACAACAACAGTAACACCACCACCACCAATACCAACACCACCACCACCACCACCACAACAACAACAGTAACACCACCACCACCAATACCAACACTACACCACCACCACCACCAAAACAACAACAGTAACACCACCACCACCAATACCACCACCACCACCACCACCACACTAACAACAACAGTAACACCACCACCCCAATACCAACACTACCACCACCACCACCAACAACAACAACAGTAACACCACCACCACCAATACCAACACCACCACCACCACCACCAACAACCAACAACAGTAACACCACTAACACCAATACCAACACTACCACCACCACCACCAACAACAACAGTAACACCACCACCACCAATACCAACACTACCACCACCACCACCAACAACAACAACAGTAACACCACCACCACCAATACCAACACCTACCACCACCACCACCAACAACAACAACAGTAACACCACCAACACCAATACCAACACTACCACCACCACCACCAACAACAACAGTAACACCACCACCACCAATACCAACACTACCACCACCACCACCAACAACACAACATAAGCACCACACCACCAATACCACACTACCGACCACCACCACCACCAACAACAACCAGTAACCACAAATACCACCACCACCACCCAACAACACAACAGTAACACCAATACCAACACTACCACCACCACCACCACCACACAACAGTACACACCACCACCACCAATACCCAACACTACCACCACCACCACCACCAACACCAACAGTAACACCACCAACACCAATACCAACACTACCACCACCACCACCAACAACAACAACAGTAACACCACCAACAACCAATACCAACACTACCACCACCACCACCAACAACAACAACAACAGTAACACCACCAACACCAATACCAACACTACCACCACCACCACCACCACAACAACAACAACAGTAACACCACCACCACCAATACCAACACCACCACCACCACCACCAACAACAACAACAGTAGCACCACCACCACAATACCAACACTACCACCACCACCAACAACAACACCAACAGTAACACCACCAACACCAATACCAACACTACCACCACCACCACCAACAACAACAACAACAGTAACACCACCAACACCAATACCAACACTACCACCACCACCACCAACAACAACAACAGTAACACCACCAACACCAATACCAACACTACCACCACCACCAACACCAATACCAACACTACCACCACCATCACAGCAACAACAACAGTAACACCACCAGCACCGATACCAACACTACCACCCACCACCAACACCAACAGTAACACCACCACCACCAATACCAACACTACCACCACACCACCACCAACACCAACAGTAACACCACCACCACCAATACCAACACTACCACCACCACCACCAGCAACAACAACAGTAACACCACCACCACCAATACCAACACCACCACCACCACCACCAACAACAACAACAGTAACACCACTACACCAATACCAACACTACCACCACCACACCACCAACACAACAGTAACACACCACCACCAATACCAACACTACCACCACCACCACCAACAACAACAACAGTAACACCACCACCACCATACCAACACTCCACCACCACCACCACCACAACAACAACAACAGTAACACCACCACCACCAATACCAACACACCCACCACCACCACCAACAACAACAGTAACACCAATACCAACACTACCACCACCACCACCACCAACACCAACAGTAACACCACCAACACCAAACCACCACCACCACCCCACAGCATCAACAACAGTAACACCACCACCACCGATACCAACACTACCACCACCACCAACACCAACAGAACACCACCACCACCAATACCAACCCCACCACCACCACCACGCACCAACAACAACAGTAACACCACCAATACCAACACCTACCACCACCACCACCACCAACAACAACAACCAGTAACACCACCCACCAGACCAACACTAGCACCACACCACGCACCCACCACCAACAACAACAACAGTAACACCACCACCACCAATACCAACCCTACCACCACCACCACCACCAACAACAACAACAACAGTAACACCACCACCACCAATACCGACACCACACCACCACCACCCACAACAACAACAGTAGCACCACCACCACCAATACCAACACTACCACCACCACCAACAACAACAACAGTAACACCACCAACACCAATACCAACACCACCACCACCACCACCACCAACAACAACAGTAACACCACCACCACCAATACCAACACTACCACCCCACCAACACCAACATTAACACCACCACCACCAATACCAACACTACCACCACCAACAACAACAACAACAGTAACACCACCACCACCAATACCAACACTACACCACCACACCAACAACAACAACAACAGTAACACACCAACACCAATACCAACACTACCACCACCACCACACAACAACAACAACAGTAACACCACCAACCACCAATACCAACACTACCAACACCACCACCACCACCAACAACAACAGTAACACCACCACCACCAATACCAACACTACCACCACCACCAACACCAACAGTAACACCACCACCACCAATACCAACACTACCACCACCAACAACAACAACAACAGTAACACCACCACCACCATACCAACAACACAACAGTAACACCACCAACAACACAACACTACCACCACCACAACAACAACAGTAACACCACCACCACCAATACCAACACCACCACGCACCACCACCACACAACAACGAACAACAACAGTAACACCACCACCACCAATACCACCACCACCACCACACCACCACCACCAACAACAACAACAGTAACACCACCACCACCAATACCAACACTACCACCACCACCACCAACAACAACAAGAGTAACACACCACCCAATACCAACACTACCACACCCACAACAACAACAACAGTAACACCCCAACACCAATACCAACACTACCACCACCACCACCACCAACAACAACAACAACAGTAACACCACCACCACCAATACCAACACTACCACCACCACCACCAACAACACAACAGTAGCACCACCACCACCAATACCAACACTACCACCACACCACCAACAACAACAACAACAGTAACACCACCAACACCAATACCAACACTACCGCCACCACCACCACCAACAACAACAACAACAGTAACACCACCACCACCAATACCAACACTACCACCACCACCACCACCAACAACAACAACAACAGTAACACACACCACCAAATACCAACACTACCACTACCACTATCACCACCAACAACAACAGTAACACCACTACCACCAATACCAACACTACCACCACCACCACACCACCAACAACAACAACAGTAACACCACCACCGCCAATACCAACACTACCACCACCACCACCAACAACAACAACAGTAGCACCACCACCACCAATACCAACACTACCACCACCACCACCAACAACAACAACAACAGTAACACCACCAACACTAATACCAACCCCACCCACCACCACCACCAACAACAACAGTAACACCACCAATACCAACACTACCACCACCACCACCACCAACAACAACAACAACAGTAACACCACCACCACCAATACCAACACTAGCACCACCACCACCACCACCACCAACAACAACAACAGTAACACCACCACACCAATACCAACACTACCACCACCACCACCACCAACAACAACAACAACAGTATCACCACCACCACCAATACCAACTCCACCACCCCAACCACCAGCACCAACAACAGTAACACCACCACCACCAATACCACCACTACCACCACCACCACCACCAACAACAACAGTAACACCACTAACACCAATACCAACACCACCACCACCAACAACAGTAACACCACCACCACCAATACCACACTACCACCACCACCACCAACAACAACAACAGTAACACCACCAACACCAATACCAACACCACCACCACCACCACCACCAACAACAACAACAGTAACACCACCACCACCAATACCAACACCACCACCACCACCACCAACAACAACAACAACAGTAACACCACCACCACCAATACCAACACCACCACCACCACCACCAACAACAACAACAGTAACACCACCAACACCAATACCAACACTAACACCACACCACCACCAACAACACAACAACAGTCACACCACCACCACCAATACCAACACTACCACCACCACCACCAACAACAACAACAACAGTAACACCACCAACACCAATACCACCACCACCACTACCACCAACAACCAACAGTAACACCACCACCACCAATACCAACACTACCACCACCACCACCAACAACAACAACAGTGACACCACCAACACCAATGACCAACACTACACCACCACCACCACCACCCAACAACAACAACAACAGTAACACCACCACCACCAATACCAACACTACCACCACCACCACCAATAACAACAACACAGTAACACCACCACCACCAATACAAACACTACACCACCACCCCAATAACACCAACAGTAACACCACCACCACCAATACCAACACTACCACCACCACCACCACCAACAACAACAGTAACACCAACACCACCAATACCAACACTACCACCACCACCACCACCAGCAACAACAACAGTAACACCACCACCACCACCACCAGCAACAACAACAGTAACACCACAACCACCAATACCAACACTACCACCACCACCACCACCAACAACAACAACAACAGTAACACCACCAACACCAATACCAACACCACCACCACCACCACCACCAACAACAACAGTAACACCACCACCACCAATACCAA
>OZ024744.1:57198770-57283770 GCA_964016885.1 Eledone cirrhosa | reverse complement strand
CTACCAACACCACCACCAACACCACCACCAACACCACCAACTCCACCATGTCATTGTCTCCAAGGACATCTTCAATAATAATAAGAATGGTTTGTTTCATATCTCATAATAATTTCATTTGTTTGACACAATAGAACTGGTCAGAGTGTGGAGTGTCTGTTAATCCTCTTACATCCTTTTTATGTGTTATGGTTGCCTGTCTTGACTTTTGTTAACAGAAAATTGAAACAGTCCCCTTATTAGTTTACAAACGTCTTTTAATTCTTACATCATGTAAAGATTTAGCAGAAAAGTACTGCTGACCTCCTTTCATGGCAGTCCTGCACCATCTCCTTTGTGACATTCTGTATTTTGAGATCACATCTCACCATCACTACTACAACTTCTTTTCACTGGTATCTCTTCATATTTCTTCATCCATATATTTCATATGTCCATAACCAATGCAGTCTTCTCGCTTGCACACTACACCTGATGTTTCTTATATCCAGTTTTCTCTCAGCACATCCATGCTTTTTTGTTCATGCACACTAACATTCTTCATCCAACACCAGGTAAATTTACAGCCCATCAGTTTACCTACTCACACACACACACACATGCGCTAACATGTCACATCTAATGGTGCATGCTCATTTTATTTATTTCCAGACTCCACTGCCTATGTCTCTTTTCCACGCAATGCCACACTTCCTAGGCAAGCATCATACAATTTACCCTTAACTTGGAGAGAAAATCCCTTTGATGCTAACAAAGGTAGTAGCTCCCTAAACTTTCCTTATTTGATCTTATTCTACTTACTATGATTTTAGAGTAACCTCCTCCACTGCTAATTAGGTCACCCAAGTAATAGGCAGTAAATTACTTCTATGGGACCTTCTCAGGATTGGAAAAGGTTTATTTCGCAGATGCTATTACTGCCACTAACCCTGTACATCTACCACATTCAAAATCTATCTTTCCTGTTAGCAGCCTACAATCATATTACACTTCTTGTATACCCATACCTTCCATTGGGCACATTATATAGAGATTCTACTCCTTTTCTATATATCAAGCATGGTCACTTTCCTGGTGAGATCAGAGTTTTGTCATTTTTCCTAGTTACTAAAACTTTGATCTTTGCTAATTTAACCTGAGTTCTTCTGATTTTAAGTTCTGTCTCCACAACACAATTTCTTCTGAAGATCTTCCAAGGATTCAGCTATAAAAAAAAAGATCATCACTATACAGAAGTTTCCATGGGCAGCCAGTCTTAAACTCCTCTGTTGTTATGGCCTGAAGATCTATAATAAATAAAAAGGGGCTGAAGACTGTATATTGAATTCCTTACTAAACTCATTTCCTACTCTCACTTTACTGACAGCTCAACTGTACATGGCTTGCAATGCTCTCAGAAGCCATTCTTTTATATTTAGTTTCCTTTAGGACCACCAGATGACAGATTGTTGTACTCTGCCAAAGGCTTTCTCTTGATCCACAAAAGCTAAATACAGCAGTTTACACTTAGTAAGGAACATCCTTGAAATTGTTTCTCTAAGAAGAAGGTATCTGTGGTACCCTTTCCTGGCACAAAGCCACATTAGCTGTATATTATAACACAAAAAAGCCAAACTTCACCTAATCTAATTTGACTCTTTCCGTAATTAGTTGTGCTAACACTATTTTTGTTGCTTTTATAATTTGTTCCATCAGTTTTATGCCTCTGTAATTTCACATTTTCCCTTGTTTGATGTCGGATCATAATATCATAGGTTCGATTCCTGGACAGGCTGCTGCATTGTGTTCTTGAGCAAAACACTTTATTTCACGTTGCTTCAGTATACTTTCCTGAGAGTAAGTACCAGCAGTAGCTGGGGAGTTAAACTTGCGATAGACTGGCGTCCTGCCCAGGGAGAGTCTTGTACTCTCAGTCACTTAGCACCAAGGAAACCAGGATAAGCACTGGCCTGGTGAGCCTTTGGCTTAGAACAGACTTTAACTTAGCTTGTAATAATTAATGATTACTAGCAGAAAAACCACACTCGGGTGGTAACTGCTAGCATGTGTAGTGTGTATATTGATATTATACACAAATATATATACATGTAAATATATATACATGTAAACCGTAATTGACAATATACACAGAAATTGAACGAAGACTATGTTACACTGTCTTATGTAATCAGTAACCTAATCCATGATACATTTAAAAAAGACGATATTATATATAAACTGCATTAGGAGAAAATTAGTGACGGAAATATATGCGATTATAAGTGTTATAATATAACGCCCGCTAACCGGAAGTGATGATATTTTGACAACTTTAAAGAAGTGAATCTTTAAATAAGCTATAAAATATATTTAATCAACAGACACGAAATTTAGTAGATAAATTATGTAATATTTATTCATTATTTGTTCAAAGTAATCCAACTTATTTTACAAACGGGATAAAAAAATATATTCTGGATGCAGTCCCGCATTCCTTTCTTTATTATAGTTAAGATACTGCTGCACCAGTCATTAGGTATGACACCACCATGTATTACATTATTGACAATTCAAGTGACTAGCTGGAGTTTTATTTAACCAGATGCTTGTAACATCACAGCAGCTTTACCATTTTTCATTTCCCTCATTGCTTCTTTGATCCTCTAACTGTCAACTTTGAAAGCCGATTCCTTTGTTAAATCTATGGGGTAGTCTCTTTTCTTTCTACACATTCCCCTACGTTCTGCAATATTGTAGCATTTCTGAGCATCTGTGAGGTTAAATGCTCCAGTGTCATTCTAAGCACACTTTTCGCAGTACATTGGAAAACTTCTTGCTTTCTTTTACTTCTTTACTGGTTTCAGTAGTTTGACTGTGGCCATGCTGGAGTACTGCCTTAGAGCTATCTAATAAGCAGTAGTTTGACTGTGGTCATGCTGGAGTACTGCCTTAGAGCTATCTAATAAACTGGTATTTACTTTAGTGACATCGTTTTTGTTGAACTGCTAAGTTACAGGTCATAAACACAGGCACAAACGTAAACTATGTGGGAAACTGTCACATGTATATATGTGTGTGTGTGTGTGTCTGTAGATGCACCTGTTTTGTTTGTGTGTGTGTGTATGTGTGCTTGTGTGTGTGTGTGTGTTTCTGTCTTTACATTTACTCTTTATTTATGTTCTGTAACTTAGCATGTTTTTTTGTGTGGGACCAATACCAGGGCTGAAAAAACTGTGGTTGATATGATCGACTAAAATACCTTCATAGTGGTGCTACAGCATGGCAACAGTCTAATGACTGAAACTAGTAAAAAAAAAAAAAGAATGAATAGAATAAAATAATTTTTACTGTATTTATCTCAGTTCAGTTTTGTCTACAACAGAATGACTTGTTTTTTGTCTTCTTCATCAACGGCTCTCATCAAAGTTATTTCAGACATTTTCACTATCATGAAATGATAATGTTACATCAAATTTTTATATGGAATCTGCCTCATAATAATTATTTTAGGTATTTCAGTGTCACAAAGGGATTATGTTACACCATATTTTCATACAAACATATGTGCCATGTGTAGTATGAATATTTTTGTGTGAAATGCATGCATGTATACACTGTCTGTGAGAAACTATTATATAACAAACATGATGGAGATGGTACCGGCCATATGGTTAAGAAGATGACTTCGCAATCAGTTTTTCAGAGGACTGGTCTATTTTGTGAGTTAGGTACTACATCATCATCATCATCATCATCTTCCCTGTTAGCATGGGTTAGATGGGTTTGTCCCATTTAAAAGCAAATTGGGTTGGGTGACCGTGTCTTGCTCATATATGAGAATTTCTAGCTGGTTTTCTATGGCTGGATGCCCTTCTTAATGCCAATGTTCTAGAATTGTTTTCACATGTCTCTAATATAGGTACAGTCATGGCTGCGTGGTTAAGGAGTTTGCTTAATAACCACATGGCTTTCAACTCAGCCCCACTGCATTGCACTAAGGGCAAGTATCTTTATCATAGCAGTGAGTCAACCCAATCCATTAGATGGAAACTGTGCAAGCCTATTGGAGTGGATTTTGTTGTTAATTCAAAGGTCTGGCCTTGTCACACATTGTACAACACTGAATCTCTGTATGAACTACATTAAGGATATATGTGTCTGTGGAATATGCAGCCACTTACATGTTAATTATTGAGTCAGACATTTAGTTGATTGAACATCTGAATGCTCATTACTGCAACCAAATGAAGGATCTCAAAATGTAGTTTCAAAATTGCATCATATAAGTTTTCAAAGAGTGCAAGAATTACAGGGACTGGTGCAGCTTCCACATTCAGTAATCAGAAGGAAGGTAGGTGTAAAAGCTAAACTCACTATCTTTAATTCAGAATTCATACCAATCCTTACCTATGGTCATGATTTTTAGGTAATGACTGAAAGAATACGATCACGAATACAAGTGGTCGAAATGGGATTCCTCTGAAGAGTCTTTGGAAATACATTACTCGATAGTGTGCATAGCTCAAACATCAAAGAGTCACTCCATGTAGAGCTGCTACTTCTCCGATTTGAGCGATCCCAGCTCCAATACTATGGGCTTGTGGTTAGAATGTTCCAGGAAAGAATTGCTGGACAGATTTTACAGGCAAAACCAAGTGGCAAGAGTCCTAGGGATAGGCCCCGAGCAATATAGTTGGATAACATCCATGAACTTGGCTGGTCTCGCTTGGGGATCCAGCCTGATCAGTTGGAGATGGTTGCTTCTGACAGGACCTGCTGAAGGGAGTGTTTGAGGGCTCTGCACCCATGACCATCCTATGAAAGAAGAAAAAGAAGAAGAAGAAGAAGAAGAAGAAGAAGAAGAAGAAGAAGAAGAAGAAGAAGAAGAAGAAGAAGAAGAAGAAGAAGAAGAAGAAGAAGAAGAAGAAGAAGAAGAAGAAGAAGAAGAAGAAGAAGAAGAAGAAGAAGAAGAAGAAGAAGAAGAAGAAGAAGAAGAAGAAGAAGAAGAAGAAGAAGAAGAAGAAGAAGAAGAAGAAGAAGAAGAAGAAGAAGAAGAAGAAGAAGAAGAAGAAGAAGAAGAGAAACTTTTATTATTTTTTCCTTTTATTGTTTATTCAGGGTGAAGTTCGTCTGCACCAAGCAGTCATAATTTTATTCAGAGTGACTCCTGATCAGGCTGACCCATATCGGGTCCCCTCAGCGTAGTTACAGACTGCACAGTGAGGCACCATTGCCATATGAAAGTGCACATAAGGAAACTGTCTTACTGGACAATCAGGCTGGTTGCTACATTGTTCGTAAATGATAAGGAAAGTTATTAAGGTATTAGTTATGGACATTAATAGTTGGCTGATAAAATATACAAGAAAAAGAAATTCTTCACTTCTTGAGTATTTTGACTTCCATGAAAAATATCCTCACAAAATTTAAGAAATGAAAAGAAAATTGTATGTGTGTGTGTGTGTGTGTGTGTGTGTGTGTGTGTGTGTGTGTGTGTGTGTGTGTGTGTGTTATGTTCTTCTGGCATTATATCCCGCCGAGGTTAACTTTGCTTTCATCCTTACGAGGTCGATAAAATAAAGTACCAGTAATGCACTGGGGAAATTGCTGGCCTTGTGCCAAAAGTAGAAACAATATAATTTCATAAATATTTACCAATAGAGAGAGAGAGTCAGTTTCTAACATAGACACAAGACTCTCTCATTGGAATTTACACAACATCAACTAGGTAGATATGTCTGAATGTCTGCATGTGTAGATATGGATGTTATTGTATGTGTGGATGTGGATGTTTTGAGTTGTATGTGTGCATGTGTATATTCTTTGTATCTGTACAAGTATATATGCAGTTACTAGATGAGAATTTTTGGAATGTTTTACACATTTTTACTCTTCCATTAATGGATTGTACTTGTAATTTCCTAACTAGTTGTGTTCTTTCTGTTCCTGTGAAGCCTAGCTTCTCAAGATTTGTATTGAGGCAGTTACTAACATATTCCAGTGCCCCAATAATCACAGGTATAAATCTATAGGTATAATCAGGGTGGAGTATCTGCAAATTTCTCATTAGTTCTGAATAGATATTCTCCTTTTCGCTAATCTTTGATATTATATTGGCATCTGCTGGGCAGCTAACTTCCACTACTGTGCATGCTTTCTTTTCTCTGTCCGATATCATTATATCTGGTCTGTTATGCCTACAAATTATTGGGGTTTTGACTGGAATATTCCACCAGTACTCTTTCATATTATGTATATGTATGTCTTCCACATTGCTGTAGCTTTTATTATCGGGGCTATCTTTTCTATGTACAGTGTTTTTGCCACTACATCATACCTCATAGGTAGATAGTAACGTGATGACATCTTTGGACAGCTGCTTATGACATGGGTGACATCTTCGATGTTAATTCTGCAGAGTTTGCACTTGTCATATCTAGGTGTTTTGCTTGCATCCCTATCTCTTTAGTGAATCAGGTATTTTGTGTAGATTTCCTGTTCTTGGATTGTAAAAAGCGTATCCTTCAAATTGGGAGCCAATATAGCGGTTGTTGATCCAAAGTAGACTACTTTGTTTATCTATATTACTCGCACTCATTTTTTGCTGATAAGCATGAAGTTTTTCATCCATGGATTCACTGCGGTACTGCTGGGCAACTTCCCTGGGTATGAGCTTTTGATTATCATGCAGGGAATATCTTTCAAGGAGTTCTTTCCCAACTCTCATGATCTTATCTGTTTCATGCAGATAGACTTGCTTGATAGATAGGCTCCTACACTTCGAGGTTTGTAAATGTTGTGGAAGGGATATGATGCAACATTCAAATGATGTCTGGACTGATGTTAGGCTTCTACCTCTCTGCTTATGTTTCAAGTAAAGGCGGTCTGTGTGACTGTTGATGTGGAAGTTTGCGGTATTGTTTAGTATTTTTTTAGCTAACATCAATTGCTCGGATTTCGTCTATCGTCCAATCAAGTATTCCAAACATTGGTGTTAGGACAGGAACAACAAACACTGTTTTATTGTGCGCAGAGAGTTCCAATGAATATTTTTCTTAATTGGGTGTAATATTCCCTGGTTGCGCGTTCCTTATTACAGATACCAGTATAGGATATATTCTCATCTATCCCCAGGTATCTGTAGCAGTCCTCATCAGATATCGATGAAACAGTTAGACCATTGATGAAAATGTTGCTAGATTGGGTTGTTGTTTTTCCCCGCTTTACAGTCATGTATGAGCATTTATCTTGGCCAAACTCCATTCCTATATCCTTTGAGAACGTTGTAATCAGGTCAAGATTTTTCTTCATTCCATCTTAGTTCTTGGCATAGAGTTTCAGATCATCCACAAAAAAATTATGGGTTAAGTTCGTATTCCTGTCTTCCTGTGAGCCAATGATGTATCCCTCACATTTCTTGAGCAGAAAGGACAAGGTGTTTAATGACAGAATAAATAGTATCACAGAGAGACTGTCTCCTTGAAATATACCCCTACAATATTTTATTTTATCAGTGAAAATAGAGTCCTCCTTCTCCGTTTTTAACTTTAGGATAGTAGTCCAAGAAGAAGACAGCTTCTCTCTGGCTCTGATAATAATGTCTGGGACTTTAGCAAGTCAGAGGGCCTCTATCATCCAAGAGTGGGGAACAGAATCAAAAGCTTTCCTGTAGTCCAGCCAGATTGTAGCCATATTCCTCCTAAATTGTTGCACCTCTGACATCGCAGATTTGTTGAATAGGAGTTGTTCAACACATCCCCAAATACCTTTCTCTCCAGGTGCTTGTTCATCTGTAATGATGTTATTATTTTCACAGTGATCTTGGAGGAATAGGTCCAGGCAGGCTGTACACATCTTATACATCAGGGTTTGGCTTGCAATGGGTCGGTAGTTTTTTGCCAAGTGGGTGTCTGTTCTTGGGGACCAGTATTGTTTGTGCTAATGTCAACCATTTTTGAGAACTTGTTGGTAGAGGTCGATAAGATGCATCCGATAGAATATCAGTTTCTTGTACCAGTAGCTGACAATCAAGTCTCTTCCTGGTGTTTTCTTTATCTTGGAGTTTTCCTATCACAGTCTCAAGGGTATCATCATTTATTCTGTATGTTTATGCGGTAGTGTGAGAGCAATGGTTTTTTTTTTTATTTCTTTTAGCCACACTGTATCTTGGTTGAAGTTCTTCTTTTCACTCCATATTTTTCTCCAGAAGGAATCTATGTCTTTCTGGTGTTGTGGTGTTTTGTTCTTGTTAATATCTCTGCTATCACCAAGATAATGATTCACTGTCGTTGCTAGGGCATATAAACAGGCGTTTATTTGCCAAAATGTTGTGGTTTTAATCCGTCGTAAATATTCATCCCCTATTTCGTCAATAGCACGTAAGATTTCATTATTTGGTTTTATTTTATTTAGTATTGTTGTTTTATTACGTTCAGCAAGAGAAATGTTTATACATGAATTAATTTCTGTCTGGAAGATTTCGTTGAGGACAATTCTTAATTGTTTATACTTTTCATTATTATTATTATCAAGGTCGGTGAATTGGCAGTATCGGTAGAGGGCTGGACGCCATGCTTTCTAGCAGAGTTACGTCCCTTTACAGTCTGAGTTCAAATCCCGCCGAGGTTAACTTTGCCTTTCATCCTTACGGGGTCGATAAAATAAAGTACCAGTAATATATTGGGTAATTGCTGGCCTTGTGCCTAAAGTAGAAACAATTATTATTATTATCGTTAGTGTTTTCCACAACAGTCGAAGTAGACTCAGATGGTACACATGGTATCAAATTTCTTACAGGCATAGTTGTTTCAAACTACTGTTGTTTCAAAGTACTGCTAGGAAGTCTAGTAGCATGGTAACCTGTAGCACGTGTTGTTGATTCCATGTTTGTTGTGGGGGACTTACAATTACTAATATTTATCTTATTTTTACGTTCAACAAATGTTGCTTGTTGGTGTAATTATTTTGCTGTGAAATGATTTAGATCTGGATGTATTTTGTCCCAGTGTAGCTTCATTCTGTTCATATAGCCAATGGAGAGATTTTTTTTTTCGGCATTTTATAACAATTAAATAAATCATCATTAAGTTCGCAACTCCAAGAGAAATGTGATTTATAATTTCGGTCTCTTATGTAGCTACAACTGAATTTTGTTTACCTTTCTCATTGATTTTCTCGCTGGTTTTCTCCGGTAAATTGTTTACGTTCCTTGTGTTCGATAGATTGTTTTTGTTGATATCGTGTCCGGCCATGCTGTTTGTAGCAAATCCTTGTAAAATGAATTATGTATTTAGTCAGCTATCTCTACAAATTTGAATAAAAGGTGTCTTCAGTGGATATAGTTAGAAGAATATCCAGTTATTCAACATGACTGGTAGTTGTGGCATTACTGTCGGAGATAGTATTCATCTTAAATTTAATGAATAGTCTCCCACACCAAAATGTGCAAGTGATGGCGTTGACTGACTGACTATGTATGTATGCATGTATGTATGTGTGTATGTGTGTATGTGTGTATGTATCTATATATGTATGTACGTATGTATTTATGTTTGTGTGTGTCTGTGTGTATATGTATGTATGTGTGTGCATGTATATATGTATGTATGTATATATATGTCTGTATGTATGCATGTAAGTATGTGTATCAAGGCAGAATGTCCAAGCATTGAGCCCCAAGTAATATTTTCTCAAATGCGCTGGACAGGACATATCGTCCGCATGAAAGAAATCGGTGAGCTCTATCTTAGAAAAAGGCCTCGGCTTCAAAGAGCTAATGTTTGATTTAGAGAACTGTGAGGAAAAAGCTCTGAATAGGGCTGAGTGGAGAAAGCGCATAAAGGGCAGTTGCAAAATTGTTGAGGAGTGTCGTCTAGAACATAAACAACTGAAGCGTCAATTCCGGAATGGCTGTGTTCACAGTCTTGATGAAGTCATCAGTAGTTGAACATGCTATTTCTGTCAACGTGTACTCCTCTCTCAAAGTCTGGTTATGTTGATCATCTGAAGTCACATGAAAGGATAACCACCTGCAACACCACTCAACAAAGACCTGGCTAAACAACGTGTGTGATTATGCAACAAAGTGTATAGGACTAGTTCTGGACTAAAAAAATACATGGTGGTACATAAAGATTGTGTCCTACAGGGTGACACCACCAGTCCTGTGGAAAGCACAGCTCTCTTCTGTCACCAGTGTCGTAAACCATGCAGATCTACAGCTGGTCTACAAAGTCATGGACACAGATGGGCTGATAACAAAGAATCAATAAGAGATGTCAGTCATCTGCAAAGATGCTACAATTCTCATGTATGTATGTATATACGTATGTATGCATGTATGTATGCATGGTTGGGTCATCAGCAACTAAACCAGCAACCACACTGAGGAGGGTGATATTTGGACACCCTGCGGGATGAAATACAAGACCCGGCAAAGGGCCGAGGAACTCAGCAGAGTCAATGGCCATCCAAATAGTACCTTTTTTTCCACCTGGGAGTAAAGGGCCCTAGTTGTTGTCACAACACCTTTCTAAGTGAGGCAAACTCTGAAAAAAACCCGATAATGTTAACCAGTTCTCCTTGTCAGGTAAGGTTTTCAATGTTCAGAGAGTGCGATTGGTCGAGTGCAAGGCTTTTCCCCACTTAAAATACCTTCAAAGCACAGGTATTGCTTGTTCAGGATCTGTTACAAGCGATTGCAATACTCTTAGCAGAGTCTGCAGCCATCATGCATGTATGTATGCATGCATGTATGCATGTATGCATGCATGCATGTATGTATGCATGCATGTATTCTTGTATGTATGCATGTATGTATGCATGCATGTATGCATGCATGTATGCATGTATGTATGCATGTATGTATGCATGCATGTATGTATGCATGTATATATGTATGTATGTATGCATGCATGTATATATACATGTATGTTTGTATGCATGTATGTATATAGGAAACGTTCAAGATTCCTCACTTCATTTTTGAAAACTTTAAAATTGGATGAAATTATCAGTTTACCTTATAAACATTCCATTAAAAAAATATTTCCATTTATATAATTAATATTTGAGTTTTTTAAATGATTAACCTACAAAGTATTGATATTTTTAAGACAAACATACTAAATAGTTTAGTGGAGTTGAATCCCACCCCTCTCCCATTAAAACGTCTGACTAATTTAAAATCAAATTAGAACAAGAGGAAAAAAATATGGATGCAAAAATTCAAGGGAGATAATTAGATATTGTGAAATATTTTTCAGATAATTCTACCAGATAAATAAAATGTTGTATATTGAGTGATATCTAACAAATGCTGGATAATTGTTTAATTATTTAACGACAGCCAATCATATCACAATCATGTGTTTCAAGTGTGCTTGTGTTTTTTGCCTATATATTATGCTTCAGCTAAATGGGGGTACACAATTCTATCCAACAGGTTCGAAGTACAATCCAACTGTTTGAGAAGTACTCAATTCCTTCTGTCACCACGGAATTATCTTCAGTGGTATTATTATTTTGGCAGTATCGGTAGAGGGTCGGACGCCATGCTTTGCAGCAAAGAGTTACGGCCCTTTATGATCTGAGTTCAAATCCCGCCGAGGTTAACTTTGCCTTTCATCCTTACGGGGTCGATAAAATAAAGTACTAGTAATACACTGGGATAATTGGTGGCCTTGTGCCAAAAGTAGAAACAATTATTGTTATATGCTCGCTTCAGTTCAGCAGTTCTAACAGTTTAATGTGCCTTATTATGTCGAAATAGAAATTTGAAAATTACTGTTCCTTGTTCAATAATAATTGTTTCTACTTTAGGCACAAGGCCAGCAATTATCCCAGTGTATTACTGGTACTTTATTTTATCGACCCCGTAAGGATGAAAGGCAAAGTTAACCTCGGCGGGATTTGAACTCAGACCATAAAGGGCTATAACTCTTTGCTGCAAAGCATGGCGTCCGACCCTCTACCGATACTGCCAATCCACCGCTTTCTTCAATAATAACAACAATAATAATAATAATAATAATAATTGTTTCTACTTTTGGCACAAGGCCGGCAATTACCCAGTGTATTACTGGTACTTTATTTTATCGACCCCGTAAGGATGAAAGGCAAAGTTAACCTCTGCGGGATTTGAACTCAGAATGGCAAGGGCCGTAACTCTATGCGTCAAAGCATGGATCCGACTCTCTACCGATACTGTCAATCCACCACCCATAATAATAATAATAATAATAATAATAATGAAAATCATCATCATCATCATCATCAGCCCACGAGCTGCATGAGGCCTGTTTGGCTTTCTTAATAGCACACCTAATTTTAAAACTACCTTGAAATTTTTAGAAGTGCAGCCCACCTTATGATGAGACATCCTATACGGCTCACTGCTCAGAAAAGGTGGCCCATGTCTGGTGTAGGTCAATATTCTTGAACATTTTCAAGACTCTTTTTGCAGTTCAAGAATTAGGTTATAAAATGAAATAATGAAATTATTGTGTACAGTGCTCAGGTGCACTACAACTCATCAAAGGTGCATGTATAGTAGATAGAATAATGTACAAATGTCAGGAAAATGAATAGTGTATGAGTCATGATATACATGTGTGCATGTGTATGGAGGGGGAATATTAGGTGTAGTGTTGGCGAATCTCGGGAAGCATGGAAGTTTTAAAGGATGCAGTGTCTCAACAGCTAACAACTGATGCAGGGAGTTTGTTCTATGCTTCAGCAACTCTGAGCGTGAAAAACTGTTTTGAAAGTCATGGGAGCTGTGCTGTTTTCTGACTTTGTAGGCATGCCCACGTGTGTTAGACACATGGAAATCAAAAAGGTACTCAGGGTTGTTGTTAGAAAGATGGTTAATAATTTTGTGTGTGTTTACCAAGTCAGTTGCCAAGCGTCGGAGCTTCAATGTATACATGCCCAAGGAAGCAAGGTGTTCAGAGTAGATGCCTGATGGAGGGTATTCGCTTGGTTGCACGTCTCTGAACAGTTTCCAGGAGGTCAATATTCTGAGCAAGATAGGGGTTCCAGACTGGTGATGCAAATTCTAAGTGTGGCCACACCATAGATATATGCAGCTTTAAATAAATAGCTGGAAAGGGGCTGACAAATATCTTACTGAGTGATGCTAAGACACCCCCAGCCTTTGTGACAATTTTAGAGATGTGCTTTGTCCAAAACAAATTGCTGCTGACAGTAATGCCCAGGTCATGTTCACAAGAAGAGTATGTGAACTCTAGGTTTTTTTCTTCCAAAATACCTGGTGGTACACTTGTCCACAGCCAGCTCGAGGTACAAGTCCATAATCCATTGCTACATTGTGTCCAGGAAAGATCTATAATGTACAGGATCTGTCCTTTTTATCTTAAGATACAGCTTGATGTCATCTGCCTATTTCAGTACTGAGGCATTCTTTAAGTTGGCATCTATGTCATTAATATATGCAACAAACAAAAGGGAACCAAGAACAGATCCACGCGGTACACCGGATGACATTTCATAGGATGAAGAATGCTGTCCTAGAACCATGACTACCTCTTTCGTCTGTGAATGAAGGACTTCAACCAGTTATAAAGACCATCACTCATTACAGAGAATTTTGCCATAAGTCTTTTGTATGGCACAGAATTAAAAGCTTTCGCAAAGTCAAGATAAACAACATCCACCCATGAGTGATTCAGGTAATATCTTCAAGAAACTCGATAAGCTGATCACAGCAGCTGGAGTTAGGGATACATCTGAATTGTGAGGGCCGGATAAGGTTGTGAGAGTTCCAGAAGTTACAAAGCGTTTCTCTGACACAGGATTCCAATCAGTTTGGCAATGCTGCTAGTAAGACTAACTGAACGATAGTTAACAGGCGACATGCAGTGACATTTTTTGAACAGAGGAATGACACTGGCAGTTTTCCACTGCTCTGGAGTAGCACCGTTGTTCAGACAGAATTGAAAGAAGAGTGAAGCTGGTGCAGAAGGAAGTACCCACCACGTTTGAGAAACAGGCACGTATGGTGACGTCACAGCAATGCAGGTGTAAATTCCATAGTTGTTATAGAATTTGATGTCAGAGGTGGTGGAGATGCTAAGATGGTACAATTACCGAAGCAAGTAAGGAAATAAACAAGACTGAACATTAAAAAAAAAGTTTGACTTTTATATTTTCAGATTAAACTTTAATATTTCTGCTGTTATATTTACCATTTTCAGACCGATCATATCAAATTAGAATTGATGATTCATTGATTATTCATTAGTAAAAGCAGTCTTTACCATTAGACCAGAAAACTATATCTACTTATAACTGTTTTATTTTATTTTATTCGTTTATTCTTTTACTGGTTTTAGACATCCAACAGTAGCCAGACTGGGGCACTGTTTTGAAGGGATTTAGTTAATCATATCGACCACAGTACTTATTTCTTTTCCAAGTCTGGTACATCTTTTATTGTTGTCTTTTTGTTGAACCTCCAAGTTACAGGAAATAAACACAGATACTCACACACACACACGCGCGCGCGCGCGCGCGACGCCATGCTTTCCAGCATAGTTACGTCCCTTTACGATCTGAGTTCAAATCCCGCCAAGGTTGACTTTGCCTTTCATCCTTACGGGGTCGAAAAGATAAAGTAGCAGTAATGCACTGGGTATTTGCTGGCCTTGTGCTAAAGGTAGAAACAATTATATATACTAACACATATATATACATACATACATACATATATATATATATATATATATATACATACATATATATATATATATATATATATATACACACACACACACATAAATATATATATATATATACATACACACACATATATACACACATATATACACACACATATACACACACCTGTACACACACATATATACACACACATACACACATATATATGCACACACACATATATATATATATACACACATATACACACACACATATATATACATATATATATATATACGCTCACACACACATATTAGGGTTGCATTGATTAATTGGTAGATATTCAGTATCAGCCTTATTTGTAATTTTGCTAATTAATTGGTATCAGCTTTTTTTTTTACTAATTAATCAGTTTTGAAAATCGGTCATCATTGTTTTTATTTATTTACTTATTTATTTATTTATTTATTTATTTATTTATTTATTCATTCATTCATTATTATTGATAGGCATGTATGCTGAGCAAGAAAACCACGAATAACAAAGAAAGTCAGAAAACACTTTGGATTTAACATAAAGTGGTCGTGTAGGAGACACAGGCAAAAAACATCCAGTCCACACTTTAAAGTGGTCATGTAGGAGACGCGTCAAAAGGCACCCGGCACACACTCTAAAGTGGTCAAGTAGGTGTCATGGCAAAAAGCACCTAGTCCACACTGTAAAGTGGTCGTGTAGGTGTCATGGTAAAAAGCACCCAGCCCACACTGTAAAGTGGTCATGTAGATGTCATGGCAAAAAGCACCCAGTCCACACAGTAAAGTGGTCATGTAGGAGACACAGCAAAAAACACTCTATAAAGTGGTCGTGTAGGTGTCATGACAAAAAGTACCCAGTACAACTGTAAATGTAGTTGACGTTAGGAAGGGCATCTAGCCATAGAAAACGAGCCAGAAACAGTCCTATATGAGCAAGACATGGTCACCCGACCAAACTTGCCTCAAATGGGACAAACCCGTCTAACCCATGCTAGCATGGAAGATGGACGTTAAATGATGATGCTGATGATGATGATGATGAAATACATAAGAAACATATCTAAACTATAATAAAGTTAGGAGTGCGGGACTGTACGGTTTATAATTTTTTTATCCCCTTAGTAAAATAAGTTGGATTACTTTGAATAAATAATGAATGAATATTACATAATTTATCTACTAAATTTCGTAGCTGTTGATTAGATATATTTTATTGTTTATTTAAAGATTCACTTCTTTAACATTTTTAAATGTCAACACTTCCGGTTAGTGATCGTTTAAATAAATATTCATATATTTCTATCACTAATTTTCTCCTAATGCAGTTTATATATAATATCGTCTTTTTTTAATGTATCATGGATTACGTTACTGATTACATAAGACAGTGTAATGCAGTCTTTGTTCAATTTCTGTGTATATTGTCAATTACAATGTTATTTTATATATCATATCTACATGTAGGGTGATTTTTCTGCTAGTTCTCTCTAATACACTATCTAAACCCACCAATGTCATATAACTCTGTTCCTAATTGCTTAAACACACTGATCTACACAACTAGAAATTACTTGGGGTTGCCTGGGAGAAGATGTAAGATCTTGTATATTAAACAGTTAAACTTTATTTTGTATATTAAACAGTTAAACCTCTCTAATAATTTTTGAGGCAAGCCAGCATGTTCACGGTGTTATCTCGGGTGATGGTGAGGCTGTTATGCTGGAACAGCCAAGCACCTTCACAAGCATCGCCAGTTACCTCGGTTAGGTGAGCCACCAGTGAAGATAACTCCCCGTAAGATAAGTCACGTCAAAATAGTAGAGGCCCTCTCCTACTTCGCTGAGAGATGGTTTATTTGATCCTTTTAAAAGGAATTAATTACAAAATTACAAAGATTCCAATTATATGTTTATTTAAAAGTATTCAGATTTTTTCCAGTAATACTGATTCCTGTTATTTTAATTTGATCAAACAAAAAATAAAATTTAAAGACAAATTTCAGAACTTGTGAACAAATTTCTGATTTAGGCACAAAGCCAACAGGGGAAAGTTGATTAAATGGACTCCAGTGCATTATTGGTACTCTATTTTGCAACTCCTTAAGGATGAAAGGCAAAGCTAACCTCGGCAAGATTTGAACTTAGAACTTAAAGGGCCATAACTCTATGCAACAAAGCATGTTGTCCCATGCTCTATTGAAACTGCCAATCCACCACCCTATTTCCTGTAATACTAATTTCTACTATAGGCACAAGGCAAATCTAACCTCAGTAGGATTTGAACTCAGAATATAAAGGGCTGCAACTATAAGCAATGAAGGTATCCAACGCTCTAACTTCGCTGCATGCAATAATGATTCTTATTTCATCTTACTATCTTACTAAGGTAGTGGATTAGCAGTATCAGTACAGCACCAGACATCTGTTTTGCAGCATAGAGTTCATATTCCGCTGAGGTTAGCTTTGCCTTTCATCCTTACGGAGGTCAAAAAATAAAGTACCAGAAATGCACTGGGTTTGATTTAATTGACTCCCCCCCCCCCCCTGGATATTGCTAGCCTTGTGCCTAAATCAGAAACCATTGTTTCAACTTATTCAAACAAAAATAAAAATTTGATGGTCAAATTTAAGAACTCATAAATTGTAATGCAAAAATGATAAAAATTTCTCCATTTTCATTACATAGACAATTATTTGCAGACCCGTATATGTTATCTGCTACAGAAATAAAAATCAGCCTTATTTTGTCATCATGTTCTTTAAATTATAAAGTATTAACACCCCAGTAGCTGTCTAGCCATTGGCATATGAGGCGCTTAGTAATCGACATGTCTTCAGAATATGATCATTGAGCTGCTGTTGTGGAGAACCTTAGCGCTGGACACAAAGCCAAGGAAATCATTAAATGGTTTAAATACCTTAAAAACCATGGTCTATGACCTTGAAAAGGCATATGGGGCCTTAGACGGCAAGGTTGATTTTAGGCCAGAACACAGGACTCATAAGAAGCACTCTGGCACCACCAGGGTACCCAAGTTCGTCCCTGAGGCCTCCACCTTGGTGCCAACTTCTACATGAGGTTCTTGAACGAGGACATCAAGCCTTGGATGGACAGGGTGGTTAATGGGAGGCAGTATGTCTTTCATCAGGAGGCTGCCAAGAGCACCCAGGCCTGGTTCTTCACCAATGTGCCATACCACTGGTCACCCAACTTATGGCTCCCCCACATCGCCTGACTGTAATCCTCTTGATGTTTTGGAGAGGGAGTTGAACAGCAAGACCTACAACACCATGTAGGCTCTCAAAGCAGCTATCAGGGATGACATTGCCAACATTGACAGGGATACCTGTCGAAAGTGGGGGCTACCAATGGTGACCACATCCAGTGATTTTGTACCTTATATATGTGCCCAACTGTGTGTAAAGTTTCACTGAAATATATTTATTTGTTATATAAAAAATGCTGTTTTTATTATCCATTACTTTTTTTCTGAATTTATCTGTGCCAAACTGAGTGTATGTATGTATGTATGTATGTATGTATGTATGTATGTATGTATGTATGTATGTATGTATGTATGTATGTATGTATGTATGTATGGTGCTACTGGTAACATGTACCCCAGTACAACCTGTCTCATGGCGGCTAAACTGGCAACCCCACCAAGGTTTCTTGGTGAGGAGGGTGACTTTGGACATCCTGCAGGACTAAAAACAAAACCTGTCAAAGGGCAAAGGAGCTCTTAAGAGTCAATGGCCATCCAAAATCACCGGGAGAGATGACTCCTTAGCCTTTGTCAAGGCAGAATTCTAGGAGAAGGAAAACTCTGATATAACATCTGCAACTCTGATGGTATCCAATGATGTTGACTTATTCTTCTTTTTGGTAAATATCATCTTGGTTAAGAGAGTGGGACTGGCTTTGTGCAGTGCTTTTGCTCACTATAAAAGCTTTACGGCACAGGCATTGCTTTATATCTGGAGATCTCTCTGCACTTGTCGTCACATGGTACCATGGGCCCAGCACTATGTGTCAATAATTGTCACAAGTGTAGTGTTTGTATCAGAGTTTTCAAGTCGCTGGCTGGACTAAAAAGTCACACTCGTTCAGCGCATCGGTAGGGGTTCTCCTACATGGATATAAAGTAGTGGCCGTACTCGAAAACGAGTTGGCAGCCACCATATGTATGTATGTTCTTCTGGTTTTATAATTTCACAAAGTTTTACCAATAGAGAGAGAGTCGGTTTCTAACATAGACGCACTACTCTCTCATTGGAATTTACACAACATCAACTAGGTAGGTATGTATGTATTCATGCATGTGTAGATATGGATGTTATTGTATGTGTGGATGAGGATGTTTTGAGTTGTATGTGTGCATGTGTATATGCTTTGCATCTGTATATGTGTATATGCAGTTATTAGATGCAAAATGTTTGGAATGTCTTACATATTTTTACTGTTCCATTAATGGTTTGTACTTGTAATTTCCTAACTAGTTGTGTTCTTTCAGCCCAGCTTCTCAAGATTTGTATTGAGGCAGTTACTAACATATCCCAGTGCCCCAATAATCACAGGCATAAATCTGATGGTGTAATCAGGGTGGAGTATCTGCAGATTTCTCATCAGTTCTGCATAAATATTCTCCTTTTCACTAATCTTTGATATTATATTGGCATCTGCTGGGCAGCTAATTTCCACTACTGTGCATGCTTTCTTCGCTCTGTCCCATATCATAATATCTGGTCTGTTATGCCTGCATTTTATTGGGGTTTTTACTGGAACATTCCACCAGTACTCTTTCATATTATGTACATGGATGTCTTCCACATTGCTGTAGCTTTTAATGTGTTTATTATCGGGGCTATCTTTTTTACGAACTGCATTGTACAGTGTTTTGGCCACTACATCATGCCTCATAGGTAGATAGTACCGCGATGACATCTTTGGACAGCTGCTGATGACATGGGTAATATCCTCGATGTTAGTTCTGCAGAGTCTGCACTCTTTATCACATCTAGGTGTTTTGCCTGCATCCCTATCTCTTTTGTGAATCAGGTATTTCGTGCTAAACTCCTGTTCCTGGATTGCGTATCCTTCAAAGTGGGAGCCAATATAGCGGTTGTTGGTCCAAGATAAACTACTTTCCTTATCTATATTACTCTCACTCTGGAGCTTCCTGACAACATATCCATGCATGATTTTTTGCTGATAGGCATGCAGTTTTTCATCCATGGATTCACTGCGATACTGCTGAGCGACATCCCTGGATGTGAGTTTTTGATTATCACACAGGGAATATCTCTCGAGGAGTTCCTTCCCAACTCTCATGATCTTATCTTTTTCATCCAGATAGACTTGCTCGAGAAACGGGCTCCTACGCTTCAAGGTTCGTAGATGTCGGAAAGATATGATGCGACATTCAAATGTTGTCTGGACTGATGTTAGGCCTCTGCCTCCCTGCTTACGTTTCAAGTAAAGGCGGTCTATGTCACTGTTGATGTGGAAGTTTCCGGTGTTGTTCAGTATTTTTCGAGTTCCAACATCAACTGCTCGGATTTCGTCTATCGTCCAATTGAGTATTCCAAACGTTGGTGTTAGGACAGGCACAGAAAACACATTGTGAGCCACTATTTTGTTTTGCGCAGAGAGTTCCGATGACCAGATCTTTCTTAATCGGGTGTAGTATTCCTTGGTTACGCGTTCTTTATTACAGATACCATTATAGGATATGTTCTCATCTATCCCCAGGTATCTGTAGCAGTCCTCATCAGATATCGGTGAAACAGTTAGGCCGTTGATGACAATGTTGCTAGATTGGGTTGTTGTTTTTCCCCGCTTTACAGTCATGTATGAGCATTTATCTTGGCCAAACTCCATTCATATATCCTTTGAGAATGTTGTAACCAGGTCAATATTTTTCTTCATCCCATCCATGTTCTTGGCATAGAGTTTCAGATCGTCCACAAAGAAATTATGGGTTAGGAACGTATTTCTGTCCTCCTGTGAGCCAATGATGCATCCATCACATTTCTTGAGCAGAAAGGACAAGGTGTTTAATGACAAGATGAATAATATCACAGAGAGACTGTCCCCCTGAAATATACCCCTGCAATATTTTATTTTATCAGTGAAAATAGAGTCCTCTCTCTCTGTCTTTAACCTTAGGATAGTAGCCCAAGAAGAAGACAGCCTCTCTATGGCTCTGACAATAATGTCTGGGACTTTAGCAAGTTGGAGGGCCTCTATCATCCAAGAGTGGGGAACAGAATCAAAAGCTTTCCTGTAGTCCAGCCAGACTGTAGTCATATTCCTCCTAAGCTGTCGCACCTCCGACATCGCAGTTTTGTTGATTAGGAGTTGTTCAGCACATCCCCAAACCCCTTTCTTTCCAGCTGCTTGTTCATCTGCGATGATGTTATTATTTTCACAGTGATCTTGGAATAGGTTCAGGCAGGCTGTACACATCTTATACATCAGGTTCTGGCATGCAATGGGTCGGTAGTTTTTTGCCAAGTGGGTGTCTTTGTTCTTGGGGACCAGTAATGTTTGTGCTAATGTCAACCATTCTGGTATAAGTGTATCTCCCTTAAGAACTTGTTGGTAGAGGTCAGTAAGATACCTCCGATAGAATATCAGTTTTTTGTACCAGTAGCCGACAATCATGTCTCTTCCTGGTGTTTTCTTATCTTGGAGTTTTCCTATCACAGTCTCAAGGGTACCCTCACTTATTTCGTATGTTTTGTTGTAGTGTAGGAGCAATAGTTCTTTCGGATTTCTCTTAGCCACACTGCATCTTGGTTGAAATTCTTCTTTTCACCCCATATTTTGCTCCAAATGGAATCTGTCTTTCTGGGATGGGGCCTCAGTGACACTTATTATTTTGCCCTTCATATCTCTATAGACTGATGTTTGGTTTCAACTGAATCTATTATTAAGCACTTTTCTCTCATCTACCTTCTTCAGGTATCGGCGTTTTTCGCTAACAGCTCTCAATTCTTGTTTGAGGGTGATCAGCTTATATTGGAGAGTTCTGGTTCTACTGTTACCAAACATCGTCTCTATTTTATTTTTCACTCTTTGTTGGTGAGGAGTGAGGTTTTTTTGTGTTTGTTTGCATGTAAGGAGCATTGTCACATCTCCTCTGTTTTTTCGTAGGTCAGCAATCTTTTTTTCTGTTTTAGTTATATATGATGGTATTTTTGGTGGTGTTTTATTCTTGTTAATATCTCTGCTATCACCAAGATAATGTTTCACTGTCATTGCTAAGGCATATAAACAGGCGTTGATTTGCAAAAATGTTGGGGTTTTTATCCGTCGTAAATATTCATCCCCTATTTCGTCAATAACACGTAATATTTCATTATTTGGTTTTTTATTCAACATTGTCGTTTTAACACGTTGAGCAAGAGAGATATTTATACATGAGTTAATTTCTCTCTGGAAGATTTCATTGGGGGAAATTTTCAATTGTTTATACTTTTCATTATCATTATCGATAGTATTTTCCACAATAGTCGAGGTAGACTCGGATGGTACACGTGGTGTCAAATTTCTTCGATTATTATTATTATCGATAGTGTTTTCCCCAGCATTCGAGGTAGACTTAGATGGTACAGGTGGTGTCAAGTTTCTTACAGGCATAGTTGTTTCAAGGCTCTGTTCGACCTGGCTGCTAGGAAGTCTAGTAGCATGGCGACCTGTAGCACGTATTGTTGATAACATGTTTGTTGTGGGGGACTTACAATTAATAATATTTATCTTATTTTTACGTTCAACAAACGTCGCTTGTTGGCGTAATTGTTTCGCTGTGAAATAATTTAGCTCTGGGTGCATTTCGTCCCAGTGTAGCTTCATTCTATTCATATAGCCAATGGAGGGATTGTTTTTTGCCATTTTATAAGAATTAAATAAATCATTATTAAGTTCGCAACTCCAAGAGAAATGCGATTTATAATTTCGGTTTCTTCTGTAGCTACAACTGAATAAAGTTTGATTACCTTCCTTGTTATTTGTCTTCGGTACTTCCTTAATTTTGTTGTTGATGTTGTGTTCAGCCATGCTGTTTGTAGCAAATCCTTGTAAAATGAATTATGTATTTAGTCGGATATCTCTACGAATTCGAATAAAAGGTGTCTTCAGAAGGGATAGTTAGAAGAATAACCAGTTATTCAACCTGGCTGTAGTTGTGGCATTACTGTCGGAGATAGTATTCATCTTAAATTTAATAAATAGTCTACCACGCCAAAATATGCGACTGATCGCGTTGACTGTATGTATGTATGTATGTATGTATGTATATGTGTGTGTATGTATGTGTGTATGTATGTATTTATGTATGCATGTATGTATGTATGTATCTATGTAATGTCAGGCTTCTGCATAGTTTCAGTTTACCAAATTTCACAAAGCAGATATTGGTTAGCATAAGGCCATAGCAGAAGATACATGCCCAAGGTGCCACATGCAGTGTTACTGATTACAAAACCACATGGTGACAAAACAAACTCCTTAACCACGCTGCCATACCTGAACCTATACCAGTTATATATTCAGGTTTATTCAATCAGTTCCTGCCCCCCCCCCCCTCTCTCTCTCTACTACTACTACTACAAATGTGGGCCCCAGTACCAACATGACAAAGAAATCAATATTTTATCTAAAAGTCAATTAATGTTTACCATTCATATAAGGAACATTTTTTAATAATTTTCACTAGTAATTTATTTATTCTTTTCTAGCTTATTCTGCCACCCTCAACCACATACTTGTGAAGTGAACTCCTTAATCACACATCCAAACATTTATTTATTGATCTATTTATTTATTTATTTATTTATTTACCTGTTTGTTTTGTTTTTTTTTGTTGTTGTTTTTTCTTCATTTGTTTCAAAGTAGACTAAAAATGTGTAATACGATATTGAGAAAGGGTTGCATGGCAAAATCATTGATGTCATGTTTATATGGGATAAAATTAGGACGACTAATTAATTAATGCATTCATTAAATGATTAATAACTTTCTCTGATTCACTGAAAAGGAAAACTAATCAAAATACTAAGAATATACCCTTAAAAAATAAAACAAAAAAAAACATTTCTGTATTTGTAATAAAGGTATTTGTGTCACACACACACAGAGGGAGAGAAGGGTAGAAAGGTAAAAAAAAAAAAAAAAAAAAAGAGAGAGAGAGAGAAAGGGTATTGACCTCAACAACTTTACCGTCTAACCTCCACCCAGCATGATACTATATATTACTAAGTATGTATAAAGAGATGTAGATATAGAATCCTGTCTAACCCATTCTAGTGAGGAAGATAGACGTCAAACGATGATGATGATGATAGTACAGTGGCGGTGGAAGTATTTCTGAATTGGTGGCAGGGCAAATTTAGTCAATTTAGTTGTAATGATTAGTTTTGCTGTTATTATCAAATATCAACCAAGATATAAAAAACTTTGGTATGTGATAAACCTAACATGTACATAAATTGTAGCATATATATAAATAGATGGGTGCTTTGGTAGTTTGGGGAGGAAAAATATAATTATTTTAATTAAATGGCACTTTCCATGCTGACATGGGTTGGACAGGTTGTCATAGCCCAAGACTAATCGAATCTGAGATACCTCCTCGTGTTCTTATGTTTAGAGTAATATATATATATATATATAACGAAGGAAATGTGGTAAGGAACCAGGTGGACCATAACGCACCAAAGTACTCAATACTTAGGGTAGTAGAGTGGGTAATAGGAACAAGTAAGACCCCGACGGCTGAGCTCAGCCGTCGGGGTCTTACTTGTTCCTATATATATATATGTATATATATATATATATATATATATATATATATATATATATATATATATATATATATATATATATATATATATATATTGTTATACTTTGGGAGGGTCATGTTGCCAATAAAAAACACACGCACCAGTTGCTTTCACTTCAATTAATTATAATAAATTTATAAATTTAGGAATTTATAAATTTCCGGTTGGTTGGTTGGTTCCACAACCAGATGATTGTTTATATATATATTATCAAAGTTCTTTCGTCACACATTCTGTGACCTCTTCAGTGACTGGGGATTCTTTTCTTTGCTTTTGTGCCTCTCCTTTGTTCTGTCCTACGCCATCTTGTTTGTGTGTGTGTGTTGTGTGCTTAGTTTGGAGTTCATTTATGTTTATTGCCTCTGTGATTTGTCTAAACACTGCGTCTTTAAAAAAAAAAAAAAGACGCAATGTTTAGACAAATCACAGAGACAATAAACATAAATGAACTCCAACCAAAATTAAATAGAAAACACGAGTGGAACAGCAACATCACAACTTACAATTAAGGACAAAATGAAAACACACACACATAGAACAAACAACCAACCAGTAACATGTAAATAAACAAATAAATAAACGAATATAAACACACACAGACACCAGGATGTAACACATGCGCAAACTAAGCACACAACACACACACACACAAACAAGATGGCGTAGGACAGAACAAAGGAGAGGCACAAAAACAAAGAAAAAATCCCCAGTCACTGAAGAGGTCACAGAATGTGTGACGAAAGAACTTTGACAATATATATATAAACAATCATCTGGTTGTGGAACCAACCAACCAACCGGAAATATATAAATTCCTAAATTTATAAATTTATTATAATAAAGTGAAGTGAAAGCAACTGGTGCGTGTGTTTCTTATTGGCAACATGACCTTCCCAAAGTATAACAATATCGGTTTCAACACACGCTTTCAGATAAAGAATCTTGCTAAACAAATTCAGAAACGAAATATACACATACATACACACACAGATATATATATATATATATATATATATATATATATATATATATATATATATATATATATATATATATATATATATATATATATATATATATATATATATAGTATGCATGTATACGTACATACATATATGTATACAGACGTACAGTAGCATGCATATATATATATATATATACATATATACATACATATGCATACAGGTACACATACATATATGCACGTATCAGTTTAGCGGCGCTTATTATAACGTCGCTTTGTTCGTTTGTAAACAAACTGAACAGCCTGAATTTATGCCATACGGTGTTGAGGCAACCACGTCACCTTTTTGCTCAACACTGACACAGGAACGATGTACTAGTTTCAAGCTTGTTAGCTATCATCAGCACCGTTTACCCATCTGCCAGATAGTTGAACGTTCGAAAGTATATACTTTCCTCATGAAAATTAACGGCTGAGCAGCCTAATTTGCATATTGAGTGAGTTAAATCGGTCAGGCATACCGAAAACGATAAATTGAAACAAAATGAAAACGAAATTTCATTTCTCACTCTTAGTATGGCACTTACTTAAATGTAAGTATGCATGTATACGTACATACATATATGTATACAGACGTACAGTAGCATGCATATATATATATATATATACATATATACATACATATGCATACAGGTACACATACATATATGCACGTATCAGTTTAGCGGCGCTTATTATAACGTCGCTTTGTTCGTTTGTAAACAAACTGAACAGCCTGAATTTATGACATACGGTGTTGAGGCAACCACGTCACCTTTTTGCTCAACACTGACACAGGAACGATGTACTAGTTTCAAGCTTGTTAGCTATCATCAGCACCGTTTACCCATCTGCCAGATAGTTGAACGTTCGAAAGTATATACTTTCCTCATGAAAATTAACGGCTGAGCAGCCATACTAAGAGTGAGAAATGAAATTTCGTTTTCATTTTGTTTCAATTTATATATATATATATATATATATATATATATATAGCGGCGATGAATTAGTTTTGCGAGGTTTTTTATATGAAATCGTGTGTCGAAACAGATATTGTTATATTTGGGGAGGGTCATATTTGCGTAATATTGCCAGAATTAATAACAGAACACACTCACTGTTTGGTTGGTTTTCGCTTCTCGCTGTCTTTTATATATATATATCTGCGATCTAACTTACTCGGTCCTCAATGTTGCCATTGACTGACCGGCGGTCAAAAATAATACAGATACAATATAGACACAAACACATACATATAGTTTACATAATTTACATAAATCTTTCGTTGCACATCTGCAACATCGTCAGTGGTGTTATATTCATTGTTCCTCCTGTTGTGTTGTATGTCTACGCCATTTTTTTTGTTCAGTCTGTCTATATATTTATTTATTTATTTGCTTGTTTGTTTATCTTATTTTATTTTGTCTTCTTTGCGCATGCGTTTGCGTGTGTGTATAGTGTTATGTGTGATGTGTGACTAGTGTGTATAGTGTTGTGTCTGCTGGGTGACTAGTGTGTGTTTATGTGCTTGTGTATGTATTTATTTATCTTATTTTATTTTATTTTATTTACTTATTTATACTTCTCTTAGGTCAGTGTTGTTTGTTTGGGTGTTGTTGTTGTTCCACTCATTCTTTCTGTTTAGCTTTGGTCTTCTAATTTCTATTTCACTGGCCTCTCTGATTTGCCTATCTGCTGGGTCATTCCTATGTTTAGATATTATTCTAATTTCTATGTTGTCTATGTTACCGTCATGTTGTTGTCTAGCATGTTCGTATAGTACTGACCCGTTTTTTCGTCCTTTTAGTTCCCCCCAGTGTTGGTCTATCCTTTCACCTATGCTACAAGCTGTCTCACCTATGTATGTTGTTGTCATGTTTCTGCAAGTACCCTCTGTACATCTTATGCTATAGACTACGTTTCTAGTTTTACAGTTTATCCGGGGGTTCACCTTACATATGATACATTTCCTATTGGTACAGTGGGTTTTCTTAAAAGGGTAGGTTTTGCTGATCAGGGATTTTATGGTGGTTCCTGGCTTTTCTACCACCTTTATTTTTAAGTGGGTCTTTCTCAGGGCCTTTCTACACTGGTTAGCTAATTTCCCTCCAGGGGTGGCGTCCACAAACATGACACTCTAATATCTCTGGTTGTCGTACCATGATGTGGCCTTCCCTATCTTATGTCTAGCCCTATCTAAGCTATTCCATGATTTGCTCCTGTATAGTGGGCAAAGTCCTTTCATGTCCAGTTCTATGAGGGTCTTATACTTTTCCATGGCTCCTTCGTATACTCTGACTCTGTCTCTTTGGTTGTAGCCAGAGAACTGCATGCGGTTAATGAAGTGTTGGATGTGTCCTTCCATTTCTGTTGGGTCGCACATGCTGGACACATTCTTCATCACTCGTACCAAATCTGTGATCAGAATATTAAACTTAGCACTACTGGACATTGCTGAGTTTTTGAGTATCAGGTATTTGGAGGCCATGGGTTTAGCATAGTGTGAGTGGAGAATTTGGGCTCTCTCGTCTATAGTGTTAATCCAGAGTTCTGTGTCTAATACAGGTAGTCTATTGTTAGGGTGTTTGGAAGGGAAGTCTATAGTTACAGTTATACTCTGGTGTATGGAATTAGCTATCTGCTGGATGCTTTCCATCGTGCTACGTTCTAAATTAAACTTGTTAGTGCTCTCTAGTGGGGGTGTTCTTATAACTATATTGATATCGTCTACATAACGAGAGTACATGATGAGGTCTATGGAGCTTTCATTAAGGAGATCTTTAAGTCTCCTTTCCCACCATACCATGAAAAGGTTGGCAACATCACCAGCTATGCTGACGCCGATGGCTGCTCCCTCATTTTGGGTGTAGATTTTCTCATTGAACTTAAATATGTGGCCCTTTAGGGTAGTTTTGATACTAGCCCCTATTGCATGTGCGACCATTTTTCTTACCTGATCAGTGTTTTGGGGGGTCCGTATAGCTTTGGTCCACCCAATCCACCTTCCTATGGGAGTCTTTTTAGCCATTGAGGTTATGGTGGGGGGTCTACCTCTTATTGGTCTACTAGGGCAGAAACATCTAAGGTCATGGCTGTCTAGGTAGTCAGTGTCGTAGGTAAGTCTAAGTAGGAGGCTCAGTTCGTCTGTGTCGACGTCGCAGAACTCCACCTCACTCTCAATGATCATCTCCACACATCTTTTCACAGCAAAATCAATGTTAATGGATGGGTACAGTGACACCACATCCATGCTGCCTATTATGCAGTTGGATAGGCTCCTGTTTTTGTTGCACTCACTGATTCTGCTGAGGAGGTCCTCTGTACTTTCACATACATCTGGGGACATCTTGATTATGGGGCGTATAACCATTGAGAGGAAGTAGGAGATCCTGTAGTTGCTAGCTATATTAGCTCCGCATACGGGTCTTGTTGGTGGTCCTGTTGTCGGGTCGTCGACTGTCTTGTGGTCTTTGCGGAGCCCATACAAGGGTGGTATGCCATTGTTAGACGCCTGGAAGTTGTTGGCAGTGCGTCTGCTTGGTTTTAGGATGTCAGTCCACATCATCATGTGAGCGTTGAGGATTTTTTCTCTCCCATCGTGTGTTAGTTGTGCAACTTCGCTCGTGTTGGTGATGTGGGGTTGCATTACCTCGATGTAGTTCGGCATGCTATCTATTGACATCCTACCAGACTTATCTGTGGGTAGACACACTACCTCACCATCCCTTGTGCGCTGCTTGAGGCTAACCAAGCCTTCTACAGGTTTTATCCCAAGTTGTTGGGCCTCTGGTCTGCTCTGTCTCATAGTGTACCTGTCTACTACTTGTCTAATCTTATTTCTAGCTATGGTGAACTGTGCCTCCGTCTCGTCATCTATTTGCTGTGGTATGCAAACTCTTTTATTAAAGGGTAACCTCGTAGGATAGATATTACCCATCTTATATGTTTTGTCAGCTGGGTTGAAAAATAGTTTCTCTAAGGGGTTGTCGTTATTTCTATCGTCATAGTTGTGTGTGTTGCTATTATTGTTATCATGGTGGTTGTTGTTGTTTCTATCATTAGCATTAATATTATTATTATTGTTATGATTGCTAGATGTATTGTTGTTTACTTCATCGTTATTGTTGTTGTTGTTACTGCTATTTCTACCATTGTGGTTGTTATTATTATTATGTTTCTTGTTTTTGTTGATGTTGCTACATGTACTATTTCCATTATTACCACTGTGGTTATTGTTGTTGTTGTTGTTCGTATTGTTACCGTTATTACTACTGTGGTCACTGTTGCTGTGTCTGTGGTTAACGTTTCTATTATTATTATTATTGTGGTTGTTGTTGTTCTGTCTATCGCTAGTATTATTGCCATTATCACTATTTCTCACTTTCCTGCCATTGTTATGGTTATGGCTGTTATTTCTATACCCAGAGTTATTGTTTATATTACTACTACCGTTATTATTGTTGTTGTTGTTTACCTTTGCATTCCAACGTATTTTTGTGAAACACTTTTCCAGCTTCGTTTTGCATTCCATAGGGTTAATCTTTTTGTAGATGGCAAATTTTGGTGGTAACTTTAGGATTTGCTGTTCTTGTTCACTGATTAAAGTGTTCCCATAGATATTTACTGTGTGGTCATTGGTAAATTCTTCCGGTAGTTTTACATCGTTCATACGGATGTTGTCGATGTTATCTGGGTATTTTTGAGAATATTTGATTTTCCTTTCTTGTAGTTTTTTCTTATTCATCCATTCTAATTTCTTCTTGAAATGCCTACAGCATTCGTTTTGAGCATATTTCGTTTCGCGTCGGATGACGCTCATGAAGTCATCTCTCTCGTTTGCTGTGATGAGATTTCGGATTTCCTTACCGTTGATGCGTTTTTGTCTGTAGAGTGCGTTGACTTTTGTGTATGTTGTTCTTTTCATATTAACTGTTATTGTGTGTTTTAGCCGTTCAGCTTGTGTTTTGTTCAATAATAAATTATTTACTTGTTTTGATATGTTTGTTGTGTATGTTTTGGAGGAAACACAGTGTTTTAAGAAGCGGATTTGTTCTGTTGTTATTGTAGTTTTTATATAACAGAAAACAGTGTCTTTCAATAACCTTTCAGCTTGGCACAAGCTAATGTCATAGCGGCGATGAATTAGTTTTGCGAAATAAAATAAGATAAATAAATACATACACAAGCACATAAACACACACTAGTCACCCAGCAGACACAACACTATACACACTAGTCACACATCACACATAACACTATACACACGCGCAAACGCATGCGCAAAGAAGACAAAATAAAATAAGATAAACAAACAAGCAAATAAATAAATAAATATATAGACAGACTGAACAAAAAAAATGGCGTAGACATACAACACAACAGGAGGAACAATGAATATAACACCACTGACGATGTTGCAGATGTGCAACGAAAGATTTATGTAAATTATGTAAACTATATGTATGTGTTTGTGTCTATATTGTATCTGTATTATTTTTGACCGCCGGTCAGTCAATGGCAACATTGAGGACCGAGTAAGTTAGATCGCAGATATATATATATAAAAGACAGCGAGAAGCGAAAACCAACCAAACAGTGAGTGTGTTCTGTTATTAATTCTGGCAATATTACGCAAATATGACCCTCCCCAAATATAACAATATCTGTTTCGACACACGATTTCATATAAAAAACCTCGCAAAACTAATTCATCGCCGCTATGGCATTAGCTTGTGCCAAGCTGAAAGGTTATTGAAAGACACTGTTTTCTGTTATATAAAAACTACAATAACAACAGAACAAATCCGCTTCTTAAAACACTGTGTTTCCTCCAAAACATACACAACAAACATATCAAAACAAGTAAATAATTTATTATTGAACAAAACACAAGCTGAACGGCTAAAACACACAATAACAGTTAATATGAAAAGAACAACATACACAAAAGTCAACGCACTCTACAGACAAAAACGCATCAACGGTAAGGAAATCCGAAATCTCATCACAGCAAACGAGAGAGATGACTTCATGAGCGTCATCCGACGCGAAACGAAATATGCTCAAAACGAATGCTGTAGGCATTTCAAGAAGAAATTAGAATGGATGAATAAGAAAAAACTACAAGAAAGGAAAATCGAATATTCTCAAAAATACCCAGATAACATCGACAACATCCGTATGAGCGATGTAAAACTACCGGAAGAATTTACCAATGACCACACAGTAAATATCTATGGGAACACTTTAATCAGTCAACAAGAACAACAAATCCTAAAGTTACCACCAAAATTTGCCATCTACAAAAAGATTAACCCTATGGAATGCAAAACGAAGCTGGAAAAGTGTTTCACAAAAATACGTTGGAATGCAAAGGTAAACAACAACAACAATAATAACGGTAGTAGTAATATAAACAATAACTCTGGGTATAGAAATAACAGCCATAACCATAACAATGGCAGGAAAGTGAGAAATAGTGATAATGGCAATAATACTAGCGATAGACAGAACAACAACAACCACAATAATAATAATAATAGAAACGTTAACCACAGACACAGCAACAGTGACCACAGTAGTAATAACGGTAACAATACGAACAACAACAACAACAATAACCACAGTGGTAATAATGGAAATAGTACATGTAGCAACATCAACAAAAACAAGAAACATAATAATAATAACAACCACAATGGTAGAAATAGCAGTAACAACAACAACAATAACGATGAAGTAAACAACAATACATCTAGCAATCATAACAATAATAATAATATTAATGCTAATGATAGAAACAACAACAACCACCATGATAACAATAATAGCAACACACACAACTATGACGATAGAAATAACGACAACCCCTTAGAGAAACTATTTTTCAACCCAGCTGACAAAACATATAAGATGGGTAATATCTATCCTACGAGGTTACCCTTTAATAAAAGAGTTTGCATACCACAGCAAATAGATGACGAGACGGAGGCACAGTTCACCATAGCTAGAAATAAGATTAGACAAGTAGTAGACAGGTACACTATGAGACAGAGCAGACCAGAGGCCCAACAACTTGGGATAAAACCTGTAGAAGGCTTGGTTAGCCTCAAGCAGCGCACAAGGGATGGTGAGGTAGTGTGTCTACCCACAGATAAGTCTGGTAGGATGTCAATAGATAGCATGCCGAACTACATCGAGGCAATGCAACCCCACATCACCAACACGAGCGAAGTTGCACAACTAACACACGATGGGAGAGAAAAAATCCTCAACGCTCACATGATGATGTGGACTGACATCCTAAAGCCAAGCAGACGCACTGCCAACAACTTCCAGGCGTCTAACAATGGCATACCACCCTTGTATGGGCTCCGCAAAGACCACAAGACAGTCGACGACCCGACAACAGGACCACCAACAAGACCCGTATGCGGAGCTAATATAGCTAGCAACTACAGGATCTCCTACTTCCTCTCAATGGTTATACGCCCCATAATCAAGATGTCCCCAGATGTATGTGAAAGTACAGAGGACCTCCTCAGCAGAATCAGTGAGTGCAACAAAAACAGGAGCCTATCCAACTGCATAATAGGCAGCATGGATGTGGTGTCACTGTACCCATCCATTAACATTGATTTTGCTGTGAAAAGATGTGTGGAGATGATCATTGAGAGTGAGGTGGAGTTCTGCGACGTCGACACAGACGAACTGAGCCTCCTACTTAGACTTACCTACGACACTGACTACCTAGACAGCCATGACCTTAGATGTTTCTGCCCTAGTAGACCAATAAGAGGTAGACCCCCCACCATAACCTCAATGGCTAAAAAGACTCCCATAGGAAGGTGGATTGGGTGGACCAAAGCTATACGGACCCCCCAAAACACTGATCAGGTAAGAAAAATGGTCGCACATGCAATAGGGGCTAGTATCAAAACTACCCTAAAGGGCCACATATTTAAGTTCAATGAGAAAATCTACACCCAAAATGAGGGAGCAGCCATCGGCGTCAGCATAGCTGGTGATGTTGCCAACCTTTTCATGGTATGGTGGGAAAGGAGACTTAAAGATCTCCTTAATGAAAGCTCCATAGACCTCATCATGTACTCTCGTTATGTAGACGATATCAATATAGTTATAAGAACACCCCCACTAGAGAGCACTAACAAGTTTAATTTAGAACGTAGCACGATGGAAAGCATCCAGCAGATAGCTAATTCCATACACCAGAGTATAACTGTAACTATAGACTTCCCTTCCAAACACCCTAACAATAGACTACCTGTATTAGACACAGAACTCTGGATTAACACTATAGACGAGAGAGCCCAAATTCTCCACTCACACTATGCTAAACCCATGGCCTCCAAATACCTGATACTCAAAAACTCAGCAATGTCCAGTAGTGCTAAGTTTAATATTCTGATCACAGATTTGGTACGAGTGATGAAGAATGTGTCCAGCATGTGCGACCCAACAGAAATGGAAGGACACATCCAACACTTCATTAACCGCATGCAGTTCTCTGGCTACAACCAAAGAGACAGAGTCAGAGTATACGAAGGAGCCATGGAAAAGTATAAGACCCTCATAGAACTGGACATGAAAGGAATTTGCCCACTATACAGGAGCAAATCATGGAATAGCTTAGATAGGGCTAGACATAAGATAGGGAAGGCCACATCATGGTACGACAACCAGAGATATCAGAGTGTCATGTTTGTGGATGCCACCCCTGGAGGGAAATTAGCTAACCAGTGTAGAAAGGCCCTGAGAAAGACCCACTTAAAAATAAAGGTGGTAGAAAAGCCAGGAACCACCATAAAATCCCTGATCAGCAAAACCTACCCTTTTAAGAAAACCCACTGTACCAATAGGAAATGTATCATATGTAAGGTGAACCCCCGGATAAACTGTAAAACTAGAAACGTAGTCTATAGCATAAGATGTACAGAGGGTACTTGCAGAAACATGACAACAACATACATAGGTGAGACAGCTCGTAGCATAGGTGAAAGGATAGACCAACACTGGGGGGAACTAAAAGGACGAAAAAACGGGTCAGTACTATACGAACATGCTAGACAACAACATGACGGTAACATAGACAACATAGAAATTAGAATAATATCTAAACATAGGAATGACCCAGCAGATAGGCAAATCAGAGAGGCCAGTGAAATAGAAATTAGAAGACCAAAGCTAAACAGAAAGAATGAGTGGAACAACAACAACACCCAAACAAACAACACTGACCTAAGAGAAGTATAAATAAGTAAATAAAATAAAATAAAATAAGATAAATAAATACATACACAAGCACATAAACACACACTAGTCACCCAGCAGACACAACACTATACACACTAGTCACACATCACACATAACACTATACACACACGCAAACGCATGCGCAAAGAAGACAAAATAAAATAAGATAAACAAACAAGCAAATAAATAAATAAATATATAGACAGACTGAACAAAAAAAATGGCGTAGACATACAACACAACAGGAGGAACAATGAATATAACACCACTGACGATGTTGCAGATGTGCAACGAAAGATTTATGTAAATTATGTAAACTATATGTATGTGTTTGTGTCTATATTGTATCTGTATTATTTTTGACCGCCGGTCAGTCAATGGCAACATTGAGGACCGAGTAAGTTAGATCGCAGATATATATATATAAAAGACAGCGAGAAGCGAAAACCAACCAAACAGTGAGTGTGTTCTGTTATTAATTCTGGCAATATTACGCAAATATGACCCTCCCCAAATATAACAATATATATATATATATATATATATATATATATATATATATATATATATATATATATATATATATATATATATATATATATGTGTGTGTGTGTGTGTGTGTGTGTGTATATAACGAAGGAAGTGTGGTAAGGAACCAGGTGGACCATAACGCACCAGAGTACTCAATACTTAAGGTAGTAGAGTGGGTAATAAGAAAATGTTCAAGAGCCCGACGGCAGAGCTCAAGCCGTTTCGACGGCTATTTCTGGAAACATTTTGAGCTCTGCCGTCGGGGTCTTGAACATTTTCCTATATATCATCATCATCATTTTACGTCCGCTTTTCCCTGTTTGCAAAGGTGGGACGGGAACTGATTCTGGCTTGATTTCTACAGCTGGATGCCCTTCCTAACACCAACCTCATTTACAGTGAGTGCTGGGTGCTTTTTTTTCCGTTGCACCTATACGTCCATTTTACAGTGTGGGCGGGTGCTGCTTTTTTTTTGCCGTGGCACCTCCACGACCACTTTACAGTGGAATGATAGGGACCCCAGTCCTATCATCTCATTTCTACAGCTGAGTAAACTGGAGCAATGTGAAATAAAGTGTCTTGCTCAAGGAAACAACACATCACCCGGTCTGAGAATTGAATTCACAACCTTTCGATTGCAGGCCCAATGCTCTAACCACTAAGCCATGTGCCTATATATATATATAACGAAGGAAGTGTGGTAAGGAACCAGGTGGACCATAACACACCAGAGTACTCAATACTTAGGGTAGTAGTGTGGGTAATAGGAAAATGTTCAAGACCCCGACGGCAGAGCTCAAGGCAGAAAGAATTATATAGACAAGTTCACACAGGGTGTGCCACTCCTGATTTTGAAGGTTCAATTAAGCTAACAATGGTTAACGGCCAGGTGCCTACAAATACACTCACATACACACACATATGCCCTTTTTAGAAAATTCGCCACTGGACAAAATAACCCCTCCCCGCCATCCCACCCTACCCCCTACCCCCATCCTGACCCGCCCCATGGTAATATCTTTCTACACATGTAACGTACTTGTATGTGCATATATATATGTATAACGGAATACTCCTATGTTTTACTGGCGAAAATTCGAAACCGAATCTGAGCTTTCTCGTCTCTGGGACAATCTATCGTTGGAAGTTCTCACCATTGTCTTGTCAACACAACGATGATAAATGTACATTCCACTTGACCTGTGGCCCCAACCTCTTGGGAGACGATAACCACAGGGCTGATCATAAATCAACCTCATATATACATCCTTCTAACTTTAGCACTTATTATAAATACAAGGAGTTAAGGAACCCAAAGGTCAGACTCGAAGCGGCAGTCAGTGAGTGAAAACGATGTAGGCATCAGTCGACTGTTTACCCTTTCTCTGTCCTGGCCCTTACTGGCTTCTACCTTTCCGGCCACCGACACAGCCAGACAGCCAGCCATGCCTGCCTGACAGATTGACCACTACTACTATGAGAGTAATATATTCTAAGAATAGGCGCACACATAGTAAGTTCATATTGTTTGCATTATACTCTCATCCTATTCTTCCTGTCATATTGTATTAGCAAGACACAACACAACTCATACTATATTGTCTTTTCTTATACATGCATTCATGTTGGCTCGTATAGCTAACAATTTAATGTAGCGACAGTTTATGTCATGAATAATATTGCTCGATGCGATGTGCAAATCGAATATTGTTATTGTAAAATAAACATTGTTAACAACTCAATCATGGCATTATTCTTTTCATCAAAACTACCATACAAAGAATACAACGTATCCGTTACAACTGGTGACCCCGTGAAACGAACTCACAACCTTCTCACTATCCCCTACAATTGGTGTCCAACACTATACACTACAACTGGTGACCATCAATTATCTTCTCAACGGTGACTCGAGAATCGAAACAACAACAGCCTCCTCACTACAAACGATGATCCGAGTTAAAACAACAGCCTTTTCACCACAAAATGGTGAACACGACGCTTGCAAATCTTCACTGCTTTACAAAACTTCACGATTTATCGATGTCTCTAACATCCGACATGATTCGAGCTCACAGCCTTCTCACCGCACTATGGCGTCAGACGCGATGTGCATAATAATGGTGACTCCAAGCTAAGCATAAATTTCACTTCAACGCTCACCGGGAAAGTATCATACGAATTGATCATCGAGAGCGACCCCACATACCAAGACATACCTATCTTAGCCTCACACACATCTTGATCATTCGATCCTTAGCTTTCTCGCTAGAGGGGGTACTATAACGGAATACTCTTATGTTTTACCAGCGAAGATTCAAAACCGAATCTGAGCTTTCTCGCCTTCAATCTATCGTTGGAAGTTCTCACCATTGTCTTGTCAACACAACGATGATAAATGTACATTCCATGTGACCCCAACCTCTTGGAAGACGATAACCACAGGGCTGATCATAAATCAACCTCATATATCCATCCTTCTAACTTTAGCACTTATTATAAATACAAGGGGTTTAGGAACCCAAAGGTCAGACTCGAAGCGGCAGTCAGCGAGTGAAAACGATGTAAGCATTAGCAGACTGTTTACCCTTTCTCTGTCCTGGCCCTTACTGGCTTCTACCTTTCCGGCCACCGACACAGTCAGACAGCCAGCCATGCCTGCCTGACAGATTGACCACTACTACTATGAGAATAATATATTCTAAGAATAGGCACACACACACATAGTAAGTTCATATTGTTTGCATTATACTCTCATCCTATTCTTCCTGTCATATATATATATATATCATTATCATCATTTTTACGTCTGCTTTTTCCCTGCTTGCAAGGGTGGGACGGGACTGATTCCGGCTTGATTTCTACAGCTGGATGCCTTTCCTAACACCAACCTCATTTACAGTGAGTGCTGGGTGCTTTTTTGCCGTGGCACCTCCACGACCACTTTGCAGTGGAATGATATGGACCCCTATCATCTCATTTCTACAGCTGAATAAATTGGAGCAATGTGAAATGTGAAATAAAGTGTCTTGCTCAAGGAAACAACACATCACTCGGTCTGAGAATTGAACTCACAACCTTTCGATTGCAAGGCCAATACTCTAACCACTAAGCCATCTGCCTCCATCATATATATATATATATATATATATATATATATATATATATATATATATATATATATATATATATATATATATATATATATATATATATATATATATATATATATATATATATATATATATATATATATATATATATATATATATATATATATATATATATATATATATATATATATATATATATATATATATATATATATATATATATATATATATATATATATATATATATATATATATATATATATATATATATATATATATATATATATATATATTGTTATACTTGGGGAGGGTAATATTGTTATAATATTGCCAGAAATTATAACAGAACACACTATTTGGTTGGTTTTCGCTTCTGTATCTTTTATATCTCCATAGTTAATTTATTTGGCAATCAACGTTTATCATTGATTGACCAGCGGTTAAAAATACAGATATCAATATAGATATATATATAGTCTATCAAAGTTCTTTCGTTGCACATCTGCAACATCATCAGTGGTACTATTATTTTTCCTCCCATTGTATTGTATGTTACGCCATTTTTATTTTTATTTATTTATTTATTTATTTATTTATTTATTTATTTATTCATTCTTGTCTCTGTCTCTGTGCATGTGTTTGCGTGTGTGTATAATGTTTGGTGTGTGTGTGTGTTCGCATTTGAGTGTATGTGTTTTTGTTTTCGTATTCTATCTTTGTTCACTAGTGTGTGTTTATATGTGTTTGTTGTTATTGTACTTGTGTATATATTTATTTATTTATATTTCCCTTAAGTCAGTGTTTTTAAGTATGTGTTTTTTGTATTCTACCTTTGTTCACTAGTGTGTGTTTATATGTGTTTGTTGTCATTGTACTTGTGTATATATTTATTTATTTATTTATATTTCCCTTAAACCAGTATTGTTTGTTTGGGTATGGTTGTTGTTATTCCATTTGGTCTTTCTGTTGAACTTCGGTCATCTTAGTTCTATCTCAGATGCTTCTCTGATTTGCCTACCTGTATATATACCTATATATTTGCCTACCTATATATATATATATATATATATATATATATATATATATATATATATATATATTTAAATTATACAATTATCAAAGTTGTGTTCAAATCATTTAATAGCTGACAATTGTTTCTTCCAAACTCTCGTTTGGAATCATCGGAGCATTATCAATGTTTGCACATATAATTAACCTCCTATTCAACTGAACAATAATATAGATACATATAAATTGATGTTGTGAGCAACAGTTTCGTATTTACAGGGTTGAATGGATATGAAATATATTTTACGAGAATTGTACAATCATTTTACAAACATTCAAGTTCAAATTCAAATCAAAAGCACGGAGTGGAATACATGCAACAGATAAAACAAGAGAATAGTCCAATCATTAAATAGGCATTGAGAAAGTAGTTTTGAGAAAGGAAGAGTACATTAACAATTCATAAACCTAACGAAAAACTAATTTATGTGAACACCAACTCTAACCACCCTAAATCCATATTAAACTCTATTACTAAAGGAATATCTAATAGAATCTCTAATCTATCATATAATGAAACCATATTTAACAATAATTCACATTACTATAATGAGGCCTTAGCTAAATCAGGACATAAGAATGAGATTGAATTCCTACCTATAAAATCACATAGTTACAACATTATTTCCCTTTACGATCTGAGTTCAAATCCCGCCGAGGTTGACTTTGCCTTTCATCCTTACGGGGTCGATAAAATAAAGTACCAGTAATGCACTGGGTAATTGCTGGCCTTGTGCCTAAAGTAGAAACAATTATTTCTCATAATATGGCCATGAGCAAAAATAGTAAAAACACTAGCCACTATAACTCTAGGACGAAGATTAATACCAAACTTATCTCGCACCAAAGTAAACACCACAATAATAATATAAACAGGGATATAAATACCTAAAAAACAATACTATAAACAAAAATAGAAGGAGAACTAATACATTCTTCAATCCCCCTTTCAATCTAAACGTCTCTACTAACTTGCCTAAGGCTTTCTTCTCAATCTTAGAAAAAAACTTCTCGACTGGCCTTATCAATAAAAATACAATTAATAATATCGTACTCCACCACACCTAACATAGCATACCATATAGCTAGTAGTAATAAAAGGAAGATTAATAATTATTTCCAACTAATTAAAACACAACGGGAGGTAAACTTAGTACCTGTAAACAATAGTAGTAATAATAGTAATAATGATAATAGCACTAATTAAATCAATAACAATACGAATGATAGACATCATTACCCTAGTGCTATCCCTAGCAACCAGAATTCTTCACAACATAGGAACCGACAAGCTAACACCCAGAATAAATGTAACTGTAGAACTAAGAGAACTTGCCCCTTAGGTAATAATTGCTTAACCAAAGACATCATCTACTCATGCACCGTAAACGCAAACAACTCTTCTAAAACATATATAGGCTCTACTTCGAACAGCTTTAAGACGAGATACAACTCGCACCTCCACTCTTTCAAAAAACACAATCTAGCCAGCTCCACTTCTTTATCTGGCTACGTACACTCTCTGAAAACTAGGAATAGACCATTTACACTGCAATGGGAAGTAGTAGGTAGGGCTTCATCGCATAAACCACCGAATAAATTGTGTAATCTCTGCTTTCTGGAGACCCATACTATAATCTTTTCGAAACTAGACCTCCTTAATAGAAAGTCAGAGACATTTTCCTCGTGCCAACACCGGTACCGGCACTCGTTCCATAACTTTAAACCTAGTTGTTAGTATAACAATGTCAGATTTGAATTCCCCATCACCATTAACACTACACATCTAGAACTTAGCAACACCCACAACCACAAACCCTTCGACCAACTCTTTCCTCTACACAACTCCTATTCATCTCTAACCTTATGCTCTGCTATAACAGTTAGAATTAAACATAGAGTTACCACCTTGTGATACAACTACAATAGATTAATTATATCATATACAGTAATGGATATTTGGTACTTAGTATGTAGAGACATTTATGTAATATGTGATAATAAACTATATATGCATTTATAATTGTATAATTAAATACTTAAATTAATAACATGTATATAAGTGATCTTTCTCTTTAACACAACACAATAATAATAAAGTATATATACATTTATAATTAAATATAAAATGTAATAGCATTGTATATTAGGGATTAACTTTCAAAACAATAATGTATATTAATACACATATGATATATCTATTTTGACATATTAACAGCTATACAATTCTTCATAACATATACCTTGTCCAGTAATGAATAGATAACAATCTAAAGAGACTTTTAATGTATGATAGTAAAATACACTGTATTTAAAATCAAGTATAAATATATAGCATAATGTAATAGAGATTCAATGGTATCACATTATAATGTGTATTAGGGCAAAGAATTTTAATAACTGAATTGAACTTAATTAGCTAGTTACCTCCCCTTATTCACTTCCGGAAATTATCGACAGTCGATCGACATTCGTCAAATCGGACCGAGGAAACAATGTTTCCGTTGGTCTTTCCAATTGCTAGTACTCTCTAGCGGTCGCAACTCCAGGTAGAAGGAGCAACGTGAAATAAAGTGTCTTGCTCAAGGACATAACGCATCGCCCGGTCCGGGAATCGAACTCACAACCTCACGATTAGGAATCCAATTCTCTAACCACTCGGCCAACCGCCTTCCGGAAATTAACGATTGGAAAATTTACCGGTTGATCAAATATAGTCTATGAATATGAATAAATTAAGACTAATTTACAATCCATTGCTCTAACTAACTTAAAACATTCAATATAAACATTAACTAAAATTTAATTCAACATATGTCATGGAAAAGTCTGCAAAAACTGTATGTTTCTCAACACATACAAATTCGAACACTATCAGCATACAGCATCCACCATAGATTCTAATACATTAACATATTTGCTTAAAGTGCAGTATTTATTCATCTATATATGTATAATAGCTTTGCTTGTCTCCTCATGTATATGACTAACGCAGTTGCACTCTCCACACGCCTGCATATGAATTGTTAATGTACTCTTCCTTTCTCAAAACTACTTTCTCAATGCCTCTTTAATGATTGGACTATTCTCTTGTTTTATCTGTTGCATGTATTCCACTCCGTGCTTTTGATTTTAATTTTAATTTGAACTTGAATGTTTGTACAATTATTGTACAATTCTCGTAAAATATATGTCACATCCATTCCACCCTGTAAATACGAAACTGTTGCTCACAACATCAATTTATATGTATCTATATTATTGTTCTGTTGAATAGGAGGTTAATTATATGTGCAAACATTGATAATGCTCCGATGATTCCAAACGAGAGTTTGGAAGAAACGATTATCAGCTATTAAATGATTTGAACACAACTTTGATAATTGTATAATTTATTTATTTTCCTGCTCTGTAAAACAACTGATGTTCATACATTGAGCTATTTCTCTTACAGGTAATAAGGTAATAAGAAATTACTGACCTTCCTGTTTATAGTTGTTTATAATATATACATAACTATAAATAGTATTATTATTATTATTATTATTATTATTATATATATCTATATCTAGGGCGGGTAAAATTCCCGAGATCCATGGACGAGTTCTCTCCAGCGGTCTCTGTCCCTCATTATCGCTGCCATGTCCTGCGTATCCAAGAGACCAGTGTCAACATATGTTAACCTCGGTCTTCCTCTTCCAGTGTGTCCATGCAGGGGCTCCCTCAGGAACAGTGAGTGCAGTGTCAACTCTGGATGTCGGTGAGCATGTCCAGCTAACCTCAATCTCCTCTGTGTCACTTTTGTCTTAATCTCATTCATTCTCAGTCCCACACTCATCGAAACGGTCTTCCCTCCTGCATCAAATCCTCTGCCTCCTTCACTGTGTTTGTCACCTAATATATATATATATATATATATATATATATATATATATATATATATATATATATATATATATATATATATACATATATGGAAGCTGCATGGGAGCCGCCCAAAAGTCAGCTCAAAAGTGACACAGAGGAAACTGAGGTTAGCTGGACATGCTCACCGACATCCAGAGTTGACATTGCACTCAGTGCTCCTGTGGGAGCCCCTACATGGACACACTGGAAGTAGAAGACCAAAGTTAACGTATGTTGATGCCCTAAGGACAGCCACTGGTCTGTTGGAGACGCAGGACATGGCAGCGATAATGAGGGACAGGGACCGCTGGAGAAAACTCGTCCATGGATCTCGGGAATTTTACCCGCCCTAGATATAGATATATACATAAAATACAATATGTAGAAAGGATAACACACTAGAGAGAGAGAGTGTGTGCAATCAATAAACATGGAATCTATAAACTACGGAAGGTGAGTTAGACACATAATAATTAAAACTATAAATCAAAATGCATATACCCACCTCTATAACTATATATTACACACGTACAAATCCAAAGGAATTCGTTTCGCCAAAAAATTTGTGACTGAAATGGAAATACCAATGGCTCATCAGCGTGTGTTTAGCAGATACATTCCAGATAACTCTAAAATACTTAAGATAACCGTCTTCCGCCACGCGGTAGGGAGAAGTGATAGCACGTGAAGGACAGTGAACCAGCAGCCTTATATATATATATATATATATATATATATATATATATATATATATGTGTGTGTGTGTGTGTGTGTGTGTGTGTGTGTGTGTGTGTGTGTGTGTGTGTGTGTGTGTGTGTGTGTGTGTGTGTGTGTGTATATATATACACACACACACACACACACACACACACACACACACACATTTTTTTCCCATTTGGTTCTGGCTCCTCTATACACTCTGGCTACAATCAGAGAGATAAAATCAGAGTGTATAGAGGAGCCAGAACCAAATGGGAAAAAATGGTAAATAATGACATAAATGGGACCTGCCCCTTGTATAGGAGCAAATTTTGGAATAGAATAGAAAGAACTAGGAAAAGGCTAATAGAATAAACTCATGGTATGATAGCAATAAATACCAGAGTGTAATGTTCATCGATACAACCCCTAGAGGCGAACTAGCTTACAAATTTAGACGGGCCCTAAATAAACATAAACTCAATATTAAGATAGTAGAAAGACCAGGTACCTCCGTAAAAACACTTATTAGCAAGACATACCCTTTTCAAAGACCCTCATGTATAGATAAGAAATGTATAACCTGTAAAATAAGCTCCCATATTAACTGTAAAACTAGAAATGTAGTGTAGAACATAAGATGTACTGAAGGACAATGTAGAGACAAAAATATAGTGTACATAGGTGAGACAGCTCGTAGTGTAGGGGAATGGATAAATGAACACTGGCGAGACCTTCAAGATAGTAAAGAATCATCTGTGCTCTACCAACATGCTAAAAAAGAACACAAGGGTAAATTAGAGAACATAGAAATAAAAATAGAATCTACACACAGAAAAGACGCAATGTTTAGACAAATCACAGAGGCAATAAACATAAAAGAATTACAACCAAAATTAAATAGAAAATATGAGTGGAACAGCAACATCACAACTTACAATTAAGGACAAAATGAAAACACACACACACATAGAACAAACAACCAACCAGTAACATGTAAATAAACAAATAAATAAATGAACATAAACACACACAGACACCCGGATGTGGCGCATGCGCAGACTGAGCACACAACACACACACAGAAACAAAATGGCGTAGGACAGAACAAAGGAGGGGCACAGAAACAAAGAAAGGAATCCCCAGTCACTGAAGAGGTCACAGAGTGTGTGACGAAAGAACTATGACAATATATAAACAACTATCTGGTTGTGGAACCAACCAACCAACCAGAAATTTATAAATTTATAAATTTATTATAAATTTATTATAATAATAAATTGAAGTGAAAGCAACTGGTGCGTGTGTTTCTTATTGGCAACATGACCCTCCCAAAGTATAACAATATCGGTTTCAACACACGATTTCAGATAAAGAATCTTGCTAAACAAATTCAGAAACGAAATATATATATATATATATATATACACACACACACATATGTATATATGTGTGTGTATATCATCATCATCATCACTTTACGTCCACTTCTCCCTGCTTGCAAGGAAGGGTGGGACGGGTCCTATTCAGCACAGCATCTCTCCACTTTCACGATCCTTTGTCATCTCCTCTGTGGGCTTCAACGATCTGAGGTCTGCCCTCACCACCTCCGCCCATGTTTTTTGTGATCTACCTCTGCTGCGTCTTCCTTCTACTGGGATTTCCTGGCACTTTTTTACCCAGCAGCCACCCTCCATGCGCATCACATGTCCATACCATCTCAGTCTTCTCTCCTGCACACTACAACTTATCCTTCTTATACACAGTTTCTCTCTCAACTCATCTATGCATTGACATTGCGCATCCAATGGAACATGCTTCCTTCATTACTCTCCAGCCGTCGCATATCCTCTGCAGTTGCTACCCATGTCTCACTACCATGCAGCATCGCGCATCTGACACAGGCATCATATAACCGGCCTTTCTTACGTAGGGAGACACCCTTATTTGTCAGCAGAGGAAGCAGCTTCCTAAACTTTTTCCAACCTGTCCTTTGTTTTTGTATGTGTGTTTTTATGTAAATATATGTATATGTATGTGTGTATATGTATATATATATGTGTATGTATGAATGTATATATATATATATATATATGTATATGTGTATATATATATATGTGTGTGTGTATATATATATATATATATATTGTGTGTGTATATATATGTATATATTGTGTATGTATATATATATATTTGTATAAATATATAAATATATATATGCCGGTGTTTGGATTATGACGATCGATTGGTTATTGATTAGGCGATACCCGCTGATGAAGCCGCATAAGCCGATTGTGCATTGTTGCATAATATATGCAGACAGATGGTGCAGTGCACCTTACTGATGCATTAGTGGTGCAGAAACTCGAGTCCGGGAACCTTATGTGCACCCGTTTTACGTGTGTTGTGTTGAGGCAAATAACTATGTGTATACTCTGGTAATGTATCTTACATTGTCCATTGAGTGCGCTGAGATACAACCGGTACTGGCATTGATAAATATGCTGGGTCCGTCAACCCTTATTATATATATATATATATATATATATATATATATATATATATATATATATAAGTGGTTACACAACAGTTAGTTCACCATACCGAGAATAATTGTTTCACCTTCGCGGATCTTCAGCTCGGGATCTGAAGATCCGCGAAGGTGAAACAATTGTTCTCGGTATGGTGAACTAACTGTTGTGTAACCACTTCTAACTAACTCGTCCCTTGGACTGAGTGCTCTACCACTACGGACATTACCTTCCAGTGTTCCACCACCTATATATGTATATATATATATATATATATATAAAAGTAAATGAGTAAACGTGAGAGTGTGTTTGTAGGCATCTGATAGCTTAAGTGAACCTTAAAAATCAGGAGTAGTACCCCCAGTGTGAACTTGTTTATAGAATTCTTTCTGCCTTTGTTACTCTAAATATAGTTTTTAAAGAATTCCCTTTTCTTTAAACTCACCAACCAATGACCTCCACCCATCCCAATCACCACCCTCGCCTACCACCAGAAAAGATATAAATATCACCATATTACTTGGACAGTTGGCTTCCTGATGATTTCTCCGGAATGAAACAGTTCTAGTCACATAGAAGCCATTTCTATATTAAATATTTATACCCTGCTTTGTATTGAGTACCTTACTTACTGTGGTTAACCCTGATTGAACCCGGGATAAACTTATATATATCATCATCATCATCATCATCATCATCATCATCATCATTTAACGTCCATCTTCCACGCTAGCATGGGTTAGACGGGAGTTGTCCCGCTTGAGGCAAGGCTGGTCGGGTGATCGTGTCTCGCTCGTATAGGACTGTCTGGCAGGTATTCTACGGCTGGATGCCCTTCCTAACACCAACCACATTTACAGTGTGGACTGGGAACTTTTTACCGTGTTACCTACACGGCCACATTACAGCGTGGACTGCGTGTGTTTTTGTCGTGACACCTACACAATCTCGATCTCATTATCTCGTGGTCTTGGTGAGAGTGGGAGGATAGGGTAGGGGTAGTGGATTGGGGTGTATATTTGGTTAAGAGGTGCCTACTGACTGTAGGTTTCGCTTTGTACTTAGGCAAGGCGGGTCTTCTGTATTACTGCGTAGTGCCAAATATCCCGGTCCAGTGACATTGTCTTAGAGAGTTGCAAGTGTGTAAAGTCAGAATTTATCAGATCGTCCAAGGTTTTTCTGGGTCTACCTACTCCGAAACTATCATCAATTTTGATCGCCCTGCACTTTTTTATGCAGCTGTCATCTTTCATGCGCGTCACGTGACCATACCAACGCAGTCTTCTCTCAAATAAACACATCTGATCCCTCTTATTCCTAATTTCTCACTTAGTTCATTTATGCTTTGCCGTACACGTATATTACTATTATACATCCAACGGAGCATGCATGCTTCGTTCCTTTCCAGTCTGCGCACGTAATGCCCATGTCTCACTGCCATGTAGCATTGCTGTTCGTATACAGGCATCATACAATCAGCCTTTCATTTTAGAGAGAAACCTTTTGTGGCCAACAGCAGTATAAGCTCTCTGAACTTTTCCATCCCGTTCTGACTCTGGCTACTGTACTTTCAGAACACCCTCCACCACTGCTGATTTCGTCACCCAGGTAACGGAAAGTGTCTACTATTTCTATAGAACCATCTGGGCAATAGAAGGAGCTAGTATCCTGTGGACACTTGCTATTTATTGCACCTGAGCATTGGCCACATATAAAGTCAACATTCTTAGATAGTTTACCTGTGATCCCACTACATCTTTTATGTACCCATACTTTGCATTTGGGACATAAAATGGAATTTCTGCCTACTCCTTTCCTACACACTGAGCATGACCATTTCTCTGAGGGCACCTGTGCCCTATTTTCCTTTCTACAAACTAGAACTTTAATCTTAGACAATTTAACTTTAAGGCCTTTTGATTCTAGGCCATGCTTCCATGTTTCGAATTTCTTCTCTAGTTCAGCCATTGTTTCAGCTATGAGCGTTAGATCAGCTGCGTATAGGAGTTCCCATGGGCAGCCGGTCTTGAACTTCTCTGTTATAGCCTGAAGGGCTAAATAAATAGGAGGGGGATAAGGACAGAGCATTGATGAGCGACAACTATTACACTAAATTCTTCACAATATTCATTGTTAATTCTAACCTTACTGACTGTTTCATTATACATAGCTTGTATAGCTCTCACAAGCCATTCATCTACACCTAGTTTTCTAAGAGCCCACCAGATAATGGAGCGGGGGACTCTGTCAAAGGCTTTCTCCAGGTCTACAAAACTAAGTAGAGGGGTTTACTTCTAGCTAGTTGTCGTACAAGGAAAAGAGCATCTGTGGTACTTTTACCTGGCACAAACCCAAACTGCATTTCATCTAGATCAATTCGCTCTCTGATTAGTTGCGCTATAACTCTTTCTGTGACCTTCATGACCTGGTCAACTAACTTAATGCCTCTATAGCTTCCCCTATCTAGAGCACCCCCTTTACCCTTGTAGCAGTTAATGATGCTGCTGCTACGCCAGTCTTTCGGTATGACCCCATTCTGTATTACTTGGTTAACTATACGGATGACCATAGAGTGTCCCACCATTCCAGATGCCTTCAACATCTCAGCAACTATCTCCGAAGGCCCAGCTGCCTTGCCTGTCTTCATATCTTTGATTGCCTTACTTATTATACTACCTTTAACTTGCACCGCTGGTCCTTCTATTGGATCGATTTGGGGCAGACTATCTTTTTCCCATTTATTCTCCTCATTTAATAGTCTCTCGTAGTGACACTTCCAGGCTATCTTCTTATCAGTATCAGTGAGCGCAAGTACACCATTATCATTACAGACACACTTCTCCCCGACAATACCACGGTTTTCCTTGACACATTGTCTAGCAATCCTGAACACCTCACGTTTTTTGACCTCACGTTGTAGAACATGCTTGAACTTTCTATCCTCTGCTACCCTTTTTGCAAGGTACACTTGCCTCCTAGCTTCTCTCCTGGCCACTTGATAGTGCTCTCTACTTCCCCCACCCTGCCATACTTTCCAAGCCTGCTTTTTGGCCTTGATTGTCTCTTCCACCTTACTGTTCCACCACCAAGTTACTCTCCTCCTGCCAATAGGTCTGCTCCAGCTACAGATTTCATCCGTTGCTTTCAGCAGGTTCACTTTCAAGAACTGCCACTGTTCCTCTACATCACACGTCTCTAATTACTCTTCCTTATTGTCAAAGGCATCAAGTAATAAGCTTTTAAATTTGTCACTGGCTATGGGGTCCTTCAACTTCCATATTCTTCTCCTCAAGGTAGGCCTCCTCTGTCGTCGAGTACGTTTATTCCTGACTATGAGGTCACTAACTACTAGGCTATTTTGGGAGGTGCATTCTTCACGGGGGAGAGATTTAGTATTTACAACAGACACTTTGTCCAGTCTTCTAGTAAGGATATAATCTATCTGGCTGGCGTGTTCCCCTGATCGATAGGTGATCAAGTGGTTTTCACGTTTTTTGAAGTTTGTGTTACAGATAGTTAGGCTATTTGCGTCACAGAATTCCAGGATTCTGAAGAGCCTCCTCATTTCTATTTCCAAACCCATAGCCTCCATGGATTCCGTCATAGCCATCACTATGTTGTCCAACGTGACCGTTTAGATCGCCAGCAATAATTAAGTAGACGCTGTCGGTTATTTGGGAGGTAGTGTGCATTAGCATCTCGTCCTTTATAACATCAGGTAGACCAGATTGGGGTGCATAAGCGGATATTATTGTCACAGTAGTTCTATTTAGAACTAGTCTTAATTTAATTATTCTGTCATTCACTCTATTTACGTCAATTACCTTAACTACCCATTTTTCAGCTAACATAATTCCTACACCACCCTGTCCCGTGTCATTTCCCACCCAGAAAAGTTTATAGCATCGTTTTTTACCCACGATGAATCTGGCAGACCCCCCCCCCCTCCTTTCCACCTAGTATCTTGAATACAATAAACATCAACTTCTTTACGTTCAAGTATCTCTACAACAGCATTTGAGCGACCTTTCAGTGTGCCTACGTTCATGGTACCGACTCTGAAGTTAGGAGGGTGGGATGGATGGGTTGGAGGGGCAGGGAGGGGTGTGGGAGACGGAATTATGTTGGTCATCCGTGTCTGAAATAAAGAGGGGTCCTTGTATTCTTGTCTTGCAGCGGGAGGTGAATTTATCTTTATCTGTGACATTGTCATTGAGTGCTTAGACTTTCCAAATTTCCGCAGTCAACCCATCAAACAGGTCTAAACTTAAGGAGTAGTAACCGGGGTGGTAGCTTTGCTATATTGATTTGTTAGAGAACTTACTAAAGCCGCTGAGTTATGATTGGACCATATAGCAATGGTGGTGTGTGGGGGTAGGGGCGGGAAAATGGTAACTTTAGGAGAAGGTTAGTTATTAGGAAGGGTCCAACAGATTGAGACATTATTAAAAACATGTAAAATAATAATTGAAAATCCGAGAGGAAAACGGAGAATTTGAAATTTAGACTGGCATAAATAGGAGTTTAAAACACTGCTTATTGAGAAGACTACGGATAAAAGAAAAGACAAGTATTGCTTACATTCTCAAAATCGACAGAACGTCCGTAAGATAGATTATATCGATAAATTCTGTCCTTGGGAACTAGCAAGATTTATTTTATACTTGCGGGAGGGGGGGGTATGAGAGAAGGAGCAAAGTGTTTACAAAGTTTGCGAGCGAGATCATTTAATTACATAATAAACAATACAATATAATTATTTCATTACCGAAGGTTTCAGGAAACTAGACAATTCTTACAGAAATGTCCAGCTCGTTCGTCAGACAAAATAATTAATTATTTTGTCTGACGAACGAGCTGGACATTTCTGTAAGAATCGTCTAGTCACTGCACTGTTATCATGTAAAAATTCTGGATTTATCTGTGCCACATATATATCTATATCTATATGTGTGTGTGTATATATATATATATATATATATATACACACACACATATAGATATAGATATATTTGTTAAGTGTTTCCGTAGAAAAGGTAAAGGAAATTTTTAACATATATATATATAAGATTTATTTTCTTTTGGTCGTTTTGGAAGCCTCAACAATGCAGATGGGTAATTCTCCGGGTAACAAGATCCGGTGGTGAAGAGAGAGATGTAAGGGAATGTAGAATGAGATGTATAGTGTGTAGAGGGACGTAGGAAAGAGCATAAAAAATAAAAAATAATCAGTATTTCGTGGAAAATTGGTTGTATTATTTTATATAGGTTGACTTTGCCTTTCATCCTTACGGGGTCGATAAAATAAAGTACCAGTAATGTACTTGTTAATTGCTGGCCTTGTGGCAAAAGTAGAAACAATTATTTTATATGAGACATTAAATAAATATCTCTTTCCTTCCAGACGGCCGTTTCGTTATAAGATTTCTACAAATTGGGATAAATAATTTCCAAGTTATGTAGAAACTTGTATATAATCCATAGTTTTATACACAAGCGGGCTCTTATAAACTCATTAGTGGATGCCCAAATTAATATCGATATAAGAATTATATCGACATCAATACACTGGTGATGGTCTCCCTCAGCGCTAAGAAGAGACTGGTAGATTAAAATCCAGCAGTTCTCCCAAATAAAAATTACACGCTGTCCCCAAAAGGGTAAAGGGAGGTCATCATAAAATAAAACAATATACACGCTGATCAATTAAACCTGTTAGGTATAAACCACGTGTATAAGAACTCAATTGGAAATTTAAAAGAATAATCATATGTATATATAACCAATGCACACTCAGAGATATTAAAACATAATAAATACATGTATGGATCACCCAAACATACACACAGTTATTCTTTAAGGCTAAATCAGACATGGGATACAAGGAAGATCAATCAGTATTTCATATAAAAAATAATAATAATAAAGAGAGTCATACCCTATAACTGGAGTGTATGTCCGTTCCCAAGAGTAAATATTCAATACATAAACAGAGAAAGCCTTAAGCGATACTCCGATATATTTATATATATATATATTAGTAAAAGGAAAAGAAAATGCTGACAAATTTTTCCCAGTGAAAAATAGTTTAATTAGGAATAAGTATAAATTAGTAATAAGTATTGGTTAATATTCAGTTTCGGTTTTAAGTTTTTACCGGTTGCGCATTTCTAATGCTTTTCAAACATAATTTTGAGATAGAGCGCCCGTGATGTTTGTTCTAATCTGATTAGAGCAAACATCACGGGCGCTCTATCTCAAAATTATTTTTGAAAAGCATTAGAAATGCGCAACCGGTAAAACTTAAAACTAAAACTGAATACTAACCAATACTTATTACTAATTTATACTTATTCCTAATTAAACTATTTTTCACTGGGAAAAATTTGTCAGCATTTTCTTTTCCTTATACTAATATATCACAACTCGTGTGTTACACCTCTATTCTTTTTAAAAAAAAAAAAAAAAATATATATATATATATATATATATATATCACTCTCTCTCTCTCTCTCTCTCTCTCTCTCTCGCTATATATATATATATATATATATATATATATATATATATATATATATATATATATAGAGAGAGAGAGAGAGAGAGAGAGAGAGAGAGAGAGAGAGCGAGTGAGTGAGAGAGAGAGAGGGAGAGAGAGAGAGAGGGAGAGAGAGAGAGATAGGCACATGGCTTAGTGCTTAGAGCATTGGCCTTGCAATCGAAAGGTTGTGAGTTCAATTCTCAGACCGGGTGATGTGTTGTTTCCTTGAGCAAGACACTTTATTTCACATTGCTCCAGTTTACTCAGCTGTAGAAATGAGATGATAGGGACTGGGGTTCCTATCATTCCACTGCAAAGTGGACGTGTAGGCGCCACGGAAAAAAGCACCCACCACTCACTGTAAATGAGGTTGGTGTTAGGAAGGACATCCAGCTGTAGAAATCAAGCCAGAATCAGTTCCCGTCCCACCCTTGCAAGTAGGGAAAAAGCGGATGTAAAATGAAATGATGAAATGATGATATATATATATATATATATATATATATATATATATATATATATATATATATATATATATATATATATATATATATATATATATATATATGGTACCAGATAATTTTAATGCAGGGCTTGTAGCATATATTATAAAGAAGCGCCAAATAAAAAAAAATGTAAAACGTTAAAGGCACTATAGTACTATAGTATAAAGTACTTATTGCAAGCCCCCTACAAATTCAGGAACCACGAAAACGCTATTCATGCTACTAAGTTAATACAGGACTATGAACATCAACATCATTTATCAACATTTTCACCATCATCGTTTTTATGTCTCTTTTCGATGCTGGAATAGGTTAGTAGGTTAGACAGAACTTTTGAAGAACATGTTTTATAGCTGGATACATTTCCTGAAGTCAACCCTCCCACAATAGGGATACACTGTACCTATTTTATAAACAACTAAATTATCATCATTGACATCAACAAATACAAAGCTATTTTTCATTTAAATCATCTTTTTGAAAAAGATTTTGCCATAAATTAAATATAGGTATTAAATATAATTAGTGCACAGGGAAAAAAAATACTTTGTGGTATTTACTCCTGTTCACTATGTTCTGAGTTCAAATCCTGCTGTGGTCAATATTGTTTTCTGTCCTTTTCGGTCAATAAAATAATATACCAGTCCAAGACCAATAGTTGGAGTTTTTAAAATATTGGACAGGATGCCTTATTATATTTATTCTCCTCTTTCTTGTCTTTGATGGGGCTGGAGTAAAACACTGACACTTCTGTCTCTCAGGAGTTGTGATCACTGACTGATAGTATCAACAATGGAAAAGACCAATGGAAATATTGTTTCCTTGGTTTGATTTGGAGGGTCTGTGATCGGCTGTTTAATTGATTCTCATTATTATAGGGCGGTGGATTGGCAGTATCGGTAGAGGGTCAGACGCCATACTTTTCAGCCCTTTATGATCTGAGTTCAAATCCCGCCGAGGTTAACTTTGCCTTTCATCCTTACGGGGTTGATAAAATAAAGTACCAGTCATTCACTGGTTCGATTTAATCGACTTTCCCCTCCCTCAAAATTGCTGGCTTTGTGCCTATATAAGAAACCATTATTATAGCGCGGTGGAGTGGCAGTATCGGTAGAGGGTTGGACGCCATGTTTTGCAACACAGAGTTACGACCCTTTGCGGTCTGAGTTCAAATCTCGCCGAGTTTAAATTTTGCCTTTCATCCTTACGGGCTCGATAAAATAAAGTACCAGTAATACACTGAGATAATTGCTGTCCTTGTGCCAAAAGTAGAAACAATTATGATAGAATGTATTGCTCTTGGACTGGTTTATTTTTCTATTGACTTAAAAGGACAGAAAACAATATTGACCACGGCAGGATTTGAACTCAGAACACAGTGAACAGGAGCAAATGCCATAAAGCATTTTTCCTTTGATACCTGTATTTAATTTATGGCAATAAAATAAAGTACCAGTAATGTACTGGAGTCGATTTAATCGACTTTCCCCTCCCCTTCAAATTGCTGGCCTTGTGCCTAAAGTATAAACAATTATTATACAAGGGCGGTGAATTGGCAGTATCGGTAGAGAGTCGGACACCATGCTTTGCAGCAAAGAGTTACGTCCCTTTATGGTCTGAGTTCAAATCCCGCCGAGGTTAACTTTGCCTTTCATCCTTACGGGGTCGATAAAATAAAGTACCAGTAATACACTGGGATAATTGCTGGCCTTGTGCCAAAAGTAGAAACAATTATTATAGAATATTTTGAGGAATTCAACTTCTACATTCAGAGATTTGCATGTGGGGATGATGTAGACTAAATCTCTGTGTGTGTCGTGTGTGTGTCTTGTGTGTATGTATGTGTGTGTGCGCACACGCATGTATGTGTGTCTGTGTGTGTGAGAGAGAGAGAGAGAGAGAGAGAGAGAGAGAGAGAGAGAGAGAAAGAGACAGAATGTGGCTTTGTGGTTAGAGTATTCCTCTCATAACTGTAAAATCATCATTTCGATTCTCAGCAGTGTGTTGTCCTTGAGCAAGATTCTTTATTTCACATTGCTCCAGTCCACGCAAATGGAAAAAAAAAAAAATGAACTGTACCAGTAATTCAAAGGACTTCAATCACACACTGTATCATGCTGAATCTCCCTGAGAACTACATCAAGGATACATGCATCTGTGGAATGCTCACCTACTTATTCAGTTGATTCAAACTACTGGAACACTCGTTGGAACCGATGGAGATGTGTAATGGATGTGTGTGTATGTGTATGTCTGTGTACGTATGAGTATGTGTGTCTGTATGTATGTATGTGTGTGTGTATGTGTGTATATGTATGCGTGTTTATGCATGTGTGTGTGTGCATATGTGTGTTTGCATGCATGAGTGTGTGTATGTGTATGTGTATGTGTATGTCTGTACGTGTGTATGTGTGTGCCCACACACGTGTGTGTGCATATCTATGTGTGTGTATGTGTATGTACATGTGTGTATGTGTGTGTATGCATACGTGTGTGTGTGCCTGTGTGTGCATATGTGTGTGTGTGCACGTATGAGAGTGTCTGTATGTCTGTATGTATGTATGTATGTGTGTGTGTGCATATGTGTGTGTGTGTGTATGTGTATATCTGTACATGTGTATGTGTGTGTGCATATATATATATGTGTGTGTGTGTGCATGTGTGTGTGTGTGTGTCTGTGTGTGCATGCATATGTGTGCATGTGTGAATGAGCGAAGGGTAAAACTATAAACACTATGCAAGATTGTCAATGCTGTTGCATATGTTTTTCTTATTGCTAGTTAATAATATTGAAGTGCAATGTCACAACAAATGTGTCTGTATTATAAGTTTCTCACTGACCACCATAATCTGTTCAATGTCAGCAGATATAGAGATAAACATCCATTTGTGGTTGCATTCTTAAAAGCTTTATCTCAAGTATTTCTGCCTTTTGTTAACACAATACCCATTTGTAAACATACTTTATTTTGACAAATATTGAAAATATTCCCTCCCTTAATTGTCATAATATATGTGTGTATGTTGTCTGGGTGTGTTTGTGGGGTTTGTGTTTTTGTATATCATCATCATCATCATCATCATTTTTTAACGTCCATCTTCCACGCTAGCATGGGTTCGGACGGGAATTTTCCCACTTGAGGCAAGATTGGTTGTCTTGCTCGTATAGGACTGTATATGTGTATATATATATATATATATATATATATATATATATATATATATATATATATATGCGCACACACACACATGGATACATACATACGTACGTGCATACACACATACAATCATACATAAAATACATGCATACATACATATGTACTTACATACATACGTACATACGTACATACACACAGATACATACATATATATACAAATACACATACATACATACATACATACATACATACATACATACATACATACATACATACATACATACATACATACATACATGGTGGCTGCCAACTCGTTTTCGAGTACGGCCACTACTTTATATCCATATAGGAGAACCCCTACCGATGCGCTGAACGAGTGACTTTTTAGTCCAGCCAGCGACTTGAAAACTCTGGTACAAACACTACACTTGTGACAAATATTGACACAGTGCTGGGCCCATGGTACCATGTGACGACAAGTGCAGAGAGATCTCCAGATATAAAGCAATGCCTGTGCCGTGAAGCTTTTATAGTGAGCAAAGGCACTGCACAAAGCCAGTCCCACTCTCTTAACCAAGATGATATTTACTAAAAATTTACATACATACATACATACATACATACATACATACATACATACATACATACATACATACATGATGATGATGGCTGCCCCCTCGTTATCGAGTATGGCCATTGCACGAGAAGAAAAAAAAAAAATAATAATAATAATAATAATAAATAAATAAAAAGAAAATAAAAATTAAAAAAAAAAGATATATATATATATATACATACATACACATATATATACACACACACACACACACTCACACACACATATACACACATACATTCATAACAATAATAATAATAATAATAATAACAACAATAATAATAACGACAACAACAATAATAATATACATATACATATATATATACACACACACGCACACACATAAGCATATCTACACACACACGATAGCAACTAACAGCACTGCGATCGAATGTGGCTGTTTAGCCCAGCCAATGATCTAAAATGTCTTGCACAGAGTCGGCAACCAAAACATTCACTGGGAATAGCCGGCTGTGGTTGAAGTTCGTGTACTTTTGCATGTCGCTTGAGCCCTCCTGCTGATTTACATTCTCTACCACATGTTTGGCAAGCATGATGAGTAGCATCTCCAACAGCAGCCTGGTAGTCAACCACTGGTCTTACTTTATGACTGCGAAGATGACTTTCGAGTCCAGCTTTGCTTAGGCAGAGTCTCGCACAGACGCTGCATGTCAGCACCATAGGAGGACTCTCGCCGTCTGGAAGTGCAACAGCAATGCCTTCCTCACATCCCGCTTTACTTTCTCGTATGCGATTCGAGATGCCTCAAAGGCAACTTTTCCCTCATATACAGTCTTTCTCCATTTATTACGATCAGCAGCAATATTCTCCCATGTATCAGCAGAGATGTTAGCGTCTTTCAGAGAGGCTTTCAAAGAATCCTTATACCTCTTTTTTGGTTTATGTGGAGGTCGTTTTCCTTTAACCAACTCTCCATAAAAGAGTTGTCTAGGTATTCTAGAATCCTTCATCCTGGCAAGGTGACCACTCCAACGGAGTCGTTACTTAAGCACAAGAGCTTCTATACTGTCACACATAGAGCTTTCCAAAATCTCGACATCACTGATGTGGTCCCTCCAGTGAACGCCATGGATCCGTCTGAGACACATCTGATGGAAACGCTCCAATTGCTTAAGGTGGTGTCGATATGTGACCCAGGTCTCGCAGGCATAAAGAAGACAAGAGAGCACACATGGCCTGTACACCTTTACCTTTGTCCTCCTGCATATGTCTCGCCGACCCCAGAGTCGCCTTTCTAGCTTTCTGAAAGCATCACTTGCTTTCCTAATCCTAAGTGAGATTTCACTGTCAAGGTTGCTGTATCGATTGACAGTGCTTCCCAGGTAGACAAACTGATCAACCACTCCAAGTCGTTTGCCATACACATAGATGTTTGGTTCAGTGTACTGCTTACCAGGGGCAGGTTGGTACATGACGACGGTTTTCTTGAGACTGACAGTCAGACCTAGGGCAGTGCAAGCGTCAGAAAATGCATTCAAAATGTGCTGCATATCACTCTCTGTGTGCGCTACAAGATCGCAATCATCTGCATACAAGAGGTCTCTTATGATTGATGTAAATATAAATACTTTTGTCTTCGCAGCAAAGCGCCTGATGTTAAATATGCTGCCTGAGGTTCGATATCGGATGTAAACACCATGCTCGTAATTCCTGAATGCAATACAGAAACCATTGCAAAGTATATGGCAAACAGGGTCGGTGCTGGAATATCCCCCTGTTTCACATACATATATACATACATACATACATACATGCACAATCTTTATGTACCACCATGTGTCTTTTTAGTCCAGTACTAGTTCTACACACTTTGTTGCATATCACACACGTTGTTGCACCACGTCTTTGTTGAGTGGTGTTGCAGGTGGTTATCCTTTCATGTGACTTCAGGTGATTAATATAACCAGACTTTGAGAGTGGAGTACACGTTGACAGAATTTTCATGTCCAACTACTGATGACTTCATCAAGACTGTGAGCATAACCCTTCTGGAGCTAGACGGCATTCCCCAAAAGTTTTGCAATTGCCCTTTATGTACTTTCTCCACTCAGCCCTATTTAGAGCTATTTCATCCCAGTCGTCTATATCAAATGGCAGCTCTTTGAAGTTGTTCTTGATGCTGTCCCTAAACCTCATTCTCGGTTTGTGTTGAGGCCTTTTTCCAAGATGGAGCTCACCGTAAAACAATTGCTTCGGGATCCTGCTTTCTTTCATGAGAATGATATGTCCTGTCCAGCACATTTGAGATGTTACTAGAGACTCAATGCTGGGACATTCTACTTTGATAAGGACATTGATGTCAGGAGTTCTGTTTTGCCATTTGATGTTGAATATATACCTTAAACATTTTTGCTGAAAACGCTCAAGAAATTTGGTTTGTTTGCGGAATAACGTCCAGGTTTCGACAGAGTATAAATACATACATATATACATATATACATACATACATAATATGAAAGAGTACTGGTGGAATGTTCCAGTAAAAACCCCATTAAATACAGGTATAACAGACCAGATCTAATGATATGGGACGGGGAAAAGAAGGCATGCACAGTAGTGGAAGTTAGCTTCCCAGCGGATGCCAATATAATATCAAAGATTAGCGAAAAGTAGAATATCTATGCAGAACTGACGAGAAATCTACAGATACTCCACCCTGACTATACCTTCAGATTTATGCCTGTGATTATTGGGGCACTGGGGTATGTTAGTAACTGCCTCAATACAAATCTTGAGAAGCTAGGCTTCACAGGAACAGAAAGAACACAACTAGTTAGGAAATTACAAGTACAGTCCATTAATGGAACAGTAAAAATATGTAAGACATTCCAAAAATTCTGCATCTAATAACTGCATATAGACATGTACAGATATAAAGCATATACACATGCACACATACAACTCAAAACATACACATACACACATACAATAACATCCATATCTACACATGCAGACATGTAGACATGCATACATATCTACCTAGTTGATGTTGTGTAAATTCAAAGGAGAGAGTCTTGTAACTATGTTAGAAACTGACTCTCTCTCTATTGGTAAAAATTTGTGAAATTATAAAATGAGAAGAACATACATGCATACATACATACATACATACATGCACACACACACATACATACATACTCCTAATCAACAAAACTGCGATGTCGGAGGTGCGACAACTTAGGAGGAATATAGCTACAGTCTGGCTGGACTACAGGAAAGCTTTTGATTCTGTTCCCCACTCTTGGATGATAGAGGCCCTCCAACTTGCTAAAGTCCCAGACATTATTGTCAGAGCCATAGAGAGGCTGTCTTCTTCTTGGGCCACTATCCTAAGGTTAAAGACAGAGAGGGAGGACTCTATTTTCACTGATAAAATAAAATATCGCAGGGGTATATTTCAGGGGGACAGTCTCTCTGTGATATTATTCATCTTGTCATTAAACACCTTGCCCTTTCTGCTCAAGTAATGTGAGGGATACATCATTGGCTCACAGGAGGACAGAAATACGAACCTAACCCATAATTTCTTTGTGGACGATATGAAACTCTATGCCAAGAACATGGATGGGATGAAGAAAAATCTTGACCTGGTTACAACGTTCTCAAACGATATAGGAATGGAGTTTGGCCAAGATAAATGGTCATACATGAGTGTAAAGCGGGGAAAAACAACAACCCAATCTAGCAACATTGTCATCAATGGCCTAACTGTTTCACCGATATCTGATGAGGACTGCTAAAGATACCTGGGGATAGATGAGAACATATCCTATAATGGTATCTGTAATAAAGAATGCGTAACCAAGGAATACTACACCCGATTAAGAAAGATCTGGTCATCGGAACTCTCTGCGCAAAACAAAATAGTGGCTCACAATGTGTTTTCTGTGCCTGTCCTAACACCAACGTTTGGAATACTCAATTGGACGATAGACGAAATCCGAGCAGTTGATATTGGAACTCGAAAAATACTGAACAACACCGGAAACTTCCACATCAACAGTGACATAGACCGCCTTTACTTGAAACGTAAGCAGAGAGGCAGAGGCCTAACATCAGTCCAGACAACATTTGAATGTCGCATCATATCTCTCCGACAACATCTACGAACCTTGAAGCGTAGGAGCCCGTTTCTTGAGCAAGTCTATCTGCATGAAACAGATAAGATCATGAGAGTTGGGAAGGAACTCCTCAAGAGATATTGCCTGTGTGATAATCAAAAACTCACACCCAGGGCAGTTGCCCAGCAGTACCGCAGTGAATCCATGGATGAAAAACTGCATGCTTATCAGCAAAAAAATCATGCATGGATATGTTACCAGGAAGCTCCAGAGTGAGAGTAGTATAGAAAGTAGTCTATCTTGGACCAACAACCGCTATATTGGCTCCCACTTTGAAGGATACGCTTTTGCAATCCAGGAACGGGAGGTTAGCACGAAATACCTGATTCACAAAAGAGATAGGGATGCAGGCAAAACACCTAGATGTGATAACAAGTGCAGACTCTGCAGAACTAACATCGAGGATATCACCCATGTCATCAGCAGCTGTCCAAAGATGTCATCGCGGTACTATCTACCTATGAGGCATGATGTAGTGGCCAAAACACTGTACAATGCAGTTCGTAAAAAAGATAGCCCCGATAATAAACACATTAAAAGCTACAGCAATGTGGAAGACATCCATGTACATAATATGAAAGAGTACTGGTGGAATGTTCCAGTAAAAACCCCAATAAAATGCAGGCATAACAGACCAGCTATTATGATGAGACAGGGAGAAGAAAGCATGCACAGTAGTGGAAATTAGCTGCCCAGCAGATGCCAATATAATATCAAAGATTAGCGAAAAGGAGAATATTTATGCAGCACTGATGAGAAATCTGCAGATACTCCACCCTGATTACACCTTCAGATTTATGCCTGTGATTATTGGGGCACTGGGGTATGTTAGTAACTGCCTCAATACAAATCTTGAGAAGCTAGGCTTCACAGGAACAGAAAGAACACGACTAGTTAGGAAATTACAAGTACAATCCATTAATGGAACAGTAAAAATATTTAAAACATTCCAAAAATGTTGCATCTAATAACTGCATATACACATATACACATATACACATATACAGATACACATGCACACATACAACTCAAAACAACCACATCCACACATACAATAACATCCATATCTACACATGCATGCATAGATACATAATCTACCTAGTTGATGTTGTGTAAATTCCAATGAGAGAGTCTTGTGTCTATGTTAAAAACCGACTCTCTCTCTATTGGTAAAACTTTGTGAAATTATAAAACCAGAAGAAACATACATACATACATACATACATACATACATACATACATACATACATACATACATACATACATACATACATAACACCTGAGCAAGCTGGTGGAAAGAGGGAGGTGTGGGGTTGCATAGATCACCTACTAACTAACAAAATGATTCAGGAAAAAACAACAAAGAATCGCAGAAACATGACTGTCGTGTGGCTGGACTATCAAAAAGCATTTGATAGTGTACCTCATGGGTGGATTATTAAGGCTTTACAGTTGGCTAAAGTCCCACAACCATTGGTAGCTGCTGTTGAAGGCCTGACCAAGAACTTGTACACCAATTTGATCATTAGAGGTGAGAAGGAGCAGGTTAAGACTAATAAGATACATTACCAGAAGGGCATCTTTCAGGGTGATAGCTTGTCAGTGCTACTCTTCGTTCTCTCACTGAATCCACTATCTTACCTACTCAGGAAACAAGGTGGACAAAGAAGTGGGTCCAGAAGTATCTCCCATCTTTTCTTTGTTGATGACCTGAAGTTGTATGGGCCAAATATCAATGACATCAAGAAACAATTGGACCTCATTACACAATTTTCAACCGACATCAAAATGAAATTTGGTGAGTCCAAGTGTGCATATTTGGCAGTAAAACGTGGAAGAGCTGTGCCCTCCTCTGGAAATCTAGAGATGAACGGCCTGAGAATACAACCTCTGCAGTCAGGTGACAACTACAGATATCTTGGACAGGATGAGAATGTCAGATATGATGGACCCATAAATAAGGAGAGAACCAGAACTGAATACCTCAGAAGAGTAAAGAAAATATGGTCATCAGAACTGTCAGCATACAACAAATACATTGCCCACAATACTTATGCTGTGCCAATTCTAACGCCAACATTTGGCCTACTGAACTGGTCATTGCAAGAACTAAGTGAGATGGATGTTAGAACTCGAAAACTTCTCAGTGTTACTGGGAACTTTAACATCAATGGTGATGTGGATAGGCTATACTTCTCACGCAAGGAAGGTGGCCGGGGTCTAAAATCAATATTAACAACATATGAGACCCGGATAGTAACACTGAAGCAACACCTTCAACAGAGAAAAAAGTTTGGCAACCATCTTGCCCAGGTTTATGAGCATGAAAAAAGAAATATCATTAGAATAGCGACTGATCTGGAGGAGAGATATGGAATAAAGCCTGATATAAATCTCTCACCCAGAGAAATCGGAAGATCCTATTCAATGTTCAAACAAGAAAAAAGATTGACCAATTTACAGAAAAAGTTGTGCATGGATACTTGAGGCGGAAAACACAGACCATAGAGGGGATAAACCACTCAAAAAGCCTGGCATGGAGTTCCGACAAGTTTATGACATCACACCTTGAGGGATATCTCTATGCAATACAGGAACAAGAACTCCCTACCAAATATCTGCTGCACAAAAGAGGAGGGCCAGCAGCTGACAATAAATGTAGGCTATGTAAAACAAAGATAGAGGATGTAAGCCACATTGTTGCCAGCTGCGAAAGAATGTCATCTCACTACTACCTCCCCATGAGACACGATGGAATAGCTAGAACCATCTGGAACGCACTTCGGAAAACAAAATTAACAACAAACGAGGAAGAATATATTGAGACAGATGGCACTAAGGAATACTGGTGGAACCTGAAAATAAAAACTGCCACCAAATTAAAGCACAACCGGCCTGATATTGTAGTTTGGGACCACACATTGAAAACGTGTTCTGTTGTGGAGATCAGCTGCCCACTTGATGTAAACGTTGTCAGAAAAATACAGAAGAAGGAGGACATCTACGGACCATTGATGAGGAGTTTACAAATCCAGTATCCAAGATACACCTTTAGCTTCACACCCATCATTATTGGTGCTACGGGTTATATACCAACCCGCTTGGACCAAAGTATGACTGAACTTGGATTTGCGGACAAAAAGCGCAGCTCCCTAATTCATAGTCTACAAATGGCTGCGATAGCTGGCACCTTCAAAATTTGCAAAACATTCTTGCGATTCAAGGGATGACAATTTCTTTTCTTTTACAACCTTGCCACCAGGAAGGTGGCCGGTCAAAAAAATATACTCGAAATTAAGAGAAAGAGAAAACATACATACATACATACATACACATACATACATACATACATACATACATACATACATACATACATACATACATACATACATACATACATACATACATACATACATAATCGTTATCCTCATCCTTTTACATCTGTTTGTTTTTCCATCTTTGCATGGGTTGGGTGGTTCTTTTCCAACAAAGAATCTCTCCACACATTGCACTCCTCCGTCATCTCCTCTCTGAGCTTCAACAACTGGCCACCTTTTTCCGTCAATAGGGGTATTTTACCAGATTATGTAAGCTATTATTTATAGCAACCAATGACCAAAGTTGATGGAAGATATGGAATAGGAAGACCTAAGAAGACTTGGGATGAGGTGATAAAAACTGACTGTATACAATTGCACCTCTCAAAGGTAACGACACGGGATCAAAATCTCTAGCATTAACACCCCACTCTTCACCAGATATGTCCCCTCCTCCACCCTCGATTTACCTCCTCAATCCCCATGCCCCTCTTCCAGCCCAGTCCACAGCTCACATTGTAAAGTGCTTGTATAGGTTTCACAACAAAAAGCACTCAGCCCACACTGTAAAATGGTAATTTAGGTGCCACAATAAAAATCACCCAGTATGCACTGTAAATGTGGTTGGCGTTAAGAAGGACATCCAGACATGGTCGTCTGATCTGGCTTGTCTCACTATGGGACAAATTGTCTAACCCATGCTAGCATGGAAAATGGAGGTTAAACAGTGATGATGTATTTATTTTGTCGATCGACTTTCGTCAAATCGGACCGAGGAAACAATGTTTCCGTTGGTCTTTCCAATTGCTAATACTATCTATCGGTCACAACTCCAGGTAGAAGGAGCAACGTGAAATAATATATATATTTTTTTTTTTCATTTATATATATATAATGTATATATATATATATAGTAATAATAATAAATGTGAAAACTAAAATTCGAAGAGGGCTCGATAAGGATATTATATATATCAAAATATATAAAACCATAGAGCAAATATTTATTAAAATAACAGATTAAAGTTTAAGCAAAGAATCGCTGCTTTCACCCTTAACGGGATCTTCTGAAACTTAAGGAGATCCCATTAAGAGTGAAAGCAGCGATTCTTTGCTTAAACTTTAATCTGTTATTTTAATAAATATATATATGTGTGTGAAAGCTGTACCAGCCATGTATAGAGGAGCAGTCAGCAAAGTTAGGATTAGCAATGTCTATAACGAGGAATTTAGCATACAGGTTGGTGTCCACCAGGGCTCTGTTCTTAGCCCACTCCTGTTCATCATAGTTTTGCAGGCAATAACGGAGGAGTTTAAGACCGGATGCCCATGGGAACTCCTGTATGCAGATGACCTCGCACTTATAGCTGAATCTATGGTAGAACTAGAGAAGAAATTCCAAACATTGAAGCAGGGACTAGAAAGAAGGGGTCTCAAAGTCAACCTGACAAAGACTAAGGTCCTTGTAAGTAGACGAGAAAACAGAACCCAGATCCCCTCAGGGAAATGGCCTTGCTCAGTATGTAGGAAAGGTGTAGGTAGGAACTCCATTCTCTGCCCCAAATGCAAACAATGGGTACACAAGAGATGTAGCGGGATCTCAGGAAGCAAACAGCCACAGGAAACAAGTACCACCAAACTCTGGGAGGGCTCTGTAGAAACAGTAGACAGCTTCTGCTACCTAGGTGACCAAATTAGCCGTAGAGGTGGGTGTTCGGAAAGTACAATAACTAGGGTAAGGACGGGATGGAAACAAAAGGCTTTTCCCTCAAAATGAAGGGCAGACTGTATGATGCGTGTATACAAACAGCAATGATGCGTGTATACAAACAGCAATGATGCGTGTATACAAACAGCAATGTTACATGGTAGTGAGACCTGGGCGCTGTCTGTAGAAGACTTACGTAGATTAGAAAGAAACGAAGCCTGCATGCTCCGATGGATGTGTAATAGTAATATACGCGAATGGCAAAGCATAAACGAATTGAGAGAGAGACTGAGTATAAGAGGAATCAAATGCTGTGTGCAGGAGAGGAGGTTGCGTTGGTATGGACATGTGATGCATATGAAGGATGACAGCTGCATAACAATTTCTAACATAGACACAAGACTCTCTCATTGGAATTTACACAACATCAACTAGGTAGATATGTATGTATGCATGCATGTGTAGATATGGATGTTATTGTATGTGTGGATGTGGATGTTTTGAGTTGTATGTGGGTATGTGTATATGCTTTGTGTATGTACATGTGTATATGCAGTTATTAGATGCAAAATTTTTGGAATGTTTTACATATTTTTACTGTTCCATTAATGGATTGTACTAGTCGTGTTCTTTCTGTTCCTGTGAAGCCTAGCTTCTTAAGATTTGTATTGAGGCAGTTACTAACATATCCCAGTGCCCCAATAATCACAGGCATAAATCTGATGGTGTAATCAGGGTGGAGTATCTGCAGATTTCTCATCAGTTCTGCATAAATATTCTCCTTTTTGCTAATCTTTGATATTATATTGGCATCTGCTGGGCAGCTAATTTCCGCTACTGTGCATGTTTTCTTCTCCCTGTCTCATATCATAATATCTGGTCTGTTATGCCTGCATTTTATTGGGGTTTTTACTGGAACATTCCACCAGTACTCTTTCATATTATGTACATGAATGTCTTCCACATTGCTGTAGCTTTTAATGTGTTTATTATCGGGGCTATCTTTTTTACGAACTGCATTGTACAGTGTTTTGGCCACTACATCATGCCTCATAGGTAGATAGTACCGCGATGACATCTTTGGAGAGCTGCTGATGACATGGGTGAAATCCTCGATGTTAGTTCTGCAGAGTCTGCACTTGTTATCACATCTAGGTGTTTTGCCTGCATCCCTATCTCTTTTGTGAATCAGGTATTTCGTGCTAATCTCCTGTTCCTGGATTGCAAAAGCGTATCCTTCAAAGTGGGAGCCAATATAGCGGTTGTTGGTCCAAGATAAACTACTTTTCTTATCTATATTACTCTCACTCTGGAGCTTCCTGGCAACATATCCATGCATGATTTTTTGCTGAATTTATGTATGTATGTATGTATATATGTACGTATGTATGTATGTATGTATGTATGTATGTATATATGTACGTATGTATGTATGTATGTATGTATGTATGTATGTATGTATGTATATATGTACGTATGTATGTATGTATGTATGTATGTATGTATGTATGTATGTATGTATGTATGTATGTATGTATGTATGTATGTATGCATAGTTCATAGTCCATATGAAAGAAATGATCTGAGCAATGCCAACTATGTAACAAAGTATATATATATACAGACATACTTGGTCATAAATAACAGTTTAACCCATTTTCTATGTCACTATATAGTCTTTGTTCTTTCTGTAGCAAATAGCTACAGACTCACACTTATATAGAACATACATACATATATACATACACACACACACACATACATATATATATATACATACATACAGACATACATACAGACATCCATACATACATGTATACATACATCTATACATACATAATACATACATCCATACATACATGTATACATACATGTATACATACATACATATATACATATATATACAATAAATGTAATCTGAGTTTTTCGAATATTAATAATAGCATTCAATTCGTTTGCAATTATGCAAACAAACCTCAGTTTTATAGCCATGTCAGTAGAATGAACCCTTCATTCTTGCTCTTGCCAACACAACAGCAAGAATAAAGGGTTCATTCTACTGACATGGCTATAAAATTGAGGCTTGTTTGCATAATTGCAAACGAATTGAATGCTATTATTAATATTCGAAAAATTGCGGTGAATTGGCAGTATCGGTTGAGGGTTGGACGCCATGCTTTCTAGCATAGTTACGGCCCTTTACGGTCTGAGTTCAAAACCCGCCGAGGTTAACTTTGCCTTTCATCCTTACGGGGTCGATAAAATAAAGTACCAGTAATGTACTGAGTAATTGCTGGCCTTGTGCCTAAAGTAGAAACAATTATTAATATTCGAAAAACTCAGATTACATTTATTGTATTCAGCCATGTAGAGCGAAAAAAGTTCTCTTTCATATATATATACATAAGTAGTAGTCTATGTAGTATTGTACTACTGGCACTCCATCAGTTACGATAACAAGTGTTCCAGTTAATCCAATCAATGGAACAACCTGCTCGTGAAATTAACGTGCATGTGGCTGAGCATTCCACAGACATGTACCCTTAACATAGTCCTCAGAGAGATTCAGCATGACATCGAATGTGAAAAGGCTAGCCTTTTGAATTACAGGTACAACTTATTTTTACCAGCTGAGTGGATTGGAGCAACGTGAAATAAAGTGTCTTGCTCCAGGACTCAATGTGTTACCGAACTCACGACCTTACAATTTCGAGCTGAATGTCCTCACCACAAAGCCACACGTCGATGTAGCAGTTAACTGACAACATTTTAACCTTTTAGCATTTACATTACTCTATATTTACGATTGTATTTTCACAATAAAGGCTTTATCTCACATAATATTGAATCTACGAGATTTTGATATTATTTATTTTGAGAATAATACCTTAATGTCAGTATGAGCGACCAGTTTCAGCCAGTTTGAACAAAAAGAGGTGAAAGAATTCTGGCCAGATATGGCCGATTTGAATGCTAAGGGGTTAAGGATGTGGTGCAAGTTAGAAAAAAGAGGTGGTTAGTGTGAAATATTGTGAGAGGAAGTTCAAACGACCAGTCTGTTAGAACGCCGGTGTGAGTAGGTATATAAGTGATGTATGCGCAAATGCACATAACTCAGAGGTCCCCATAGGCAAGGGTATGAGGTGTGCAAGAAACACTGAGAACTGACAAAGAAAGAGGTTGGAATAGGTTGCCGAATTAGATTAGGAGACAAATGCTTGTAACATTTGGAGTAGAGTTTCTTAGTTGGAAAATGAGCACTTATCCTCTAACTTAACGGATCACCTTCGAGAGATGGTCCTGGGAGAACTCTAAAGATTGAGAGGCAGTTGTTGTGAGGGAGTTTAAATGAAGAACCACTAGTTTTAGACTACTCTGGAAATTACCACTCTCCCTTCCCCCGGAAATGATCACTAAGACCAATTCTGACCTGTACACAAGTCACCACAATTACATCATTCAATTCAGTAAGTATAGCAGTGATGCAATTGAGTTGGCTGGAATGTTGGACAGTGGACATGGAGTTGTAGTGGTAGACACATACATATATAAATTCATAAAAAATTTAAACTCCAAACTACACCAGTTGAAACAACAACTCACAGCTGCCGCAGAAAGACTAAAATATAAGTCAACAGCACATAAATAGCAAGTGCTAAATAGATTATTTGCCAGAGATCCTAAATCAGTTTATCGCAGCTTCAATGGGAAAAGCTCAATCTCTGTAAAAAGCTCAATCTCTGTATAAAAGAACAGGTTGAGAGCTACTGGAGATCTGTATAGGAAACAAATGACGGATTTAACAAACAAACTAAATGGCTAAAAGAACTGGAACAGGAATACTACCAGCATGTCCAGACAAAACAATATAACATAGATGGTTCAATACTGGAAACAGCTCTACAGAAAATGTTGAATAAGAAATCACCAAGCCCAGACCTCCTTATAGGATACTGGCTGAAGAAAAAGGTCAGCAAATATCTTGCCCAGATTTATGAGCATAAAGGAAATAATTGTTTCTACATTTGGCACAAGGCCATCAATTACCCAGTACATTACTGGTACTTTATTTTATCGACCCCGTAAGGATGAAAGGCAAAGTTAACCTCGGCGGGATTTGAACTCAGACCGTAAAGGGACGTAACTATGCTGGAAAGCATGGCGTCCGACCCTCTACCAATACTGCCAATCCACCGCCCTCATAAAGGAAATAATATCATTAGGATAGCCACTGATCTGGAGGAAAGATATGGAATAAGGCCTGATATAAATCTCTCTCCCAGGGACATTGGAAGATTCTATTCAATGCTCGAACAAGATAAAAAAATGGACCAATTTACAGAGAAAGTTGTGCATTGGTACCTGAGATGAAAATCACAGACCATAGAGGGGATAAAGCATTCAAAAAGTCAGGCATGGATTTCCGACAAGTTTATGAGATCCCACCTTGAAGGATATCTTTATGCAATATAGGAACAAGAAATCCTGACCAAATATCTGCTACACAAAATAGGAGGGCCATCAGTGGACAATAAATGTAGGCTATGTAAAACAAAGATCAAAGATGTTAGCCACATTGTTGCCAACTGTGAAAGAATGTTGTCTCGTTACTGCCTCCCTATGAAACATGATGTGATAGCTAGAACCATCTGGAACGCACTTAGGAAAACAAAATGAAAAACAAATGAGGAGGAATATGTTGAGATAGATGGCACTAAGGAATACTGGTGGAACCTGAAAATAAAAACTGCACCAAAACACAGCACAGCTGGCCTGATATTGTTTAGGACCACACATTGAAAACGTGCTCTGTTGTAGAGATCAGCTGCCCACTTGATGTCAACATTGTAAGAAAGATACAAGAGAAGGAGGACATCTACGGACCATTGATGAGGAGTTTGCAGATCCAGTATCCAAGATACACCTTCAGCTTCATACCCATCATTATTGGAGCTACAGGTTATATACCAACCCGCTTGGACCAAAGAATAACTGAACTTGGATTTGTGGACAAAGAGCATAGCTCCCTAATTCATAGAGTACAAATGGCTGCCATAGCTGGCACCTTCAAAATTTGCAAAATATTCTTGCGATTCAAGGGATGACAATTTCTTTGCTTTTACAACCTTGTCACTAGAAAGGTGGCCGGTCAAAAATGTATTCGAAATTAAGAGAAAGTCATACATATGCACATACATACATAGATGCCAAAGTTGACTACCATTACGGTAAAAAAAATAAGAAAAGAGCTGATTGTTTAATCAGACCATGGACGCAATATTTCAACTTATCTTTCCATTACTGATAATCACAGCTTTCAATCACAACTGTCAGTCTCAAGTCTTGGTAGAAGTAAGGTGGATTTAAACTCTGAAAGAACAAAACTTAATTAGATACCATAAGGCATCCTGACCAACACTTTAACAATTTCCCTTATCTACCAAAAAAATGAAAGGTAAAACTGACATTGGATGGATTTTGAACACTGCGTGCAGTGAGCTGGAATATATACCGAGATATTTTATCTGATGCCTTAACCATTATAGCATTTACATTACTCTATATATACTATTGTATTTTTGTGGTAAACCTCACATAATACTGAATATATGAGATGTTGATATTATTTTGAAAACAATAGCTTAACATAAGTATGAGCAACAAGTTATGGCCAGTTTGAAAAGAAAGAGGTGAGAGAATTCTGGGATACGGCCAGTTTAAATGCTAAAGGGTTAAATACTCTTGTAATGATACATGACTTAATCGTTAGAGTGTTGGACTCACAATGATAAGACCATTTAATTCCTCTACTATGTGACACATTGTATTATTGAACAAGATGCTTCATTTCATGGTAAGACTGGGGTCAACTACCATTAAAACATCCAAGAAACATCCTAGAAGATACAACCTTATAGGAAGCCAGTTAAACCTGAATAAATTTCATTTTCATTTTTTTTTTTTTTTAAGGCACTACTAATTTCCTGCCTATGATTATCGAATTTAAAATCAGAGATTTGTTTCCTTTTGATTTACTCACATCAGGGGGCCTAAAAGACTACTTCTGGATAGCTTAATTATTGGCCCAGGGGGAAATTGAACAAAAATTGGCTTCTCAATTATTTAAAATTGCACATGTCTTTCAAATAAATCTCCCCTCAAAAGAATTTTCCTTTCAAAAATCAATATATTGAATCTGCCAAAAATTGTTCAGTATTTCACAACCTGGCACAGATTTTCCCCTTGTAACCCATGTCTGCCCCACGCCCCACCCCCTTCTACCATATCAAACAACTTGCTCAAAAGAATTGCTTTAAATATCCTGGCAAAAACAATCTACCGATATGTATTTTACTTATGTATGCATGTATGTATATATGTGTGTATGTATGTATGTATGTATGTATGTATGTATGTATGTATGTATGTATGTATGTGTGTATGTGTGTGTGTATGTATGTATGTATATGTGTATGTGTGTGTGTGTGTATGTATATATGTATCTGTGTATGTATGAATGTATGTATATATATATAAGTATGTATGAATGAATGTATGTATGTATGTATGTATGAATGTATGTATGTATGTTTGTGTGTGTATGTATTTTCATACGTATGTATGTAATTTGTGTATTTTATGTATGTATGTGCTTACATATGTATGTATTTTATGTACATTTCTTTTTCTCCCCCTTCTCCCTCCCTCATGCATACACATACATACATACATGCATGCATACATGCATACATACATAAATACATGCACTCACATGCATACATACATACATACATACATACATACATACATACATACATACATACATACATACATACATACATATGTACATACATATATATACATACATGCATACATACATGCATACGTACAAACATACATACATATATATACAACATATATTTATACATACATGATGATGGCTGCCCCTTCGTTATCGAGTATGGCCATTGTACGATATACCATTATTAATACTTATTAATTAATTCTATCGTGCAATGCCTGTGCCTAAAGATATTTTTTAAAGTGACAAAAGACTGTGCACTGAGCCAATCCCACTCTCTGAGCGACAGTAGCTATAACCCGAAAAGAAGAAAAGATCAACATCATCGGTAACTACTGAGCCGCAGGTTTTATATCGGAGTTATCGCAGTTTCCTGAGTTGCCTTCTCCTAGAAGAATGCCCTGACAAAGGCTAGGGGTCCTTCACTCCCTTCACATACATACGAGCAATTGATGTTAGGACTCGAAAAATACTAAACAACACCGGAACCTTTCACATCAACAGTGACATAGATCGCCTTTACTTGAAACGTAAGCAGGGAGGCAGAAGCCTAACATCAGTCCAGACAGCATTTGAATGTCGCATCATATCCCTCCAACAACATTTACGAACCTCGAAGCGTATGAGCCCATCTATCGAACAAGCTTATCTGCATGAGACAGATAAGATCATGAGAGTTGGGAAGGAACTCCTTGAAAGATATTCCCTGCATGATAATCAAAAACTCACACCCAGGGAAGTTGCCCAGCAGTACCACAGTGAATCTATGGATGAAAAACTGCATGCTTATCAGCAGCAAATAATTAAGAGTGAGAGTAATATAGATAAACAAAGTAGTCTATCTTGGACCAACAACAGCTATATTGACTCCCAATTTGAAGGATACGCTTTTGCAATCCAAAAACAGGAAATCAACACAAAATATCTGATTCACAAAAGAGACATAATGTAGTGGCCAAAACACTGTACAATGCAATCCGTAGTAAAGATAGCCCTGATAATAAACTCATTAAAAGCTACAACAATGTGGAAGACATACATATACATAATATGAAAGAGTACTGGTGGAATGTTCCAGTAAAATCCCCAATAAAATACAGGCATAACAGACCAGATATTATGATATGGGACAGGGAAAAGAAGGCATGCACAGTAGTGGAAATTAGCTGCCCAGCAAATGCCAATATAATTAACAAAGATTAGCAAAAAGGAGAATATTTATGCAGAACTAATGAGAAATCTGCAGATACTCTACCCTGACTATACCTTCAGATTTATACCTGTGATTATTGGGGCACTGGGGTATGTTAGTAACTGCCTCAATACAAATTTCGATAAGCTAGGCTTCACAGAAACAGAAAGAACACGACTAGTTAGGAAATTATAAGTACAATCCATTAATGGAACAGTAAAAATATGTAAAACATTCCAAAAATTCTGCATCTAATAACTGCATATACATATGTACAGATACAAAGCATATACACATGCACACATACAACTGAAAACATCCACATCCACACATACAATAACATCCATATCTACACATGTATGCAGACATGCAGACATATTACCTAGTTGATGTGTAAATTCCAATGAGAGAGTCTTGTATCTATGTTAGAAACCGACTCTCTCTCTATTGGCAAACATTTGTGAAATTATAAAACCAGAAGAACATACATATATTTTGATTCTCACCAATAGAAAGAGACCCGGTTTCTAACCCAGAAACAAAACTCTTTCCTCAAATATTTAATTATATATGTATGTGTGCAGGTATCAGTATCTGCAGATTCCTCATTAATTTGGCATATTTTAATTTTCATTTATCTCGAACGCTATATTAACATCTGCTGGGTAGCTAACTTCCACTACTGTGCATGCCTTCTTTTCTCTGTCCCATATCACTATGTCTGGTCTGTTATGTTTATATCTTATTGGGGGTTTTTACTGGAACATTCCACCAGTACCCTTTAGTATTATGTATGTGTGTCTTCCACATTGCTGTAGTTTCTAATGTGTTTATTGTTGGGGCTCTCTTTTCTATGGATTGCATTGTACAGTGTTTTGGCCACTACATCGTACCTCAGAGGTAGATAGTACCGCGATGACATCTTTGGACAACTGCTTATAACATGAGTGACATCTTCGATGTTAATTCTGCAGAGTCTGCATCTATTATTACATCTAGATATTTTGCCTGCATTCCTATCTTTTTTGTGCATCATGTATTTCGTTGTTATTTCCTGTTCTTGGATTACAAAAGCGTATCCTTCAAAGCGTATCCTTCAAATGTATGTCTTCCACATTGTTGTAGCTTTTAATGAGTTTATTATCAGGGCTATCTTTACTACGGATTGCATTGTGCAGTGTTTTGGCCACTACATTATGTCTCTTTTGTGAATCAGATATTTTGTATGGATTTCCTGTTCTTGGATTGCAAAAGCGTATCCTTCAAATTAGGAGCCAATATTGTGGTTGTTGTCCAAGATAGACTACTTTGCTTTCCTATATTACTCTCACTCTGGAGCTTCCTGGTAAGATAGCTATGCACGACTTTCTGCTGATAAGCATGATATGTTTAATGTTGATTGATTGTGTTTGTGCTGTGCAATTTCCCTGGTGTGTGTGTGGGGTGGGGGGATGTATGTGTGTGTGGAGTGGATGTGTATGTGTGTGTGTGTGTGTTTGTGTGTGTGTATGCATGTATGAATGTATGTATATATGTATGTGCATACATATGTATGTATATGTATGTAGATATATACAACTATGTATGTATTTCTGTGTGAATGTGTGTATGTGTGCATATGATCATCATCTTCATCAACATCATCATGATCTTACATCTATTTTACGTGCTGGCATGTGTTGGACAGGTTGTCATGGTACAAGTCGGTTTTTATTCAGATTTACTGACTCTACACCCTGCCAACTTTTGATGGGGACCATGACTTGCTGATTTATTTCCTTTTAGCCATGTTTCCTATGGCTGGACACCCTTAATAACACCAACTCCTTTACTGTATTCGGTAAATTTTATTATGGCACTAGCACTAGGAAAGTTTCATGTCTATTTTGTTACTGAAGAGCCCACACTACTCTATGTTGATTCCATTTGATTGCCAATCACGTTACAGGGTGTCCTGAGTGTATTTTATATTGATGTGGTTGCCTTGTCCATTACATTATTAAACATTTCTATCTACTCTATATACAGGTTAAATTCCGTTATAACAATTCCATTGTAACGAATTTTTCAGTATAGCAAAATATATTTCAATCCCTGGCCACACACTCGGTGTGTTAGGTCGGTCTTGTTATAAAGAATTTTTCATTACAGTGAATTTCGTTCTAAAAGAATTTCACAGTAGTCTGTTATTTCAGGGCAAATGTTAGCAAGGGTGTAAATAGAAAGGGAGTTATGGCAAAGGAAAGTATAATAATATTAACGTAATGGAAGAAACCGAATGATAAATTTGTAAGAGAGGGTGTAATGGAAGAAAGACTGATAGGTGGAAGGGGTAAAGACTCCCTCAAGTCTTGAATGACCATGGGATTTGCACTTAGAAAATTTCCCTCCGAGGTACAAGTCCAGGCAAGGTTGTTTGTGGAAGACCAGCAGTCGCCCATGCATACCAGTCTCCCCTCTCCATGCCACCAATGAGGTCCAAAGGAAAGGCTATGGCTGATACAGCTTGGCACTAGTTATATTGCAACTTTTTTCTACAGCTGAGTGAACTGGAGCAACTTTAAATAAAGTGTCTTGTTCAAGGACACAACACATCACCCGGTCCGAGAATCGAACTCACAACCTTTCGATTGCAAGCCCAATGCTCTAACCACTCAGCCATGCGCCTAGGTGGTAGCTACATATTGGTCATTGGTAATTGCCAAATAGATAACAGCATGAGCAGCTTGAAGGGATAGCAATAAAGCTGAGTCATGGTAAAGGAGAGCATGAGTAATAAGAGTGGGAGATGTCAATTAAGTGTCATATGGAGGAGAGTGAATGACGGTTAATGGGTGTGGTGGAAGGATTGAATAACTGTTTCTACTTTTGGCACAAGGCCAGCAATTTGGAGGGGAAGGGAAAATCGATTAAATTGACCTCGGTACATTACTGGTACTTTATTTTATCAACCCTGTAAGGATGAAAGGCAAAGCTAACTTCAGCGGCATTTCAACCCAGAACATAAAGGGCTATAACTCTATGCCGAGTGTCTGACTGCCAATCCATCGCTCTAAGGATTGAACAATAACAGATTAAATGTCATCCTCCATTACATGATGGTGTAGTATTGTATGGTAGAAGCTAATAAGATACAAGATGGAAGTATGGACTTAATGGAAGTCTACTGGGCAATGGCCTTTATATATTGCTTGCACCAGTGAAACGGTTTTCTCCAGCACAATATGTTGCCAATCATTGCGAACATTTGTCATCTCCTTTCTGAGTTCAGCTTCTTGAGGTCAGTTTTCACCACACAGTCCCATGTCTTCCTAGGTTAGCCCCTCCTCTCTTTCTCTCCCCTCATTCTCCTTCTCCTTCTCCTCATCCTCCTCCTCCTCCTCCCCATCATCATCATCATCATCATCATCATCACCATCATCATCATCATTAATATTATTGTTTAACATGTTAGTAGCATGTTAAACATGTTTTCCATGTTAGCAAGAGTTGGACATATAACAAATAAAATCAATACTCAAGTGGAGCTACAGACCTCTCTGATGAACCAGAGGCCTATGTCATGCTTACTTACTTTCCTACTCTCTACCAAGTGCTTAGATGGCCAAGGGGCCCTCATCTCACTTAGATACACTGCTGTATTCTACCAAGTGCATTTTATTGTGACTCAAGCACCAGGGAGGTTGTCATGTCTTTGACTAAGTTGACTGGCCATTTGCTGTGCTACAAAAGACCTGCCTTTTCATGAAAGAAGGTTGGAATGTGCAAGAAGAGGATTTTAGAGTAGAGGATGAGTGATATATAAACATCTAAGACCCCAATATTGCCATTCCTTCCTCCACTTGTCTTTGCACACTTTGGTCTGTCTCCCCATCCCCCACGTACATCATTGATTTCTCTGCTTACCATTTAAATTTTCCCCACCCACCTCCTCATACTGCCCTCATAACCATAGTTTGGGCTCTGTCAATCCACTACCACTCATTGATTGTCCATCCATCCATTCACTTAGTGAAATATGCCACCCACACATAAAGAGGAGTATCTTAGCCTACTCACCACCACACACTTAACTCTGGACTGCCAACCATCACTCTCCAAAGTCACTTCTATGACTTAACACCTGCTTTCACACTCCCACTCCCACCCTCTCTAAGTGATAACTCTAAGTGATGACTCAGCTAGCAACATATCGTTGCAATTGCTCCCACAGTTCTGCTTCCATCATGCTCTCATATCTTCCCCACATGCTCCCATCACTACCTCTCTGCCCAACAAAGGACAAAATGACCGACCACCGTATGGCTGGTCCCACAATAAAATACACCCAATACTCTCTGTAAAGTAGTAGTGCTAGTGTCACAACAAAATGTACATGGCACACTCTGTAAAGAAGTAGTGCTGATGCTTTCATAAAATGCACCTAACCAATTTTATAAAGTGAAAGTGCTGGTACCTTTATAAAATGAAGCCAGTACACTCTGTGAAGTGTTAGGAAGGGCATCCAGCCATAGAAACCATACTATAATGAAATATATGACTAAGATGAGGTCTCTCCTCTCCATCTAATCTCAAACCTGTGACAATGTGTCCAACTTATTCCTGCATGGGAAGTGGTCGTAAAATGATGATGATGATGATATATATATATATATATATATATATATATATATATATATATATATATATATATATATATATATATATATATATATATATATATATATATATATATATATATAAAAGGTAAACAGAAATAACAAGACAATCGGTACAGTATATGGAAGGGATATATTAGGTTAATGCTTGATATAGCAGGAAGAGGGTCTTAACGTTTCGGACGCTAGTCCTTCATCAGAAGAAAGGATGAGAAATAAGATAGATTGAGGGGACGGGCAGGTTCTGATTGATTGACAAGATCTCAGACCTCATTCGCTTGCCAAGTGGGGTGGATCTCGTCAAATTGAACCAAGGAAACAATGTTTCCATTGGTCTTTCCATTGCTGATACTATCTACCGGTCGCAACTCCTGGCTAAAGGAGCAACGTGAAATAAAGTACCTTGCTCAAGTACGTAACACATAACCCGGTCTGAGAATTGAACTCACAACCTCATGATTGCGAATCCAACTCTCTAACCACTAAGCCACACATCTTCATGTGTAACACACACACATACACACAATCAAAATCGTTTTCAGAAAACTTGTTGAAATACTGAACATGATAATAAGAAGTGTTTAAATATCTACCTGTTCATAATGCTATGACCCACACGTGAACACCAGCGGCCAGTTCACGTGTGGGTCACTTTAACGGCCATAATTCATACGAGCTGGTAGTTGGCATTATATTTGCAGGCTGTGGGACTTGGTCCTATAGGATGGAAATAGCTATCTGATGAACTTTACTTTTCCGTTAGAAATTCTCTGAATCTCTAATCTTTTGTAAAACGAAACTGCCGGTAATAGCATTACGAACAGGTAGATATGTAAATCATTTTTTAATTTATTTAAAGGATTGTTTAATGTTTGTTTGTTCTGCTCATCTCAATTTTTATAGTTCTGGTATCTCTAATTAGTACCAGTGAACAACAATTATATTATAGACACCCTATATATTTCTATGGGTACTTAGTACTCAGAGTGATATTTACCTCATTATATATATATATATATATTTAATGTATAATAAACAATGCAATATAATTACCTCATTACCAGAGGTTTCCCGAATAAGTCGAATACAAAAAACGTCCGCATTCGTTCGTCAGACAAGGCACGAATGCGGACGTTTCTTGTATTCGTCTTATTCGGGAAACCTCTGGTAATGAGGTAATTATATTGTATTGTTTATTGTATATTAAATTTAGCTCTGTAACTTACATAGAGCACTCTTCACTCCTATTACTTTTTCAATTTTCAACAGAAACTTCAATACTTATATATATATATATATATATATATATAAATTAGCGAGAATCGTATTTCGGCTTTGGAATTAGCGAAAAACAACTTCCGAGATGTGTGGCAAGCGCTCAATAATTCTGACGAACCAGAGCTACAACACACGTTAAAGGCCAAATACACTGAGACGATGGTTAAACCGTCATCCGCACAACCATAGAAACGACCAAGTAATTCGGGTCAAACAAATAAAAAAATATGTGATTGAAAAATTTACCCGGACCCCTGGAAGGTTGGTAAAATCCAGCATTTGGGTTTCTGCGACTCCTAAAACAAGTACTGTCCGCTTAGACAAATAATGTTAGGCTTCTGGTAAGATGATTGAACAAGGAAGTCACTTTCTCAACAGGTTTTAGTTCAAGTGCCAGGCGAAGGAATGACCGTTACCGATACCCACGTGGGGCTCGACTTGACATATATATATATATAATATACCATAAAGTATGTCCAAAGAATCATTTGATAATATATATACACCATTTCCTCTCCCAATTAGCATAATCAACCACATAAAAAATCAATTAGACCAGGCTATAAGATTAAAAGGCACCTATCAAGAAATATTAGATAAATAAACGACAGCAATCTCTTCGACGTCGACCGCCATAGAATATTTATCCAACATTTCAACAGCACGTGGAAATCGACTAAATATGCCGTCAACCATACACAATTGGGTGTAAAATAAAGTTAGAAGAAATGCGTACACACTTACCGGGATTATGTCTCTACCCTCGGGTTTAGTTCGCATTTTGAGATATCCTATTAAGGATCTCGAGCTTCGAACTCGTCAGGAAACAAACTCATAGGACAAGTAATTTTCTAAATTGATCCCCGCCAGAAATAAATTCAAAATGGCTAAGAATCGTGACGTGGCAATGGTCAAGTCAGAAAGAATGTGATTGGTTGCTTATACATATATATACATATATATACATATATCATATATATATAATATGTGTAGGATATTTCACTAGTTGTTTGTAGACAAAGCCTGCTTTGTGTCTCCATATTTATATATATATTTATATATATCCTAACTTAGATTATTTGTCCATTAGACCAAGAGTAGCATTCCTTACAATACAAGGATGTTGCAGAGAAGTAGAATTAGTTGAGGAGGACCTCAATTAATTGTACTTCTCTGCAACATCCTTGCATTCTACAAATTGAAATGGAAAATGAAATTTGCAATTCAAGCTTATATAGGCCCCTTATGAAGATGGATCTCATAGGAGGTTTCTCAAGTGTCTTAAAGATAAGGGCCCCAGTCCTCTCATGAAAAATAACATCAAATGAAGCTCCGTCCAGGAATTGAACCCATGGTCTTATGATTGTGAATCCAAGATCTTAACCACTAGGCCACATGCTTTCACTTCTTTTAATTAACAGCCAGCCCCCATCTTTTCTCTAAAGTCATTTCTTTCCTTGTCTTGTAGAATTAATTTTAGATGGTAGACTTAATCTGTCACCCAGTTTAGCACCAGCAGCTGGCCACAGACTGTCTTTTAGCAGAGTCCATTCTGTTGCAAAAATTCAGACCAGGTCTCTGGTTTGAGAATATATTCCTCTCTTCTTCTCTCCCTCTCTCCTTCTCAACAGTCTCAGAATCCCTGAAAAGAAACACTATTTAAAAAAAGACTGAATCCCATACTGTTGTTCTTTAAAATCTCTTCCCCTTCTCTTTCATATTATTTCTCTTCTATGTCTTTTTGTTTTAGCAGAGGCTCGTGTTGCAGAAACATTTGTCTCCTACCAGCTTTGTATTGGGGTTCTGTATTTGATCTGTATGTGGTTAGAGTATTAGGCTCACAGTCATATGACTGATGGTTCAATTACCAGACTTGAAAACATGTTGTGTCCTTGAGCAATACACTCCATTTTACATTGCTTAGGTCCTTCAGTCCTCTCAGCTGCACCAGTAGCAGTCGGTGATTGGGAGGGGGGGGTTAACTTTCAGACAGACTTAACATTGAAACTGGTGAGCCACTAGATTTGGGATAGACTTTTTTAATTAGTAACTAAGACTTATAGGTGGCAAATAGGCAGTGTCATTAGAACGTTAGATAGAATGCTTTATGGTACTCGTTCCGGCTCTCTGCTCTCTGAGTCCAAATCCTGCCAAGGTCAACTTTGCTTTTCATACTTTCGAGGTAGATAAATAGTACCAGTCTAGTAATAGGGTTGATCCTTCCTCTCTCTGGAAGAAATCTGCTGTACTGAGGCCTAGAGAGGGATGGGCTCCGCCAGGCTTAAAATGCCCAAGAAATGTTGTATGTCAATACGGCCTCCCTACAATTTTATCAGGAGTTATGGGACAATACAACTAAGACTAAGAACTTTCAAACAGTCTTTTGAAATTTTGCAGAGCACCAGTCTTAGAACCAACCAATACAGTTTTCTCATCTCCATCTGTTTCACTACCACTTCTCAACCTGTTATATTTCATTGATCATTGAGGGCAGCAATTTGGCAGGGTTATTAGGGCATTAGAGTAACTGCTTCAGTATTTGTTCCAGTTTACCATACTCTGTCAATTTTGTCTTCCTTTCTTTCAGAGTCAATAGATAAAGTACCAGTCCAGGTATGGTGGATTGTCTGAATTGTTAAAGAATCAGACAAGATACTTTGTGCTATAAAATTCAGTCCGTGTATTCTGAGTACAAATTCTGCCTCTTCCTACCTAGATATGTGAGTAGAAAGTATCAGCAATGGAAACACCAATGGAAACATAGCTTACTTGGTCTGACCTGATGGTCAGCATCTTTATTATTTTAAGTACATAACTACAAACATTGTCAGCTCCCCTGAATCTTTCCTCCATCAAACAGTTTAAAGCAGTGATTCTCAACGTGGTCCAGGTGGACCACCGGTGGTCCACATAGCATTTCTAGTGGTCCACAGAGAATTCGTAGCCATAAAAAAATTGTAGCCATTTCACAAAAATGTAACTAATATAATATTTTGTTTAATTACACACATGTCCATTATATTTGAAAATTTAGAGATCACAGCTCTGATACTATGGGCATGTGGTTAGAATGTCTCTAGCAGTTCTATTACAAAAGATTTTAAAGTTTAGGTGGTCCACAGGAAAAAATTACTTATTTTGGTGGTCCACAGCGAAAAAAAGGTTGAGAACCCCTGGTTTAAAGTACAGTTTTCCCTAACATTTTCTTCTCTGGCAGTTAAAATATGGTTTCTCTACCATTTGGCATAAGGCAATGGACCCTGGCACTCCATCGGATACGACGACGAGTGTTCCAATTGATCCGATCAATAGAACAGCCTGCTCGTGAAATTAGCGTGTAAGTGGCTGAGCATTCCACAGACACGTGTACCCTTAACGTAGTTCTCAAGGAGATTCAATGTGGCACAGAATGTGACAAGGCTGACCCTTCGAATTACTGGTACAACTCATTTTTGCCAGTTGAACAGGCTGGAGGAAAGTGAAATAAAGTGTCTTGCTCAAGGACACAACATGCTGCTGGGAACTGAAATCATGACCTTACGATTGTGAGCCGGATACCCTAACCGCAAAGCCACATGCCTTCACATCAATGCACCTTAATTCCCAACAATTTACAACTTATTTCCAATCAATTACCTTTACAACAGTAGACATCAGAACTCTTAATGTGCTTACCATCAATACACCAGCCATACATGGCTGGATTTTCATTCATTTAAAGGATTCTTCAATTCCTACTTTCAGCAGTGAATGATATGGCTCCTTAGAATTCTTGTTTAATCACTCGATGATGCTGTTGTGTTATTTTTTCAGCAGTATACAAATCCCCAAATAACTCTTAGTTATAGGATCTTTTCTTTAACTTTTAAGGTCCTGTCCTGCATTAAAACACATTAGCAAGATAATATTCCAATTAACACTTAACATCGTGTACCAGATGAAACCACATTAGCAAGTCATTCTTGAAATGTACAAAACAGCAATATAAGTGTATCACATTAAAAATTAAAGTCTTTACTTTATTTTGCTGCAATTTTTCACAACAATCTGTTCACTAGTAAAGACACTAAAAAAATCTGAATTAGCTAACCTATTTTTTACATATTTTCTGCTAAATCATTACAGGATGGAAGAGTTAAACCACAATTTTTTCAAAAAAAAACTACAGCTATTCTAATTCAACACATGCTCACTATCAAATGTTCACTACCACATGTTCATTATACCATGTTCAGTATCCCATGTTCAGAAATCCAAATTCACTATCTCATGTTAGGCACCACATGTTCAGTACTACATGTTTTATAAAAGATCTAAATCTGTAGTGCCACAAATTTAATGAACGTGGATTTCATTGTTTTTGTGGTGAGAAGAAGAAGAAGAAGAAGAAGAAGAAGAAGAAGAAGAAGAAGAAGAAGAA
>OZ024744.1:57091155-57198570 GCA_964016885.1 Eledone cirrhosa | reverse complement strand
AAGAAGAAGAAGAAGAAGAAGAAGAAGAAGAAGAAGAAGAAGAAGAAGAAGAAGAAGAAGAAGAAGAAGAAGAAGAAGAAGAAGAAGAACGTGTAACAGTGATGAAAAAGAACAATTTAAAAGCATTTAAAATGAACACTAGAAATATCGATAAAATCAATATTGTTGTTGTTGTCGATGACAAGATATTGATTCCCCCGGTAAGGAATTATTGCCAAGAAAATCAATAGTAACAAGTATGGACATGGTTAGAACAAAGAAGCCAAGCAGACTTTCCAAGAATCAAGATTTTGGTTTTCTTCAAATGAAACAGTCTCAGTTGAATAGCAGATCCATTGGAAATGAAAGAAATAATGACTAAAACAAACAAATTGAAAACATACATAGATAGATATATATACATATATACATATATATATATATATAATGTTCGGTAGAACATAGATATATATACATATATACATATATATATATATAATGTTCGGTTTATATGATAAGTCGTTAATATGCATAAGGAAAGTATATTCTTCCAAACGTTCAAGCGACTGACAGGATGTATATACGGTGCTGATGACAGCTAATAAGCTAGAAACTAGTTCATCGTTCCTTTGTCAGAGTTGAACAAAAGGGCAACGATGGTTGCCAAACACTGTACGGCTAATAATTCGGGATGTTTGTTTACAAACAAACCGAACATTATAATAAATGTTCGGTAAACCTATACGTACATATATATATATATATGTGCATGTATGTATATACATACTACTGTACGTCTGTATACATATATGTATGTACGTATACATACTTATATATATATATATATATATATATATATATATATATATATATATATATATATATATATATATATATATATATATATATATATATATATATATATATATATATATATATGTATATATATATATGTATATATATATATATATATATATATCATCATCATCATCATCATCATCGTTTAACGTCCATCTTCCACGCTAGCATAGGTTTGGACGGATATATATACATATACATATACATATATATATATAATGATGTATACATATTATCAAATGATTCTATGGACATACTTTATAGTATATATACATATATATATACATACATATATATATATATATATATATATATATATATATATGTCTCTCCACCACTCCCCTACACACCTTTTGAACTCTGTTCCCACACACTTCTAAAATGCGCGCGCACCCCACATCTCTCCTCTTCCGACAACCGCTTCTTGGATTACCCACACGCGTTATTGACTTCTAACCAAAAACTCCAAACATCCGTGTAACTTACCAACTTTTCAACCATCCTCTTACACCATCACCTATATAACTCACCCACACACACACCCCAAAAAATTTTTTATCCACACGCCACCCACACCCACAACACGCTTAAACCACACACACGTGCTTCCCACCACATATTTACACCCTCAGCCTCCTGATTCCTCTCCCCCCCACCCCCTATCCACACACGCACAGACCCTCCGACCAACAAAAACACCCCCACACACACCTTCCTGAACATGCAACCCCGTTCTTCCCCCAACCCTCACTTTCACATACACACACACACACACGCACACCTAACCACACACACCACCTTCAGCCCTCCCCGCTCGGACACCCCGTCTCCCTCTCCCCACTCCACCCGCCACCACCCCTACTCACCCCACACTCTTCCACCACCTGTTTACCCCCCTTTTAATTTCAGTTTATTTTGATCATGCCTTTATTTTTAAATTTTCTCATTCCTTGTATTTTGATCATGCTTTATTTTTATTTATTATTTATTATATTTTTGTCTTTATTTGTTAATTTTTCATTCGCACCGTTTCCTTTCGCTATATGTCTCTCCACCACTCCCCTACACACCTTTTGAACTCTGTTCCCACACACTTCTCACCTGAAGAAGGGCTTATGCCCGAAACGTCGTCCCCCACCTACCCCCCACTCTCCTGAGCGTGAATTTAATAAACATTTATCGTACTGCCTCTCTGTTCTGTCCCTGTTCAATTTTTCATTATATATATATATATATATATATATATATATATATGAAAGACGTAAAATAAGAAAATTATAAAAATTTACTTACTTACTAAAATTTTACTCCAACTAATTAGTTTCTGAAAGGGAATAAACATGGTTTCCGATTGGAACTACATGGAGAAATATCCTTTCGTCATCAGGGAGATCTGTTCTCAGCTAAGTTCCCAGGCAAAGCGTGGACACAGGAAACCCATACAAAAATAATTCAGTGGATGGAAAAAAGCAAGCGAGGACTAGATTCCAGGACATTGAAAAAATCACTGCCTACTTAGTCGGTGGCGAATTCAAAAGAATCAATCACGTGACATCGAGGTCAATCAGTGAGGAGTGAGGGTGCTAATAAGACAGTAGCCTGGCTATTACTATGAAGCATAGCAGTAGTTTTGGCAAATTTTTGCTCAACAAAATAATTTGGAGGTAATTATAAAGAATTAGTATATCTACCGACATATATATATACAGATGTATACCTATGCTAGCAAATATATAGGTTTTGTCTTAGTAACTTTGTGGTTCAATGCAAGGGGATGCAGAACAATTATATGAAAGACGTAAAATAAGAAAATTATAAAAATTTACTTACTTACTAAAATTTCACTCCAACTAATTAGTTTCTGAAAGGGAATAAACATGGTTTCCGATTGGAACAACATGGAGAAATATCCTTTCGTCATCAGGGAGATCTGTTCTCAGCTAAGTTCCTTGTGTCCACGCTTTGCCTGGGAACTATATATATATATATATATATATATATATATATATATATATATATATATATATATATATATATATATATATATATATATATATATATATATATATATATATATATATATATATATATATATATATATATATATATATATATATATATATATATATATATATATATATATATATATATATATATATATATATATATATATATACATATATATATATATATATATATATATATATATATATATATATAGTTCCCAGGCAAAGCGTGCCATTCCTAACACCATTTACAGCATGGACTGGGTACTATTTGTGATGGCACCAAAATGACCACTTTCTATTGTGGACATACAAAGAAACATTGTGTATATGTAGCTGATCTCTCGGTCTTTTACAAAACGCTGAGAAGATAAAGTTAATATAAAGAATGATGTTCTCATGCACAGATATGCTATAAAATAGCTTATAAAATAGGGTGAAGACCCCTTTAAAGACAGAAAACAGTTGCCATCAGTTGCTATCAGGATTTGAACTAGGTACTTTTAACTATTAAGCAAAGAGACTGTGATAGCTCTTACAATCTTAGATTAGATAGATAGCTGAATCACAGCTTTCAGATGTCAACAGACATCTGTATGTAAACAAATAGCATTATGTATACTTAGAAAAACTACATGTACACAGTCCTGCAGACCTTCCTTTATTATAGTTTAGATATAGCCAATCTCTTGGACTCTCACCCAGTGCTGAGAAAATAAAGTTAATATAAAGATTGATGTGCTCATGGAATTAGGGTCTTGCCATTTTCCCTACTTACTAGGACTTTGCAAAGTCAAATTTGAGAAATTTTGATTCCAAGTCTGGAATTTCTTCTCTAGTTCCACAGCAGAACTGAGGACTAGGTTGTCTGCATACAGGAGTTCCCAAGGACAGCCAATCTTAAACTCCTTTTTTTATGGCCTGGAGGACTATAATAAACAGAAGGAGCCTAAAAACAGGACCCTGGTGGATACCCAGCTTCACCCTGAATTCTTCACTATACTCATTGTTAACTCTCATTTTGCTGACTACCCTCCCTTCTGTACATTGCTTGTACAGTCATCATAAGCCATTCATTGACCTCTAATTTCATTATTCCCCTCCAATACTAAGAGCCCACAGGATTATAGAGTGAAGTACCCTATGGTCTGTAACAATCTGTCCAACCCATGCCTACATGGAAAAGCATATATTTGAAATTTTAAGGTAAACTGAATGTAGGTATATCATATGTTTAATTGCCTTACTTACTGCATTGTTGCTGACTTGTACAGCTGGTTCCTCTGTTGGGTTCACTTGGAGCAGATTAAGGGTGGTGGATTGGCAGTATTGGTAGAGGGTCTGACGCCATGCTTTGCAGCAAAGAGTTACGGCCCTTTGTGGTCTGAGTTCAAATCCAGCCGAGATTAGCTTTGCCTTTCATCCTTACAGGGTCGATAAAATAAAGCACCAGTAATACACTGGGATAATTGCTGGCCTTGTGCCAAAAATAGAAACAATTATTAATCTATATATCTTTCATTTATTTCAACTTACCTTAACTGAATCTAAATATAATGGATAATTATAGCCTTCATAATCATCTATTTCAATAGGAATATATTTTTGGTAACCTCTTGAGATTTAATACTAGCTATTGGCTAACTCTTCTTATGCTCAGCTATCTTAATTTATTAATGTAAATGCAAATTATAGTTGTTTATATCTATATTTTTTTACTGTACATATATTTTATATATACATGTATATATATTAATGGACCTCCTAAAATAACCTAGTAGTTAGCAACCTTATAGTTAGGGCTAGAAGAACTCACTGACAGAAGACAACCTGGAGGTGAAGAATATAGATGTTAAAGGACCCCCCCCCCCCCCCCGCAACCAGTAATAAATTTAGGGGTATGTTACTTGATGCTTTCAATGATAAGGATGAGCAAATAGAGACATACTATATAAAGGAACAGTGTGAGTTCCTGAAAGATAACCCACTGAAGGTGACAAACGAAATCTGTGGTTGGAGCAGGTCTCTAGGGAGAATGAGTGGGAATTGGTGCTGGAATAGTAGGGTAGATGAGACAATTAAAGCCAAGAGACAGGCATGGAAAGAATAGCAGAATAGGGGAAGTAGAGAAGTCTACCAGAATGCTTGGAAAGAAGCTTGGTGTCAAGTATACTTTGCAAGAAAGGAAGCAGAAAAAAAATATATAAACCTGTTTTATGGCATAAGGATCAAAGGGGTGAGGTGCTTAGGATTGCAATGCAGTGTGTCAGAGGAAATTGTGATGCTGATGAGGAGAAGTGTGTCTGAGATGATAATGATGTACTAGCCCTCACTGACACTGAAAAATAGGTAGCGCCATAATGAAACATTACTGAATGAGGAAAATGCATGGGAAGACTATAGTCTACCAGTTGACCCAAGGATATGAAAACAGACAAGGTAGCTGGACCTTCAGCGATAGTTATCAGGATGCTGAAAGCACCTGGAGTGGTGAGTCACACCATAATCACCTGTATTGTAAACCAAGTAATACAAAATGGTGTCATACCCAATGACTAGTGTAGCAGCAGCATCGTCAACTGCTACAAAGGCAAAAGAGATGCCTCTACACAGCGAAAACTATAGAGGCATTAAGTTTGTTGACCAGGTCATGAAGGTGACAGAAAGAGTTATAGCACAGCTAATTAAAGATAGAGTTAGCCTAGATGAGATACAGTATGGATTTGTGCCAGGTAAAAATATCATAGATGACCTTTCCCTTGTGAGGCAACTGCAAGAGAAGTACTTCACTAAAAGTAAACCTCTCTACTTGGTATTTGTTGATCTGGAGATCTGGATTTTGACCGAGTCCTCCACTCCAATATCTGGTGGGCTCTTAGAAAGCTAGGAGTAGGCAAGTGGTATGTGAAAGCAGTACAAGCCATGTATAGAAGAACATCAGCAAGGTCAGAATTAACAAGGACTAGAATGAAGAATTTAGCATGCAGGTTGGTGTCCATCAGGGCTTAGTTCTTAGCCCCCCCCAACACACACACACCTTCCATTTATTATTGTCTTGCAGGCTATAACAGAGGATTTTAAGACAGGCTGCCCATGGGGGACTTCTGTATGCAGATGACCTAACCCTTATAGCTGAATCTATGGCAAAACTAGATAACCTGGAAGCATGGCATAGAATCAAAAAGTCTTAAAGTCAACTTTAAGTTCTAATGTGTAGAAGGGAAAACAGGGCACAGATTCCTTCAGGAAAATGGCCTTGCTAAAAGGAATAGGTAGAAATTCCATCTTATGCTCCAAATGCAAATTATGGATAGACAAGAGATGTAGTGGGATCTCAGGCAGGCTAGCAAAGAACTCAGGCTTTACATGTGACCAATGCCCAGGTGCAGTAAGTAGCAAGAGATCATAGAATAGAAACTCCTTCAAATGCCCAAAAGGCTCTGTAGAAGTGGTAGATAGTTTCTGTTACCTGGATGACCAAATTAGCAAATGGAGAAGGGTGTTCTGAAAGCACAATAGCCAGATTGAGAATGGGTTGGAGAAAGTTCAGAAAGTCACTACTGTTGTTAACTACAAAAGCTTTTTCCCTCAAAATAAATGGCAGATTGTATGATGTTTGTATATGAACAGCAATGTAGTGAGACCTGGGCACTGTGTGCAGAGAACCTATGAAGATTGGAAAGAAATGAAGCATCCATGCTGCGATGGATATGTAATAGTAATATACATGAATGGCAAAGTAGAAATGAACTGAGAGGGAATCTGGGCATAAGAGGAATCAAATGTAATGTGCAGGAGAGGAGATTGCATTGGTATGGACATGTGATGCATATGAAAGATGACAGCTGTATAAAAAGGTGCAGATTGCTGAAAGTTGATGGTAGCCTTGAAGTAAGAAGACTCAGGAAGACTTTGGATGAGGTGATAAAAGCTGACCTTGCACAATTGCACCTCTCAAAGGGAATGACACAGAACCGTGACCTCCGGTGATACGCAGTAATACAGAAGACTTGCCTTACCATGTGCACGTGTTGAGACATACATCTAGTATGCACCACCTTCCCTTCCATACACTTTCCATGTTGTAACACCCTATCCACATCCTAACACTCCACTCATGTCCTAACACCCCATCCCTCACCCATACCCCTAGATCTACCTCCCAATCCCTATGAACCTCCCCCACCCAAGTCCACACTGTAAAGTGGTTGTGTAAGTGTCACAAAAAAAGTACCCAGCACACACTGCAAATGAGGTTGGTGTTAGGAAGGGCATCCAGCTGGAGAAATCAACCTAAAATCAGTTCTGTATGAGCAAGGCATGGTCATCCGACCTGGTTTGTCTCACAACTGGACAGCTTGTCTACCCCATGCTAGCATGGAAAATGGACATTAAACAATAATGATGATCATGATATATATGTGATTGGCAGCTCAATGCATTGTTACATTATTAATCATGCAAATAATATATCCAATAGGCAACACCTTCCTCTATCATCTCCCCTCCCATACACCACCCATCCCCTATTAGCTACATCCTCACTTACTCCAAGCTTCTTCCCCCACCCTCCCAAGTTCCCATCCTACACCATGAAGTGGTCTCTCTGGAGCCACGATAAAAGTGCCCATCCCACCCTGTATAGTGGTCATGTAGGTGTCATGACAAAAAGTGCCCAGCCCACACTCTAAAATGGTCAAATAAGAGTCACAACAAAAAGCACCCAGCACACACTGTAAATGTGGTTGGCGTTAGGAAGGGCACCCAGATGTAGAAATCAAGCCAAAATCAGCCCTATGTGAGCAAAACACGGTTCTCCGACCTGATCTCTCCCAAAAGGATAGCCTGTCCTACCTATCCTAGCGTGGAAAATGGACGTTAAACAATGATGATGATATCTATATTTGAGATTAAAGAAAGATGTTTATTGGTTGGCTGGTTGGTTGAATCACACAAAAACTACACACATATACACACGTCTAAAGAGAGAGAGAGACAAACACACAAAGGGAGAGGCAGAAAGAGAGAGATAGGCCGTTATACAGAGAGAGATACAATTAAAGTGTTAGATATTCAGAGAGAGAGTAACGTCCCCTGAAAGTCTAGAAATGGCTTAATCTATAGGAAGGTTTAACAATATTGCGTTAGCTTTTATAAAGTCATTTTACAGCCTTTGATTTTACAGAACAAAGAAAAATTGATACTATTTGAAATTAATCTACCCTCCATATTTTATCCATACACTACTTACAGTCCATACTAATGAAGCAACACTTCAGAAGCAATGTTATGCGGTATATTGCTGTGTTTCAGATGATGTCCTTTGGAGCTGAAAAAGATCATACTGACATTTAAATTCAAGGCCAATGCTATCATTTAATCGACAGTTTATTCCCCCAGTCTAATAAGGAAGTTTTATGATTGTTTTTTTATGTCTCTCTCTCTCACACACTCACACAAACACATTACGGTCTCACCTCACACCAGACAACTTATCCAATACAGTTGTTTTCTCTTAACTGTTCTCCCGGGCAAAGCCGGGTACCTCAGCTTGTATATATATATATATATATATATATATATATATATATATATATATATATATATATAATATAAAAATACACAGAGGTATCCACAGTAAGTTGTGGGGTCTATTCTGCATGAAGAACTCGATGTAATCCATATGTTGAAAATGTTGTAGGTTAAGATAAATCTCGGAAAACAATAAAACATTAAAAGGAAAACAGAGTCATGATTAAAGTTAAAACAATGAAATAAAAAATCAAGTCATTAGAGATATACTTCACTGCTTTACGATCGTTTCTAGATGATGATAATACATTGTAGCTACATAGATCAATAACTGAGTATAGCTACAATGTATTATCATCATCTAGAAACGATCGTAAAGCAGTGAAGTATATCTCTAATGACTTGATTTTTTATTTCATTTTAACTTATATTATATATATATATATATATATATATATATATATATATATATATATATATATATATATATATATATAGTATATACATGATACGATTCTACAGTTTCCATTTACTAAATTCCACTCTCATGGCTTTGGTCAATCTCTGCTTGTAGATATTTGCTCAAGGTACCACATAATGGAACTAAATATGAAACCACATGGTACTGAAACAAATTCCTTAACTTCACACCCATGCCTGCTAAATGGTGTATACATATAACAATACTATATTTTTATTCCTCAGCTTTAAATGTGTCAGAGTATGTGTAATTGAGTATTTGTATGTGAATGTGCTTGTGCATGTATGTGTGTATGTGTAAATGTATATGCATAGGTTTGTGTATATGTATGTGTGTCCTTGTGTATGTGTATGTGATTTCATAGGTTTGCATGCGTGTGACGGGGAGAATTGAAGCGATGATGGGAGAGTAATTCAAATGACCTAATTATATTTAAAGCAAGATTAATGGGAGAAAATCAGTAACAAAACCTCAATGAGATTGTTCCTATGTTCTTAAATAGTCACATATCAACACATGCTGACCTTTAACCTTAGTTAGCTTGACTTAGATACCAATTTCTTTGTTTGATCTAGCATTGTTGCTGTTTAGGTTTACAGCCTTTGTTTAAAAGGAAATTGTCACTGGCGACCTGTTTAATGTTTTCTGGGCACCCAACCCTTATAAATACAAGACATTTTGACCATAGAATGTTTAGTTTGTTCCTTTGCTCTGTCACAGACTAATAGTCAGATTTCAGTCTTGCACAGTTCGTCATGTAGCCACACATAGACACACACTTTCACTAGCTAACTCTGTTAGCACTGAGCTAGCACAGCTACATACTGACATCAACAAAAGGTTAGTTTAATTCACTACTTTTAGATTCTACATTACCAGTGTTGGATTTAGGACAAGTGAGGTCCTCCTGTGTTAGTTAAGTTATGAGGCTCCTTACATGGGCTCTGAATGAGGCAAAAAGTTTTTGGCAGGAAGATAGCTTCACTGGCCAATGTGGCCCTGTGTTTAAGCACACCTAAACACAAAGGTAAATCCAGCACTGACATTGACACACATAATCAATACACTACGATTATACATATATCTTTTCCCTGTGACTAATAAAAACTTATAAAAATTAGCAATGCGTTCTTCATTTGTAAATTCATATCAATGTGGTTGAGGAAAATCGTCTTCACCTTCAGAACATTACATCACCATAACAACTACAACTACTGGTTTCATCAACTATGACAAGACTTTACAGTAATCACCATAAAAACTACAACTACTGGTTTCATCAACTATGACAAGACTTTACAGTAATCACCATAACAACTACAACTACTGGTTTCATCAACTATGACAAGACTTTACAGTAATCACCATAACAACTACAACTACTGGTTTCATCAACTATGACAAGACTTTACAGTAATCACCATAAAAACTACAACTACTGGTTTCATCAACTATGACAAGACTTTACAGTAATCACCATAACAACTACAACTACTGGTTTCATCAACTATGACAAGACTTTACAGTAATCACCATAAAAACTACAACTACTGGTTTCATCAACTATGACAAGACTTTACTGTAATCACCATAACAACTACAACTACTAGTTTCATCAACTAAGACAAGACTTTACAGTAATCACCATAACAACTACAACTACTGGCTTCATCAACTATGACAAGACTTTACAGTAATCACCATAAAAACTACAACTACTGGTTTCATCAACTATGACAAGACTTTACAGTAATCACCATAAAAACTACAACTACTGGTTTCATCAACTATGACAAGACTTTACAGTAATCACCATAAAAACTACAACTACTGGTTTCATCAGCTATGACAAGACTTTACAGTAATCACCATAACAACTACAACTACTGGTTTCATCAACTAAGACAAGACTTTACAGTAATCACCATAACAACTACAACTACTAGTTTCATCAGCTATGACAAGACTTTACAGTAATCACCATAACAACTAAAACTACTGGTTTCATCAACTATGACAAGACTTTACAATAATCACCATAACAACTACAACTACTAGTTTCATCAGCTATGACAAGACTTTACAGTAATCACCATAACAACTAAAACTACTGGTTTCATCAACTATGACAAGACTTTACAGTAATCACCATAACAACTACAGCTACTGGTTTCATCAACTATGACAAGACTTTACAGTAATCACCATAACAACTACAACTACTGGTTTCATCAACTATGACAAGACTTTACAGTAATCACCATAACAACTACAACTACTGGTTTCATCAACTATGACAAGACTTTACAGTAATCACCATAACAACTACAACTACTGGTTTCATCAACTATGACAAGACTTTACAGTAATCACCATAACAACTACAACTACTAGTTTCATCAACTATGACAAGACTTTACAGTAATCACCATAACAACTACAACTACTGGTTTCATCAACTATGACAAGACTTTACAGTAATCACCATAACAACTACAACTACTGGTTTCATCAACTATGACAAGACTTTACAGTAATCACCATAACAACTACAACTACTGGTTTCATCAACTATGACAAGACTTTACAGTAATCACCATAACAACTACAACTACTAGTTTCATCAACTATGACAAGACTTTACAGTAATCACCATAACAACTACAACTACTAGTTTCATCAACTATGACAAGACTTTACAGTAATCACCATAACAACTACAACTACTGGTTTCATCAACTATGACAAGACTTTACAGTAATCACCATAACAGCTACAACTACTGGTTTCATCAACTATGACAAGACTTTACAGTAATCACCATAACAACTACAGCTACTAGTTTCATCAACTATGACAAGACTTTACAGTAATCACCATAACAACTACAACTACTGGTTTCATCAACTATGACAAGACTTTACAGTAATCACCATAACAACTACAACTACTGGTTTCATCAACTATGACAAGACTTTACAGTAATCACCATAACAACTACAGCTACTAGTTTCATCAACTATGACAAGACTTTACAGTAATCACCATAACAACTACAGCTACTAGTTTCATCAACTATGACAAGACTTTACAGTAATCACCATAACAACTACAACTACTGGTTTCATCAACTATGACAAGACTTTACAGTAATCACCATAACAACTACAACTACTGGTTTCATCAACTATGACAAGACTTTACAGTAATCACCATAACAACTACAACTACTAGTTTCATCAACTAAGACAAGACTTTACAGTAATCACCATAACAACTAAAACTACTAGTTTCATCAGCTAAGACAAGACTTTACAGTAATCACCATAACAACTAAAACTACTAGTTTCATCAACTATGACAAGACTTTACAGTAATCACCATAACAACTACAACTACTAGTTTCATCAACTATGACAAGACTTTACAGTAATCACCATAACAACTAAAACTACTAGTTTCATCAGCTAAGACAAGACTTTACAGTAATCACCATAACAACTACAACTACTAGTTTCATCAACTATGACAAGACTTTACAGTAATCACCATAACAACTAAAACTACTGGTTTCATCAACTATGACAAGACTTTACAGTAATCACCATAACAACTACAACTACTGGTTTCATCAACTAAGACAAGACTTTACAGTAATCACCATAACAACTAAAACTACTAGTTTCATCAGCTAAGACAAGACTTTACTGTAATCACCATAACAACTAAAACTACTAGTTTCATCAACTATGACAGGACTTTACAGTAATCACCATAACAACTACAACTACTGGTTTCATCAACTATGACAAGACTTTACAGTAATCACCATAACAACTACAACTACTGGTTTCATCAACTATGACAAGACTTTACAGTTATCACCATAACAACTAAAACTACTAGTTTCATCAACTATGACAATACTTTACAGTAATCACCATAACAACTACAACTACTGGTTTCATCAACTATGACAAGACTTTACAGTAATCACCATAACAACTACAACTACTGGTTTCATCAACTATGACAAGACTTTACAGTAATCACCATAACAACTACAACTACTGGTTTCATCAACTATGACAAGACTTTACAGTAATCACCATAACAACTAAAACTACTAGTTTCATCAGCTAAGACAAGACTTTACAGTAATCACCATAACAACTACAACTACTGGTTTCATCAACTATGACAAGACTTTACAGTAATCACCATAACAACTAAAACTACTAGTTTCATCAACTATGACAAGACTTTACAGTAATCACCATAACAACTACAACTACTAGTTTCATCAACTATGACAAGACTTTACAGTAATCACCATAACAACTACAACTACTGGTTTCATCAACTATGACAAGACTTTACAGTAATCACCATAACAACTAAAACTACTGGTTTCATCAACTATGACAAGACTTTACAGTAATCACCATAACAACTACAACTACTAGTTTCATCAACTATGACAAGACTTTACAGTAATCACCATAACAACTACAGCTACTAGTTTCAGCAACTATGACAAGACTTTACAGTAATCACCATAACAACTACAACTACTAGTTTCATCAACTATGACAAGACTTTACAGTAATCACCATAACAACTAAAACTACTGGTTTCATCAACTATGACAAGACTTTACAGTAATCACCATAACAACTACAGCTACTAGTTTCATCAACTAAGACAAGACTTTACAGTAATCACCATAACAACTAAAACTACTAGTTTCATCAACTATGACAAGACTTTACAGTAATCACCATAACAACTAAAACTACTAGTTTCATCAACTATGACAAGACTTTATAGTAATCACCATAACAACTACAACTACTAGTTTCATCAACTATGACAAGAGTTTACAGTAATCACCATAACAACTAAAACTACTAGTTTCATCAACTAAGACAAGACTTTACAGTAATCACCATAACAACTAAAACTACTGGTTTCATCAACTATGACAAGACTTTACAGTAATCACCATAACAACTAAAACTACTAGTTTCATCAACTATGACAAGACTTTACAGTAATCACCATAACAACTACAACTACTGGTTTCATCAACTATGACAAGACTTTACAGTAATCACCATAACAACTACAGCTACTAGTTTCATCAACTATGACAAGACTTTACAGTAATCACCATAACAACTACAACTACTGGTTTCGTCAACTATGACAAGGCTTTACAGTAATCACCATAACAACTACAACTACTGGTTTCATCAACTATGACAAGACTTTACAGTAATCACCATAACAACTACAACTACTAGTTTCATCAACTAAGACAAGACTTTACAGTAATCACCATAACAACTAAAACTACTAGTTTCATCAGCTAAGACAAGACTTTACAGTAATCACCATAACAACTACAACTACTGGTTTCATCAACTATGACAAGACTTTACAGTAATCACCATAACAACTAAAACTACTGGTTTCATCAACTATGACAAGACTTTACAGTAATCACCATAACAACTACAACTACTGGTTTCATCAACTATGACAAGACTTTACAGTAATCACCATAACAACTACAACTACTGGTTTCATCAACTATGACAAGACTTTACAGTAATCACCATAACAACTACAACTACTGGTTTCATCAACTATGACAAGACTTTACAGTTATCACCATAACAACTAAAACTACTAGTTTCATCAACTATGACAAGACTTTACAGTAATCACCATAACAACTACAACTACTGGTTTCATCAACTATGACAAGACTTTACAGTAATCACCATAACAACTACAACTACTGGTTTCATCAACTATGACAAGACTTTACAGTAATCACCATAACAACTACAACTACTGGTTTCATCAACTATGACAAGACTTTACAGTAATCACCATAACAACTAAAACTACTAGTTTCATCAGCTAAGACAAGACTTTACAGTAATCACCATAACAACTACAACTACTGGTTTCATCAACTAAGACAAGACTTTACAGTAATCACCATAACAACTAAAACTACTAGTTTCATCAGCTAAGACAAGACTTTACTGTAATCACCATAACAACTAAAACTACTAGTTTCATCAACTATGACAGGACTTTACAGTAATCACCATAACAACTACAACTACTGGTTTCATCAACTATGACAAGACTTTACAGTAATCACCATAACAACTACAACTACTGGTTTCATCAACTATGACAAGACTTTACAGTTATCACCATAACAACTAAAACTACTAGTTTCATCAACTATGACAATACTTTACAGTAATCACCATAACAACTACAACTACTGGTTTCATCAACTATGACAAGACTTTACAGTAATCACCATAACAACTACAACTACTGGTTTCATCAACTATGACAAGACTTTACAGTAATCACCATAACAACTACAACTACTGGTTTCATCAACTATGACAAGACTTTACAGTAATCACCATAACAACTAAAACTACTAGTTTCATCAGCTAAGACAAGACTTTACAGTAATCACCATAACAACTACAACTACTGGTTTCATCAACTATGACAAGACTTTACAGTAATCACCATAACAACTAAAACTACTAGTTTCATCAACTATGACAAGACTTTACAGTAATCACCATAACAACTACAACTACTAGTTTCATCAAATATGACAAGACTTTACAGTAATCACCATAACAACTACAACTACTGGTTTCATCAACTATGACAAGACTTTACAGTAATCACCATAACAACTAAAACTACTGGTTTCATCAACTATGACAAGACTTTACAGTAATCACCATAACAACTACAACTACTAGTTTCATCAACTATGACAAGACTTTACAGTAATCACCATAACAACTACAGCTACTAGTTTCAGCAACTATGACAAGACTTTACAGTAATCACCATAACAACTACAACTACTAGTTTCATCAACTATGACAAGACTTTACAGTAATCACCATAACAACTAAAACTACTGGTTTCATCAACTATGACAAGACTTTACAGTAATCACCATAACAACTACAGCTACTAGTTTCATCAACTAAGACAAGACTTTACAGTAATCACCATAACAACTAAAACTACTAGTTTCATCAACTATGACAAGACTTTACAGTAATCACCATAACAACTACAACTACTGGTTTCATCAACTATGACAAGACTTTACAGTAATCACCATAACAACTACAACTACTGGTTTCATCAACTATGACAAGACTTTACAGTAATCACCATAACAACTAAAACTACTAGTTTCATCAGCTAAGACAAGACTTTACAGTAATCACCATAACAACTACAACTACTGGTTTCATCAACTATGACAAGACTTTACAGTAATCACCATAACAACTAAAACTACTAGTTTCATCAACTATGACAAGACTTTACAGTAATCACCATAACAACTACAACTACTAGTTTCATCAACTATGACAAGACTTTACAGTAATCACCATAACAACTACAACTACTGGTTTCATCAACTATGACAAGACTTTACAGTAATCACCATAACAACTAAAACTACTGGTTTCATCAACTATGACAAGACTTTACAGTAATCACCATAACAACTACAACTACTAGTTTCATCAACTATGACAAGACTTTACAGTAATCACCATAACAACTACAGCTACTAGTTTCAGCAACTATGACAAGACTTTACAGTAATCACCATAACAACTACAACTACTAGTTTCATCAACTATGACAAGACTTTACAGTAATCACCATAACAACTAAAACTACTGGTTTCATCAACTATGACAAGACTTTACAGTAATCACCATAACAACTACAGCTACTAGTTTCATCAACTAAGACAAGACTTTACAGTAATCACCATAACAACTAAAACTACTAGTTTCATCAACTATGACAAGACTTTACAGTAATCACCATAACAACTAAAACTACTAGTTTCATCAACTATGACAAGACTTTATAGTAATCACCATAACAACTACAACTACTAGTTTCATCAACTATGACAAGACTTTACAGTAATCACCATAACAACTACAACTACTGGTTTCATCAACTATGACAAGACTTTACAGTAATCACCATAACAACTACAACTACTGGTTTCGTCAACTATGACAAGACTTTACAGTAATCACCATAACAACTACAACTACTGGTTTCATCAACTATGACAAGACTTTACAGTAATCACCATAACAACTACAACTACTAGTTTCATCAACTAAGACAAGACTTTACAGTAATCACCATAACAACTAAAACTACTAGTTTCATCAGCTAAGACAAGACTTTACAGTAATCACCATAACAACTACAACTACTGGTTTCATCAACTATGACAAGACTTTACAGTAATCACCATAACAACTAAAACTACTGGTTTCATCAACTATGACAAGACTTTACAGTAATCACCATAACAACTACAACTACTGGTTTCATCAACTATGACAAGACTTTACAGTAATCACCATAACAACTACAACTACTGGTTTCATCAACTATGACAAGACTTTACAGTAATCACCATAACAACTACAACTACTGGTTTCATCAACTATGACAAGACTTTACAGTTATCACCATAACAACTAAAACTACTAGTTTCATCAACTATGACAAGACTTTACAGTAATCACCATAACAACTACAACTACTGGTTTCATCAACTATGACAAGACTTTACAGTAATCACCATAACAACTACAACTACTGGTTTCATCAACTATGACAAGACTTTACAGTAATCACCATAACAACTACAACTACTGGTTTCATCAACTATGACAAGACTTTACAGTAATCACCATAACAACTAAAACTACTAGTTTCATCAGCTAAGACAAGACTTTACAGTAATCACCATAACAACTACAACTACTGGTTTCATCAACTATGACAAGACTTTACAGTAATCACCATAACAACTAAAACTACTAGTTTCATCAACTATGACAAGACTTTACAGTAATCACCATAACAACTACAACTACTAGTTTCATCAACTATGACAAGACTTTACAGTAATCACCATAACAACTACAACTACTAGTTTCATCAACTATGACAAGACTTTACAGTAATCACCATAACAACTAAAACTACTAGTTTCATCAACTAAGACAAGACTTTACAGTAATCACCATAACAACTACAACTACTGGTTTCATCAACTAAGACAAGACTTTACAGTAATCACCATAACAACTACAACTACTAGTTTCATCAACTATGACAAGACTTTACAGTAATCACCATAACAACTAAAACTACTAGTTTCATCAGCTAAGACAAGACTTTACAGTAATCACCATAACAACTACAACTACTGGTTTCATCAACTATGACAAGACTTTACAGTAATCACCATAACAACTAAAACTACTAGTTTCATCAACTATGACAAGACTTTACAGTAATCACCATAACAACTACAACTACTGGTTTCATCAACTATGACAAGACTTTACAGTAATCACCATAACAACTACAACTACTGGTTTCATCAACTAAGACAAGACTTTACAGTAATCACCATAACAACTAAAACTACTAGTTTCATCAGCTAAGACAAGACTTTACAGTAATCACCATAACAACTACAACTACTAGTTTCATCAACTATGACAAGACTTTACAGTAATCACCATAACAACTACAACTACTGGTTTCATCAACTAAGACAAGACTTTACAGTAATCACCATAACAACTACAACTACTGGTTTCATCAACTATGACAAGACTTTACAGTAATCACCATAACAACTAAAACTACTAGTTTCATCAACTATGACAAGACTTTACAGTAATCACCATAACAACTACAACTACTAGTTTCATCAACTATGACAAGACTTTACAGTAATCACCATAACAACTACAACTACTAGTTTCATCAACTATGACAAGACTTTACAGTAATCATCATAACAACTAAAACTACTAGTTTCATCAACTAAGACAAGACTTTACAGTAATCACCATAACAACTACAACTACTGGTTTCATCAACTATGACAAGACTTTACAGTAATCACCATAACAACTACAACTACTGGTTTCATCAACTATGACAAGACTTTACAGTAATCACCATAACAACTAAAACTACTAGTTTCATCAGCTAAGACAAGACTTTACAGTAATCACCATAACAACTACAACTACTGGTTTCATCAACTATGACAAGACTTTACAGTAATCACCATAACAACTAAAACTACTAGTTTCATCAACTATGACAAGACTTTACAGTAATCACCATAACAACTACAACTACTGGTTTCATCAACTATGACAAGACTTTACAGTAATCACCATAACAACTACAACTACTGGTTTCATCAACTAAGACAAGACTTTACAGTAATCACCATAACAACTAAAACTACTAGTTTCATCAGCTAAGACAAGACTTTACAGTAATCACCATAACAACTACAACTACTAGTTTCATCAGCTATGACAAGACTTTACAGTAATCACCATAACAACTACAACTACTGGTTTCATCAACTATGACAAGACTTTACAGTAATCACCATAACAACTAAAACTACTAGTTTCATCAACTATGACAAGACTTTACAGTAATCACCATAACAACTACAACTACTGGTTTCATCAACTATGACAAGACTTTACAGTAATCACCATAACAACTACAACTACTGGTTTCATCAACTAAGACAAGACTTTACAGTAATCACCATAACAACTAAAACTACTAGTTTCATCAGCTAAGACAAGACTTTACAGTAATCACCATAACAACTAAAACTACTAGTTTCATCAGCTATGACAAGACTTTACAGTAATCACCATAACAACTACAACTACTGGTTTCATCAACTATGACAAGACTTTACAGTAATCACCATAACAACTAAAACTACTAGTTTCATCAACTATGACAAGACTTTACAGTAATCACCATAACAACTACAACTACTGGTTTCATCAACTATGAGAAGACTTTACAGTAATCACCATAACAACTACAACTACTGGTTTCATCAACTATGACAAGACTTTACAGTAATCACCATAACAACTACAACTACTAGTTTCATCAACTATGACAAGACTTTACAGTAATCACCATAACAACTACAACTACTGGTTTCATCAACTAAGACAAGACTTTACAGTAATCACCATAACAACTACAACTACTGGTTTCATCAACTATGACAAGACTTTACAGTAATCACCATAACAACTAAAACTACTAGTTTCATCAGCTAAGACAAGACTTTACAGTAATCACCATAACAACTACAACTACTAGTTTCATCAACTATGACAAGACTTTACAGTAATCACCATAACAACTACAGCTACTGGTTTCATCAACTATGACAAGACTTTACAGTAATCACCATAACAACTAAAACTACTAGTTTCATCAACTAAGACAAGACTTTACAGTAATCACCATAACAACTACAGCTACTGGTTTCATCAACTATGACAAGACTTTACAGTAATCACCATAACAACTAAAACTACTAGTTTCATCAACTAAGACAAGACTTTACAGTAATCACCATAACAACTACAACTACTAGTTTCATCAACTATGACAAGACTTTACAGTAATCACCATAACAACTAAAGCTACTGGTTTCATCAACTATGACAAGACTTTACAGTAATCACCATAACAACTACAACTACTGGTTTCATCAACTAAGACAAGACTTTACAGTAATCACCATAACAACTACAACTACTGGTTTCATCAACTATGACAAGACTTTACAGTAATCACCATAACAACTACAACTACTGGTTTCATCAACTATGACAAGACTTTACAGTAATCACCATAACAACTACAACTACTGGTTTCATCAACTATGACAAGACTTTACAGTAATCACCATAACAACTACAACTACTGGCTTCATCAACTATGACAAGACTTTACAGTAATCACCATAACAACTACAACTACTGGTTTCATCAACTATGACAAGACTTTACAGTAATCACCATAACAACTACAACTACTGGTTTCATCAACTAAGACAAGACTTTACAGTAATCACCATAACAACTACAACTACTAGTTTCATCAACTATGACAAGACTTTACAGTAATCACCATAACAACTACAACTACTGGTTTCATCAACTATGACAAGAATTTACAGTAATCACCATAACAACTACAACTACTGGTTTCATCAACTATGACAAGACTTTACAGTAATCACCATAACAACTACAACTACTGGCTTCATCAACTATGACAAGACTTTACAGTAATCACCATAACAACTACAACTACTGGTTTCATCAACTATGACAAGACTTTACAGTAATCACCATAACAACTACAACTACTGGTTTCATCAACTAAGACAAGACTTTACAGTAATCACCATAACAACTACAACTACTGGTTTCATCAACTATGACAAGACTTTACAGTAATCACTATAACAACTACAACTACTGGTTTCATCAACTATGACAAGACTTTACAGTAATCACCATAACAACTACAACTACTGGTTTCATCAACTATGACAAGACTTTACAGTAATCACCATAACAACTACAACTACTGGTTTCATCAACTAAGACAAGACTTTACAGTAATGACCATAACAACTACAACTACTGGTTTCATCAACTATGACAAGACTTTACAGTAATCACCATAACAACTACAACTACTGGTTTCATCAACTATGACAAGACTTTACAGTAATCACCATAACAACTACAACTACTGGTTTCATCAACTATGACAAGACTTTACAGTAATCACCATAACAACTACAACTACTGGTTTCATCAACTATGACAAGACTTTACAGTAATCACCATAACAACTATAACTACTGGTTTCATCAACTATGACAAGACTTTACAGTAATCACCATAACAACTACAACTACTGGTTTCATCAACTATGACAAGACTTTACAGTAATCACCATAACAACTACAACTACTGGTTTCATCAACTATGACAAGACTTTACAGTAATCACCATAACAACTACAACTACTGGTTTCATCAACTATGACAAGACTTTACAGTAATCACCATAACAACTACAACTACTGGTTTCATCAACTATGACAAGACTTTACAGTAATCACCATAACAACTACAACTACTGGTTTCATCAACTATGACAAGACTTTACAGTAATCACCATAACAACTAAAACTACTAGTTTCATCAACTATGACAAGACTTTACAGTAATCACCATAACAACTACAACTACTGGTTTCATCAACTATGAGAAGACTTTACAGTAATCACCATAACAACTACAACTACTGGTTTCATCAACTATGACAAGACTTTACAGTAATCACCATAACAACTACAACTACTAGTTTCATCAACTATGACAAGACTTTACAGTAATCACCATAACAACTACAACTACTGGTTTCATCAACTAAGACAAGACTTTACAGTAATCACCATAACAACTACAACTACTGGTTTCATCAACTATGACAAGACTTTACAGTAATCACCATAACAACTAAAACTACTAGTTTCATCAGCTAAGACAAGACTTTACAGTAATCACCATAACAACTACAACTACTAGTTTCATCAACTATGACAAGACTTTACAGTAATCACCATAACAACTACAGCTACTGGTTTCATCAACTATGACAAGACTTTACAGTAATCACCATAACAACTAAAACTACTAGTTTCATCAACTAAGACAAGACTTTACAGTAATCACCATAACAACTACAGCTACTGGTTTCATCAACTATGACAAGACTTTACAGTAATCACCATAACAACTAAAACTACTAGTTTCATCAACTAAGACAAGACTTTACAGTAATCACCATAACAACTACAACTACTAGTTTCATCAACTATGACAAGACTTTACAGTAATCACCATAACAACTAAAGCTACTGGTTTCATCAACTATGACAAGACTTTACAGTAATCACCATAACAACTACAACTACTGGTTTCATCAACTAAGACAAGACTTTACAGTAATCACCATAACAACTACAACTACTGGTTTCATCAACTATGACAAGACTTTACAGTAATCACCATAACAACTACAACTACTGGTTTCATCAACTATGACAAGACTTTACAGTAATCACCATAACAACTACAACTACTGGTTTCATCAACTATGACAAGACTTTACAGTAATCACCATAACAACTACAACTACTGGCTTCATCAACTATGACAAGACTTTACAGTAATCACCATAACAACTACAACTACTGGTTTCATCAACTATGACAAGACTTTACAGTAATCACCATAACAACTACAACTACTGGTTTCATCAACTAAGACAAGACTTTACAGTAATCACCATAACAACTACAACTACTAGTTTCATCAACTATGACAAGACTTTACAGTAATCACCATAACAACTACAACTACTGGTTTCATCAACTATGACAAGAATTTACAGTAATCACCATAACAACTACAACTACTGGTTTCATCAACTATGACAAGACTTTACAGTAATCACCATAACAACTACAACTACTGGCTTCATCAACTATGACAAGACTTTACAGTAATCACCATAACAACTACAACTACTGGTTTCATCAACTATGACAAGACTTTACAGTAATCACCATAACAACTACAACTACTGGTTTCATCAACTAAGACAAGACTTTACAGTAATCACCATAACAACTACAACTACTGGTTTCATCAACTATGACAAGACTTTACAGTAATCACTATAACAACTACAACTACTGGTTTCATCAACTATGACAAGACTTTACAGTAATCACCATAACAACTACAACTACTGGTTTCATCAACTATGACAAGACTTTACAGTAATCACCATAACAACTACAACTACTGGTTTCATCAACTAAGACAAGACTTTACAGTAATGACCATAACAACTACAACTACTGGTTTCATCAACTATGACAAGACTTTACAGTAATCACCATAACAACTACAACTACTGGTTTCATCAACTATGACAAGACTTTACAGTAATCACCATAACAACTACAACTACTGGTTTCATCAACTATGACAAGACTTTACAGTAATCACCATAACAACTACAACTACTGGTTTCATCAACTATGACAAGACTTTACAGTAATCACCATAACAACTATAACTACTGGTTTCATCAACTATGACAAGACTTTACAGTAATCACCATAACAACTACAACTACTGGTTTCATCAACTATGACAAGACTTTACAGTAATCACCATAACAACTACAACTACTGGTTTCATCAACTATGACAAGACTTTACAGTAATCACCATAACAACTACAACTACTGGTTTCATCAACTATGACAAGACTTTACAGTAATCACCATAACAACTACAACTACTGGTTTCATCAACTATGACAAGACTTTACAGTAATCACCATAACAACTACAACTACTGGTTTCATCAACTAAGACAAGACTTTACAGTAATCACCATAACAACTACAACTACTGGTTTCAACAACTATGACAAGACTTTACAGTAATCACCATAACAACTACAACTACTGGTTTCATCAACTATGACAAGACTTTACAGTAATCACCATAACAACTACAACTACTGGTTTCATCAACTATGACAAGACTTTACAGTAATCACCATAACAACTACAACTACTGGTTTCATCAACTATGACAAGACTTTACAGTAATCACCATAACAACTACAACTACTGGTTTCATCAACTATGACAAGACTTTACAGTAATCACCATAACAACTACAACTACTGGTTTCATCAACTATGACAAGACTTTACAGTAATAACCATAACAACTACAACTACTGGTTTCATCAACTATGACAAGACTTTACAGTAATCACCATAACAACTACAACTACTGGTTTCATCAACTATGACAAGACTTTACAGTAATCACCATAACAACTACAACTACTGGTTTCATCAACTATGACAAGACTTTACAGTAATCACCATAACAACTACAACTACTGGTTTCATTAACTATGACAAGACTTTACAGTAATCACCATAACAACTACAACTACTGGTTTCATCAACTAAGACAAGACTTTACAGTAATCACCATAACAACTACAACTACTGGTTTCATCAACTATGACAAGACTTTACAGTAATCACCATAACAACTACAACTACTGGTTTCATCAACTATGACAAGACTTTACAGTAATCACCATAACAACTACAACTACTGGTTTCATCAACTATGACAAGACTTTACAGTAATCACCATAACAACTACAACTACTGGTTTCATCAACTATGACAAGACTTTACAGTAATCACCATAACAACTACAACTACTGGTTTCATCAACTATGACAAGACTTTACAGTAATCACCATAACAACTACAACTACTGGTTTCATCAACTATGACAAGACTTTACAGTAATCACCATAACAACTACAACTACTGGTTTCATCAACTATGACAAGACTTTACAGTAATCACCATAACAACTACAACTACTGGTTTCATCAACTATGACAAGACTTTACAGTAATCACCATAACAACTACAACTACTGGTTTCATCAACTATGACAAGACTTTACAGTAATCACCATAACAACTACAACTACTGGTTTCATCAACTATGACAAGACTTTACAGTAATCACCATAACAACTACAACTACTGGTTTCATCAACTATGAAAAGACTTTACAGTAATCACCATAACAACTACAACTACTGGTTTCATCAACTATGACAAGACTTTACAGTAATCACCATAACAACTACAACTACTGGTTTCATCAACTAAGACAAGACTTTACAGTAATCACCATAACAACTACAACTACTGGTTTCATCAACTATGACAAGACTTTACAGTAATCACCATAACAACTACAACTACTGGTTTCATCAACTATGACAAGACTTTACAGTAATCACCATAACAACTACAACTACTGGTTTCATCAACTATGACAAGACTTTACAGTAATCACCATAACAACTACAACTACTGGTTTCATCAACTATGACAAGACTTTACAGTAATCACCATAACAACTACAACTACTGGTTTCATCAACTATGACATGACTTTACAGTAATCACCATAACAACTACAACTACTGGTTTCATCAACTAAGACAAGACTTTACACTAATCACCATAACAACTACAACTACTGGTTTCATCAACTATGACAAGACTTTACAGTAATCACCATAACAACTACAACTACTGGTTTCATCAACTATGACAAGACTTTACAGTAATCACCATAACAACTACAACTACTGGTTTCATCAACTATGACAAGACTTTACAGTAATCACCATAACAACTACAACTACTGGTTTCATCAACTATGACAAGACTTTACAGTAATCACCATAACAACTACAACTACTGGTTTCATCAACTAAGACAAGACTTTACAGTAATCACCATAACAACTACAACTACTGGTTTCATCAACTATGACATGACTTTACAGTAATCACCATAACAACTACAACTACTGGTTTCATCAACTATGACAAGACTTTACAGTAATCACCATAACAACTACAACTACTAGTTTCATCAACTATGACAAGACTTTACAGTAATCACCATAACAACTACAGCTACTAGTTTCATCAACTATGACAAGACTTTACAGTAATCACCATAACAACTACAACTACTAGTTTCATCAACTATGACATGACTTTACAGTAATCACCATAACAACTACAACTACTGGTTTCATCAACTATGACAAGACTTTACAGTAATCACCATAACAACTACAACTACTAGTTTCATCAACTATGACATGACTTTACAGTAATCACCATAACAACTACAGCTACTAGTTTCATCAACTATGACATGACTTTACAGTAATCACCATAACAACTACAGCTACTAGTTTCATCAACTATGACAAGACTTTACAGTAATCACCATAACAACTACAGCTACTAGTTTCATCAACTATGACAAGACTTTACAGTAATCACCATAACAACTACAACTACTGGTTTCATCAACTATGACAAGACTTTACAGTAATCACCATAACAACTACAACTACTGGTTTCATCAGCTAAGACAAGACTTTACAGTAATCACCATAACAACTACAGCTACTAGTTTCATCAACTATGACAAGACTTTACAGTAATCACCATAACAACTACAACTACTGGTTTCATCAACTATGACAAGACTTTACAGTAATCACCATAACAACTACAGCTACTGGTTTCATCAACTATGACAAGACGTTATGCCTTGTTTGCCCTCTACTACCCAACCAGTGCAGCTTAAAAGATCTCGCAGAATTTAATAATAATGCAAAGGACTGTGTAAAGAAATGGGAAACTGTCATATAACCACATGGCTCGAAGATAGGAAAAGAAGAAGTAACAATACTCTTAACTCACTGAGATATACTTCACTCACTTGCCATTCACCTTCATCAACTCATCTAACAAGTTCTACTACACCATCATAAATGAACCAAGCAAGCTAGCAAGTAAACAAATTAGACTAACAAACTCACTCTCACACCTGCTAAAAATGTATCTTCCTTTCACCTATATAACAAAAATTACAGTTATTGGTGTGTAATGAAGGTGGAGGATGGTGAAGGGTTTGTAATAACTGACTAAATAAAACAAAAACTCTGAGAATGGTGAGAATGGTGAGAATGGCTGAGCCACTGCTATCATCATCATAACTATCACCATCATTACCATCATCACAACCATCACCACCAACATCATCACCACCAACATCATCATCATCGTCACAACCATCACCACCATCATCATCACCACCACCATCATCATCGTCACAACCATCACCACCATCATCATCACCACCACCATCATCATCGTCACAACCATCACCACCATCATCATCATCATCATCGTCGTCACCACCATCATTATCATCATCATCATCATCATCATCATCATCATCATCATCATCATTGCTACAATCATTATCACCTCTGCCGTCGTCATCACCATCACCATCATCATCATCACCATCTTCTTCACCATCACCACCATCATCATCATCACCATCATTGTTACATTCAGTATCACCTCTGCCATCATCACCACAATCGTCATCATTACCACCACCACAACCAGCACGATGCACACACACACACACACACACACTGTGAATGTGTGTGTGTGTGTGTGTGTGTGCCTGTATGAGCGTGCATATATGTGTGTGTGTGTGCGTGCGTGTGCGCGTGCGTGCATGTGTGCGCGTGCCTATCTGTGCGTGTATGTGTGCATGTGTGTGCATGCCTATGTGTGTGTCCATGTATGAGTGTGTGTATGTGCGTCGGCATGTGTGTGTGTATATGTGCGTGTCTGTGTATCTATATGTGTCGGCATGTACGTGCATATGAATATATGTATGTACATATGCGTGTGTGTGTGTGCGAGTGCGAGTGTGTAAGTGTATGTATGTATGTATGTGTGTGTGTAAGTATGTGTGTGTAAGTATGTGTGTGTATGTCTGTGTGTGTATGTATGTGTGTATGTATGTCGGCATGTGCATGCATATGAATATATGTATCTATGTATATATGTGTGTGCGTGTGTGCGCGTGCGAATGTATGTATGTGTGTCGGCATGTGTGTGTGCGTGTGTAGCCATGAATGCTGTACTCTGTAATAGATAGGAAGGGTGTTGTAATTTGTCCAACACACAACAGCTGCTGTGATGTAAGATATACATACACACACACTCACATACATACACACACTTGCACACACACACATACACACTCAAATACACACACATATGCACCTACGCACACACACACACACACATACACATGCACACTCACACACAAGTACACTCAAACGCACACTCACCTTCATGCACACACATGTACCCACACATATATGTGTACACACATGCACACTCACATACATGCACATTCATGCTTGCACACACATGCACCCACACACACTCATACACACACATATACACACACATATACACACACATATACATGTCTGCACGCATGCACAACATATATACACAGAGAGAAAACAATTTTAAGTTGATGAGAAAAATATAATCATTTCTCAAGTATTCAACTGGGTTTTTTTTTTATCACAATGAAGAAAGAAGGAAACTGTGAAACATCTGGCGACAAAATATTCTGTGTGAAAGAAAAAAATATATAAATAAATAAATATAAGGAACTAAAAAAAATATAAAGAAACAAGAAAAAAAATATGAAGAAACAACATGGAATTAATATATTGGTTAAAAGAAATTCTGTTAATCTGTTAATCCATAAATCTTTTCTCAGATCACAAGTCTATTATACCTGCTGTGTCAAACTAGATAACAAATATTTCCACCGGATAAAATAGATGTAATGCCAGTTTACAGCAGGTACCTTTCCTAGAAGTCTAGATCCTTAACTTCTAAGTATTATAGGTATCTAATAAAGCTGACGGCCGTATGTATGTAACAAACTTATCACCAAACGGCTGAACCAAACAGCACCAAATTTGCACCATAGATGTGACTTTTTCCAAGTAAGAAAGTGGGGGCATTTTTGTCTTCTACATTTCGTTCAAAGATTAAAGATATTTTATCGTTTATTTAAACATTCACTTCTTTAAAATGTTTAAATGTCAACACTTCCGGTTATACGACATTCCCCTCTTTTTCTTAGTCTGTCTTTTTAGATAGATACATAGCTATAACGTCGCGCCCTTATAATATGTCTCTGTATGTCTGGCTGCCTGCATAAGATACATAGCCATAACGTCGCACGCTTATAATATCTGTCTGTCTTCACGAACCAAAGTATCATCTTCCTGTTTTCCTTCGGTTGCAACGTTTTTCGAAATATTTACTTCTGCGTTCACAGATTGATTTTTTTAGTTTGTTTCAGAAGATCCCGTTAAGGGTGAAAGCAACGATTCTTTGCTTAAACTTTAATCTGTTATTTTAATATATATATATATATAATTATATATTTGTGTACAGATATTTTTGCATACACAAAAACAAAATATAAACAAACGTATTTATTTCACGAAAGCTCAGACGGCTTATCGTCATTGTTACTGCCAATATGCCACCAAAAAAGTCCCACCCTGGCCGCAAGATCAGATTTTCCAGAAGAAAAAATGTTACTAGAGCAACAGAGAGACTAAGCTTCGCAATTACCATCAACAAAGCTCAGGGTCAAACCCTAAAAGTGGCTAGCCTCCATCTGGGAAAACCATGGTCAATTGTATGTAGGATGCTCTACAGTGAGCTCGCCAAACAATCTCTTCATCTTTGCTCCCGAGGGCCGAACAAAAAATACTGTATACTCTGAGGCTCTAACAATGTAATTTATGTATTTTCTGTTACTTGGAATTTCCATTATGGTTGTACAAATTATTGTAAAGTTTGTTAAAAAATGTGTTCTCTGTTCAACCTTTATTGTTGTAACTATCAATTTTCTTTAACATACTGGCTGCTGAACTGGGGAATCCTAAAAACTATTCAAACCCAACATCAGAGCACGTTAACCCCCCATCCCGCCCCCCAACCTCGCTGACTTGAGAGGGCGTGCGGTATCTTTGCACTGGAGTGGAGGGGGGATTCCTGAAAAGATAAAATGACGGTATACCTAGCCAGGCGCCAGCCGGACTGGCCAGCTAGTTATATATAAAGACAGGTTGAAGTGACCTGTACTACAAACAATAATAATGGTTTCTGAATTAGGCACAAGGCCAGCAAATTTATGGTCAGGAATCTTGGGTAATGACTGAAAGAATACGATCGCAAATACCAAATGTGATTCCTCCGAAGGGGTTTTGGAGTAACATTACTTGATAAAGTGCATAACTCGGAGATCAGAAAGTCATTCCAGGTAGAGCTGCTACTTCTCCGAACAATCACCCACCTATTAAATAATGTTCTGGGGTGCAGCATTTCTCTCTCCACCCTCATCTTCCTTTCCAAGTATAACTTGAAAAAGTTGACGAGGGCTTGGCCGAAGAGGAAAGTGTCTGTCTTCAGACCTTTCAGTCGTGTCCATCACACAACCTCTTTCTCTACAGCTATAAGACAGAGGAAAACTTCCTGCTCTTCCCGGTCAAAAGAAGGCGGCGAGGCAATCTTCACTCTCCAAGAGCATCGTCACACTTGCTCACCACTAATCCTCTATAGAACTCTTGAGTGGAAGTTCCACTGACTGCATTGCCCACCTTGTAGAGGGCAGTGAGCACCTGGCAACATTCAGATGCCAATCATCCAGTCTCGGTCTCTTCTTGACCCAGGACTGCAGATCATTCAAAGAAACTAGTTGTGGAAAGGCCCGTCTGACAAATGGTGACCACACCTGTTCACCGTTTAGAAAGAATATCTGGAGATGTCGCAGCCTCAGCGCAAGTTTGTACAATATTAGTCATGGCATGCCCAGCCCTCACTGGCAGCAGATGAACTGCCTTACCAACGGAACCTGTCCCCTCCACAAGATTTTGAAGAGGACCTGCTCTAATTTGGTGAGGTGCAAATGGAAGCAAGGCATGACCTTATAAGGATGAAAGGCAAAGTTAACCTTGGCAGGATTTGAACTCAGAACGTAAAGAGACACAACTCTATACTGCAAAGCATGTTGTCTGACGCTCTATCGATACTGCCTAATAGTAATAATTTATGTATTAGCCACACAGGGTTCACATTAAAGAAACATTAAAGACGATACAATGTGGATTTTCTTTGTGTAAAATAAAATGTATAAAAGGGACTAAGAAAATAAATATTTAAAACATTTATAACAATTTCCCCAAAGGTGAGGAGACTCTAAGGGTCACTCGTGTAGAAATCCCACAAAAGCCACAGTCACCCTGTCCACTAGGGAAAATGCCCTCTCCCAGTTTTTCTACTCCAATCTACAGGCGTATGTTAAAGGCAGGCCCATTCACACGGACCATGCTTGCCACTCTCACCCACCTTTCAACAACCTGGTTGGAAGGTAACACTTCCCTCTCCACCCTGATTTTCCTCTTCAAGTGAAATCTGAAAAAGTTAATCAGTTAATGGCTACTTTCAACCCTTTCAAACGCGTCCATCATACAACTTCTTTTGCCATGGCCATCAGACAGATAAAAACTGCCTGTTCTTCCCCTCTAAAGCAGGATGTTGGTGCGATCTTCACAATGGACTCAGTTGATAGTCGGATCCGTCCTACATGTGACACCAAGTGCTCGACATAAACCCACAGGTCAGCAATAGTCGAACACTTGACGAGTGTATGCAGAATGGTTTCGGTGCCCTGCACACAGCTCAGACAGGCCCAATTGACGGCACTTCCATGCCTGTAGAGTTTATCCTGAACTGTCAAAGCTCCTCAGTAGTACTGCCAGGCCAGCGATTGGCTAGATGACTGACTAGTAATAATAATAATAGAGAGTGGGGAGCCAATGCTCAAAATTGTACTGAAGGAGAAGACAATAGACCAGGGGATGTCCAAGGAGGAAATAACAACAAAGAGGAAGAGCAACCTTCATGAAAAAAACCTTCATAGCACCTTTTTTAAGAAAATGTAATTCAGAGATCCACATACATGGAGCTGGTTAAAAAGAGGAGACCTTAAAACAAGCTACAAAAGGAATGCTAATGGCTACAGAGGAGTAAGCCCTCAGAACGAAGTGGGTGAAACACCATATTGACAAGAAGGAGGCTATCTCACTGTGTAGGATCTGTGGAGAGAGAGAGGAGACTGTGGCTCACATTGTATCCGAGTCTAAACACCTAGCCCAGAATCACTATAAAGGCTGGAGACATGATGTGATGGGCAGGGTGATCCACTGGCACCTATGCAAAGTAAACAATTTACCACATTCGGAGAAGTGGTATGAGCATAAGCCAGAGTCGGTGATAGAAAACGATCAAGTGAAGATGCTATGGGATTTTAGGATACAGACGGACAAGAAATTAGAAGACAATAGGCCTGACCTGGTGGTTTGTTACAAGGAAAAAATATCATGCCGGATTTAGATGTAACTTGCCCCTTTGACACAAGAGTGTAAGAGGAGAAAATGAACTAATACCAGGATTTAAAGTGGTAATTAAAAAGGATTTGGAACTGTCATGAGATCAAGGTCATCCCGATTGTCATAGGAGCACTAAGTACTACCTCGTAGTGTTTTCAAGGATGGTTAAAGAACATTAGTCCAGTCCCCTTTTTTGGAACACTTCAAAAAGCATGCTTGCTGGAAACAGCAAGAATTTTCCGATACGTCCTGAATATCTTTCGGTAAGATCAAAAGTTATTCAAACGACGATTTCCATGCAATTGTACTCATTACAAAACCACATGGTGACAAAACTAACTCCTTAACCACACTGCCATACCTGAACCCATGTGTTTCCCTAGTTATGCCTCTGCCTACCACCTTCAACTTTCTCTCTTTCTCTCTCTCTCTCTCTCTCTCACTCTCTCTCTCTCTCTCTTTCTCTCTCTCCATCTCTTCTCTACTACAAATATAGTATACTTTTCATCTTTCAAGGGTCAATAAAAAAAAGTACCAGCCCTGATCTGGGTTGATCCTTCATCTATATATCTTTTCTGCTTCTCTCCCTACCCCCTCTCTCTCCCCTCCTCTCTCTCTCTCTTTCTCCCCCTCTCTTTCTCCCCCTCTCTTTCTCTCTCCCATCTCTCTCTTTCTCCCTCCTCCTCTCTCTCTCTCTCTTTCCCGCTCTCTTCTCTACTACAAAGAAATCAATATTTTATCTAAAATCAATTAATGTTTACCATTCATGTAAGAAAACAACAATAATTGTTAGTGGTAATATATTTGTTGTTTAGGTTTTTTTTAGATTAGATTTATTTACTCCAGTTTTTTTTTTACTGTTTTATATATTTTGTAAAATATGTTGTAATTATGTTGTAATTATGTTGTAATTATATTTAACGAACTATCGTTATTGCATTGAATCTAATTTTCAAAATTATAAAACATTACAATAGAGAAAAAAACAAAAATAACAATTGAGGTCATTTTCATACACTAATGATGATGATGATGGTGGTGATGGTGGTGATGATGATGGTGGTGGTGGTGGTGGTGATGGTGGTGGTGGTGATGGTGGTGGTGGTGATGATGATGATGGTGGTGGTGGTGGTGGTGGTGATGGTGGTGGTGGTGGTGGTGATGGTGGTGGTGGTGGTGGTGGTGGTGATGGTGGTGGTGATGATGATGGTGGTGGTGGTGGTGGTGGTGATGGTGGTTGTGATGATGATGGTGGTGGTGGTGGTGGTGGTGGTGGTGGTGGTGATGATGATGATGATGATGGTGGTGGTGGTGATGGTGCTAATTGTGATGATGATGATGGTGGTGGTGGTGGGGGTGGGGGTGGTATTGGTGATGATGATGATGGCGGTGGTGGTGGTGATGATGATGATGATGGCGGTGGTGGTGGTGATGATGATGATGATGATGATGGTGGTGGTGGTGGTGGTGGTGGTGGTGAGGATGGTGGTTGTGATGATGATGATGGTGTTGATGACAATGATGATAGTGGTGGTGGTGGTTGGTGGTTGTGACAGTGGTGGTGGTTGTGACAGTGGTGGTGGTTGTGACAGTGGTGGTGGTTGTGACAGTGGTGGTTGGTGGTTGTGACAGTGGTGGTGGTTGTGAGAGTGGTGGTGGTTGTGACAGTGGTTGTGACAGTGGTGGTGGTTGTGAGAGTGGTGGTGGTTGTGACAGTGGTTGTGACAGTGGTGGTGGTTGTGACAGTGGTGGTGGTTGGTGGTTGTGACAGTGGTGGTTGGTGGTTGTGACAGTGGTGGTGGTTGTGACAGTGGTGGTTGGTGGTTGTGACAGTTGTGGGTGGTGGTTGTGACAGTTGTGGGTGGTGGTTGTGACAGTGGTGGTTGGTGGTTATGACAGTGGTGGTGGTTGTGGTAGCTGCGATGGTTAAAGTGACAATGGTGGTGGTTGTGACAGTAGTGGTGACAGTGGTGGTGATGTGCTCTTATAGTTGGGATGTGTAGTCCTGGATGTTGACGGGATTTGTAACCCCTGACAGAATTTGACCTGTGTTGTAACAGACACTTGTTGTTATCTCATACGTCTGATACTCTAACAATTTTCTGCAATCTTCACTATGTATTGGTAGTTTATTCTATTGACCTCTGACCCTCCTCCCTACACCAGTCCATCATCTCCCCAAAACATATAAGATAAAGTTTGACCTTAGCAGGGTTTGAACCTGAGACAGAACAAAGGCCTCTGGATATTCTATTGGACACACTAACAAATCTGAAAAGTCATTGCCTTAGTTATCATACTTCTTCTACTGGCAAGTGACCTCTTTCTCCATCATCCTCCTCAGCCTCATCCTCATCACCCCCCTCCCATCCTCTTCATCATTATCATTGTCATGATAGTCCTCCAACACCTCCTACACTTCATCACCACCACCACCATCACAATCATTATCATCATCATCGTCATCATCATCACCATCACCATCATCGTCACCACCATCACCATCAACATCATCATCGTCATCATCATCTCCATCACCATCATCACCATCACCTCCATCACCATCATCATCACCATCACCATCACCATCACCACCACCACCATAATCATCATCATCATCATCATCACCACCACCACCACTATTATCCTCATCACCACCACCACCATCACCATCACCACTATCATCATCATCATCATCATCATCATCATCATCATCATCATCACCATAAACATCACTACATCCCTTAGGGATCACAGTAAGTACTTCACAAAATCTATAAACAACAATATACACACAGATCTATATACAGATACATACCACACACGTATATACACACAAGTGAAAAGAAACCACACTATACCGGCCAATCTTACTTACATTTGTAAAATCTTTCTGAACACTGACTTCGCTTCTAACCCACATACACCTTTTAATTATATATATATGTAATTATATATTCGTGTGCAGATCTTTTTGCATACACACACACACAATACATAGGAAAACAGAAACAGAAATGCAAAAACAAAACATAAACAAACATGTTTCTCGTTAACAAATGTGCTAAACTTACGCACACCACCTGTCTTCCACCTGATGTCCGTCCAAAGCTGCGTGCTGCAGCTTTCTGAAACCACAGTTCGGCAGAAGATGAAAACTTCAGCCTATGTGATGATGGGCAGATATGGAAGTTTATTAAGACTGGTAAAACACGGAAAAGAGATACCAGCTAGTCTGCAAACACTGTACCCACAACAACTGACAATAAAAAAAAAACTGAAAAAACTCTGGAAAACTAAATCAGAACAACTTGCCATCCCCTACATATAATCATAGACTGGAATCAAGTGTCAAATTGTTGTCCTTGAATGCACGTAGTCTATGCAATAAGATACATCTTTTTGACTCCTATGTCAAAAGTATCAACCCTGACTTCATTACAATCACGGAAACTTGGGCACATTCCTTACTCTGTGACGGGGTTTTCAGCATAACTAGCTACAATTTGTTTCGTAAAGACCGCATTAATCGTCGTAGTGGTGGTGTAATGGTCTACGTTCGGTCAAATTTTTTGGCAATTCCTTGTGTTGATTTGAACCAATCGCAGCAAAAAGTATTTTTCTGCGATATACGTATGACCATGTCAACACTGCTACTTGGAGTCGTTTACCGTACCCCAAATTACCATCAGGACACTCAGCTTTGTGATATCCTCAGAGTTGCTACCAGGAAAACAGCTACTTATATTTTTATTGCAGGGGACTTCAATCACCCTGAGATTGACTGGGAAACCTTTCGTTGGCCGCAAAGTGCAAATGACTTCCTTGAGTTAGTGCTGGACTCGAACTGGTCCCAAGTAGTCACCTCCCCAGCAAGAGGTGACAACACTTTGGACCTACTCTTCACCACTACGCTTGAAACGGTTATTAGTGTTACTACTGAGGAACCTTTAGGTGACTCTGATCATGCTATGATCATTGCCAATCTATCCCTCATGGGCAGTAACAAAAACCACAACCATCTCCAAACTGCTCACTTTGACAGGAATAAAGCAGACTGGAGCTGTTACTGCACCGAGTTTCAACGTCCTAACTGACTTGAGTTCTACGACTCTGGAGATGTCAACACTGTACTCCAAAACATCCTGAGCTCAATATGGACAGCATGTGCAGCATTGGTGCCACGTAAGCAGAAAAAACATCCCAAAAGTGCAATTTGGGAGACTGCAGCAGTCTGTCTTGCCAGAAGAGAATGTTGTAATGCTGAACGTGAGTACAAACTGCATAAATCAGATATCAATAGGAAGAAGCAAAATAAATCATCCAACCATCTCAAACAGGTGACAAAAAAGGCAGTGCTTCAATGTGAGCAGTGCATAGCAACCAGCCCTGGCAGTAAGGTGTTCTGGAAGTATGTTCACTCAAAGCAGAGGCCCCACTCTCCAGTTGGTCCTCTTCACAATCCCCACACAGGCCAGGTTACTGACGACCCCAATGAATGCGCAGAACTCATTGCTGAATGCTATGCAGGCATTTTCACTATTGAAGACCAGAGTGTACCATCTCCACCACTTCTGACATCGGATTCTATTACAACTATGGAATTTACACCTGCAATGCTGTGACGTTACCTTAAAAATAAATGCAACCATGCCTCTCCTGGTCTTGATGGTGTTACGTACCTGCTTCTCAAACGTGGTGGGTACTTCCTTCTGCACAGCTATCCCGCTTCTTCCAATTCTGTCTGAACAATGGTGCTACTCCAGAACAGTGGAAAACTGCCAGTGTCATTCCTCTGTTCAAAAAGGGTGACTGCACACCACCTGTCAACTATCATCCAGTCAGTCTTATTAGCTGTATTGCCAAACTGATGGAATCATGTGTCAGAGAAACGCTTTGGAACTTCTGGAACTCTCACAGTCTTATCCGGCCCTCACAATTCAGATTTATCGCTAACTCCAGCTGCTGTGATCAACTTATAGAGTTTCTTGAAGACATCACGCAGATCACTGATGGCGGCTCATGGGTGGATGTTGTTTACCTTGACTTTGCTAAAGCTTTCGATTCTGTGCCACACAAAATACTTATGGCAAAACTCTCTACAATGGGTGTGAAGGATGATCTTTTTAACTGGTTGAAGTCCTTCATTCTCAGTCAAGAGAGGTAGTCACGGTTCTAGGACAGCATTCCTCACCATATGAGATGTCAACTGGTGTACCACAGGGATCTGTTCTTGGCCCCCTTTTTTTGTGGCATATATTAAGGACATAGATGCCAACTTAAAGAATGCCAGAGTACTGAAATATGCAGATGACATCAAGCTTTACCTTGAGATAAAAAGGACAGATACTGAACACTATAGATCTTGCTTGCAGTCTGACCTGGACACAAAGCAATAATGGATCACAGACTGACAACTCAAGCTGGCTGTTGACAAGTGCATCACCATGCATTTTGGGAGTAAAAACGCAGCGCCCACATACTCCCTCCACAACATTAATATCAAGTAGTCTTCTTGTGAACGTCCCCTGGGCATTACGGTCAGCAGCGGTTTGCATTGGACAAAGCACATCTCTAAAATTATCAAGAAGGCCGAGGGTGTCTTAGCATCACTCAGTAAGACCTTTGTCAGCTGCTCTCTAGCTATCTATTTAAAGCTGTGCATGGCTATGGTGCGGCCACACTTAGAATTTGCATCACCAATCTGGAACACCCATCTTGCTCACAACATTGACCGCCTGGAAACTGTTCAGAGACGTGTTACCAAGCGAATACCCTCCATCAGGCATCTACCACACTCTGAACGCCTTGCTTCCCTGGGCATGGATACATTGAAGCACTGACATCTGGCAACTGACTTGGTAAACACACACAAAATTATTAACCATCTTTCTAACAACAACCCTGAGTACCTTTTTGATTTCCATGTGTCTAACACACGTGGGCATGCCCACAAAGTCAGAAAACAGCACAGCTCCCATGACTTTCGGAAACAGTTTTTCATGCTCAGAGTTGCTGAAGCATAGAACAAACTGCCTGCATCAGTTGTTAGCTGTTGAGACACTGCATCCTTTAAAACTTCCATGCTTCCCGAGATTCGCCAACACTACACCTAATATTCCCCCTCCATACACATGCACACATGTATATCATGACTCATACACTATTCACTTCCTTGACATTTGTATATTATTCTATGTACTATACATGCACCTTTGACGAGTTGTAGTGCACCTGAGCACTGTACATAATAATTTCATTATTATTATTATTATCATCACCCCTATCACCATCAACATCATCATCAACACCACCACCACCACCATCATCACCACTACCATCATTATCATCATCATCATCATCATCAGCCCACGAGCTGCATGAGGCCTGTTTGGCTTTCTTAATAGCACACCTAATTTTAAAACTACCTTGAAATTTTTAGAAGTGCAGCCCACCTTATGATGAGACATCCTATACGGCTCACTGCTCAGAAAAGGTGGCCCATGTCTGGTGTAGGTCAATATTCTTGAACATTTTCAAGACTCTTTTTGCAGTTCAAGAATTAGGTTATAAAATGAAATAATGAAATTATTGTGTACAGTGCTCAGGTGCACTACAACTCATCAAAGGTGCATGTATAGTAGATAGAATAATGTACAAATGTCAGGAAATGTCTCTTTCTCTCTCTCTCTCTCTCACTCTCACACTATCTTTCTCTCTCTCCAGCTCCTCTCTCTCTCTCTCTCTCTCTCTCTCTCTCTCTACCTCCTCTTGGAGGGAGGTGTATTCTGCCAGGTTGCCAGGTTTAAATTCCCCCAAAACACTGTAAATAACTATAGGGCCACTACAACTCCAAAGATGTTAAAGGCATTAGATAGATAGATAGATAGATAGATAGATATATTTCTTTATTTGCTACAAGGGCGCACAAGAAAAGGGGACAATACAAAGACACATGCTGGGGATTTTACATACAGTTGTGTAAAAATATTATTAAAACAAACAAATTTAACAATCGAAATCGCCAATAGGGGGAGGCGTTACAAATGGGCTGTTTAATACCCCGTCGATAGAACAACCCTCAATTCCAGGAGCATGCTGTGCAAGTGGTCCTTTCTTCCTTTTGCTCTCTTCTTCAACCTACAGGTTTATATACAGAGAAGGCCCAATGACTCGGGCCATTTTTGCTACATTCACCCACCTTTCAGTAATTTTACTGGGGTGCAGTGCCTCTCTCTCCACTCTGATTCTCCTTCTAAAGTGGTACCTAAAGAAGGGAATGAGTTGTTGTCCGGAGAGAAAGGCATCTGTCCTCAGTCCTCACAATCTCGTCCACAATATAACCTCTTTTACCATAGCCACTATACAGAGGAAAAGCGCCTCTCTTTCGTTTTTGAAAGAAGTTGGCGGTTTGATCTTTACTATGGACTCGGCAGTCAACTGGATTTGTCCCATACGTGACAGCAGTTGTTCCGCATAGTTCCACAGGTCGGTTACGCTCGGACAGTGTACAATTGCGTGCAGGATGGTTTCAAAGTCTTGCTCGCATCTTGGATACGTCCTCTTGGAAGGATCCGTGCCTGTAGATCTTGTCTCAAACTGGTAGTCCATAGGTCCCGGGCAGAAAGTCCTACCGAACATCTTCGATGCCGAGTCTCTCCGAGCACGTCATCGCACTTGTAACGTACTAACCCTCTGTTGAATGTCGAAGTGGAGTCTCCACTGATTGCTGTGCTCGCTTGACAGAGGAGTGTGATGCCTGAGCGCATTCAATGTGCCAGGCGCCATTTTTCTTCGGTCTCCGCTTGACCCAGGACTGCAGCTCCGTCAGCGAGACAAGTTGCGGGAAGCCCTGTCTCACAAACGGTGCCAACACCGGTTGGTCGGTGAGGAATACCTAGAGATGCCGTAGCCTCAGCGCGTGTTTTCGCATCATCAGCCACGATATTCCCAGCCCTCCGTTGGAAGAGTGCTGACAGCAGACTGATCTCCTCACCAGTGGAGCCTTCTTCTTCCAAAGGAACTGGAAGAGCATGCGTTCCATCTTAGTGAGGTATTGACGAGGACAAGGCACTACGGTCAAGCGGTAGTAGATGACGGATGCTATGAAAGTGTTCGCCACCTCCGCTTGTTCTTTCAAGGATAGTGTGCACTCTGTTCACTTCTGGGTGAGCACAAATACCTTGGCTGTGACCTCGGTCCAGTGTTTCTCCACCTGGAGGTCCGGACCGAACCAGACCCTGAGCAATTTCAGCGGTCCTTCCGTCCAGCGTCGGACGGCATCGGCTTGCTTCTCCATGTTCCGAGTTGCAAACCGACAGACTTGTCTAGGTTCAGTTTTGCTCCTGTGAGCATTTCGTATTCCTGCAGTAAGTTGCCGATCACCCCGATTTCCGAGGTTTTCGACTCCATTACTGACACATCGTTGGCATAAGCCGACGCCGCTTTCCGCAGTCCCGGTTCCAACGGGATGCCCTACAGAAGCTCCAACTTCCGCAGTAGTGGCTCTAGAGTCAATGCGTACAGAATGGAGGAGAGAGGGCATCCCTGTCGAATGGAACGCGTGATTACGAACGGCTCCGATAGGTAGCTGTTCACCTTGACCGTCGAGCAGATGTTGGTGTGCATTGCTTTGATCCAGCCTCTGAAGACGGGTCCGAAACCGGCCGCCTTGAGAACCACTTCCAAGTATCGATGGTCGACCCTATCGAACGCCTTAGACTGATCTAAATTGATCAGAGCCCTACTGAAGCCGGGTTTACACCCCACCCTCTCTATGATGTATCGCATGAGGTGGAGGTTGTCGTGTATGGACCTGGTTGGAATTGCACACGTTTGAGCTTTTCCCACCAGGTTCTCTTCGACAAGCGAAGCCTCGTTGCTAACACCTTGGCCAAAATCTTTAACTCTGTGTTTAGGAGAGTTATGGGCATAAAGTTGCTTAGTTCGTCCCCCTTGTTCTCATCTATCCTGACCAGCATTACTACGCCCCTGCTTGCAGAACTGGGAATTCTCCCGTTCTGCTGCCAGTTGCAGTAGACGGCTTCAAGGACGCCAGAGAACAAGTCCACCATACCTATGAAAAAGTCATAGGGTAGACCATCTAAACCGGGTGATTTACGTTTCCCGTAGCGGCCCAGAGCGTCCCGTATCTCAGTAGCTGTGATTGGTCTTTCGCAGAACTCGCCGTCCATGCTCGAGAGACGTGACAGGACGTAGAGGTATGAACCGAAGTTCATTGCCTTGTTCGGTGCACCGCTCTGCTCGAACAGTTGCACAAAGTGCCACTGAAAGGCCGTGCACATCCGCTTGGAACCAAGTAGCATGCGCCTGTTTTGGTCTTTCAAAGACCAATTCGTGGACTTGTTGCCACTTTTCGCCTCTGTCACTCGGGCCCAGCCAAAACAGCTTTTGCTCCCTCGTTTCCTAGATCACGTGATCTACTCCTGACCACGCAGCCTTCGTGTTTCGCATCGAAGAACTGGTCTAGTGCCGTTCTCGTTGCTAGCACTCTAGCTGTGTTGCCACACCTAAACGCCTCCTCTACCTTGGCTACTAGTTCTGTTTCTGTTTTGTTTTTCTCTAAGGCTAGTTCTTTGCTAAAAGCTATCGACTCTACTGTAATTGTTCTCTTGAGAGAGTACGACCATCCATTGTTGACGATGGCTCCTGTCAACTGTTGCTTAACTAATCTACTTATCCGTTCACTGTAGGCTTTACAGGTCGGTAACAACATGTTCAGCTTCCAGTATTCGGGTCCTTGCCTATGTGTTTTATCATGATTGACTATGCAGGTGACTAGTTTGTGGTCTGACTAGGCAACCATGTACATTTGTGGATAGCTTAACATCTTCTTGTCTCTCTCTCTCTCTCTAATAAAGAACCTATCTAAATACGATCTGTGGTGCAGTCGGGAAATCTAGTTGATTAAAATGTTGAGGTTGTTGCACCACCTCTACTGGGACATGTTCCTACATAGTCCCATCGTCTATCTAGGATACCATCCCAGTCCCCCACCAAAAGCAAGGAGCGAGACGTTCCCAGAAAAGACTCTAGACGCTTAAAGAAGTCTGGCCGTGATTGCCCAGTCGGGGCATAAACGGCCACCAGTCTGAAGGCTCCACCTCCAACACTGTTCACGTCTAGGACTACCAGTCTACCCTCCGGGTCCAAGTGTACTTGCTGTATTTCGAGGTCAGGTTTTTCTGAAACATGACAGCCACTCCCCTTCCACCTCCTGACTGACAGAGATGCGTAGATCTCAATGTCATTGAAAGATGGGGGTTAGTTGCTGCCTGTTGTGGATCCTGGACTCGGTGATGGCTATCACATCCATACCATGTGACCTAAAGTCATTTAAAAGTTGACTCTGTTTCCAGGGCATCCCTAGGCCACGCACATTCACACTTCCAACTCATAAATTAGCCATGTAGGTGAGAAGAGTTGGCGAAAAAGGACGAAAAGATGCACTTACCTTTTCGTTTCCTGGAGATCGGGTTGTTCAATCTCCATTTGGGTGCTGGTGGAAGTGTTTGGTGGGGTGGGGAACATTTTAATAGGACGCAGTTAATAGGTTTTTGACAGGGGTTGCTAACGTCTTGCGAAAATTGTTCTTTTAATTTGTGGTAGGTTTCCATCGAAACCTTTATCAGTTTAAGGTGTGGTTGAGAGTCTGACTTGACAAAAGTTTTCCCCTCAGTTTCTACTTTGGGGTCTTGGGAGATGACCTCCATTAGGTTTCTGTTGTTTGTATTAATGTATGTGTATTGTTGTTTGTTTTTTTGTTGTGTTGTTTTGGTTTGGTGTTCATTTTGTAGTTTTCTTTTTATGGTGGGCATTTGTGTTTGGGGTGGTGTTGGTGTTTGTTTTGCTGTTGAATGTGGTGGTGTTTGTGTTGTTGTTTGTGTTGGTGGTTGTGTGTTCGTGTTGGTGATTGGTGTTTTTGTGGCTTTGAGGTGTCTCTTTTTTTGTTTCTTTGATTTCCGAGGCTCTCCTTCATCTTCATTTGGGGATGGAAAAGTAGCCTCGTCTGACGATGAATCGTCATCAAAAGCGTGCGGTGGGGGTATGTTGTGTGGTGATGGTGTTTTTGTGTGAGTGTTTGTGGTAGTGTTGAATGGAGTGGGATGGGGTGGGACTGTGTTCTTCAGGGGAGTTGTCTGCATTTTTTCTGTTGTTGTTGATTGAGTGGCTGTTTGTTTTGGTGTGTTTGCTTGTTTTGTGTGGTGCTGTTGTTGTTGTGGTGGTGGCGGTGGTATTGGTGTTAGTGTTAGTACGAATATTTTGGGGGATTGTTTTTTTAAGTTTGTCTGTAAAGGGCAGGAGGCCTTTAAATGTGATGTACTGTTACATCGAAAGCAGTATGGCCTCTTTCCTTCAGTTGAAATGTTTATGTGGCTGTTTTTATCCACCGGTACTCTTTCGTGTATTTTGGAGATTCTCTCCGGCCTCATTTGCACCAGAATCTCCAAATTTGTACCAGACCACGTGTGTCTGGTTGATTTTTTTATGGAGAGGATGGTGTCCTCTTCCTCCTCTAAAAATCCTGCCAAAATCCACCAAATATTAATATTTGGTGGTATGTTCAAAATTTTTCCCAGGTAAGTAGCGAAAAAGGTGTACTTATTGGAACTTATTGGCATTACTGAATATTTCTGTGCGAGGGCCTTGCTTTTGAGGAGCACCAAAATGCTTCCATACTGTCTGGCCCTCTGCATAAAGTCTATATCCGGCAAAACCTCCTTCAACGTTGTTTCTATTTCCCCTTGACTGAGGAATGCCAGCTTTCTTGTCTCATTTGAAACAGTTCTGAAGGTTTCATTTCTTGGGGTGAGTTTATCTTAAACCCAACTTTTTCTTCGAAAATTACAAATTTTTTTGCTTCAGAAAGCAATTGTCTCGCATTGGAGATATCAAGATTCTTGAAGTCTTGTTTGTGCAAATGTTTTTTTTTTTTTTTGTGGTGCTCTTCTTGTTGTGGTTGTCACTTTTTTCGTTGTCACTTTTGTCTGTTATAAGCTGTGTGGTCCATTCAGCGTTCCTTCTACTAAGCTAGCCATTATCGATAGCAAAAATATTAATTTTTTTGAAATTTTTTCAAATAAAATTTCCGCCCCACTGGGGCGGAAAATGAAATTACCGCCCAGCTGACAATTCAGCCTGGGGGTTAATCTACGAAGCAATATATTTTTTACGAAGCAATATATTTTTTAACAAAAAGTTCCTGTTTTTTGCATATAAAATTAACAAAAAACTTACAAGCGAAATGGCACACATCAACACTATCCGAGATAGATAGATAAATAGATATATTTCTTTATTAGCCACAGGGGCACAAAAGAAGGGGACAAATACAAAGGGGGAAGTTTACATACAATAAAAACGTGTAAAATGTTATCACAGATGGAATTTAAAAGTTAGTCGATTTTCCCCAATAGAGGGAGACAGTTTATATGGGTAACACATACCCCCGAAAAAAAATGTGCAACCCTCATCTCCAGGAGTACGAAGAGCTTGTACTCCTTTCCTCTCCTCCTCCTTTTCCTCAACCTACAGGCTGATATAGAGAGAAGGCCCATTCACTCGGGCCATTCTCGCCACTTTCACCCACCTTTCATAAAACTTGCTGGGGTACAGCACCTCTCTCTCCATCCTGATTCTTCTTCCAAAGTGGTATTTGAAAAAAAGAATCAGTTGTTGGCCGGAGAGAAAGGTGTCTGACCTCAGCCCTTTCAACCTTGTCCACCATACAACCTCTTTCGCCATAGCTATCACACAAAGGAAAACCGCCTCTCCTTCGTTTTTGAAGGAGGGTGGCGGTTTGATCATGACAATGGACTCGGTGGTCAACTGGATTGGTCCCACCCGCGACAATAGTCGTTCTACATAGCCCCACAGGTCAGTGACGCCCGGGCAGTGTATGAATGCGTGCGCGACGGTTTCTTCGTCTCGCACGCACCTTGGACAGATCTTTTTTGCAGGGTCCCTGCTCGGGCGCCCATGTCTGTAGAGCTTGTCTCGAACTGGTAGAGCTCCTCGGTAGCACTGCCAGGCCAGGGACTTTTGGAAGTTGTCCATCGGTCCCGGGCGGAAAGTCCTACCGAACAGACTGGCCAGTTCATCTTCCTCTACGCCTAGAGTTTCACCGAGCGCGTCGTCGCACTTGCTGCGGATCAACCCTCTATAGAATGACGAAGTGGAGTCTCCACTGATCGCCGGGTCCGCCTGCCAGAGGGCTGTGAGCGCCTGAGCACATTTGATGTGCCAGTCGCCCATTTTCCTCGGTCTTTGCTTGACCCAGGACTGCAGCTCGGTCAGCGAGACGAGTCGTGGGAAGGCTCGCCTCACGAACGGGGCCCACACCGGTTGTCCGGTGAGGAATACGTAGAGATGCCGCAGCCTGAGCGCGTGTTTGCGCATCGTCAACCACGGCATCCCCAGCCCTCCGTTAGAAGGGTGTTGGCAGCAGATGGATCTTCTCACCAAAGGAGCCCGCCTCTTCCAAAGGAATTGGAAGAGCGCGCGTTCCATTTTGGCGAGCGTTTTGGCTGGACAAGGCACGACGGTCAAGCGGTAGTAGATGGCGGACGCTATAAAAGTGTTCGCCACCTCTGCTCGACCTTTCAAGGATAGTTTGCACTCGGCCCACTTCTGGGTGAGTGCAAACACCTTGGCCGCGTCACTTCGTTCCAGTTCTTCTCCACCTGGAGGTCCGGACCAAACCAGACCCCGAGCTGCTTTACCGGTCCTTCCGTCTAGCGTCCGACGACGCCATCGGAAGGCATCGGTTTGCCTCTCCACGATCCGAGTTGCAAACCGATGGACTTGTCCCGGTTCAGCTTCGCTCCTGTGAGACTTTCGTATTCCTTCAGTAAGGTGCCGACTTCCTCGATTTGCGAGGCGCTCGACACCATTACTGTCACGTCGTCGGCGTAGGCCGACGCCGCTTTCCGCAGTCCCGGTTCCAGAGGGATGCCCTGCAATAGCTCCAACTTCCTCAGTAGTGGCTCGAGAGTCAGTACGTACAGAAGGGAGGAGAGAGGGCATCCCTGTCGAATGGATCGCGTAATATGGAACGGCTCCGAAAGGTAGCCGTTCACCTTGACCCTTGAGCAGATGTTGCTGTTGAGCATTGCAGCAATCCAGCCCCTGAACACGGATCCGAAGCTTGCCGCCTCGAGCACCGCATCCAGGTAACGATGGTCAACCCTATTGAAAGCCTTAGACTGATCCAAGTTGATCAGGGCCCCACCGAAGCCGGATTTACACCCTACCCTCTCTATGATGTATCGCATGAGGTGGAGGTTGTCGTGTATGGACCTGGTCGGGATTGCGCATGTCTGCGCTTCTCCCACCAGGTTCTCGACGACAAGAGCCAGCCTCTTTGCCAACACCTTGGCCAAAATCTGTAACTCTGTGTTTAGCAGAGTTATGGGCCGGAAGTTGCCTATGTCATCCCTCTTATTCTCGTCCTTCCTGATTAGTGTGACTACGCCCCTGGTCACAGAACTGGGAATTCTCCCGTTCTGTTGCCAGTTGCAGTAGACCGCTTCCAGGAGACCGGAGAATAAGTCCGGCATTGCTACGTAAAATTCGTAGGGTAGACCGTCGATACCTGGAGATTTGCGTTTCCCGCATTGGCTCAGCGCGTCCCCTATCTCAGCGGCTGAAATCGGCTTTTCGCAGAACTTTGCCTCGCTGTCCGAGAGTCGCGGTAGGCCGTCGAGGTATGGACCGAAATCCATATCCCCTCCCGGCGCGCCGCCCCGCCCGAACAGTTGAGCAAAGTGCCGTTGAAAGGCCGCACACATCTGCTTCAGCTCACGTATCACGCGTCCGTTTTGGTCCTTCAAAGACCGAATCGTGGACTTGTTGCCACTTTTTGCCTCCGTCACTTGGGCCCAGCTAACAGCTTTGGTTCCCTCGTTTCCCAGAGCACGTATTTTGCTTCTGACAACGGAGCCCTCCTGCTTTGCGTCGAAGAACTGGTCCAAGGCCGTTCTCGTTGCTAGCACGCTGGCTACGTTGCCACTTCTAATTGCATCTTCTACTTTATCTACCAGTTCCTTCTCGGTTCTATTTCTATCTAACGCTAATTCTTTACTAAAAACTAACGAGTCTAATCTAACTGCCCTCTTCAGAGAGTACCACCATCTGTTGTTGACAATGGCCCCTGTCAAGTGCTGTTTAACTAAAGTGCTAATCCGTCTACTGTAGGCTTTGCTTGTCGGTAACGACAAGTTCAGCTTCCAGTAGCCGGGTCTATGGGTTCTATCAAGGTTGGCCATGCAGGTCACTAGTTTGTGATCTGAATAGGCAACCATGAACATTTGTGGACAGCTTAACATGTCCCTATCCTTATTTCTAACTAGAACCTATCTAGGTACGATCTAGATGTTCCGCTGATATTAGTCCACGTCCACAGTGGCACAGTCGGAAAATCTAGTCGATATCTATCGGCCAGGTCAAATCGGTCGATTAACTGTTTGAGGCTGTTACACCCCCCTTTATCGGGACATGCTCCCACATAGTCCCAACGTGCATCTAGGATTCCATTCCAGCTCCCCCCCCCCCCACTAAAAGCAAGGAGCAGGACGTTCCCAGAAAAGTCTCTAGACGTTTGAAGAAGTCTGGCAGCGGTGTCCCGGATGGGGCATATGCGGCCACCAGCCTAAGGCTCCACCTTCACTACCGTCAACGTCTAGGACCACCAGTCGACCCTCCGGATTCAGATGTACCGTCTGTGTTACGAGGCCCAGGTGTTTCCGCAGCAAAACGGCAACCCCGCCCACACACCCCGGCCGACAGAGAGATGCGTAGATCTCAAAGTCATTGAATATGGGAGCCAGCTGTCGCTCGCTGTGGATCCTGGACTCGCAAATGACTACTACATCCATACTGTGCGACCTGAGGTCGTTTAAGAGTTTGCCCTGTTTCCAGGGCATCCCCAGGCCGCGTACATTCACACATCCAACTCTTATATTGGCCATGTTGGTTCTGAAAAGTTAAAAGGAGAAGAAAACACTCACCTCTTCGTCTCCCGGGGACCAGGCCGCACGTTTTCCATGAGGGTGTTAGAGGGGTTGTCTGGGTGGATGGTGGTTTCCGGTAGTGGGGACGGAGATGTTTGGTGGGGTGGGGGTGTCCGAGGTGAGGGTGGGGAAACTTTTTAAAAGGACGCGGTTAATGGGTTTAACACAAGGATTACCCACGTCCTTAGGAAAGTTTTCCTTTAAAGACTTATAGTGTCCGTAGGGATCCTAATCATCTTTAAATTAGGTTTGTCTACACAGTTCGAAAAAGTTTTCCCTTCGGTTTTCACCGAAGGGACGTTGGAGATGACCTCCATTAAAGTTTTGTTTTTACTCTTTATGTATGTGTAATGTTCTTGTTGTGTTGCGGTGGTTTTTGTCTGTTGTTCTTGTGGGAGCTTTCGTTTTGTTGTAGGTGTTTGTGTTTGGAGTGATGTCGTGGTTTTGTTTTCGGGACGGGGAGTTTTTGTTTGTAATGTTTGTGTTGTTTGTGTTGTTTGTGTTGGTGGTTGTATGTTTGTAGTGATGTTTCTTGTTTTTTTGTTCTTGTGGTGTCTTTTCTTCTTTCTTTTCGAACGGAGAGGCTCTCCCTCATCGTTACTTGGTGATGATGTGGGGGCCTCGTCCGTTGTGGTGTCTGTGTTATTTGGAAGGGGTATGTTTTTGGGAGCTGTTGTGTTTGTGGGTGTTTTTGCAGTGGTTTTAGGTGGAGTGGGGTTGGGTGGGACTGTGCTTGCAGGTTGGTTTGTTGTTCTTGTTTTGGTTGTTGTTGTTGTTGTTGTTGTTGTTGTTGTTGTTGTTGTTGTTGTTGTTGTTGTTGTTGTTGTTGTTGTGGTGGTGGTGGTGGTGGTGGTGGTGGTGGTGGTGGTGGTGGTGGTGGTGGTGGTGGTGGTGGTTGTGTTGTTGTTTTGGGTGTTGGCAGTAGTGCCTCTTTTTTTTTTAGTTAACTGAGGACAGTAAGCCTTTAGGTGACCACTGCTTAAACAGTGGTAACATGAAGGCCGCCTACCCTCAACAGAAATGTTTATGTGTGAAATTCCATCCTGAGGCACACGGGGTATTTTAGCTATCCGTTCTGGCCTCATTTGGACCAGAACTTCCATGCTTGTACCATTGAATGTGCCTCTGGAGGACTTTCCCACCGAAATGATGGTGTCTTCGTCGAAATCGATGAAGCCAGTTAGAATCCACCAGACGTTTACATTTGGTGCAATGTTCGAAATTTTTATTTTTTGTGTTCTTTTTCCCATATATGTGGGGAAAAGGGTGTAAAGGGGGGACACAATCTGTAAAGAGGGGACACAATCGGCGATACAGAATATTTTTGTGCTGTCAATTGGTCTTTCAACAACACAGAAATGCTTCCAAAAAGTTTCCCTTTTTGGATGAAGGCAATATCCTTCATGGAATTCTTCAGAACCAGTTCAATATCGTTTTGGGATAATTGAACTGGTTTTTTCGACACATTTGAAACCGTCCTAAAAATTACTGTTTTTAGAACAGTTTCTCTGCGTAACTGTTGAGGAGAAGTGATGCTGAAAGCACCACTCTCACCAAAAGTTACGTACTGTTTTGCATCGCTTAACATTTCCCTAGCATTGGAAATGTCAAGGTATGTAAACAGTTCCGTCTTTTGGACGGTTTGAGCAAAGGAAATCTTTTCCTTGTTCGTGGGGTTGTTCGTGTTGCTGTTGTTGTTGGTGGTGTTGTTGTTATCATTGTTGTTGTTGGTGGTGGTGGTGGTGTTGTTATCATTATTGCTGTTGTTGTTCTTGTTGTCATTATTGTTGTTGTTGTTGTTGTTGTTGTTGTTGTTGTTGTTGTTGTTGTTGTTGTTGTTGTTGTTGTTGTTGTTGTTTATATTTTGCATGCTATTGGTGTTTGTGTTAGTGTTGATGTTACAATCAACGTCTGACATCGTGTTTTCAAAACTGACGACATTTTCGATGTCTTTCAATGAGGTGGTGAAAGGAGGAGACTGCGAGCTTAACACTCTTACCGCCTCTCCACCACTTCTAGTTATGAACGCAGCGTTCATGACTGAATATAGATAAATGGGTTTATTGGTATGCACGTGTTTGCATGTGCACATGTGGTTATGTGTATGTTTGTATATGTGCATGTTTGCATATATCTGAATGTGTGTAAGCACGATTGTGTTAGTGTGTGTGTACGTGCATATATGTATCTGTATACATATATATGTATGTGTGTATACATGCATATATGTATCTGTATGTGTATCTATAGATATGTGTGTGTCCATTCATATATGTAAGTTGGTGTATGCAAACATATATGTAACTCTGCCTTTGTATGTATCTGTGTGTATGTATGTGTATGTGTGTAGCTGTGTCTGTGTGTTTGTTATGTGTGGGTTTGTTAGGTGTGTTTGTTATGTGTGTGCATGCATATATGTGTGTGTGTATGCATATATGTATGTGTATGCATATATGTAGCTGTATATGTTTGTGAGTGTGTGTGTGTCAGTTTTTACAGAATTTGATTAGCATATTACAATTATATATTTTTGGCTTTGCAGAAATTCTTTTGATGTTCAAAGATTTTGTAGGAAAATGGATTATATAAAGACTAAGTTCTCTTGCATCAAGAAATAAATATTGAAGAAAACGGTTGTGTGAATATATGTATGTCGTGAAGATGGGGGTGAAACATGGCTGAGAGGTTATGAAATTGGATTAATTTATATCTATGAAGTCTTAGGTTTGATCCCACCGTGTGGTATTTTGGAAAAACTGTCTTCTTCTATACTCTTCTGTTGAGCCAAACCTTTAGAGTGAAACTAGATAGACAGAGTCTATGTGGAAGCCCATTGCAACGACTGTATGTATAATTCAAAGGGTCATATATACTGTCATCATCATGATCATCATCATCGCTGTTTAAGGTACTTCTTTCCATGCTGGCATACTCTGTCATGATGATTCTGCAAAGGATTACATTGAAGGTACACATGTCTGTGGAATACTCAACCATTTATACATTAATTTCATATACAGGTTGTTCCATTGATCAAGGGTTATGACCTTACTACTCTGACTAAGCCATAACAAACCTTTCCCACTCTCTAAACTCATATCTTACAGCCTCATTCCGTTGTGTTGTGAGTGTCACACTCGGCGTAGACTATATATTGCTATAGATAAACTGACAATTGACATTGCTATCTTCTTGGTGCTGGATTGCCAGTATCAGTAGAGTGTCAGACATCATGCTTTGCAGTATAGAGTTATGGCCCTTTATGTTCTGAATTCAAATCCCGCCGAGCTTAATTTTGCCTGTCATCCTTACGGGGTCGATAAAATAAAGTACCAGTAATGCACTGGGATAATTGCTGGTCTTGTACCAAAAGTAGAAACAATTATTGCCATGCTTCGTGGCATAGAGTTACGGCCCTTTGCGGTCTGAGTTCAAATCCTGCCGAGGTTATGGGGACGATAAAATAAAGCACCAGTAATGCACTGGGGTCAATTTAATCAACTTTCCCTACCCCAACAAAAAGAATTGCTGGTCTTGTGCCAAATGTAGAAACCATTACTGCTACTGTTGTTGTTGGTCATGAAAGAATTATAGGTTGGTACTGGTAGGTGATGTTAGGGATTGTGGTGGTGTTACTGTTGGTGGTAGTAGTAGCTGTAGTATTGTTGTTGATGGGTCTCATGACAATTCTCATAGAGTTAACCTATGACCAAATGCATTTCAGTCATCTTTTCAATGTTTCTTATGCCTTTTCTTTGATTTTTAGGATAGTAGAGTGGCTAGATGGGTGGTTGGGTGTGATTTGAGGGTAATCTGTTATTATTTTCCTTTCCATTGACAGAACTTTTACAAATACACTCATATACACACATATACACAGAGCACAGTGATATAATTGCTTACATATATATTGTCTCCCAAGAAAATATACACGGATATACAGACCTGTCAACTCTCCTTGTCCAACGGGGAGATCTCTCATGCACTTTAGGTGGGTGAGAGATGTCTTCTCTTGTGAAAATGGGTATAGTTTTCATTTATGTAAAATCTCTTCATTTTGCCTTATTTCTCCCCATTTTTTGAGCACTCTTTTTCGTGGATTTTTGGAAGTTGGCAGGTCTGAATATTTATACACATATACACAAAGTAAAAAATGTTTATAGTGATACATAAGCAAACACATAGACAAAGCATATACAATATATTTTTGTAGTAATGCAATCACACATAAGCATAGATACTGTGTATATATGTTAGTTTAACCCTTTAGCATTTACCTATTCTCCTTCCTACATATTAGGACTTTAGTCTTAGAAAAGTTAATTTTAAGGCCTTTTGATTCTAGGCCATGCTTCCATGTTTTGAATTTCTTCTCTAGTTCAGCCATTGATTCGGCTATGAGCGTTAGATCATCTGCGTATAGAAGTTCCCATGGGCAGCCGGTCTTGAACTCCTCCGTTATAGCTTGGAGGGCGATAATAAATAGGAGGGGGATAAGGACGGAGTCCTGATGAACACCAACTTTTACGCTAAACTCCCCACTATATTCGTTGTTAATTCTGACCTTGCTGACTGTTTCTTTATACATGGCTTGTATAGCTCTCACAAGCCATTCATCTACACCTAGTTTTCTAAGAGCCCACCAGATAATGGAGCGGGGGGACTCTGTCAAAGGCTTTCTCTAGGTCTACAAAAGCTAAGTAGAGGGGTTTACTTTTAGCTAGGTACTTCTCCTGTAGTTGTCGTACAATGAAAAGAGCGTCTGTGGTACTTTTACCTGACACAAACCCGAACTGCATTTCATCTAGATCAGTTCGCTCTCTGATTAGTTGCGCTATTACTTTTTCTGTGACCTTCATGATCTGGTCAATTAATTTAATGCCTCTATAGTTTCCCCTATCTAAGGCGTCTCCTTTACCCTTGTAGCAGTTAATGATGATGCTGCTGCTGCTACGCCAGTCCTTTGGTACGACCCCATTCTGTATGACTTGGTTTACTATCCGGGTGACCATAGTGTGTCCCACCACCGTTCCAGAGGCTTTCAGCAATTCAACAACTATCTCCGAAGGCCCAGCCGCCTTGCCCGTCTTCATATCTTTGATTGCCTTACTTATTATACTACCTTCAACTTGCACTGCTGGTCCCTCTATTGGATCGATGTGGGGAGGCTGTCTTTCTCCCATTTATTCTCCTCATTTAGTAGCCTTTCCTAGTGACACTTCCAAGCTACCTTCTTATCAGTGTCAGTGATGGCAAGTACACCATCATCATTACAGACACACTTCTCCCCGACAATATCACGGTTCTCCTTGACACAATGCCTAGCAATCCTGAACACCTCACGTTTTTGGTCCTCGCGTTGTGGAACATGCTTGAACTTTCTTTCCTCTGCTTCCCTTATTGCGAAGTACACTTGTCTTCTAGCTTCCCTCCTGGCCACTTGATAGTCTTCTCTACTTCCCCCCATCCCGCCATACTTTCCAGGCCTGGTTTTTGGCCTTGATCGACTCCTCCACATTACTGTTCCACCACCAAGTTACTCTCCTCCTGCCTATAGGTCTGCTCCAGCCACAGATTTCATCTGTCACCTTCAGCAGGTTAGCTTTCCGGAATACCCACTGTTCCTCTATATTGTACGACTCTAATTGCTCTTCCTTACTGTCAAAAGCATCAAGTAATATGCTTTTAAATTTATTACTGGCTGTGGGGTCCTTTAACCTCCATATTTTTCTCCTAAGGATAATCCTCCTCTGTTGTCGAGTACGTCTAGTCCTGACTATGAGGTCGCTAACTATGAGGCTATGTTGGGAGGTGCATTCTTCATGGGGGAGGGATTTAGTGTTTACAACAGACACTCTGTCCCGTCTTCTGGTAAGGATATAATCTACCTGGCTTGTGTGTTACCCGGATCTATAGGTGATCAAGTGATTGTCTCGTTTTTTTTTAAGTTTGTATTACAGATAGTTAGATTATTTGCGTCACAGAATTCCAGGATTCTGGAGCCTTCCTCATTTCTAGTACCAAACCCATAGCCTCCATGGATTCCGTCATAGCCGTCACAGTGTTGTCCAACGTGACCATTTAGGTCGCCAGCAATAATTATATAGTCACTGTCGGTTATTTGGGAGGTATTGAGCATTAACGTCTCATAGAATCTGTCTTTTATAACGCCAGGCAGTCCGGATTGTGGTGCATATGCAGATATTATTGTCACAGTAGTTCTATTGAGGACAAGTCTTATTTTAATTATTCTGTCGTTCACTCTATTTACGTCTATTATCTTATCTGCCCACTTTTCTGCTACCATGGTACCAACTCTGAAGTTTTGGATTGCGTTTGGTGGGAAGGACAGGGAGCAGAGAGGGGTGAGGGGGATTGGGCTATGTTAGCCGTCCGCGGCCTAAATAAAGAGGAGGAGGCCTTGCATTCTCGTCCGGCAGCATGAGCTGAATTTGTCTTTATCTTTGGCATTGTCACTGAGTGTCCAGATTTTTTTCAGACTCTCCAGAATTCCGTACTCCATCCATCATATCGAAAGGCAACCAGGTCTAAATTTAAGAAGTAATAATATAGGCCGCTGACTTATGATTGGTCCAAATAATAATGGTGGTGACTGCGGGTAGGGGGATGGGATCTAGTGTAGTTAGCGAGAAGGTTATAAACTAAAATCCACGAAATTTTTGCCATAATTGAACGAGCATATAACTGTAATAAGGGAAAAATTATGGGATTTTAAAATACAAGAAGATTATTGAACGATCAGACAGAATTATCGAATAGCATTGAAAAAGAAAAGGTTGTATTCCGGACGATATGATACAGGTAGATGAATGGACCAGGTAAACATGGAGAGACGAGAAAATAGGAATTCGTACATTACATTTCACAGAAGAGCGAGCGAGTGATAATATACATATATATATTTATACACACTCATATATATATATATATATATATATATATATATGAGTGTGTATAAATATATATATATATATATATATATATATATATATATATATATATATATATATATATATATATATATGTGTGTGCATTGGCCTTGCAATCGAAAGGTTGTGAGTTCAATTCTCAGACCAGGTGATGTGTTGTTTCCTTGAGCAAGACACTTTATTTCACATTGCTCCAGTTTACTCAGCTGTAGAAATGATATGATAGGGACTGGAGTCCTATCATTCCACTGCAAAGTGGTCGTGTAGGTGCCACGGAAAAAAGCACCCAGCCCACACTGTAAATGAGGTTGGTGTTAGGAAGGGCATCCAGCTGTAGAAATCAAGCCAGAATCAGTTCCCGTCCCACCCTTGCAAGCAGGGAAAAGCAGATGTAAAATGAAATGATGATGATGAAATGATATATATCCTACACTGAGAAATAACACTAGCCTTATTCTTTACCTCTCTCAACAGAACCTATATAAAAATAAAAATGATTGAAAACTACGATCAATGTTCAAAAATCAATGGAACAATGAATTGATTTCTACTAAACCAGAAACTAGAAGAAAAATTGTTGTTTACTCACATCACAAACACATATGTAGGTGTGTTTGAGTGTGTATACTATATATCTATATATATACATGTATATATATATAAGTTTATCCCAGGTTCAATCGGAGGTAACCACAGAAAATAAGGTACTCAATACATAGCAGAGTATAAATATTGAATATAGAAATGGCTTCTACAGGACTAGAACTGTTTCATTCGGGAGAATGATGATTTCTCCCGAATGAAACAGTTCTAGTCTGTAGAAGCCATCTCTCTCTCTCTATATATATATATATATATACAATGAAATTCCATTATAACGAAATTCACAGGGTACAAAAAAGAATTTGTTGTAATGAAAAATTCTTTATAATGAGATTGACCTGAAACATCGAGCATGTGGCTGAAGATTAAAAAAATTTTGTTATACTGAAAAATTTGTTAAAATGGTATTCGTAATAACAGAATTTTACCTGTTTATATCTTATTATCTCATCATCTCATCATCATCATTGTTTAACATCCATTTTCCACATTAGCATGGGTTAGACAGGTTGTCCCGTTTGAGGCAAGTTGTGTCAGGTGACGATGTCTTTCTCATATAGAACTGTTTCTGGCTTACTTTCTACAGTTGGATGCCCTTCTTAACATGGAGGTGTCACAACAACAAAAGCACCCAGTCCACACTGTAAAGTCGCCGTGTAGGCGCCATGGAAAAAAAGCACCCAGCACTCAATATAAATGAGGTTGGTAGGAAGGGCATCCAGCTGTAGAAATCAAGCCAAAATCAGTTCCCATATGAGCAAGACAAGGTCACCCGGCCTAACATCGCCCACAACAGGACAACCCGTCTAACCGATGCTAACGTGGAAGAACGGACGTAAAACGGTGATGATGATGCGTGTATATGCAAAAGGTAAACAGAAATAACAAAAAAAATGACACAGTACAATGAAGAAATATATTAGTTTTACGCTTGATATAGTAGGAAAAGAGTCTTAATGTTTCGGACACTAGTCCTTCATCATAAAATAGAATGAGAAATTAAAAGAGAAATAGAATGATAGAGGAGAATGAGCAGTGGCAAAAACGAAAAAAATTTCTTTGATAAAAAAACAGGTCTATTCAGGTTGCTATCTCTTACATATATATATATTTCTGTTTGCTTTTGGCATCATTATCATTATCATCATCGCCATTTTACGTCCGTTCTTCCACGCTAGCATTGGTTAGACGGGTTGTCCTGTTGTGGGCAGTGTCCAGTCGGCTGACCTCGTCTTGCTCATACGGGAACTGATTCTGGCTTGATTTCTACAGCTAGATGCCCTTCCTAACACCAACCTCATTTACAGTGAGTGCTGGGTGCTTTTTTTCTGTGGCACCTGCACGTCAACTTTACAGTGTGGGCTGGGTGCTTTTTTGCCATGGTACCTCCACGACCACTTTGCAGTGGGAGGGTGTGGGGGCATATTGTCTATATGCTTCAGTTTCGGCTTGTATCCGTGGGAAGTCGGGTCTTCTGTATTACTGCATGTGTCATCGCCTTTGAGAGGTGCAATTGGGTAAGGTCGGCTTTTATCACCTCATCCCAGGTCTTCCTGGGTCTCTCCACTGCACGGCTTCCATCGACTACTAGTGCTCTGCACCTTTTTTTGCAGCTGTCATCCTTCATACACATCACATGTCCATACCAACGCAACCTCCTCTCTTGCACACAGCATTTGATTCCTCTTATGCTCAGTCTCTCTCTCAATTCGCTTATGCTTTGCCGTTCGTGTATATTACTATTACACATCCATCAGAGCATGCAAGCTTCATTTCTTTCTAATCTACGCAAGTCTTCTACACACAACACCCAGGTCTCACTACCATGTAACATTGGTATTCGTATGCATGCATCATACAGTCTGCCTTTCATTTTGAGGGAAAAGCCTTTTGCAGCTAGCAGTGGCAGTAGCTCCCTGAACTTCTTCCATCCCATTCTTACTGTACTTCAGAACACCCACCTCTGCTGCTAATTTGGTCACCTAGGTAGCAAAAGCTGTCTACTGTTTCTACAGAGCCCTCCCAGAGTTTGGTGGTGCTTGTTTCCTGTGGCTGTTTGCTGCTTGTTGTCCTGGTGCAGTTGCTACATGTAAAGCCTACATTCTTAGCTAAGCTTCCTGAGATCTCATTATATCTCTTGTGTACCCATTGTTTGCATTTGAGGCAGAGGATAGAGTTCCTACCTACACCTTTCCTACATACTGAGCAAGGCCATTTCCCTGAGGGGGTCTGGGTTCTGTTTTCTCGTCTACTTATGCGGAATATATATATATCCATGTCTGTATGTAATATATTGATATATATATATATATATATATATAACTAATGTATATCACCACCATTATCATCATCATCATCATTTATCATCTATTTTTCCACACTTGTTTGGGCTAGACAGGTTATCACTTTATGAAACAAATCAGGTTAGGTGATCAAAATATATATCTGTATTTTGGCTTAATTTCTACAACTGGATGTCCTTCCTAATGCTAAACACATTACAGTGAGGATTGAGTGCTTTTTATTGTGACATCAAAACAACCACCTCATAGGGTAGACTGGGTGCTTTTTCTTTGTCACCAGCATGACCATATTACAGGGTGGACAGGGCATTTTTTTTTTCATGTTACCAACACAACCACCTTATAGGGTGGACTACAGTGTAAATTGAAAAACAGTGTAAAAGAAAAACGGGTCTATATAGAGAAAAACACCCCCCATTGTGAATAACATAGTATAAGCACTCTGTGTTCAGCTTTGCATGATTATATGTTCAAATCTTGTCTCATTAGATGCATAATGGGAGCAACCAATGATATAGAGAATATTTTTCTTATAACCTAGTTCAACTATATATATACATATATACACACACCTATATATATATATATATATATATATATATATATATATATATATATATACAATATTAAATAAATGGAAACTATATTTATAAAACCATATTTATTTCATTATATATATTTCAGGGATATCATATTAACAATATGCTATGCCTTCCTCAGACAAAATACAATACAAACAGTTTTATAGATAAATAGATTTGACATACCATAACAACATCGACTTGTATTTGAAAAAGTTGAACTGGCAGTTCAACTTTTTCAAATACAAGTCGATGTTGTTACGGTATGTCAAATCTATTTATCTATAAAACTGTTTGTATTGTATTTTGTCTGAGGAAGGCATAGCATATTGTTAATATGATATCCCTGAAATATATATAATGAAATAAATATGGTTTTATAAATATAGTTTCCATTTATTTAATATTGTAAATATACTCCAAATACTTGTCGAGTACTTTTATATCAGTTATAAATATTTACTAGTTGTAACCCAACAATTTAAATATAACTTTCCATATATATATATATATATATATATATATATATATATATATATATATAAAAGAGGCATTAAGCTTAACTTATCTTAACAATGAAAATAGTGAACTAGCACAGTATAACCTTATATATATATATATATAGAGAGAGAGAGAGAGGGGGGAGAATATGATTAACAATAACAACAGTAACAGCAAAACATGATCTTTTACTTCATCTTCTTCTTCACCACATTTCTAACCTAATTTCTCAAACACCTTCAATGTAGAACAAGTTATGAGTAATTGTGATAAACAGGTAGTACAACAGAAGAGGTATCTTTATGGTCGTTTGATCTGCTAGAAGTAGCAGCTAAATCTCATGTCTTAAAAACATTGTTTAATGGGGATTATGATTGAAAAAAAGCATCAATGCCAACAGAAAAAAAAATATGTGATAGTCATGCCTGGAATGTCTTTGACCAGGGTCGACCTGGGGAAAAAATTGACAGAAAGAGCCTCTGAGTTGTCACCAGACCAGCAAGAAATATTAAGCAAAATCACCACCACCACCATCATGACCAACTACCAAAACCATAACTACCACCACCTCCACCAACACTACAAAAGCCATCACCACTAAAAAAGAACCCACAACTACAAAAAACACCACTACTACCAAACCCTTCACCACTACCCCAACCACCCACACCATCACAACCAAATCTACTACCATGAAAATCATCACCACCACTTCCAACACCAGGTGAAAGGTTTGGTAGTAGTGGTGGTTTTCCTAGTTATCGGTTTTATATATATGTATATTTATATATCTATGCATATATATATATATATATATATATATATATATATATCATCATCATCATCATCATCATCAGGTTTAGTGTCCGTGTTCCACACTTGCATGGGTTTGGACGGGGGTTTTCCCACTTGAGGCAAGAGTGATTTTCTTGCTCGCATAGGACTGTCTGGCAGGTTTTCTACAGTTGGATGCCCTTCCTAACACCAACCACATTTACAGTGTGGGTCTGGGAGGTTTTTACCGTGTTGCCTACACGGCCACATTTACAGCGTGGACTGTGTGTTTTTTTGTCGTGACACCTACACGATCTCATTTGTTTCGGCCTGGATGTTGTGGGACCAACATAACTTTACATTGAAAGGGGCGGTGTGGATGGGGTGGAGGTGGTGGGACGGGGGGGTGTTTTGATAGAGATGCCTACTGACTGTAGTAGGTTTTTACTTTGTATTTAGGTAAGGCGGGTCTTCTCTATTACTGAGTACCGCCAAAGGTCTCGGTCCAGTGACATTGTCTTGGAGAGGTGTAAGCGTGTGAGGTCGGAATTTATCAGCTCGTCCCATGTTTTTCTGGGTCTGCCTACTCCGTGGCTACCGTCTATCTTTATTGCCCTGCACTTTGTTATACAGCTGTCGTCTTTCATGCGCATCACATGACCGTACCAACGTAGCCTTCTCTCGAGTAAACAACATCTGATCCCTCTTATTTCTAATTTTTTTCCTTAGTTCGTTTATGCTTTGCCGTTCACATATATTACTATTGCACATCCAGCGGAGCATGCAAGCTTTGTTCCTCTCTAGTCTGCGTATATCCTCTGCACACAATGCCCAGGTCTCACTGCCATGCAGCATTGCTGTTCGTATGCAGGCATCGTATAACCTGCCTTTCATTTTTAGGGAGAACCCTCTAGCGGCTAATAGTGGTATAAGCTCTCTGAACTTTTTCCATCCAGTTCTGACTCTATATATATATTATATATATATATACGTTATTCCGGGTTGAATCGGAGGTAACCACAGTAAGTAAGGTACTCAATACATAGCAGAGTATAACAGTTTTAATATAGAAGAGATTCTACAGGACTAGAACTGTTTCATTCATTAGAAATGAATCACTGATTCCTGATGATTTCTAATGAATGAAACAGTTCTAGCCCTGTAGAATCTCTTCTATATTAAAACTATATATATATATATATATATGAAAGACGTAAAATAAGAAAATTATAAAAATTTACTTACTTACTAAAATTTCACTCCAACTAATTAGTTTCTGAAAGGGAATAAACATGGTTTCCGATTGGAACAACATGGAGAAATATCCTTTCGTCATCAAGGAGATCTGATCTCCCTGATGACGAAAGGATATTTCTCCATGTTGTTCCAATCGGAAACCATGTTTATTCCCTTTCAGAAACTAATTAGTTGGAGTGAAATTTTAGTAAGTAAGTAAATTTTTATAATTTTCTTATTTTACATCTTTCATATAATTGTTCTGCATCCCCTTGCATTGAACCACAAAGTTACTAAGACAAAACCTATATATTTGCTAGCATAGGTATACATCTGTATATATATGTTGGTAGATATACTAATTCTTTATATATATATATATATATATATATATATATATACATAGATATATTTCTTTATTTGCCACAAGGGCGCACAAGAAAAGGGGACAATACAAGGACATATGCCAGAGATTTTACATACAATAGTGTAAAAAAATATTTTCAACAAACAAATTCAACAATCGAAATCCCCAATAGGGGGTAGGCGTTACAAATGGGTTGTTTAATACCCCATCGATAGAACAACCCTCAACTTCAGGAGCGTGTTGTGCAAGTGCTCTATTCTTCCTTTTATCTCTTCTTCAACCTACAGGTTTATAAACAGAGAAGGCCCAATCACTCAGGCCATTTTTGCTACATTCACCCACCTTTCAGTAAATTTACTGGGGTGCAGTGCCTCTCTCTCCACTCTGATTCTCCTTCTAAAGTGGTACCTAAAGAAGGGAATGAGTTGTTGTCCGGAGAGAAAGGTATCTGCCCTCAGTCCTCACAATCTCGTCCTCCATTCTTCGGTCTGCGCTTAACCTAGGACTGCAGCTCCATCAGTGAGACAAGTTGCGGTAAGGCCCGTCTCACAAACGGTGCCCACACCGGTTGGTCAGTGAGGAATACCTGGAGATGCCGTAGCCTCAGCACATGTTTGCGCATCATCAGCCATGGCATTCCCAGCCCTCCGTTGGAAGGGTGCTGACAGCAGACAGATCTCCTCACCAGTAGAGCCTGCTTCTTCCAAAGGAACTGGATGAGCATACGTTCCATATTGGTGAAGTGTTCACGGGGACAAGGCACGACGGTCAAGCAGTAGTAGATGACGGACGCTATGAAGCGTTCGCTACCTCCGTTCGACCTTTCAAGAATAGTTTCCACTCTGCCCACTTTTGGGTGAGCGCAAATACCTTGGCCTTGACCTCGAGGTCCGGACCGAACCAGACCCCGAGCAATTTCACCGGTCCTTCCGTCCAGAGTCCGACGACGCTGTCGGGCGGCATTGGTTTGCTTCTCCACGTTCTGAGTTGCAAACCGACAGACTTGTCCGGGTTCAGTTTTGCTCCTGTGAGGCTTTCGTATTCCTGCAGTAAGTTGCCGATTGCCCAGATTTCCAAGGTTTCCGACACCATTACTGTCACGTCGTCGGGATAAACCGACGCCGCTTTCCGCAGTGCCGGTTCCAACGGGATGTCCTGCAGAAGCTCCAACTTCCACAGTAGTGGCTCTAGAGTCAGTACGTGTTGAGCAGAGTTATGGGCCTAAAGTTGCTTAGTTCGTCCCCCTTGTTCTCGTCTTTCCTGATCAGCGTTATTACACTCCTGTCTGCAGAACTGGGAATTCTCCCGTTCTGCTGCCAGTTGCAGTAGATGGCTTTGAGGATGCCAGAGAACAAGTCCGGCATGCCTATGTAAAACTCATAGGGTAGACCATCTAGACTGATTTGCGTTTCCCGCAGTGGCCAAGAGCATACCGTATCTCAGTGGCTGTGATCAGTCTTTCGCAGAACTCGGCGTCCATGCTCAAGAGACGCGGCAGGCCGTCGAGGAATGAACCGAAGTTCATTGCTTCGTTCGGCGCACTGCTCTGCTCCAACAGTTGCACAAAGTACCGCTGAAAGGCCATGCACATTTGTTTGGAGTCAAGTAGCACGCGTCCGTCTTGGTCTTTCAAAGACCGAATCGTGGACTTGTTGCCATTTTAGCCTCTGCCACTCGGGCCCAGCTAACAGCTTTTGCTTCCTCGTTTCCTAGAGAACGTGATTTACTTCTGACCACGAAGCCTTCGTGTTTCTATAGATAGATAGATAGATAGATAGATATATTTCTTTATTAGCCACAGGGGCACAAAAGAAGGGGACAAATACAAAGGGGGAAGTTTACATACAATAAAAACGTGTAAAATGTTATCACAGATGGAATTTAAAAGTTAGTCGATTTTCCCCAATAGAGGGAGATAGATAGATAGATAGATAGATAGATAGATATAGATATGTATAGATATATATATAGATATAGATATATAGATATATATATACGCAAACACATTTTTATATATATATATATATATATATAAATATATATATATATATACATATATATATATATATATAAAAATATACATATATATCGATATATAGATGTAGATATACACACACACACACATATATATATATGTGTCTGTGTGTACGTGTGTGTGTGTGTGTGTGTGTGTGTATCAGTATATTTACAGTGTACAAAATAGCACTTAGAAATTTTATGAATAAATTAAAAAAAATTGTTTAATGATATTTTAGAGCCACCAGTTAATCTAAATCGATATCACTATCGCAATATAAAAATACCCAGAACACTTATGTATGGGGATGGGGTGCTAGTCCACTCAAAAAATAATATTGAATTAGATCTAACCTCAATTTTTTAAAGTGTGTGTCAGGCAAATTATCTCCCGGAAAGGATACTAGTTGAGTGAAAGTAACTCTCCTATATGATCTAGAACCAGATACCTATCTGAACTGAGGTTCACTTTTACTCTTTTTTGTCATTAGACTGCATATAATCATGAGTTAGTTATATTATATTATATTATATTATATTTGTTTCTACTTTAGGCACAAGGCCAGCAATAACCCAGTTCATTACTGGTACTTTATTTTATCGACCCCGTAAGGATGAAAGGCAAAGTCAACCTCGACGGGATTTGAACTCAGATCGTAAAGGGACGTAACTATGCTGGAAAGCATGGCGTCCGACCCTCTACCAATACTGCCAATCCACCGCCTTTATATTATATTATATTATATTATATTATATTATATTAATGATGTGATGTGATGTGATGTGATGTGATGTGATGTGATGTGATTTGATGTGGTGTGATGGGATGTGATGTGATGTGATGTGATGTGATGTGATGTGATGTGATGTGATTTGATGTGGTGTGATGAGATGTGATGTGATGTGATGTGATGTGATGTGATGTGATGTGATGTGATGTGATGTGATGTGATGTGATATTATATTATATTATATTATATTGGATTGGATTGGCAGTATTGGTAGAGGGTCGGACGCTATGCTTTGCAGCAAAGAGTTAGGGCCTTTTATGGTCTGAGTTCAAATCCCGCTAAGGTTAACTTGCCTTTCTTCCTTACGGGGCCGATAAAATAAGGTACTAGTAATACACTGCGATAATTGCAGGCCTTGTGCCAAAAGTAGAAATAATTATATTATATTATATTGTATTGTATTAAAGTATCGGTAGTGGGTTGGACGCCATGCTTTCTAGTATAGTTACGTCCCTTTACGGTCTGAGTTCAAATCCCGCCGAGGTTAACTTTGCCTTTCATCCTTATGGGGTCGATAAAATAAAGTACCAGTAATGTACTGAGTAATTGCTGGCCGTGTGCCAAAAGTAGAAACAATTATATTATATTATACTAGCAGAGGTACCCGGCGTTGCTCGGGTATTAAATAGCAGTTGTGTATACCATTTATGTCAATACTTCAGTGCTACTTCGAAAACTATACTTTACAAAATCATCGGCTTTTTCCAAAAGAGGGTTCCTGCCCCCAGGGGTCCCCTACTCAATATGTGCCAATTCTGAAAGTTCACATTCATCTGTAGGACAAACGTAGCCCATGTGTCAAGTTTTATGAAAATCGGTTGCGAACTCCAGAAGTTATGACGTTTTGTTGCACTGCAGTTCTTCAGTCGACTCCAAGGAGAGGCCCTATAATCAATGTCTGTAAAAATGCATAAGGTTTATACACGCGTGCGCTCGTGTGTGTGTGTTTGTTTGTGTGTGTGAGTGCGCTTGCGTGTGGGGTGGGTATGTATTTGTGTGTGCGTATGTATGTGTATGTCCGTCGGGGCATACGTATGTACTGGCCTAAATTTTCACTATTTACTTTTACTATTTTAATAACCTCTGTCATTTTCGTTTTCAATTTTATTTACATCATTCTTAAACTCCGGGGCTGGAAATCATTCTGTTATTTTAAATAGAATATTAGTCTAACGACTCCATTTATACCATAAACTTGGTCTCGTCTTTGCATGAAATTGTTCTTCTCGCTCCACATAACGACGTATTATTCTCGCTTTTTTTCCGTTCATTGCCAGGGAACGTCTTCACGAACCAAAATATCGTCTTCCTATTTTAGTTCTGTTGGAACGTTTCTCGAAATATTTACTTCTGCGTTCAAAGATTACTCTCAGTTCAATTTGAATGGGAAATTCCTGTTTCATCGATTTTCTCCGTAGCCATGGAAGCTTGTACCCTAAAAGTTGACCCAACGCCTCTTCGGGTCATTCTGCATAACTGTGTAAATTTTCGCTGCATTCCACCAAGCCATTTCGACGTTTATCCGACTACACCTACTTACTTAAATATACAACGTCCGACCACTTCCAATTTATATAGTAAATTATATTATGTTATGTTATGTTATGTTATGTTATATTATATTATATTATATTATATTATATTATATTATATTATATTATATTATATTATATTATATTATATTGTATTGTATTGTATTGTATTGTATTGTATTGTATTGTATTGTATTGTATTGTATTGTATTGTATTGTATTGTATTGTATTGTATTGTATTGTATTGTATTGTATTGTATTGTATTGTATTGTATTGTATTGTATTGTATTGTATTGTATTGTATTGTATTGTATTGTATTGTATTGTATTGTATTGTATTGTATTGTATTGTATTGTATTGTATTGTATTGTATTGTATTGTATTGTATTATATTATATTATATTATATTATATTATATTATATTTTGGCAGTATCGGTAGAGGGTCGGACGCCATGCTTTCCAGCATAGTTACGTCCCTTTGCGGTCTGAGTTCAAATCCCACCGAGGTTAACTTTGCCTTTCATCCTACGGGGTCGATAAAATAAAGTACCAGTAATGCACTGGGTAATTGATGGCCTTGTGCCAAAAGTAGAAACAATTATATTATATTATATTATATTATATTATATTATATTATATTGTATTGTATTATATTGTATTATATTGTATTGTATTGTATTGTATTGTATTGTATTGTATTGTATTGTATTGTATTGTATTGTATTGTATTGTATTATATTATATTATATTATATTATATTATATTGTATTGTATTGTATTGTATTGTATTGTATTGTATTGTATTGTATTGTATTGTATTGTATTGTATTGTATTGTATTATATTATATTATATTATATTATATTATATTATATTATATTATTATATACTATATTATACTATATTATATTGTATTATATTACATTACATTACATTACATTACATTACATTACATTACATTAGGGCGGTGGATTGGCAGTATCGGTAGAGGGTAATGCACTGATAATTGCTGGCCTTGTGCCAAAAGTAGAAACAATTATATTATGTTATATTATACTATATTATATTATATTATATTATGTTATGTTATATCATATTATATTGTATTGTAGTGTATTATATTGTATTTTCAAATCCTGTCGAGGTTAACTTTGCCTTTCATCCTTACGGGGTCGATAAAATAAAATACCAGTAATATACTGAGTAATTGCTGGCCTTGTGTCAAAAAGTAGAAACAATTATATTGTATTTTGGCAGCATTGGTAGAGGATCGGGCCGTCGGACACCATGCTTTGACGTATAGAGTTACAGCCCTTGCCATTCTGAGTTCAAATCTCGCCGAGTTTAACTTTGCCTTTCTAAAAATAAAGTACCACTGGGTAATTGCTGGCCTTGGGCCAAAAATAGAAAGTAAATATTTCGAAAATTGTAGAAGTAAATATTTCGAAAAACGTTACACACTATATATATATATATATATATATATACACACATATATATATATACATATATACACACACACAGATAGTGTCATAATGTCGTGATGCAGACAGCCATACATACAGACATATATTATAAGAGCGCGACGTTATAGCTATCTAATGCTGTCCTTAGAGCATTGAAAATGTGAAATATGTTTTGCTCAAAACACTCACACGACCATAAGTATTACATGTGTAAAGTTTGAAAAAAATCTGTTGGGTGGTTCTCGAGTTTTAGATATATAGACATTCTCTGTTTTAGATATATAGACTAGCAGAATAGCCCGGCGTTGCTCGGGATTCTAAACATAGATTGGCATGTTTATCCCTCCTTTCTGAAATAGTATAGAGAAGTATGGAATACCTCGGCCTCGCGATGGTGTCTATATTTTGTGCTTATAAAAAAAATTCGTCTGAGATTACCAGGGGTTTTTTCTGTTCGAAGAAAATCAATACTTTATCGCGAAATAAATACTTTTGTTTATATTTTGTTATTGTGTATGCAAAAATATCTGTACACGAATATATAATTATATATATATATATTAAAATAACAGATTAAAATTTAAGCAAAGAATCGCTGCTTTCATCCTTAACGGGAGGTTCTGAAACTAAAAACATCAATCTGTGAACGCAGAAGTAAATATTTCAAAAAACGTTACACACTATATATATATATATATATATATATATATATATATATATATATATATATACACACACACACATATAGCGTCATAATGTCGTAATGCAGACAGCCAGACATACAGACAGATATTATAAGGGCGCAACGTTATATCTATGTATCTATCTAAAATTAAAGACTAAGAATTATAGAGAGAGATTGCTAAATCGACTAATGCGGTCCCTAGGGCATTGAAAATGTGAAATATTTTTTGCTCAAAACACACACATGACCATAAGTATTACACATGTGTAAAGTTTGAAAACAATCGGTTGGGTGGTTCTCGAGTTTTAGGGAGACAGACAAACATACATTCTCTGTTTTAGATATATATACTAGCAGAATGGCCTGGGTTGCTCGGGATTTGCTCTAGGGTTCTTACATATTTAATATATATTTATCCTTATCGAACCTCGTGAAATAAATACGTTTGTTTATAATTTATTCTCTGTTTTAGATATATAGATATTATATTGTACGGCCCTTGCCATTCTGAGTTCAAATCCCGCCGATGTTAACTTTGCCTTTCATCCTTACGGGGTCAATAAAATAAAGTACCAGTAATGCACTGGGTAATTGCTGGCCTTGTGCCAAAAGTAGAATTATATATCTGGAGTACTTGGTGATTTTTTTCAACCTCTTTACTCACAATATTCATGCCATTTGGTATAGCTACATCTATGATGTGACAGTATTTGTCCTTGTTCAATACGACAATATCTGGTCGGCGATGCTCAATTACTCTATCAGTCTAAAAATCATAATCCCAGAATATCATTGCTTTCCCATCCTGCAGTGACTAGATTTATCGCAATTAGGTTGGATTGTAAAATCCTTGTTTCTCTTTTTAAATCATCATCATCATCGTTTAACGTCCATCTTCCACGCTAGCATGGGTTTGGACGGGAATTTTCCCCCTTGAGGCAAGATTGGTTGTCTTGCTCGTATAGGACTGTCTGGTGGGTTTTCTACGGCTGGATGCCCTTCCTAACACCAACCACATTTACAGTGTGGAACTGGGAGGTTTTTACCGTGTTACCTACACGGCCACATTACAGCGTGGACTGTGTTTTTTTGTCGTGACACCTACACGGCCTCATTTGTTTAGGACTGGATGTTGTGGTACCAACATAACTTTACATTGGAAGGGGTAGTGTGGATGGGGTGGGGTGGTGGGACGGGGGTGTATTTTTGTTAAGAGGTGCCTACTGACTGTAGGTTTCGCTTTGTACTTAGGTAAGGCGGGTCTTCTCTATTACTGAGTACCGCCAAAGATCTCGGTCCAGTGTCATTGTCTTGGAGAGGTGTAAGTGTGTGAGGTCGGAATTTATCAAGTCGTCCCAGGTTTTTCTGGGTCTGCCTACTCTGTGGCTACCGTCTATTTTTATCGCCCTGCACTTTTTTATACAGCTGTCGTCTTTCATGCGCATCACGTGACCATACCAATGTAGTCTTCTCTCGAGTAAATAACATCTGATCTCTCTTATTCCTAATTTCTCCCTTGTGTTTCTCAAACCTTTTCTTTAATTTCTGCATGTAAAATGTCATCCAGTTCTAAAATCCCCAAATACTTGTAAGCACTATCTTTCAGTTCTCCTATAGTTTCTCTCAAGGACAGCCTTAATCCACTACAGGTGGTTTTTTTTCTCCTGTTTTCATATTGAGCATAGAGCATTTAGATGTCACTGCTACATATCTGGACTATTTTAACCAAAGAATCTATCTGGTTTCAGTTTTCCCAAATACTTTCATGTCATCCATAAACAGAAGATGGTTTATGAATGATTCTTTTTTTGCACATTATTAACCCATTTTAATTTCCCTATATGTCTGTGTTATAGGTATAGTAATGGTGAAAATGAGTGATAAATAGTAATAATGAAAATGAGTCACCTTGGAAGACATCCTTTTTAATTTCTACTTCTCCAAGGAATAAATTGCTTGAGTACAACTTAGTCTTCCACTCCAGCATATTATTCAGAAGAAAATTTGTGATGTTATCAGCAATACCAAACATCTGCAGGCATTCAACAATCCAAGAATGAGGCACCATATCATATGTCTTCTTAAAGTCAATCCAGGCCATAGACATGTTGGTATGATGTTTTTTTACAATTCCACAAAACTGTCTTATCGATCACCAGGTGATCTTTGGTACCCTGAGATTTTCTTATGCATCCTTCTTATTCTTATCTTGAAGAGTTTTCAAGGGTGGTTAAAGAACATTAGTCAAGCCCCCTTTTTTGGATCACTTCAAAAGGCATGCTTGCTGGGAACAGCAAGAATCCTCCGATACATCCTGAATATCTGAGGCTGGAGGTAACAGCTTGATATTCATTTGAACAAACTTCCAGTTAAATAACTGTTTCTACTTTAGGCACAAGGCCAGCAATTACCCAGTGCATTACTGGTACTTTATTTTAACGACCCCGTAAGGATGAAAGGCAAAGTCAAGTTAAATAACATCAATGACTGAGACTCCAAGAACAATAATAATAGTAATAATAATAATAATAATTGTTTCTACTTTTGGCACAAGGCCAGCAATTATCCCAGTGCATTACTGGTACTTTATTTTATCGACCCCGTAAGGATGAAAGGCAAAGTTAATTAATAATAACAATTGATGTATCAATCCCAACTGATGACAACATATCTACCAAAGAAATGGAGAAACTATCCAAATATAAAGATCTAGAGATATAAATAACCTGAATGTGGATGTTGAAGACAGAAACAATACCTTTAATAATAGGTACTCTAGGAATGATAGAATGATAGAATAACACACGGACAAAAATATAACCAAAACCCCAGGACTTACAAATATACACAACATACAAAAAATAACACTATTAGGCACTGCACACATATTACGAAGAGTACTATCAATACAATAGAACAAACACCACCAAAAACCACACTACCCATACCCAAGGTGCACAGAATTTTGCTTGGTAATGCAGTGATAATGCACAAAATAATAATAATGATAATAATAATAATATAAATCATTGCTGGTATAGCTACACTTAAGTTTGGCTGCTGCAGGGTTTTGAAATACTGGGATGGTGGACAGCACAGGTAAACCCCCCTCAAAGAGTTCAGAGAGGTCTCTCTAAGATTCTTTAAGAAAACCTGTCTAGTGTGGTACACAAATATATACTCCCTGCCAGTAAGGGTAAAACAGAATTTATAAGTGCAAAATGCCTAAGCCCCTAAATTATATTACATCATCCATCATGTGGGCTATCAAGGGACTTGTTTTCCAGTGATGCAACAGGCAGAGATTGAAAAATCAACAACTGAAGCAACCTTCCAATCTAACAGTTCAATAGGTCCAACTTTGGACCAGTAGAACAAACACTAACAAACAACTTGAAATCAGAAAACAAAACAAAAATGGACTAGGGAGGAATATAAACAGGTTTTTATAGCTTTCTATACCACATTAAACAACCACCAATAAAATGTTACAAAACAAACATACACTGAATGGAAGAAACTGGTTGGTGAAAACATCTACCTCTACATAGATGTCAATAAACTAGGTAATACACGTAGATATATTGTAAAAGAAAACAAATTGACATTCATTAAATTAGAAGAGATAAGGACATAATGTAATAATAGAGAACCAGAAATACCAATACAGCCTAACAATATCAGGACACCAATAGTAACAATTGATAACATGTTGGAAGGAGAAGTCAAAAGAAGATTGACGATATCGGACAGAATAGAAATATTGGTGAAGAACAACTTCGAGAACCAGTTGCTGAGGATAATGAAAATGATATCAGGATTCTAGAAGACAGTGCAAAAGACATTTCAGAAGCTATAAAAGGCATTGTCAGGGATTTAAATATAACCTTAAGCCCCGAAATGAAAAACACAAACAAACTACCTAAGTTTCAGAACAACAAATTAATACACATAAGATTAAAATTTACAATGCTGTGATGAAAGATCAAGCACAAACCCATCAATGGTTATGAATTTCAGGATTAGGACCTAAAACAGAAGGTTTTATTTTTGTTGGCCAGGAGAAAACCTCTTTACTAAGAATTATCAAGCAAATATTCTCAAAAATGGAGCAGACTCCAAATGCAAGAAATGTGACGTACAGCTTGAAACAATTGACCATATAATATCTGGATGACCCGCATTAGCAGCAACTGAATATAAGATTAGACGTGATAGAGTGGGGCAATGTATCCACTGGATAATATGCAAAATATACAACGCAGAAAATACGGAAAGCTGGTATGAACACAAACTACAACTGGTAACTAAGACTGAAGGAGCAACAATCCTTTGGGACTTTACCATTCACACAGATCACACTATTAATGTAAACTTCCCTATTATTATTATTGAAGATTTAAAAAACAAGACTTGTTTACTAATTAACATGACTGTACCATTTGATAGAAATGTGTCAGCAAAAGAGTATGAGAAAATATAAAAATCTAGAAATTGAGATAAACAGAATATGGAACCTTAAAACCCAAACTATTCTCGTAGAGTGATAGGAGCTCTAGGTGTCATAAAGAAAAGTGTTCAAAGGTTTCTAGAGAACATACCTGTAAATCTAGCATGGTAGTGATGGTGATTTCTTTATTAGCCACACGAGGCTTACACCAAGAAAATATTATAGACAATACAGGACAGTACAATCTGGGTTTTGCATGTAAAAAAAATGTTTACAAATGTAAAACAAAAGAAAGTTCTTCAATAAGGAGGAGAATTCTGAGCGTCACTTATGAGTGCATGCAGGACAGTTTCATTGCTGCAGAGCAAACAGCCCTGACTGATGGCACTTCCATCCTTGTAGAGTTTATCTTGAACTGTCAATGCTCCCCTGTAGAACTGACAAGCCAGGTATTTCTGGAAGTTATCCATGGGTTCTGGACCAAAAGTTCTCCAGAAAAGAGTGGCTAGTTGATTTTCATCAATATCCAGAGTCTCCTCAAGAACATCATCACTTTTACCTGCCACTAACTTTATAGAACGTAAAGGTGAAATTTCCAATAGTTGTACTTACCACTTAGCTGAGGACTGTAAGCACTTGAAGATATCCAACTTCTCCCTCTCGGTCTTCGCTTGACCCAGGACTGCAGCTCAGTCAAGGAGACAAACTGAGGATCAGGCTAGCAAATGGTGACCACACCAGCTCACCATCAAGGAAAAGTTGGAGATATCAGTGTATGTATGTATGCACATCATCAGCCATTATATGCCCAGTCCTCCATAGATCACCTGATGAATGGGATGTATTCCTTCCACAAAAAGTGAAAGGGCAGATACTCGAGTGTAGTTAGACAGGGCTTAGGACAAGGCACAACAGTCAGGCAGTAGTAGATGACAGATGTGATGTACATATTTGTCATCTCTACCTAACCTTTAAGGGATGGCTTCCTATCAGCCGATTTTTCTGTGTGAGTGTCCACCATGCTTGTTATATTGTCCCAGGTTTTGACCGTCTGGAACTCTGGACCAAACCAAACTCAGAGCAATTTAATCAGTCCATCCAGCACCTGACAATGCTGTTGGACAACATAAACCTGCCTCACCAAGGACCAAACTGCAGGCCTACTGAATTATCCTGGTTAATGTTCACTCCTGTTACTACCTTGTACTCCCTGCTTTGTTCTCCTGTGTTGTATTCCCTGAGAACAGTGCAGTCACCTCAGGGTGTTTGGTGTTTGACTACATTGGGTATATGCTTACATAGGTCTCCCATATTCTAGTTCATATTGGATGCCCCTCAATGTTTCCAATTTGTGCAATAGGGATGGGAGGAGGGGGCATTCTTGGTGGGCCAAGCGCATGATATTGAACGGTTCCGATAGGTATCCATTCACTCTGATTGCTGAACAGATGTCACTGTGCATTGCAGCAATCTACCCCCTGAAAACTGGTCCGAAACTGGTTGTCTTGAGGACCACCACCAGGTACTAATGGTTAATCCCATCAAAAGGTTATGATTGATCTAATTTGATCAGGGCCCTACCTGTGCCAGGTTCCTCAGCTGCTCCCTCTTTATCATGTATTGCATAAGGTGGAGGTTTACATAGATTGCTTGGTTCAGAATGGTTCATGTCTGCACCTTCCCTACCAGACCATTGACAACCAGTGCCAACTTTGTTGTTAACACCTAGACCAAAATTTTGAATTCTGCATTTAGCTGAGTTATAGGCCTAAAATTATCCATATGATCCCCATTGTTCGGGTCTTTTTTAGCAGGACCACCACTCCTCAGATCACAGAACTGAATTCTTCTGTTATGTTGCCAGTTGCAGTAGATGTCTGCCATGAGGTTACCAAACAAGTCTGGCATGTAAGCATAAAGCTTGTAGAGCAGACTTACCCTCATACAGTTAGTCAACAGCTCCCTTATTTTAGTTGCTGTTATCAACTTTTTAGAACATTCCACCTCCGTCACTGAGAGCCATTTAACTGACACATTTGGAAACCAGGTACCTGTCAGACAGTTGGAAAGGTCTGAGCAGATTAGCTAGGATTTTGCTCCCGCCTTCTCGATCTACCAGACCACACACAGTCCCAGTGCCCATTTAAGATACCATTCTGGTCACCAACTAACATTAAAGAGCAGGCTGTTCCTAGAAAAGTCTTCAGGTGCCTGAAGAAATCTGGCTGTCTTGTCGCTTCCAAGATATAGACAGCCACTAGCCTGAAAGCATATCCTTCATTATTGACCGTGGTTTTGGCAGTATCGGTAGAGCGTCAGACACCATGTTTTGCAGCATAGTTATGGTCCTTTGCGTTCTGAGTTCAAATCCGCTGAGGTTAACTTTGCCTTTGATCCTTATGAGGTCGATAAAATAAAGTACCAGTGGTGCACTGGGGAAATCGCTGGCCTTGTGCCAAAAGTAGAAACAATTATTGACCACATCCAGCACAACTGATTTATCTTCTGGATTCAGGAAGTTCATCTGTATTGCAAGATTCATGTCTTTCTGAAACAACACAGTCACTTCACTTCCCAATTCCAAATGGTTTGGAGATGTGTACATCTTGTAGCCACTGAAAATAGATGCAAAGGCTCATATCTCACAGATTCTGATAGCCACCACATTTATATTCTGTGACCTGAAGTCGTTGAGCAAGTGGCCCTACTTCCATGATGACCACAGACCACGTGCATTTACACTGCAAATACACTTTGATTAAAAGTAAGAAAAATAATGTACCCTGCTTATGTCGAGAAAGGACAGCTGATCCGTCCCTCCGGCTAATTGTGGGCTCAACGGTTATGTGTGTATATATTATTTTTGTGATGACCCTCAGAAGTGTTTGATCCCATTGAGATATTTCATTTCCAATTTTGTGTAGATGTTTTGTAGAAATTGTTTGTGTGTGGCTAATGCAGTTTCTTTTGTTAGGTGATACAGTTCTCTTTAATATTTGTGGCGTGTTCTACATGATGCATTATATGGTGGGAGTGAGGTTGATGAGGTGGTGATGTTAGGTGTTTGAAGTTTTAACTTTTTTCTCTTACATTCTATTGTTGAGGGCAGAAAGTACTGAGATGTTGTTTTACACCACATGTGTCGCAAGTAGTCACGGGGAGATGGGTAGCATCCACAGAGTCTATTATGTTAAGGATGGCCTCAATATTTTCTTGATTTGTTTGGATAAGTAGTTCCATCCCCAATCTTAAACAGTTTTCCAGTTTTATATTTTTATATCTAAAATTTTTACCATCCATGAGTACAGCAGCTACTAGCAAAGGAATAACTATTGTGGGTGGCACCTGGGTCACTTTGACTTTTATAAATTTTTGGCCACAATGCATCAGCAGTAGAGTCAGTTCTTCACACCTCAGTGGTGTGAGTGAGTGTTGTCTGGATTACTCTGGGGTTATGAAAAACATATCCACCATCACAAAGCCTGCCTCGAACAATATAACTTTTGCATTCCTATATACAACCCAAAGCCTTTGAGATTTGGGACTTGGTGGCTCACTCCACCTGGTGTGTATGTTATCATACAATATCACACGTTTTCAATAAAATCAGGTGAAGGTGTGAGGCTTACTCTATGCCCCCTCCCTCCTTAGCATCTGCTTAGCCACCCTTACTACATCTTTGTTGACAGTTATTGTTTCTGTAGGTTTTGTTGCTCCTGTGAAGTAAATGGCTTATTTTGAGGGACCCTTCTGTGTTGTGATGGAAGGGGTCACATTCTGCTTTGTCACCAGGTAGGTATGTTCAGTCAAAAGGTCTGAATTTAGTATGTTGCTGCTGCTGTTGTCGTTGTTATTCTTACTGTTAATTTTGTTGTTGCTCTCCCAATTTTGGCTAAGGGAAAGTCAATTAAATCAACCCCAGTGTGTTACTGGTGCTTTATTGTATTGGCCGCATAAGGATGAAAGGCAAAGCTAATCCCAACGGCATTTGAACTCAGAACGTAAGCAACATAAAAATACTATTTCACAATGAGTTACAAAGTCTACCTCACATTTTTACCTCAGGTCAGCCACCTAAAGTGTTAATGACCTAAGGCAATAAAATCTATTTGTCTGAAGCATTTCTTCCCACTCAAATTAAGCATATAGACAATTCATAGACGGCATACAATCGCAGTCACTGACTAGTCATAGGCGGTATACAACTGAAGACACTGACTAGTCTTAGACGGCATACAATCGCAGTCACGGACTAGTCATAGGCGGTATACAACTGAAGACACAGACTAGTCTTAGACGGTATACAAATGTAGACACAGACAAGTCATAGATGGTATACAACTGTAGTCACAGACAAGTCATAGATGGCATACTACCGTAGACACAGACTATTCATAGATGATATACAACTGTAGACACAGACATGTCATTCATGGTATACAACCATAGACACGGACTAGTCATAGACGGTATACAACAGTAGACATGAACTTGTCATAGACGGTATAGAACTGTAGGCACAGACTAGTTATAGACGGTATACAACTGTAGTCACAAAGTAGTCATAGATGTCATACAACTGTAGACACAGACTAATAATAGACGGTATAAAACTGTAGAAAGGCTAGTCGTAGACGGTATACAACTGTAGTCACAGACTAGTCATAGACGGTGTACAGCCGTAGACACAGATAAGTCATAGACGGCATACAACCGGGGACTAGACTAGTCATAGACAGTATAAAACTCTAGACACGGACTAGACATAGATGGTATACAACCGTAGACAGATAATTCATGGACAGAATACAACTGTAGTCACAGACTAGTCATAGACGCAATACAACAGTAGACACAGACAAGTCATAGATGGTATATAACTGTAGACACAGACAAGTCATAGATGGTATACAACTGTAGTCACAGACAAGTCATAGATGGCATACTACCGAGGACACAGACTAGTCGAAGATGTCATACAACCATAGACGCAGACTAGTCATAGATGGTACACATCTGTAGACATAGTCTAGTGATAGACGGTATAGAACTGTAGACACAGACTAGTTATAGACGGTATACAACTGGTGTCACAGACTCGTCGTAGATGGCATACAACTGTAGAAACAGACAAGTCATAGACGGTATACAACTGTAGAAACAGACAAGTCATAGACGGTATGCAACTGTAGACGCAGACAAGTCATAGATGGTATAGAACTGTAGTAACAGACTAGTCGTAGATGATATACAACTGTAGACACAGACAAGTCATAGATGGCATACAACCATAGACACGGACTAGTCATAGACGGTATACAACTGTAGACATAGACTAGTCATAGATGGTATAGAACTGTAGACACAGACTAGTTATAGACGGTATACAACTGTAGTCACAGACTAGTCATAAATGGCATACAACTGTAGAAACAGATTAGACATAGACGGTATATAAAAGTAGACACAGACTAGTAATAGACAGTATACAACTGTTGACAGACTAGTCATAGACGGTATACAACTGTAGTCACACACTAGTCATATACGGTATACAACTTTAGACACAGACAAGTCATAGACGGTAAACAACTGTAGACACAGACAAGTCATAGATGGTATACAACTGTAGTCACAGACAAGTCATAGATGGCATACTACCGTAGACACAGACTATTCGTAGATGATATACAACTGTAGACACAGACATGACATTCATGGTATACAACCATAGACACGGACTAGTCATAGACGGTATACAACTGTAGACATGGACTAGTCATAGACGGTATAGAACTGTAGACACATACTAGTTATAGACGGTATACAACTGTAGTCACAGAGTGGTCATAGATGGCATACGACTGTAGACACAGACTAATAATAGACGGTATAAAACTGTAGACAGGCTAGTCATAGACGGTATACAACTGTAGTCACAGACTAGTCATAGACGGTGTACAGCCGTAGACACAGACAAGTCATAGACGGCATACAACCGTGGACCAGACTAGTCATAGACAGTATAAAACTCTAGACACGGACTAGTCATAGAGAGTATACAACCGTAGACAGAATTCATGGACGGAATACAACTGTAGACACAGACTAGTCACAGACGGCATACGACTGTCGACACACACTAGTCATAGGCGGTATACAACTGAAGACACAGACTAGTCTTAGACGGTATACAACTGTAGACACAGACTAGTCATAGACGATATACAACTGTAGTCACAGACTAGTCATAGACGGCATACTACCGTAGACACAGACTATTCGTAGATGATATACAACTGTAGACACAGACATGTCATTTATGGTATACAACCATAGACACGCACTAGTCATAGACGGTATACAACTGTAGACATGGACTAGTCATAGACAGTATACAACTGTAGACATGGACTAGTCATAGACAGTATACAACTGTAGTCACAGAGTAGTCATAGATAGCATACAACTGTAGACACAGACTAGTCATAGACAGTATACAACAGTAGACACAGACGAGTAATAGACGGTATACAACTATAGACACACTACTCATAGACGATATACAACCGTAGACACAGACAAGTCATAGACGGCATATAACCCTAGACACAAACTAGTCATAGACGGTTTACAACAGTACACACAGACAACTCATAGACGGTATACAACCGTGGACACAGACTAGTCATAGACGGTATAAAACTCTAGACTCGGACTAGTCATAGACGGTATACAACCGTAGACACAGACAATTCATGAACGGAATACAACTGTAGACACAGACTAGTCATAGACGGCATACGACTGTCGACACACACTAGTCATAGACGGTATAAAACTGTAGACACAGACTAGTCATAGATGATATACAACAGTAGACACATACTTGTCATTGACGGTATACAACTGTAGACAGACTAGTCACAGACGGCATATAACCGTAGAGAAGCACTATTCATAGACGGTATCCAACTGTAGTCACAGACTAATTGTAGACGGTATACGACTGTAGACACAGACTAATTGTAGACGGTATACAACTGTAGTCACAGACAAGTCATAGATGGCATACTGCCGTAGACACCGACTATTCGTAGATGATATACAACTGTAGACACAGACATGTCATTGATGTTATGCAACCATAGACACAGACTAGTCATAGATGGGATACAACTGTAGACTAGTTATAGACGGTATACAACTATAGTCATAGCGTAGTCATAGATGGCATACAACTGTAGACACAGACTAGTAATAAACGGGATAAAACTGTAGACACACACTAGTCATAGACGGTATACAACCGTAGACACAGACAAGTCATAGACGGCATACAACTGTAGGCACAGACTATTCATAGACAGTATTCAACTGTTGTCACAGACAAGTCATAACGGCATACAACTGTAGACACTGACAAGTCATAGCCGGTATACAACATTAGACACAGACTAGTCATAGACGGCATACAACTGTATACACAGAATATTTATAGATGACATACAACTGTATACACAGAATATTTATAGATGACATACAACTGTAGCACAGACTAGTCTTATATGGTATACAACTGTAGACACAGACTAGTCATAGACGGTATACAACTGTAGACACAGAGTAGCCATAGACGGTATACAACTGTAGACACAGACTAGTCATAGACGGTATAAAACTGTAGACAGGCTAGTCATAGACGGTATACAACTGTAGTCACAGACAAGTCATAGATGGCATACTACCGTAGACACAGACTATTCGTAGATGATATACAACTGTAGACACAGACATGTCATTCATGGTATACAACCATAGACACGCACTAGTCATAGACGGTATACAACTGTAGACATGGACTAGTCATAGACAGTATACAACTGTAGTCACAGAGTAGTCATAGACAGCATACAACTGTAGACACAGACTAGTCATAGACAGTATACAACAGTAGACACAGACGAGTAATAGACGGTATACAACCGTAGACACAGACTAGTCATAGACGGTATACAACTGTAGACACAGACAAGTCATAGACGGCATAGAACTGTAGATACAGACTAGTCATAGACGGTATACAACCGTAGACACAGACTAGTCATAGACGGTATACAACTGTAGACACAGAGTAGTCATAGACGGTATACAACCGTGGACACAGACAAGTCATAGACGGCATAGAACTGTAGACATGGACTAGTCATAGACGGCATACAACCGTAGACACAGACAAGTCGTAGATGCCTGGTTTTAATGAGGTGTATGATACATGTCTTTTGATAAGAATGGGTTGACAGTAAAAAGAGAAAAGAAGGATAGTTTGGGAACATTTGTCAGAAATGTGTTGTTGATATTGGTTTGGGAGAGGAAGTGTGTGGGGGACATGCTTGCTCACATATTCACTTCCCTATATGTAAATATATTTACAGTCCATATATGTTACATACATACACACACATGCATACGCATATATATACACATACACACACACATAAACACCCACACACACATATATATATACACACACATATGCATACACCAACACATACATACGTATACACATACATATATATATATACATATACATACACACATATATATATATATATATATATATATATATATATATATGTATATACACATACACACACATATATATATATATCTCCCACATACGTACGTGCATACATACACATATATACACACACACATACATTTAAACATGTACACATATATCTGTACTACAGACACATATATATAAAAAAACACATCTATACATACATATATGTACATACATCTACTCAAGTGTTTAAGTTCATATATACATTGTGGGGAAGTGGGAATTAATGAAATGTTATTGTACCCCTGAGGGTTTTTCTTCTCTTAAGCAATCGAATGTTTGAAAGTACGGGTGTCATCAACTATTTATCTTTTTCAATATGAGATTTTTTTTTAAGAAAAGAGATGGGGAGAATCCCGTTACTTGAAGATGGAATATCACTTTTTTGTGTTCAGTAGTGGTTTGTATTTTCTAATAAAGAATTCTTCTTTATATTTTCGGAAATGTTCGTTGCCCGACCATATCTTAAAGAAGGGGAAAATTGTGAAATTTCCCTTTGCGCATGTTGCGAAGTGTTCACTGCATGTGGTGTTTCTGACAGAGGGGTCTCTAATTTGTTGTTTATGTACTCGAACTCTGTCATGTAGACCCGTTCCGGTTTCACCAATGTAATATTCTTTACATTGTGGGCAGGTTGCACAGTAAATCAAGTTTTTGTTTTGCAATTCATGTTTGCATTAATTGTGAAAGACTGTTGTTTTTAAAGCAGATTTGTCCACCCTCTTCCATGTGTTCGCAAGTTCCGCATCGAGGGTCCTCGCATTTCTTAACTTGCATTGCTTCATTATTAGACGTAAATTTTGCCTTGGTAAGCAGTTTCTTTAGGTTGGGTGCTTGGTGTCTACTATATATAATTTGTGCGTCTTTTATGAGTGCATTCATTTTAGGGGACTGCTGGAGAATCGGGAGATATTGTTTGGCAGCTTTCACAATGTTGTAGTTCCTTGGATTGTGAGTGATGACAAAAGGGATAACTGTTTTTCCATTCTATTGTGTTGCTTTGTTTTTCTCAGTGTTGTCACTGGGATGTTCTGAGCTTTGGAGATGGCTGTGTTGATGAGGCTCACCGGATATTCTTGTCTTTTAAGGAACTCTTTTAATTCATATAATTTTTTTTTCCTATAGTGTTGGGGGTGTTAATACGGTGCAGATGCGTCTTGCCATGTTAAAAGGAATGTTCCTTTTAGTATGTGAGGGGTGTGCTGAACGGAAATTCAAGTATTGGTGTGTGTCTGTTGGTTTGTAAAATAAGTCCGTTTTGATATTTTCCCCTTCCTAAGATTGTTTCTTGGTGTACTTTCTGGGGGATATAATTCAGGAATTCCATATTATCTCTGATGAAGCTTATCATTTTTTACATAAGGGTTTCAGAATAATGTCCAATAGGTTGCTTAGACGTTGTGTGCTTGAGGCTGGAGCAGCAACAATTGGACGTAATTTTAAATCTGTCAGTTTTGGTACTTCAACATATGATGTATTTTTGCCTTTTATGTTGTTTTGGATTTCTCTGGATTTGTGAACCTTCGGTAAACCATAGAAATTGCTGGTTTTCATTTCGAAGTTGGTTAAGTAATTGATTTCCTTTAGTGTGAGGTTGTTTTGGTACTTGGTCGTCAGTTTGCCTACTTTAATCATCGATTTTCTTTCTTCGTTTTTGCTGATTTTTCTGTAAAAACCCTCGTTATTCAACTGTTCTAGGACCATATCCTTGTAGTGGTTTTTGTCCAAGATGATGATTGCTCCACCTTTGTCCGCTTCTTTTATGATCATTGAGGAGTCTTTTTGTAGTTTGTTTAGTGCTAGCAGTTGGTCTGTAGGGATGTTGCGTTTGTGTTTTGTCTCTGCAATATTTGACTGTGCCGATCGTCGGAGGCAGGTTATGTAATCCTCCAGGTGTTTGTCTCTATTTAACGGAGGCCTGAAGTTCTTTTTGTTTCTTACTAGTGATTCCTCCTCATATTCTACACCCTGGAAGAATTCTCCTAGACGTAATTTTTGACAAAAATCTTCTGTGTCTGTTATAAGGTCGGCTTGATCTGCTTTTGGAGTGGGTGTGAATTTCAGTCCGTTTTTCTAAAAAAATCATTCCCATTTGAGGTAGCAGTGTTTCTGTTGTGGTGAAATATTCTGTTTGCTGGCATTTCATGTTGATAATTTTCTGAACGGTAGTATTTTGTTTGGTGGTTGATATATGGGGGTCTAGTTCTTCTGTTGTTGTTCGGTCATCATGTGTCTTTGATTTTGCCGCTGGTATATATATATATAATGACAGCGATGAATTTGTTTTACAAGGTTTTTGATATGAAATCGTGTGTCAAAACAAATATTTTATACTTTGGAGGGTCATATTGTTGTAATAATATTGCCAGAAATAATAACGGAACGAACACACTCACTGTTTGGTTGGTTTTCGCTTCTGTATCTTTTATATCTTCATAGTTAATTCATTCGGTCATCAATGTTTATCATTGATTGACCAATGGTCAAAAATACAGGTATAAATATATATATATAGTCTAACAAAGTTCTTTCGTTGCACATCTTCGTAAACATACAATACAACAGGAGGAAACATAATGATGTTGCAGATGTGCAACGAAAGAACTTTGTTAGACTATATATATGTGTTTATATCTGTATTTTTGACCGTTTGTCAATCAATGATAAACATTGGTGGCCAAATGAATTAACTATGAAGATATAAAAAATACAGAAGCGAAAACCAACCAAACAGTGAGTGTGTTCGTTCCGTTATTATGTCTGGCAATATTATTACAACAATATGACCCTCCCAAGTATAACAATATATATATATATATATATATATATATATATATATATATATATATACCATCATCATCATCATCGTTTTTATGTTCATTTTTCCACACTTGCATGGGTTGGATGGGTCCTTCTTGGCACAGCATCTCTCACTCACTACATTTCTTCATCATCTTCTCTGTGAGCCGCCTCAGCAATTTGGGGTCAGTTCTCATCACCTCTGCCCAGGTCTTTCTTGGTCTACCTCTACTGTGACTTCCTTCACTGGGATTTCCTGGCACTTCTTCACCCATCGGTCTCATCCATGTACATCGCTTGTTCGTACCAACACAGTCTTCTTTCCTGTACACCACTTCGGATTCCGCTTAAACCCAGTTTCTCCCTCAGTTCAACCAAGCTCTGTCTTTCTCTCGTATTTACATTGCAAATCCAATGAACCATAGCTGCTTCATTTCTCTCCAGTCTACACATGTCTTCTGCAATCACTGCCCATGTTATGTTGTTTACTTGTGGGTAGAACTGGTGATTTCGGTTAGTAAATCATGATGCAATTAAATTAAAGCACTCAACGTTATGCAAATCATCCATCGTAGATGGTGCAAGAAGAGTTAAGTATTCATTAAAAAGAACAGGTTAGACTGGAAACTTTCTTTAAAATTTTAATCCTGTGAAAACACTATACATATTTCAATGTAATTCTGTTATCTTATATAACTAATTCTGCAATCAACACCTGATGAAATAGCCTAAGGTTGGATAATAAGACTTGGCCATTGAAATATGTATAGTGTTTTCACAGAATTAAAATTTTCCTAATTGTGCCATCAACAACACAGAAGTGTGCATGAGATCATATGTGGTCTATAAGATCATGTGCAAAAAATGTAGCTCCCCATACATCAGAAGTACCATAAGGAGGCTACACATAAAGATCAAGGAAAACATGACAATGAGAGCCTCTTCCCCCAAAAAAAACATTTCGACAGATGCCACGACCAAGACATTGAGGTCACCATAGAAGCGACAGAAAGTAATATGGAAATTTAAGGATTTAGGAAGCTATTTTCATCAGTTGAATAAAACCAGAGATAAATATCAGGTCAGAAATGCACAAGGCAGAAAGGTTACTGTAGCAACCCCATGCATGTGTTTTGCATAGACCAGTTAGGGAAGAAAACTCTGAAAACTCTGATCCGTCACTTGTGTTTTGGACTGTTTCAGCTTTGCATCTGAAAAGAGAGTAAATAGCCCTGAAATATCATGCTATGAGTAAACCATTAGTTTGTTTTGTTCTTCCTATTTTTCTACCACATTGTATTGGCTTTAGAAAAAAAAAATTACCAGCCTTTTACTACATATCTCATAATGCTTCATATTAACTATACTACTGTATATATTTTATGTAAATAAATGGCAGTTACTTGCAATACAAATTTCACTTAGGTGAAAATTGTATTTCACATAACTGCCACACATTAGTGATCTTTATCAAATAATGTTTTTAGCCTGTGTAACATATTTAAGTATATGTTCTGTAGCAATTACATTTTGATATAATATAGATATGTGTGTGTATGAGAGAGAGAGAGGGGGAAGAAAGAGAGAGAGAGCGAGAGAGAGAGAGAAGTGAGAGAGAGAAAGAATGTATGTGTGTGTGTGAAAGAGAGGGAGAGAGAAGGAATATATGCAGGTGGTGTGTGTGTGTGTGTATGTATTTTGGCATAAGTGCTGTAAAGCCATGATTTGCACAGTTAATTTGTTCCATGAAAACACCAGGTGTTAATTAAAGCTGTGTTAATTGAATATTATGATATACAAGAAATTAAGAAATGTAGTAATTAGTTGAAGAATTGTTTTTAAATGCATCATGATGATAACTGTGCAGATCTATAAATCAAAGGCATTTCACCTAGCCATGACACTCCCATTATATTTGTTCTCCGTGACTATATTGGTAGGATATAATTTGAAGGAGATTGGGCTGTTGTTTCTAGCAGGAGGAATAACCATGTAGAGGTGTGAGTCATTTATTAATGAGGTACCATGAAAAAGCCATTTATTGACAAAGCAAATTCCTTCAATATTTTCTTTTTTCTGGATCGGCATTATTCTCTATTGGTCTGAAGGTAACCCTTTGGAGACTGAGCCCTTTTCACAAGCCCTACAGAGGGCATGCATTTATTTAAAAATAAAAATAAAATTATAAAAAATAAGGTGCATGATAAATAAATCACAGAACACAGCAAACTATCATGGAAGCTGCCATTGAAAGGTCCAGATGTGCAAGAAGCAATCTGATTGGCTGGTACAAAGATCAGCCAGCTAATCTCGAGGCTTGTATTATCAGGCCGATAATTCGGCCTTGTCGTCTCCTCAGTTTAATAATCCTTTATTTAATCATATATTGACAAGGCACACAGCATCACTCAGTTTATTTGTGTTTATTGGGGCTTATGGTTTATCTTGATGGTTCATTGGAGGTTTATAGTTTAGGAAATTTCATGAGGCACACTGAAGAGGTGGAGCATGACCAATTACACAATGGAGTTATAGTCACTGCAATTAATAATGACTATTATTATATAGAAACTACATAAAATGATGGCTGCAGCTTGATAATGTTTATCTTCTCCATACCAGTGATTAATGTGGTATAAAAGGAGATGAGGATACAGTCAGAAGATCATGATTCTCTTCGTCAGTATATCTGTCTTTGCTAAAATACCTCTCTCACGCTGCATTAAAATATTTGGATGACAATATTTACGTGATCTCCACATGGTGTAAATTATAAAGTTTTATAGAAGGGTAGAAAAACAAGATAGGTCTTAATGATATTGGCCAAAATTGATAATTGATGATCGATACTAATTACTGTAATTGATGCTGAACATTCATTTTTCTGATTCTTTGAAACAGGCCTGTCTATGTAAGTACATCATAATTCTAACACATAAGGGTATCATTTGCTCTCTATGTGTACAGAATACTAGATTGTTTCTCAATTGATAAATCCATGTATATATCGTTTACAAATATATTATATTATAGATGCTCTGAACAGAAGTTTGTGGAGATTTTTACTGCGAAATATTATGGATATATATTTTATATGTATTGATTAAACCTAAAATTAACCTCCATGTTAGCATAGAAGATGGATGTTAAATGATGATGATGATATATATATATATATATTAGTATTGGTGCTCTGAAATAGTGATGTATACATGAATGTATGTATAGTATATTTGGCAATATACTGTATACTTAATTAAAAACATTTTGAAGACTATTCGATATGAATTTTAAAGTAGTGACTATGTCACTTACTTATTCTCGACAAAAGCAAAGGGAGAGTGATCGACAGTCCTGTTTCTTGCTTGTTAGCGTTTAACAAGACCACTCACTCCTTTGCTTCTGCTGAGAGTTATAGAAGCTGGATTCTTATAGAATTCCAGTAATATTTAAGAGCTGATTAAACAGAGCGATTGCCAGTCTTCAAAATGTCTTTATTTTCCACTAACCAAATTTCACCTGCAAGGTAGCCAATACTATGGTAGCCAATACTATGGTAGCCAATACTATGGTAGCCAATACTATGGTAGCCAATACTATGGTAGCCAATACTATGGTAGCCAATACTATGGTAGCCAATACTAAGGTAGCCAATACCAAGGTAGCCAATATTATGGTAGCCAATACTATGGTAGCCAATACCAAGGTAGCCAATACTATGGTAGCCAATACTATGGTAGTCAATACTATTGTAGCCAATACTATGGTAGCCAATACTATGGTAGCCAATACCAAGGTAACCAATACTATGGTAGCCAATACTATGGTAGCCAATACCAAGGTAGCCAATACTATGACCATGTGCTTAAAATGTCTCAGGAAAGAATAGCTGGACAGATTTTACAGGCAAAACCCCCTGGCAGGAGACCCCAAGCAAGATGGTTAGATAACATCCATGAGCTTCACTGGATCAGCTGGAGATGGTTGCTTATGACAGGACCTGCTGAAGGGAGTGTTTGAGGATTCTTCAAGACCATCTCAGGAAAAAGTGGGTGAAAAAGAAGGTATTGGTCAACCCAAAGTTATGGAGGAAGACATTTTTCAATGGTATCATGAAGTAGGATCAAATCAGAAACTACACACTTGTGAAGTGAACTCCTTAACAACACTAACCATGCCAAAACAACCTTAATTTCTTTCTCTATAAATTTGAGGTACTTGTGCCAAAAAGATTATTATAGCTATCAACCCTTTCATTACCATATTTCTTATGAAAGACTGCCTATAATTTTCAAATCATTTTGAAAATAATCAAGAATTTAAAGAGATTTATTAATATAACTGTCTCATTATTAGGCTGGTGTGGGCAAGGAATTATGAAGTGGTTAAAGCATCATATTAAATGTTTTGTGATATTTGTTCCTACACTTTGCATTCTGAGTTCAAAACCCTCGAGGTCAACTTTGCCTTGGGCCAATATAAATTTGCAGGCCTGTGCTCGGGATAGAAATTATTCTTTAAGCAAGGGTGAGGGCAGTGGATTGGCAGTATTGGTAAAACATTGGACACCATGCTTTGAGGCATAAAGTTATGAAGATTTACGTTCTCAGTTCAAATCCCGCCAAGGTTAACTTTGCCTTTCACCCTTACGGGGGTCGATAAAATAAAGTACCAGTAATGCACTGGCGGTGGTTTAATCAACTTTCCTCTTCCCATCAAATTGCTGGCCATGTGTCTAAAGTAGAAACAATTATTAGACTGGTATGTGGAACATAACTTAACAAAGGTTCTTACATAAAATTATGATGGAAGGTTTTTAGATAAATATAAACACTTTAAAACAGTTTTGTAATTGTAGAACCAGTGATGGTTTCAGGCAGTTTGGTATCATAACATTTGATTATGTAAAACTAAATAATTGCTTCAGAGACAAGAGTTCATATGTATCCCAAGGGAGGTTTCGTTGGGCACTGGTTGGTCATGGCTAGAATGGATTTTCATCATAGGTGTGCTCAATCAGGAAAAACTTGGGGCTAAATAACATTATATCTGTGACTAAGAAACCTTAAGATCCATTTACTTTGTGAATATTCATGGATAACATGGTGAGATGTATTCTACATTATTACTTGCATGTTATCCAGGAGAGAAGTTCCAATTCTCCGCTTCATAATATTGCTATAAAGCATCACATAGAACATTTCTAGAGCTATATTTAACAGAGGGATCCTTTTGTTTCTATGCCTTCCTCCTCCAAATTCTCCTTCGTCTCTGATTCCATCTAGATCTTACTCAGTCACTAATAACTTGTCTACGTTAGATGGTACATTCCTCACCAGGAAAAGACTTAAATATTATCTGTCTTTCCAATTCCTGGTGAGCATGAAGTCAATATGGTTGTGTTTATAGTCTGATTATAACATGATCAAGTGGCTTGTCAGTTTCCTGAAGTTAGTAATGTAGATATATTTCTTTATTTGCCACAAGGGCGCACAAGAAAAGGGGTCAATACAAAGACATGCCGGAAGTTAGTAATGTAGATAATTAGACCATTTGCATCTCAAAATGTTACAAGATTTGATCCCTTTTCATTTCTTGAGAGTCATTGATAGCCATTTTGAACTGGTGCTGCCTTACATTTCCATTTAAATTGTTAGCCAAGATTGGCCTCTGAAACATTTGAGGAAATTTCTATTTGTTTATCAATATTATCTTTATGAAAAGCACAAGTATGGCTGGGTGGGTAGGTGCTGATATGGTTGCATGGTTAAGATGTTCACTTCCTAACCATGTAGTTTCAAGTTTTAGCCCACAGTGTAGCACTTTATGAAAGTGTCTTCTACAATGATCTCAAGCTGGCCCAAAACCTAGTGAGTGGATTTCGTAGACAGAAACTGTATGAAGTCTGTCATATATTTATTTATTTGCATTCCAGCCAAGGGGTTGAAACCATGCTGGGGCACAGCCACTATATATATATTTTTTTCTTTATCTTGTATTGTTTTACTAATAGGTAGCTAGGTTTGTGATCCAGTCATTCCAATCAGCTGAGTGTGGTGTAATAATCAAACAGTACTCAACGTCATGTATACATTCCATCTGTGGTATCTTGTGAATGGTACAGGACAAAGTTAAATACATTAATGAAAAACGTGTGAAAGCTGGATTCCAATAACTTCTTTTATTATTGCATCATTTACCATAATACATATTTCATCGCTAATTTGGCTGTCTCTATATCATTAAATCTTTGTTTTTATTCTGGATTTTGCTGTGCCTCAGGAAGAATTGCTTAACTAAACCTATTATGTCCATACCATTTGATGGCATCACTGCTGAATTGCATCATGGTCTGATGATGTAATCAGTCAGCTATGGAAAAACTTATTATGCTGAATTATGCAACAATAAAAATAGTTATTGGAATCTGGCCTTCACATGTTTTTCATTGAGGTAAGTGTTTATCTATTTTTGTTTTTCCTGCTATCGCCTCTCCCTTGTTATTACCACTGTTGTTGCTGATACTTCTGCTCTCTTGTTGCCTACTACTGCTGCTGTTCCCATCAGAATAGCAGACAGCCTCTTTTCATGTCGACCACGGCTTGGTATAGATGTGCCCCACTGCTCTTTTGTTTCTTTATTCCAGTATCAGAACAACAGAAATTTAGGTTATGTTGTATGGGCTAGAGTTATATACATAGTCCTCCCCCTACTGTCAGAAACGATATTAGTCTAGAAGGAAGCTGATGATTCATAAGTTCTATTTTTCTCGTTAGTTTACTTTCATCCTTTTTTTGCAATTCTCCAAATGTTCTTCCCCATTGATCTCATTCCCTCTCTCTATACCCCTCTCATGCTTTAGACTAACTTTCTTCCTTTCTCTGTTCAATATGTGGTTATATCTTAACCAGACTTTTTATTATACATATAGTATTCAGCTGTTTACAGTACAACTACCCTTCGCATTGAGAATACTACAATTTTATGTATATATATTTATATATGTGTGTGCATTCATTTGTCTTTGTGCCTTCACTTCACATCCAACAATGCTAGCTGTGATATTTGTCTATGTCCTGTGTCCCAGTAGTTCAACATACAAATATCGGGAAGGACAACTTGTGTATGATCCAACCTCAAAAAAGTCTAATCCAATACATGCCACATGGAAAAATGAGTGTAAATCTGATAATGAAATTGTGGAATAGAATGGACCTCTGTTGGTTTCAATGTGTTCCAGCTGTTTGATTAACCCTTTAACATTTACATTATTCTATATATACTATTGTTTTTGTGGTAAAGGCTTTATCTGACATAATTTCGAATGTACCAAATTTTGATGTTATTTATTTTGAGAACAATACCTCAACATCAGTATGAGCAGCCTGTTACAGCTGGTTTCAACAGAAAGAGGTGAGACAATTCTAGCTGGATATGGCCAGTTTAAATGCTAAAGAGTTAACAGAATTGCTTACCCATGAAATTAATTTTCAAAACACATATCCATAACATTAAAATCTGGAAATCAAATTTCCCATCCTCTTTAAAAATTAAAACCTTTCACACATTGAGCCAATTCTCCTATATGGCTCAGAAACCTGGATACTCACCACACACTTAGAAAAATGCTTAGCTGACACATACACCAACTTACTTAGAAAGAGTGAAGAAACTGATTTGGCGGTCACATCCAGCCAGACAGACGATCTATGGATGTATGTGCCCAATATCACCCAGATTTAAACAGACAAGGCTCAAGTTCACAGGTCATTGTTTAGGGCAAACAGAAGTAATTTTATCACTTCTATGGAACTCCCCTCGAAGTGTCTTTTAACGAAAAATGATTTATCCATGGACTACCTCATAAGATTCAGGAATCCACTTTAGAGAACTGGATACAGCAATGATAGATCATAATGGTATGGAGAGGAATTGTTGAGTGTTCTGATCAACTATGTCAAAGGATGCTGATGATTTTGTATATCATTCTTTTATTCTGTTACTGGTTCCAGTGATTAGACTGTGGCCATGCTGGAGCACTTCCTTAGTTAATCATATTGACCAGTATATTTTTTTAAAGTATGGATTTATTTTAACAATCTCTTTTTGTTGAATCTCTAAGTTATGGGACAAACACATATAATAGGCTTCTGCAGTTTCTGACAAAAGGTATTGGTCAACTTGAGACTATAATAGAAGACACTTTTCCAAAGAGCCATGCAGCTGGACTGATACCAAAACCATGTGGTTATGAAGTGAATTACTTAACCACTCAGCCATGTTGGTACCTACACTAAAAACATTTAAGAACTGTAGAATATCATGGTCATTGTTGAATTACATAACTCTCAAAATAGCGCTTAGGGTGTTGAGCTGATGATTGTAAAGTTATGGGTTTAATTCCCAGAGCAGGTGCCACATTATTGAGCAAGACACTTCATTTCCCATAGCTCCAGTCTACTCTGCTGAAAATGAGTCCCAATAACAGTAGTAGTTGAGGGTTAAACATGGACTGGTGACCTGTTCAGTCACTTAACACTAACAAAACCAGGATATGCTCTGGTCTACTGAACTTCTACATTTGAGATACATTTTAGCCTTTAACCATTTTAAGCAATTTTTATCTTACTTCTTAGGATTACATGCTACTAGATACAACTTGTTACTGGCAGAAGAAATTCAGCTTGCAGTTTTCAGATCAAAACCTACCCAGGCTCTGTCAGTGACTTGTCTTAACCCTTCAGCATTTACATTACTCTATATATACTACTATATTTTTGCAGTAAAGACTTTACCTTACATAATTATCTCATATAATATCGAATCTATGAGATTTTGAAATTATATATTTTGAGGACAATACCTTAACATCAGTATGAGCAGCCGGTTACAGCCAGTTTGGACAGAAAGAGATAAGAGAATTCTGGCTGGATATGGCTGGTTTAAATATATAAACTATATCAAGTTTTTCCAACAATGCTCCCTTTTACAAGAAAACAAGACTATAGATGGGAAGAGAAACACACTCACTCACTAAGAGAGGCATTCATCAAATTGATAAGTGAAAATAAAGTGTCAAGTGTGATGTTTGAAAAAGATTTAATTCATGCTCAGGTATGAAATGAATAAAAACACAATTTACATTTTTCCCCTTTTATAAAACATATCTGAGAACAAAAAGTCTAATTAACCTGTGTTAGTCCTCTCATATGGGCAGATCAAATAACAGGCATGTGTGAAAGGAAAATTAGAAAAACAACTTTTTTTTTTCAATGACAACTCGGTTTCATTTTGCTAAAACACTGAACACCCCTACATGCTGTCTTTCATTATTGTTGGTCTTTAAAGGCGGTGGATTGGCAGTATCGGTAGAGGGTCGGACGCCATGCTTTCCAACATAGTTACATCCCTTTACGATCTGAGTTCAAATCCCGCCGAGGTTGACTTTGCCTTTCATCCTTACGGGGTCGATAAAATAAAGTACCAGTAATGAACTGGATAATTGCTGGCCTTGTGCCTAAAGTAGAAACAATTATTGTTGGTCTTTAAAGAATCTGTTACAACTTTACCACATTGAAAATTAGCACTTTTTGGTTACAATATTTCTAATGAAAGACACTGCCTATGATTTTCAAAAATTTTGAAAATAAGAATTTGGAGGGATTTAGTAACATAAACTAGCTTACTCATTGTTGACTTGGTGTTTGGAACATAACCTAAAAGCTCTTAGATGTAACTTTAATGGATGGTTTATAGATAAATATAAACACTACAACTCTTTCTTTACCATGAAAAACACTGTATATGATTTTCAATTCATTTGAAAATAATCGAAAATTTAGAGGGATTTAGTAATATAACTAATCTTTTCATTATTAAGTTTGAGTTTGGAACACAAAGGTTCTTACATAAAACTATGATGGAAAGTTTTTAAATTAAATATAGACATTTCAAAACAATTCCTTTTATCATAGAACAAGGGGCACTTTCAGATAGTTTGGTATCAAAATAATTAATAATCTCTAGAAATAAACTCAGATATTTAACACTTTAGCATTTACATTACTCTATATTTACTATTGTATTTTCATGATAAACACTTTATTTCACATAATATAGAATCTATGAGATTTTGGTATTTATTTTTAGAATAATACCTTAACATAAGTATGAGCAGCCAGTTTAAATGCTAAAGGGTTAAACCTTGGTTAGCTTTGATCAGTGTTCTAGTCATGTCCACCATCTTATTATCAGACAATGTATCTAATGTATCTTTTTTTTTTTTTTTTTTTTTTTTTAATGTGGTTATATGGTTTGAAAGGAGTTTAGCTGTTTTTAGCAGGTCCAACCGCCACACAGTGGCTTTCTCATTGACTCATATCATACTGAATTAAGTGATAAAGCTCCCACTCATTCAAAGACAAAAATCAGCTTCAATTCCATGTTGAAGTTATTCCACTTATTTTGCTAATATCTGTGAGGAACACCATAAACATTACCACCCTCTACTCTCAATAAAACAAAAAAAAGGACAGCTTTGAGCCTTATCAAAGAGATATTTTAGTTTCAATAAGAATTCAAACATATATCTCAATTTACAGTGTGAATAGTAGTCACTATTGTAAGCATTTACTATTTAATCAGTTTTTCCATGTAAAGTTGTAAAATATTCATGAAGATTGCAGCGTCTTCCCACTCAACCCATAATAGTTCTAAGAAGTTACCACTGGCTGAAACTGGTGCAAGTCTACTAAAGCTAGCAGTTCATGTTCAAGTTTTACTTTACTCTCAACTGGACTAGTCCCTGTCTACCTAATCCTTTGGCATTTACATTATCCTGTATTTGCTATTATATTTTCATGGTAAAGGCTTTACCTCACAGAATTATCTCACATAATATGGAATCTATGAGATTTTGACAATATTTATTTTGAGAACAATACCTTAACATCAGTATGAGTGGCCAGTTGCAGCCAGTTTGAACAGAATGGGGTGAGAGAATTCTGGCCAGATATGGCTGGTTTAAATACTAAAGGGTTAACTGTCAATAGCTACCGCAGGATAAAATATTGTAAATTACACCCACTTCTCATATATATATAAAGATCAGTCCAAAAAATCCCAATGAATTTACAAATCCCAACATTTTTCAGCCATATATATATATACACACAGACACACTGTATTTTCCCAGCAAAGTCCAAACAAACCAATGGGTTAATATATCCCAGTATCTTGTATCCTATATATATATATATATATTAGCCCTGCAATGCTCCAACAACACAAGGGGTTTACATGTTAGTGTTATTATCTAGTTAGTGTAAAACCAGGTTTGGAGTTTTTCTTGTTTGCTATTTTGGGGGGGGGGGGGTTCTTCTTTTTTTTTTTATTTTTAAATTTTCCTTGGGCATCATGATCTTTATTAAATCTCAAAAAAAAAAAAGAAATTCTTGGTACATATAGAAAATAATTGAAGAGATTATAACAATGCTTTTTTTTCTTGGATTTTTTTTTACTTGTAAGATAGATAATATTTCTAATGTAGATATAAAAAAATGTTCAAGAATTTTGTAAAGCCTCATTGAAAAACAGCTGTGGAATAAATTAGAAATGGAATGTTCTAATTAATAAATAAAACTTTTATATAATTATATAATTAAAAAATAAAAACAATAACACAACAAAGGAACTAATAAGAAAAATTGTCTGATAACTTTTAATATCCTGTAATGATTAGCAGAAAATATTTAAGAACAAGTTTGTTTGTTAATTCAAACGATTATAGTATCTTTACTAATGGATAGATCATAGTGAAAATTTGCAGTATTACAGTAAAGATTTTAATTTTTAACTTTTAACATCCTGTAATGATTTCACAGAAAATATTTAGAAAAAAGGTTTGTCTATTCAAATGTTTGTAGTGTCATTACTATTGTACAAATTATGAAAATTTGCAGTATTAGAGTAAAGATTAAGTTTTAATGTGGTGAAGTCATAGTGTTGTATAATACTTTTTAAGCATGTCATCCTAATGTGTTTTATTTGGTAGAGGACATTAAGGTTTGGTGTAATCTAACTGTTGTTAGGAAAAGAAAGTTCATATCAGCCTTACTTAATCAATTGGATAATTGGCAAACATTCACTGGCTATCAGTACAAATTTGGTAACTTACTGACAGTGATAACTTAACCCTTTAGCATTTGTATTACTCTATATTTACTATTATATTTTCACAGTAATGGCTCTACCTCATATAATATCAAATCTATGAGATTTTGATGTTATTTATTCTGAGAACAATACCTTAATGTCAGTACAAGCAGCCAGTTACTGCCAGTTTGAACAGAAAGAGGTGAGAGAATTCTGGCCGGATATGGCTGGTTTAAATGCTAAAAAGGTTAATTTTTTTCATGACTGCATCATATTAAATATTAGTCATTAGTCTAATACTGTAAAATTTCACAATCTGTCTTCTAGTAAAGTTACTATAAAAATTTGAAATAACTGACCTGTTTTAAAATATATTACACTAAATTATTACAGGATGTTAAGAGTTAATAATATTAATAATTTATACTTTTAAAATTGAAAACTGTAAGATTCTCTCTAATCTTACACATTATCAAAAGTATGGGTTGTTAGCAACCCCCAGTTTGTTTTATACTTTTCAAAAATATTATGCTTATATGGTTTCAAGCAGTACAGGACATAAAGAATTAATTTTAATATTAAACAAAACTATCAGCAAGTGGTAGTAACCCTGAGCAAAGCAGTCCTACTACTGAAAGCTTGATGAGAATGATAGAAGCACCAGTCTATATAGTATATCTATAGTCCACCACTATATTTCTATATACATTATTCAGTATCATGTTTGTTGCTTCAAATCCTGCCAACAGCCTTTTGTCTTTCTAAAGATAGAAATCAGGCAATGAGTTCAATCAAGTGTATTTTCTCCCAAAATATGTACTTTGTCATTAATATTTATATTCAGTTAAAACTGCAATTAGTACTATTACAAAATTAATAACTGGTAGATTTTAAGTCAGTATTAATTGTTATTTTAAAATGCATTACATTAAGGTATCCCACCATATGTTAATATGCTGATATATTTTGTTATATCTATTGATCCTTGTATATTCAGATTAGAATAGGTACACTGTATCCCTGCATATGTCTTGAGAAGCAACTAGAAGAGTTGATGGTAGGTTAGCTATCCTGCCATATAACATTACTTTAACCCTTTTGAAACTATATTTCTAAAATACACTGCCTATATTTTTCAGATAATCAGGAATTTGGTGGATTTCATTATTAACTTTCTCATTATTAATCTGCTGTTTGGAACATAACTTAATGATGGTTCTTAAATAGAATTATGATGGGTTTTGGTTAAATATAAACTTTAAAAACAAATAGTTTTGTAAAGTGGAGCCAGGGTCTGTTTCAGGTGGTTTGGTAGCAAAACTGTTAAAATATCCAACCCTTATTATATCAGGGAAAATGGTCTTAAAATGCTATGTGTATCCAGTTTAGAATAGGTACATTATATCCCTTCATATGTCATGTGGTGACTAAAAGGGTTGGTTGTAGTAAGGACATCTAGATATAAACTTTTACCTTAAAAATAATGCCATAGTGAATATGATGGCCTTAAAACACTTGTGCATGTGTGTATTTAGTTTAGAATAAGTACACTGAATCCTTGCACATGACTGTAAGGGTTAGTGATAGCAAGGGTATCTGAACATAAAATATTACCTTACAAAGGATCCCTGTGATGAATATCTCACACCTGTCATGAGGCCCAGTAAGGTCAATATCTACTTTGGCAAAAATGGCCTTATTTGTGATATCCTATTAACTCACAAATCTTACATCAAAGTAATTTACTAATCAGCCTGCTTACAGAAATGTTCAGGCTTTAAATTTATTAGCTAAGTAATTTTAGAGGAAATTAAATGAAATCAGTTGTGTAAAAGAAAAAAAAATTTAGACGAGCAAATAAGAACAGTATTGGTGGTGTGACTGGTCATGTGTGGATTGTCTTCCTGCATGAAATTGAAAATAGATGAAACTAAGCATTCAAATATTTAAAAAAAACAAAAAAAAAACAAAAAGTCAAAAAATAAATTCTTTTGAGTCTAAATATTTATATGTGAGAAAGTAATTGATTGAATGGAGATGAGTTTATTGCTCAACATATGTAACTGTTAATTGAAATGTAAAATTAAACAATGATTAAAAATAGATTTAACTAAATGAATGAAAATGAAAGATGAAACAGAAAACAAAATAATTTGAAAAAAAATTACACTTTCATTAAAGTTAGTAAGTTAGTGGGCATTTTCTTTTTTTTTTTGTAAGTTTTAGTTCATTCTATGAAAATGTATAAAAATGTGGTGATAGAAAGTATTAAAAAGAAAAGGAGCTGACCCTCAGATAAGATCGAGGATGCTATCTGTGGATAGCAACTCCTGGCAGAAGGAGGTAGGTTTGAACTCAGAACATATAGAACCAGATCAGATACCACAAAACATCCAATTCCACCAGTCCATTGTCTCTGGACAGGAACTTTCAATTTATCAACCCCCCACCGAAAGGATGAAAGGCAAGTTGACCTCGGTGGGATTTGAACTCAGACAGCAGAAAGGCAGAACAAATGTTGAAGCATTTAATCCAATGCTCTAACAATTCTGCCAATTTGCCACTGAGCTTGAAATGAAATATCTATAAAAAGAAGGATAAAAAAGAAATTATGTTTGTAATTAAACCTAAAATATAATTATTGGTAACCAGGAGGATGAAAGAATTTTCAGTAGAAGAATGTATCAAGAGTAGTCATATTTGCCAGTGTAACAAACCTAACTGTTATTAAGTTACTTACAAGATTTTCCTTCATAATGATATATGGTCAATCATAGATTTTCATTCTTTGACTAACTTCAGCTATACTGGGACACTGTTTTGAAGAAATCCAGTATTTTTTCAAGTCTGGTATTTATTTTAACAATTTCATTTTTCCAACAGCTAAGTTACGGGACATAAACATACAGATACACACCATATAAACACATATATATATATATATATATGACAGGCTTCCACAAAGTTTCTGTCTACCACATTTCACTCACATGGCTTTGGTTGAGCTGTGGCCTATATTAGAAGACACATGCCCAAGGTGCTGCACTGTGAGACTGAACCCGAAACCATCTGGGTGTGAAACAAGTTCCTTAACAACTCAGTCATGCCTACATAAAATTAATTAGCAACCTTAATTATTAGTCGATCAAATTCTAATTAAGTATGATAAAAAACAAAAATAAATTACTAAATAATTTTGCTCTGCAGATACATAAAACAGCATATATTCGCACACATATACATATATATCACATTTATGAAATTTTAAATCAAACCAAGGATGTTTTTTGTAAAGATGTGAAACTTGAAGGGAAGGGTGAAAAAAGAACAACAACAAAAAAAAAAATTAAATTATCTTTGATCTTTTCCTTCACTGCTTGGTGTAAAGGGAGGTAACCATGCATATCCGAACAACAGACGCAGCAGCACAATCAACCACACATATTAAACTTTTGTTTCTTTTTAAATTTGCATATAAAATGTATCTTAATAATACTGAAACATCAAATTATAGATTTTTATATTCAAAACTTTTATTAGCTATCAAATTCATTTTTTTTTTTAATGTAATAATATCCTTTTCAGTTAGCATGCCACATATAGCAGCAAAGCTAAGCTAGATACAGCTTTAAAAAAAAAGCAAAAACCATAAAAATAATAATGATGATGATGATAATAATAATAATAATAAAAATAATAATATAGTAATGATTCCATATTCATCCAAATCTGTTAGAAACAAAGTGAGTAGCTTTTCTTTTTAATTCCACCTAAGATCGGGAGGTCTGTGTTTCTCTGTCTTTCTTTTGTTTGTCTGTCTGTTTGGTTGTCGTTTTATTGTTTTTTTTTATTATTATTATTTTTTTTTTTATTTTGGTAGGATGTAAAATACTAGATGTGAGTTAAACATTTTTTATTTTTAAATTAAATTATTTAAAATATACATTCATAAGCAAGTACAAAATCAGTTTAAATTAATTTAAAATAAAAAATAGAAATAAATCTGAAATGAAAGTTACAACAAAAAAAAAATTATTTTCCCTGAAAAATAAAAAATTTCATAAAAAATAATTTACAAAAAATGTTTTGGGGGTTTTTTTTTTGTTTTGTTTTGTTTTAAATTTTAAAAAAAAATCTTACTAACTATTTATTCTTTTCGAAATATTTATTGTTTCTGAAAAAAATTTGCAAAGTGTTAATTAATCCATTCTTATTTAAACAGAAGTAATGCAATTAAATGAAGTAATTGGTTACATAAAGCTATAATAAAAAGTTACACAGCCAAATTATATATCCATTTCTTATCTAATTATATACCCAAACAGTCAAGTTTAAGATTTGCAAGTCACTAGGAAATATTTTATGTACAATATTTATATAGTCAACAGATGAGACGTGAAATATAATGTCCCCACCCCCAGTTGAATAACTAAATGAAAATGGCTATGTGTAAAATAAAAATTCAAAAAAACTGCAGTAAATATGAAGTTTATTTTTGTTGTTTGATTTTTTTCACTTAACAAAATGTAATTTAAAAAAAAATTAAATAAAAGGAATGGGTGGAAAGAGGAGCAAGTGACTCAACTAAAACATTACAAGGTTAAATTTAAACTACTTAAAGAGCCTGCCTTGTGCTTCCACAAATTATATGCTTACAGGACAGAGAATTAGCTGGAAAAGTATGGTGTTAGTGATTTCATTCTTGGAGAAGCTGCCTGTGGAACAACTTACTAATGCAAGGTAGCAGAAGATCAAAGACCACTTTATTCATGGCTAAAAGTGGTTCCAATGACAACAGTTATTGTTCTTACTTTCTTGCACTGACACTGCTAGCAAGCAATCATATCAACAGTGTACAATAAAGTGAGGTAGAGTTGATGTGTTCTAAATAATCAACTGATTTCCTGTTATTCCTGTATTAGCTTTTAACAACCTGTAATGATTCAGCAGAAAATATTCTAAAAACAGATTTGTTAATTCAAATGTGTATAATATCTTTACTAGTGGACAGGTCATTTGAACATTTACAATATTAATGTAAATACTTCAATTTTTCATGAAATGCAATCAATTATGCTAGAAAATCTGTGTTTGTTAATTGGCCCATAACACCCTAAAATGATTTAGCAAAGTGTGTGTAGTATTTTTTTTACTAGAGAAGAGATTGTTGTGAATATTTGCAGTATTAGAGAAAGCAGTTCACTTTCGAATGCGATGCAGCCATAATGTTGTTTTATGCTTTCAAAGAATGTCTTTGCTAATGTAGTTTCATGTGGTGCAGAATGTTAAAGTCCCTATTTCTTGTACAACAAATACATAATTATATATAAACAGCATACAAAAATATAATTATATATATATATATATATATATATATATAATAGACACATATACAATGATGCATATACACATATTTTCCAAACAACACTGAACATGATGCATACATATGCCTCCCCTCTCTTTCCAAACAAAAACATTTTTTAATTCAATTTTCCTTTAGTCAAGTTGCTTTCTGGAAAAGGAACTGATTGTCAGATCAAACCATGGTGACAATGTTTCCATTGATTTTTCCATTACTGATAGTATCTGCTGATCACAACTCCTGGCAAGAGGAGGTGGGATGTGAACTCAAAATGTTCAGAATCAGATAAAATACCACAACAAAATCTGCTCCCATTCTTTAGCAATCTCATCAATTTACTGCCTCTAGACTGGTACTATATTTATCGATACCGAATGGATGAAAAGCAAAGTTGACCCCGACAAGATTTGGACACAGACATTTAATGACGCCCCAATTACTCTGCCATTTCACCAATTTTCTGAAACTTCAAGTTTCGTATGTATGTACCTGTTACTCCTGATATAGTCAGAGGGGTGCCATATTGACATACAGCTTTTCTTGGACATTTTAGACTCCTCTCAAGCTCTGAACACAGCATATTCCTTCCAAAGAGAATGAGAGAAAGGAAGTGAGAAAGAGATATAGCAGAAGAATTGATCCCAGTTCTAGACTGGTACTTTTTATCGACCTTGAAAGGTTGAAAGGCAAAGTTGACCTCAGAGAGCAGAGAGACGGAATGAATGCCACAAAGCATTCTATCTGATGTTCTAACAACTCTTCCAATTCACCGCCTCTCATACAGGTTGTGTGCCTGTCTATATAACACCTAAAAATATATTGTGAATTTTTAAGACATGGAAATATAGAAGCAACAAAATATAAATATATACTTTTCATTAATTCTGTCCCTTTAAAAATGGGTTAACCCTTTCTCATACCAACTCAACTCTGGTTCTATGAAACAAAACCACCTATTTTAAAGGATTCCTATTTAAATTATAAATCTTCCAACGCAATTTTATATAAGCATATATTAAATTGCTATTTTAGTAATGAAATAATGAATAATTCTTCATTAATTAATTGAAATAGAAATATGGTTACAAAAGAGAAGTTGAAAGGGGAAGTGTCCACTCAAATAACCACTAAACTAATTTTTCATCCTTGCCAAAAATATATCTATAAATTAAGGAAATTGAAATTTTCATAAACTAAAATGAAAACCCCAATCACAAATCAATGAAAGAGTAATAAAACCAAGACGAGACAACTAAAACTTGCTTCAAATGAAAAGAGGATTTGTATACATATATATATGAGCATATATTTATATATGTATGTAAATGGTAAACACGAAAACGTACTCAATACTGAAGTGTCTATGTGTATGTGTGTGTGTGTGTGTGTGTGCACATACAAATTGGTTTAATTTCTCTGTATACAGAATAACATTTTATATAACTCTCATAAAGCTGTCAACAAATTTCAGTTTAGAACTTGAAAGTTTAGTTGGCATTAAAAGTCAGAGATACAATATAGTCACAACAGAGGTCTTACTCTGTTTAAAACTGTGTGGGCCTGTGAGTTAGCCAAAATGAAGCAGGTCCTATTGTTAGGAATATACTGTACTTTGTACCTAAACTTGTACCAAGTTGTACCCTGATTTATGTTCTTCCCAGTTCATGAACAGTAAATGCAACATACACACACACACCTATATATACATACAAATACACACACACAAGTCCACACATCCAAGAAGATTGCTGTTGGAGTTAGGCCTATCACATTGATGAGGATCTCAAACCAATCACCTGTGAAACTTATGTAGCATTCGATACGCAATAAAAACATTTTAAAGTGAAACATTTTATATATACATATATATATATAAATGGTCCCTCAAACAAGGGGAATATCCAAAACTTCCAAAGTATGTTTTGTCAACTTATATTTCTCAGTTGTTTGGTATAATTCTTGATAAGAACTTATAAAAACATGATGTAGCATATTCTCAAATGTTTACACTAAAAAACTAACAGAGGGAGCAGAGGGGTGGGGGTGGGGAAATGTGTTGCATATGAAAAAAAAAAAAAGAGAAAATCCAACTATCAAGTATTTAATGTTGGTACAAGATTCTTAAATCTTGTACCAACATTAAATTTTTTTTTTAAATAATCAAACACACACACCATACAAACTACCCAGAATAAAAGCCCAATCCCATATAAATACTAAGTTGGTGATAAATCCATAAAGAAGCTACAAATGATTATATATATATATCATCATCAACATCACCATTAACATCCATTTTTCCATGCTAGCAAGAGTTAAAGTCTAAATCTAAAGTCTGTCTTAAGCCATTTAAAGCTCATTAGGCTGGTTTCATGGTGTGATGCGACTGAAAGTACAAGACTCCCGCTGGACAGTTTGCCAGTCTATCGCAGAGTTAAACCCTCAGCTATTGCTGATATTCATTTTAAATTGGAACAACATGAAATCAAGTGTTTTGCTCAAGAACACAATACACAACCCAGCCCAGGAATCGAACCCACGACATTATGATCGTAAGCCCAACACCCTCACCACTAGGCCATGCACCTACAAGCATGGTTTATATAAATATATATCATCATCATCATCATCGTTTAACGTCTATCTTCCATGTTAGCATGGGTTAGACGGTTTTGTTCCATTTGATGTGGGAATGGTCGGGAGACCATGCATCGCTCGCACAGAAGCGTCTCAGGCAGGTTTTTTTTACAGCTGAATGCCTTTCCTAACCCCATAAATGGATATATGTATATATAATCATTGTATTACGTCCATTTTCCTGATCAAGTAGACGTATGATCGAAGTGTTCCAGCCATGACTACTGGACAGTCATTGTAGTCATTAAAAAAAAAAAACACCACAAACTGTTTTTCATTGCACTGTTTGTGATCTGGTCATTAACAATGTTCTACATGATACATGTAAAAGGAAGTTGACAGGTTTTGTTTTTAAAATGACTATGCCATAATCTAATTGCTTTGGTTTCAATACGTGATCTCTGATCAACATACTTGCCAGACATGTACAATTTTGAAGAAAAAACTTTTTATCAACATACAATTAAAAAATATAATTGGTGGGCTGGAAAGCTTCAATTGGCATCCTTTTTTGGGGATATATAATTCCTTAGAAAGGAGGATTATATATCTGTGATGATAAAACTTCATGCCCACCACATTCAGTATGTAATAGAATGGAGGGATGTTATTAACTTTGAATAAATAAACTATTGCATGCACACACACACACACATTATATATATATATATATATATATATATATATATAAATACATACACATGTATATATCTGTAACTAGGTGGATATCCAGAGGTGTAGAGAGAGCTCAATCTTGGGTGAAGAGTTAGAAAAGGTCATTCATTTTACAGAACTTGGTTAAATTGCTAACTGTGTTTAATAGCTGTTTAATGGAAGGAGAGGGGAGGGTGACTAATGGTATAAACCATTAAACACAAGCGCTAATTAATCATCAGACAACAAAATAATGGCAGCTTATAAGAAACACAAAAGGGTGGTGTTATTGTCTAGCTTGATGATTAGCATTAGGGTTACACTATACATCACACACCCTACTAAGCAGCTCTTGAAACATATGTAGCAGTTAAACTACATATTATATAGCAACTTGTACACATACATACATACTTTATATGTATGTATACACACACACGTTGAACAGGAAAATAACACATATATATATATATATATATATATATATATATATATATATATATATATATATATATCAGTTTTCTAATTCAAAATACTGATCAAAATTTAAATGAAAAATATAAAATGCAAAAAAAAAAAGAAAAAGAAAAAAAAAAGAATTTACAAGAATAACGTTTCAATGAAAGAGGTTAAGAACATTTAAACTAAAAAGGAAAATAAAAAATACCCAACATAATGGTTTCTAATTTAGGCACAAGGCCAGCAATTCTGGTTGGAGAGAGCTGTAGATTATATCAACTGCAGTACTTGAATGATACTTTATTTTATTGACCCAGGGAATATAAAAGGCAAAGTTGACTTAAGTGGAATTTGAACACAGATTCTAAAGAGTTAAAATTTAAAAAATTTAAAACTGGGGCATTTTTTTTTTAAACACTCTGATGATCCTGCTAATCCACCACCTTTAAGATATTCGAAATAATTACGATAGAAATAGGTGAAGGTGATATTGTGTTTTGAAAATTACTTCTGCATAGTTTTAGCTAGTCAGGACAAACATGCATCTCTCTGAGTGTGTGAGTGCAAGTGAGTGTGTGTGGGGGGGGGGGGGTATGTATGATGCATTAATTCTTTACAAACCAGTAAGTTATTTCATGTCAAAAGTTACAACAGTAATTTTTTTAAAATTGTTTTTATTAAATTAAATATTGAACCATGTGATAGAATATTGCCATAACAATAAGACCGTTAGAAGAAACAAGTTATTTTTATTTACTTTCTTTTTCTTTATTTCTGTTGTTTTTTAATAGTCGCTAATGAAAATGAAAACTGTCTTTCATCATATGTAAATTCATCTCAAGAAACAAACTAAGCCAGATTATTATTATCATTATAAATATATATATACATACACACAATACATATATATATAATATATATATATTATATTATATTATATATATTTAATATATAAATATATATATATATTATATTATATATATATAGTTTATATCTTACAATATATTGTATGTGTTAAATTAATTGCACACATACTTTTAAACATTTAACTTTAAACTGCTTAGAGAGATTTTTAGTTTATTTACTTTATTTTATTGATTTACTGGCATGCAAAACAGACGTTAAATGATGATTTCTTTTAAAATTATGTGACAACAATACATGACAAAGTTTGTTGTTTCTTTTTGTAATTTTAATGGAATAATGACTGGTAGTTATTCACATTTTTTTTTTTAATTTAAAACAGAAATATTTCATTATTGATTCTAAAACATCCATTTGTACATGCTGACATGGTTTGGACGGATATGTGTGTGTGTGTGGTGTGTGGTGTGTGTAAATTATATGAGTGCATGCTAGTGTGTGGGTGTGTAAATTATATGAGTGCATGCTAGTGTGTGTGTGTGTGTGTGTGTGTGCGTGCGTGCATGTTTTTTTTTTGTTCATTTCATATTCCAAATATCAAAGATAAAACATTCTGTTTTTGTTGTTTTAACAAGAGAAAAACCACAGAATATACAAAACACTTAATATATTCATATAACTATCTGATTATTATAT
>OZ024744.1:56986155-57086155 GCA_964016885.1 Eledone cirrhosa | reverse complement strand
TACGATCGTTTCTAGGTGATAATAATACATCGTACACATCGTTATCGATCTATGTAAGGTTACTTACAAAATATCAAATAAGGAATATATTTATAACAAAATATGCGTACGATGAATTATTATCACCTAGAAACGATCATAAAGCAGTGAAGTATATTCCTAATGACTTGAATTTTTATTTCATTGTTTTAACTTATATCATGACTCTGTTTTCCTTTTGATGTTTTATTGTTTTCCGGGATTTATTTTAACCTACAACATTTTCAACATATGGATTACATTGAGTTCTTCATGCAGACTAGACCCCACAACTTATCGTGGATATTTCTGTGTATATATATATATATCTATATATATAAAGGTAATTTTAGGTTTAATCAATACATATAAAATATATATTGATAATATTTCTTAGTATAAAGCTCAACAGACTTCAGTTTAGAGCATCTATAATATAAGTACAAACAATATATAACAGGATATATCAATTGAGAAAATCTATTTTGTACATTTGTCCTATATATTTGTACAGAATACTAGCTTGTTTCTTAATTGATATGTCCTGTCATATATTGTTTATACTTTTATTATGTGTGTGTGTGTGTGTGTGTGTGTGTGTGTGTGTGTGTGTGTGTCTGTGTCTGTGTCTGTGTCTGTGTGTGTGTGTGTGTGTGTGTGTGTGTGCGCGCACACACAACATATATAAAGTTCAGGTCAAGTGATAGCAGCACCAATGGATCTTTTGGGGTCTTTAAATCAACCCATACATTTGTGGTGAACCATAATAATAATTTCTTTAATAATAAACTAAACTATTGGTTTCTGTCAGTGTGGGTATATGTGTTTAGTCGTGTGCGTGTGTGTGTGTGTGTGTATAGAGAATTTTTTCGAAAAAAAAAAAAAAAAAGACATGCAATTCTAACAGACTCAAAACAATTTCACCTTCAGATGTACAAAGGAAAAGCACATATTAAAAATGTATCAACACTTTAATGAGTTGTTCCATCCCCCCATCCCCAAATAATCAATATTCAATCAATATTTATCAATTCCTTTTTTTTTTTTAAGGAATTTTTAAAAAATCTTTTAATGTGCATATATATATATATATATACACACACACACATACATACACACAATCCTTATCTATTGAAAAGGGTATTTTTTCCATAAATGACATGTAAAAATCCTAAATCTTAAATTAACGAAATAATTTAGAATAATGATTAATAACTGTACAGAAAAAATTCCTAAATCTGAATATATATATATATATATTTTTTTACTTTTTTTTATACTTTTTTTTTCTGAACTTTTTGGAAGAAACCCAAAAGAAAAATACTAAAGCTTGTGCCTTCTAGAGTTAATAATGTGGTAGATAAGGCCAATAGACATGTTTTCACTGAGCTATATGAGAGGGGTGGAGAAGGGAAAATCTTTTAAATTTATTTTTCTTTTTAACCATGTTAAAAAAAAAAAAAAAAAAAAAAAAAAAATCAAACTAGCCAATTTGAAACCATGCACAAGTGTCCTGTTGAACAATTCTTGTCTGTGTGTGACAGAAGTCTTCAAAATAATACACTCATAAATTAAATTTTCATGTTTAGGACCTAAGAAGTAAATGTTGAATCCAACTCTACTCCTTAAGCTGCAATCTGTATTGGCTAAGCCACTTACTTGTGAAATACCCAGTAAGTAACAAGCATGCACCACACAGATCAGCAATATACAATACATGTGACAAGAGGAAGTACCGTTGTCTAACTAGCCTTGAACTACTTCCCATACGCAGTTGTAAGCAGTCAATTAGCAGCTTGTTGCTCAGTTGCTGAACACAGAAATTCTTCAGGTCGCTTGTGAGTTTCCAAAGCTTTTAATGTTGTCATATCGTGTGGTAATTCTGATTTTCTTCGTAGAAGCGGTTTTTCTTTGCCTTTTCTTTTTTGTAGCTAAAAGGAGAAATACATGTTTATTGTAATACATAATGTACCCCACACATACTTAGAATCTAAACAATTTTTAAGTTTTTATGACTTCAACTTAGAAGAGTGATTTTTTTTTGCAAGCAATGTTTAATTTCCTAATTTCTTTAAAAGAAAAAACTTTTTTTAAGGGCTTAACAATTGTTTTTAATTTAGGCACAAGGCTAGCAATTTCAGGGGAAGTAAACAGCAGTACTTGACTGATACTCCAGTTTACCAAAACTGGAAGGATGAAGGTGTGATTTAAACTCAGAACATTAAGAAAATTGTCTGATGCTTTAATAGTTCTGTCAATTCATGTTATTCTTTTCACAGATTTACTAACAAAATATAAATCTTAGTTTTTACATCAAACAAAACATGTAACAAAAACTAATTAACTAACAATGAATTAATAAATTTTAAAAGAGAATTATTGTAATAAATACATTTCCTAGAAGAACAACCATTCCAAATTAAAACTGACACAATGTAGACAGATGATCTCTCTTGTGCTGGTGGCATGATAAAATATACCCAGACCACATTGTAAAGTGGATGGGGATAGAAATGCCATCCAGCCAGAATAATCATGATCATCGTTTTTATGTCCACTTCTTCCATGCTGGTATGGGTTGGATAGGATGCTTTGAAACAATGTTTTACAGCCAGATGTCCTTCCTGGTGCAAATGTTTTTAGTTGCCTCTTATGAAATGCCAGAGCACAATGTATCTTGGTTTCAAAATCAAACAGGGCTTAATATGCAAGCAATAGCTGCTGGCTGCTCTTCATAAGCTTACTCACACACACACACACACACACACACACACACACACATATATATATATATATATAATAAACCAAGCATTTATCTAACCTTATATTTGTTAACTCTTAACATCCTGTGTTGATTTAGCATAAAATATTTAAAAACTGATTAGTTAATTCAAACAATCTTTACTAGTGGATAGATTGTGAAATTTTGCAACAATAGAGTAAGGACAATAATTTTCAAATGTGATGCAGTCATAATGCTTTTTTATACTTGCTAATGAGGTTTCATAGGGTACAGGACATTAAGGGTTAAATGTAAAAATATCCACAGAAAAGTTGTGAAGAGAGAAAATTAGAGCACCAGGTAGGACATGATTCCACGGTGTGTCCTAAACAGGAGAATACAAACAATTCAGAAACATTTTTATTAATAAATTGAAGCATTTAGTTAATCAAGAATAATGAAACAAAATTGTTAATTCAATGAATCAAGTGAGCAGTCAATTATTTTAACAGTTTAAAGACAAACAAATATTAAGAATTAAAATTAGTAAAAATATAAAATAGAATCATGAAAGCTACCATTAAATTTTGAAGAAAGAAAGCCTCATTAATAAAGATTACGAAATGAAATAAAAAAAATTCTAGATGCCAAAGCCCAACCCGGGACCCAAATCATACGATCATAACCCAACCCAGGACTCAAACCATATGATCACAACCCAACCCTAGACTCGAACTGTATGATCCGCAACCCAACCCAGGATTCAAACCATATGATTGCAACCCAACCTAGGACTCAAACTGTATGATCAGAACCCAACCCTGGACTCAAATCATATAATCACAACCAAACCCAGAACTTGAACCGTATGATCACAACCCAAATAAACACCCTCAGCACTAAGCCACATGCCTTCACAGTAATAATATGTATGAATATTGAAATCAATCAAACTTTCATTGGTTTCTGGATTCCGTTTTAGATTGTAGCCAAATTAAAAGACTGAGTATCCATTTAGCTGCACAACATCATGGAAATATTTTAACACTTTTATTCTCCGTTTTTCAATATTTACTATCAACCTTTTTCGATGCCTAACAACCTAAATCTGTCCCTTGGTACTACAATAGACAACTGCTCGCTTAAAGAGCTTATATTTACCTTATACCTTCCATCATAATTCTATATAAGAACCTTTGTTAAGTTATGCCTCAAACACCAGATAGTTAATGAGAAAGTTACTTTACTAAATCCCTCCAAATTCTTGATTTTAAAAATTGTTTGAAAATCATAGGCAGTGTCTTTAATTAGAAATATGGTAAGAGTTAATGTGATTAATCCTTGATAATATAGGAAGCTTTAGTAGAGGCAATAAAGTCGATAATTTAAAACAGACAAACCTTCTGTAGAAAATAGTGCATGTGGTTTCTTTGTCTTATTTTCAAATATGGAAGCCAAAACGTTTACTCCTTTGGGTGTTCAAGGGAGAATGTATTTAACAATATCAGTATTATAAACAAATTTAGGAAACATTGCATATAAGAATCTTGTCTATGCAGAAAGAAAGAGAGTGCACAGGACTTCAATGACTTTTAGCACTCTCTCCTGCCTGTCAGTACACTGGCATTGCCTTGTTCATATGTCTATGTATCTGGTGCATGTGTTTGCCTTAGCTATGTGAATGTATCTAATATATGTGTTATGTGGCTATATATATATGTATTTATGTGAAAGTGCCTGTGCGTATGCATCTGTGTCTATGTAACTTGTATGGTTAGAAGTGTGGTGTGCTGGGTTGGTGTAGAAGGGATTAAAGTAGCTTGTGTGTGTGTGTGTCTGCATATCAATGTGAGTGTTTGTGAATGTCTATGTCTGTGTTTGTATGTGTGTGTGTGCCTATATGCTTATGTCTTTGCCAGTGAGTCCATGCCTGCGAGTCCATACCTATATGTCTTTTCCATGTGTATGTATCTTGTCTATATGTATGAATAAATACATCATATCTCAGGGTCTATGTATATGAAAAACACAAGAGCTGTATGTACTTAATATACCATGCTATCAAGTTCAAAATCATAATCAACCCAGCACTTTTTTGTAAATGCATTTGACTTTATACTTGTCATGTGATTAGTATGTTTAAAAAAGAAATTAAAACATTTAAAGGTCTCTTAACATCCTGAGGCAAAATGGATACTCAAGTCCTTTGTTAACCTATATCTCTAGAAAGAAAAATGCCTTGCAAGTTATATGCTACTTCACAATTTTACATCTAAATAAACAGGTAGCAATAAGATTAAACCTGAAATACAAAGGGGAGATCCATTTGGTGCCTTTTCTATAAAAATAAAAAAATTAAAAAAAGTGTATACCTGATTTCAACAGAAGTAGATACATTAATAACCAACAGTTCATATCAAGAGCTTATGTGATCTATGCTATTTTATATTTTTATTATAATGCTTAGCCAAGTAAGAAAGGTTTATTTTGCTAAATCCCTCCAAATTCTTGATTTAAAAAATTGTTTGAAAATCACGACCTTCTCAAAGGCCTAAGATTGGTGGGAAGATGGAATACATAAACTGGAGACCTATCCCAAATGCTTGTAGTTAGTTGTTCACCCATAGGTAGTCAATGAAGACTGTAACTGCAACTATTTGATTTTTGATGGTTGATCTAAGTTTGATTCTACCATGGAAGTAGTGAACACACATGTATAGCACATGTGGTCAGTGGATTTCTTTAGAATACCAGCTGAGGAGGTATTGCAGAGCTCACATTTGGTTTCTGCTCTCTGGATGTGTATCTCTAGTGAGAATTTTGTGTGTTTATGGAAGAAGGTATGCCATAGGGGCTGGTTATAAGCAAGCAGTTCCCAGAATTTTTTGTAAGAATGCATCAAATCTTATGTAGGTAAGACAAAGATACATTTAACAAAAAAAAAAAGAAAAAAGATGTATGTAAAGACTAGTTTATTAAAAACACGACATCTATTCACCAGACAGAAATATAGAAGCTAGTTTTTGTTAAAAGCTTTGATATGAATATTGGAAGCTGGTGTGGTGAGTATTAAAGAAACTTTCCTCATCAAACTTGTTTAAAACCAGAAATCAATAAAAGCGATTGCTTTCAATGTCGCACCACACCCTATTATTGATATTTCTGTGTTTCCAACTATGTCATAATGGCTTTTCATGTTTACTGAAAACATTTTATTTTACATTTTTCAGCTCACTATTTAGAGTCTTCTTCAGCAATGTGGTGGCTGTCATCACTCTTTACTTATGAATTTTTCCCTTCATTTTATGCTAGCATGGCTTGAGGCAGAATTCTAAGGCTAGATGTTCTTCCTTAATACCAATTGTAAATTGATTTTTAAAATAAGGTACAGACCTTTGACACACAGACACACATATATATATATTGGAAGCCAATACCTGTTCGAAATGGTTCTTTATGAGCAAGACAGTCATCTGATCTGACTTGTCTCCTTCTTCCAATTCTGTCTGAACAACAGTGCTACTCCAGAACAGTGGAAAACTGCCAGTGTAATTCCTCTGTTCAAAAAGGGTGACCGCACATCACCTGTGAACTATCGTCCAGTCAGTCTTACTAGTTGTATCGCCAAACTGATGGAATCCTGTGTCAGAGAAACACTTTGGAACTTCTGGAGCTCTCACAGTCTTATCCGGCCTTCGCAATTTGGATTTATCCCCAACTCCAGCTGCTGTGATCAACTTATAGAGTTTCTTGAGGACATCACCCGGATCACTGATGGCGGCTCATGGGTGGATGTTGTTTACCTTGACTTTGCGAAGGCCTTCAATTCTGTGCCGCACAAAAGGCTTATGGCAAAACTCTCTGCAATGGGTGTGAAGGATGATCTTTTTAACTGGTTGAAGTCCTTCATTCTCAGTCGAAGAGAGGTAGTCACGGTTCTGGGACAGCATTCCTCACCATATGAGATGTCATCTGGTGTACCTCAGGGATCTGTTCTTGGCCCCCTTTTGTTTGTGGCATATATTAATGACATAGATGCCAACTTAAGGAATGCCACAGTACTAAAGTACGCAGACGACATCAAGCTGTACCTTGAGATAAAAAGGACAGATCCTGAACACTATAGATCTTGCTTGCAGTCTGACCTGGACACAATGCAACAGTGGATCTCAGACTGGCAACTCAAGCTAGCTGTGGACAAGTGCACCACCATGCATTTTGGGAGTAAAAACCCAGCGTCCACATATTCCCTCCACAGCACTAATATCAAGAAGTCTTCCTGTGAACGTGACCTGGGCATTACGGTCAGCAGCGATTTGCGTTGGACGAGGCACGTCTCTAAAATTGTCAAGAGGGCCGAGGGTGTCTTAGCATCACTCAGCAAGACCTTTGTCAGCCGCTCTCCAGATATCTATTTAAGGCTGTATACAGCTATGGTGCGACCACACTTAGAATTTGCATCACCAGTCTGGAACCCCTATCTTGCTCAGGACATTGACCGCCTGGAAACTGTTCAGAGACGTGCAACCAAGCGAATACCCTCCATCAGGCATCTACCATACTCTGATCGCCTTGCTTCCCTGGGCATGGATTCATTGAAGCTCCGACGCCTGGCAACTGACTTGGTAAACACCCACAAAATTGTTAACCATGTTGCCAACAACAACCCTGAGTGCCTTTTCGATTTCCATGTGTCTAACACACGTGGACATGCCCACAAAGTAAGAAAACAGCACAGTTCCCATGACTTTCGGAAACATTTTTTCACGCTCAGAGTTGCTGAAGCATGGAACAAACTACCTGCATCAGTTGTTAGCTGTCGAGACGCTGCATCCTTTAAGGCCTCCATGCTTCCCGAGATCCGCCAACACTACAGCTAACACATACAAACATGTACTTCCCTGGCATTTGTGTATTATTCTATGTACTATATTGACGAGTTGTAGTGCACCTGAGCACTTTACACAATAATTTCATTATTATTATTATTATTATCATTAAGACAATCTGCCTAACCCATGCTAGCATGGAAAAATGGATGTTAAAAGGTGATGATTCATACATATACACATATACATACATGATGGCTGCAACTCGATTTCAAGTAATGCCGTTGCTTGATATTTAAGCATGAGCATCACGGACGGGGCTTTTTAGTCCTGCTTGGGACTTGCCTATAGCCAGCAATGCCATACACCACAAAAAATGTCACATCAAGAGATGCCTGGGCTTGAAGCTTTTTTTAAGCAAGGAAAGGCTTTGCAAGGCACTAATCCCACTCTCCGAACAACAAATACATTTGTCCAAAAAGAACAACTGATCTACATCATTGGATGCAAATGAAGCCGCAGGTTTTATATCAGAGTGACCTTCTCTTAGAGAGATGTCTTAATGAAGACTAGGAGTCTCTCGGTTACCAAAAAAAGAAAAAAAAAATTTATTTTTGGCTGTTGACTCCCAAGATACTCCGCCCTTTGATGGGTTTTGTTTTTCGTCCAAATTCACCCTCCTCAGTAAGCAAGTGGTGAGGTTGCCAATTTAGTCGCTGACCATGAACATATATATACACATGAGGATTACAGCATCTTCACAGACAATTGCTGTCTTATTGATTCTTCATTGTCATCCTATCTATGTCCAGGACTTCAGGTGATCAACATAACCAGACTTTGAGAGGAGTACACACTGACAGAAATTGCATGTCCAACTAGTGATGACTTCACAAGACTGTGAACACAACTCTTCTGGAGCTGATGCTTCAGTTGTTTATGTTTTAGACGACATTCCTCAAAACTGCCCTTTTGGTACTTTCTCTACTCAGCCCTATTTAGAGCTATCTCCTCCCAGTTGTCTCTATCAAATGCCAGCTCTTTGAAGTTGTTCTTGATGCTGTCCTTGTATCATTTTCTGTTTGTGTTGAGGTTTTTTTCCAAGATGAAGCTCACCGTAAAACAATTGCTTCAGGATCCTGCTTTCTTTCATGAGAATGATATGTCCTATCCAGCACATTTGAGATGTTACTAGAGACTCAATGCTTTGATAAGGACATGTATATCAGGAGTTTTGTCTTGCCACTTGATGTTAAATATGAGCCTTAGACATTTCTGGTGAAAGTGCTCAAACATATATACATACACACACATAAGCAGCTGTCCAAAGATGTCATCACGGTACTATCTACCTATGAGGCATGATGTAGTAGCCAAAACACTATATAATGCAATCCGTAGAAAAGATAGCCCTGATAATAAACACATTAAAAGCTACAATAATGTGGAAGATATACACATACATAATATGAAAAAGTACTGGTGGAATGTTCCAGTCAAAAACTCCAATAAAATGCAAGCTTAACAGACCATAAATGAAGGCATGTCCAGCAGATGCTAATATATTATAAAAAATTAGCGAAAAGGAGAATATCTATGCAGAACTAATGAGAAATCTGCAGATACTCCACCCTGACTTTCAGATTTATGCCTGTGATTATTGGAGCACTGGGATATGTTAGTAACTGCCTCACTACAAATCTTGAGAAGCTAGGCTTCACAGGAACAGAAAGAACACAACTAGTTAGGAAATTACAAGTACAATCCATTAATGGAACAGTAAAAATATGTAAAACATTCCAAATATTCTGCATCTAATAACTGCATATACACATGTATACAAAGCATATGAACATGCACACATAACTCAAAACATCCACACATACAATGACATCCATATCTACACATGCAGACATGCATACATATCTACCTAGTTGATGGTGTGTAAATTCCAATGAGACACACACTCTCTCTCTCTCAATGAAAATTTATAAAATTATAAAACATACATACACACACACACATGTATACATACTTTTATTCTATTATGTGTTCCAGCTGAGGGACTGAGGCCATGCTGGGGCACCCCCCACCAAAGCTACTTTTTCTATAGCCAGCCTTCCCTGGTTGGCCATTGATACAAAAGGGATTTGTTGCTGCTGCTCTCTTATCTGCGCTTCGCCCCGTGCTGTGAGTTCATTATTGGTCAGTAGCATGTCAAGATGTCTCTTCAAAAACATCTACATGCCCACCATGTAAATCTCTCAGATTTTTTGGTAGCTTATTAAAAAGCTGAGGTCCTTTGAACCCCAGGCTATTGCAGTATGTGGTCCTTATTCTTGATGCGACGGATGGGTCCTTTGGCAGTACTCAGTGGGGTCCTGTTCGTGGGCTGGTCCTGTTTTCAATGCCAAAGTTTGGTGCTAACCCTTTCAGGATCTTCCATTCGTATACCACTGCGTATCTCTCATTCTTTCGCTCCAGGTAGTGAAGCTTTAGTTTCTTCTGCCTCTCCCAGTTGCTCATCTCTTTCATTGAGGCAATCCTCTTGGTGTAGCTCCGTTCAATTGCTTCAGGTTCTACAGTTTGTTTGACACCGTGGGGCAACCACAGCTGAGGATGAAAGTCCTCCAGAGCACCAGAATGGTTTCCATGTATCTTGTTCTAAAAACCCTCAGAATCCAAACTGCCAGTCGTCAGCACCTTGCCGTCATTTTGGTGATGTGTGCGTGAAACGGTGCATCATTGCTTATGTCAATACTCAGGTCCTGTATTGATTTTAACACTGGATTAATAGCGGGATGTTTGAAACATACCTGCATTAAATTGCATATTGTTGTCTGCAGCCCATTCGTATACGGCATCTAAATCTTGTAAGAGAGTAGCATCAGCCAGTTTCTTGATAGCCTGTGCCACTTTCGTGTCATTAGCAGAGTTTGTGAGGGAGGTTGTCCGTATTACAGAGGTCATGTTTGAGAGAGCCACCATGAACTGTAATGGACCCATTACAGTTCAAGGAGCTACTACCGCTGCTAGCTACAATATGATGCATGTATGTGAAGAGAAATGCTGCAAAGTAGTGAGACCTGGGTGCTGTGTGCAGAAGATCTATGTATATTGGAAAGATGAAGGTTCTATGCTCCAATGAATATGTAATAGTAATATATATGAACAGCAAATCATAAATGAACAGAGAGAAACTGGGCATAAGTGGAATGAGATACGAGGTATGTCAGAAAAGTTCCAGGACTGATGTCACAAAAGATTTATTTCAAAACCAAACTTCACACAAAGAGTTTTCTCCTTCAAAGTAATCCCCCTGGAGTATGTAACTGTAATATTATCTCTCTGCAGCGATCAAACTTTCTTCATAATTTTATATACATGTCCTCTGTTTCAGGTCGACAAGCAGTGAGCACAGAGCAACGAACAAACTTGAAAACTCCATCAGAAGCACTGCGATTGCTGCAGCAAGTGTATGGAGATGAGACGATGTCACGCTCACGTGTTTTTGAGTGGTGCAAGAGGTTTAAAGAAGGACACGAGGACGTGGAAGATGACCCCAGGAGCGGAAGGCCCTCAACAACCAGGACTGAGGTCAACGTTGAGCGCGTCAGGCAGATGGTGCATAGCAATCATCGGCTGACTGTTCGACTGATGGCAAATGAGCTGGGCATGAATCGGGACAGCGTCTGGAAGATCCTCACTGAAGATTTGGACATGCGGAAAGTCTGCGCGAAGATGGGGCCAAAACTGCTGAACGATGACCAGAAGAATCGACGCATGCAAGTGTGCCAGGACATCCTCGAGCGTCTTGAAACCAAACCAGACTTGCAAGGGACAGTCATCACTGGTGATGAGTCATGTATCTTCGAGTACGACCCGGAGGGGATCCGTTTTGAAGACGTGGACAACATCAAAAAGGCTGTGACGACGGAACTGCGGAGGATCCTGGAAGAATCCTTCCAAGAGTGCATGCAAGCGTGGCAGAAAAGGATTGAAAATTGCATTAGACTCTAGGGGGATTACTTTGAAGGAGAAAACTCTTAGTGTGAAGTTTGGGTTTGAAATAAATCTTTTGTGACATCAGTCCTGGAACTTTTCTGATCCACTAAGTATAGTGTACAGAAGAGGAGAATGTGCAGGTATGGACATGTGATGCATATGAAGGATGACAGCTGTATAAAAAGGTGCAGAGCATTCAAAGTTGATGGAAGCTATGGTGTAGGAAGACCTGGTGAGACAACTAAAGGAGAGGTATTTAGCTAAGAGTAAGCCACTGTATCTAGCATTTGTGGATTTGGAGAAGGCCTTTAACAACGGGCCACACTTTGTAATCTGGAGGGCACTTAGGAAGCAAGGTGACAAATGGCTTGTGAGGGCCATGCAGGCTATGTATAGAGGAGCAACCAGCAAACAGGGTTAGAAATGAGTACAGGGATGAATTTGAAGTGCAGGTGGAAGTCAACCAGGAATCAGTCGTCAGTCCACTTCTATTTATCATCGTACTTCAAGCCAACACTGAATAACAACAAAATGCTTTTCTCTCAGAGTGAAGGGCAGACAGTATGAAGCCTGTGTGCAACCACAATGTTACATGACAGTGAAACATGGACCTTGATTGCAGATGACCTGCAGAGGCAAGAAAGAAATGAGTTGAGTATGTACCAATGGATGTGTAATGTTAGTGTGCATGAGTGACATTGCATAAGCAAACTGAGGGAAAAACTTGGCATAAGAGGAATTGGATGTAGTCTGCAAGAGAGAAGACTGCATTAGTATGGACATGTGATGCACATGGAAGATAACAGCTGCATAAAAAAATGCAGAGAAAGCCCAGTTGCTGGGACCTGTGGAAGAGGCAGAAAACACTGCAAAGAATGACCTTAGAAAGTTAAACCTTACATCAGAAATGACTAAAGATCACGAGGGCTGGTGTTATGCAGTACTGAAGAAGACCCAACCTGAGAGCTTACAATGTGACCTGACCTACACTCTTCCCTTACACTAACACTCCTTTACAGTTATTCTCAATTTCACTACTTCAACCCCCAACACACACATTCCTGGCAGCTGCAATCCCCCCTCCCCCATGAAGTGGTTGGTGATAGGAGGGGCTTCCAGTCATGGAAAGCTTACCAAGCAAACAACAGGTTGGGCGGACCCAACAGTTGTGTCAAGGATATGACAACCTCTCCTGGGCACTATAACAAAATGTGGACCATTCCTAAGTGCACATGTCTCTGGTTGCCTGGGAGATCAGTGGCTCCACTTCAGTTCTGACATCGTCTATATGGACCCATTCAACCCTTGCTAGCAGAGAAAGCGGATGTTAAAACAACAATGATGATACATGACCAGGGCCCAATTCTTCCTCGATATCTTAGCAGATATGTGAGTTTATATGTGCAAAAGCACATCCAAACTGGTCATTATAATTGTACCCTGTGTTGATTGATATTGAAACAATTGTAATATGCCAATAAAGTTGTTATATATGCTGCAACAGTGATTTTGATCCTACTTACTTTTATTTACACTCTGCACACTACAGCCACCTTAACTCTGGCATACAACCCAACATAAGATGGACCTCCTAAGAGGATGTAGTTACAAACTTAACATATATATCCACTCCAACTCTTCATCAGCTAAGTACCCCAAACTTAGACCTACCTCTCCAATGCCCATCCTACATCATGGTCACACCCACTTTCCACATCTGATCCACTTCTCAAACTCATGTATATAAGGATGGAAAACTGGACACCCCCATCCTTCCTATGCTGCTGAAATCACTAAAACCTCCCAATCCAACAGGTAAGGTGGCCATGTTGGTGACAACAAAAAGCACCCAGTCCACTCTGTAAAGTAGCCATGTGGTGACACGACAAAAAGCACCTAGTTCACCATGTAAAATGGTCATGTTGGTAACATGGTGAAAAGTTCCAAGTCCACCCTGAAGTGGTTGTGTTAGCGACTCAACAAAAAGCACCCTTTCCAACCTGTCAGTTGGTCGTTTTGCTGCCACAATGAAAAGCACCAGATCCACAATGTAAATGTGGTTGCCATTAAGAAAGCCATCTAGCTATAGAAACCAAGCCAGAAACAGTACTGCATGAGCAAGAAACAATCATCTGATCTTATTGGTCTCACAATGGGACAACTCATCTAACCCATGCTAGTATAAAAAATGGATGTTAAACGGTGTTGAAGGTGCGTGGCTAAGTTGTTAGAGAATTGGATTCACAATCGTGAGGTTGTGAGTTTGATTCCCAGAATGGGTGATGTATTATGTCCTTGAGCAAGACTTTATTTCATGTTACTCCTACCTGGAGTTGCGACCGATAGATAGTATAAGCAATTGGAAAGACCAATGGAAACATTGTTTCCTCGGTCCAATTTGACAAAAGTCGATCGACTGTCTATCTACACGCACACACATATATATATATATATATATATATATATATATATATATATATATATATATATATAAGTGGTTGTGTAGGCACAACAAAAAGCATCCAGCCCACACTATAAAGTGGTCATGTAGGTGTCACAACAAAAAGGACCCATCCTACACTGTAAAGTGATTGTGTAGGTGTCACGACAAAAAGCACCCTAGCCTACACTGTAAAGTAGTCGTGTAGGTGTCATGACAAAAAGCACCCACCACACACTAAATATGGTTGGCGTTGGGAAGGGCATCTAACTGTAGAAACCAAACAAAAAGCAATTCTGTATGAGCAAAGCATGGTCACCTGACCTGGTATTTCTCACAACAGGACAACTCATTTAACCCATGCTAGCATGGGAAAATGGATGTTAAATGGTGATGATCATTACAGAATACTGGATTACAGAAATAGCTCCTAATTAGCTAATCATCTGCCTTCCTACACCATCAGCATTTAACATCCATTTTTCCATACTAGCATGGGTTACATGAGTTATCCTGTGAGACAAGCTAGATCAGATGACCATGTCTTGCTCATACAGAACTGTTTCTGGCATGGATTTTATGGCTGGATGTCCTTCCTCATGGTAACCACATTTACATGTGGACTAGATGCTTTTCTAACAGAAATTACTAAATAATAAGTATACTAAGTATACTACAAAGGACAAACTCAATATTTTGGGGGTAAGGTGCATGGCAAAGACTGAACAGCATCAAAGGAATGAAATTGATATAGTAGAGTCATGAAAGTGTCAGATTTCTATATATATATATATAGTGAGAGCAATTAATCCTGTAGAGAATAGTTTAAATGAGGTGCAGTTTGTCTGAACCAGAACAATGAACTACTGATGCCATGCTTCTCTGAGTGTTGTCTAGTGAACCTACTACATGCAGCCAATGACATACGTCCCGATGACAATTGGTCCCTCCATTAATACCTTCTATACCATCCCAGTTTTCCTCACAATACCACTACACTCCTAACCATATATCTGTTCCTTTTAACCACCACATCCTCGGTTTTGATTACACATGTCGTGGAACAACGTGGCCTCTTTAGTGTTGGCATTACCATAACATTCAGTTGGTATGCTGTGTGAAGTTATTGGCATTGACATGGTACCAATGTAGTGTTAGAAAGGGGATCCAACTGGGAGAGAGAGAGGGGATTTCTTAGTCACATCAAGTACCTGACAATCTTTCTAGTGCAGGGACCACAATAAAATTCACTCAATACACTATAAATAAGGGCATCCAGTTGTAGAAACTATACCAAAAAGGGGGAAGAGAAGATTCTTCAGTCACATCAAGGATATGACAACCTCTCTAGTGCTGGAGCCACAATAAAATGCATGAAGTACACAGAGTACAGTAATTGGTACTAAGAAGGACATCCAGTTGTAGCAGAAACTTGCCAAAATGGAATGTATTGAACGAAACATGGTTCCCCTAACCTGTCTAGAGGATAATAGCTATAATTAAGTACGAAGTTGGTTTGTAATGACTTAGACAACATATGCCGGCATGGAAAAACATATATATATATATATATATGTGTATATATATATATATATATATATATATATATATATATATATATATATATATATATATACATTCTCTATATTCCTTCTGATTTTAATTTCCTTTTCAAGTATGGAATAGCTTTGATTATATGTCTAATCAGTTTGTCTGTGACTATAGGAAAAACAACAACAAAATAATCTGAAGTCAAATCAATCAATACTTTTTGTAATAAATCTCTATGAAGAGGTCTAAGATGGGTGGATGCTTGGGTTTAGTTTTTAATGCAGCAAACACCCATGGGTATTTCACTCGAGATACAGTGAAACCTATATGTGTGTTTATTATACATTGTATACAGGTCCTTGCATACTGCAATCATATCTTTTAAATGCTAAGTTGTGTCAAGTATTTTTATTGGTTGGTTTCCCACATTCTGCTACACTTAAGGAAGAGAAAGTTAAGGGAACTCCTGAGGGTGTAACCTATAGTACATATGCTATGGATTCTATAAGACTTAGTAGTTTAGTATAGCCATAGTTAGTTACACAGCATTGCCAACCAAAATGGTCGTAATATGCTGGAATAAATTTGCTTAAAAGTATGTAGCAGCTTGGCTTATCTGATTATGCAAGATGAGGCTGGAGGCAATTGGTGAAGGCCCCAGACAAGTGGAGGAAAACTGGTCTATGTCCCTGGTGTGGATGGGGGGTGGGGTTCAAGCACCTGAGTAAGTCAGTAAAAATAAAACTAGAGGAAATATAAAAATAATATATACTGAAAAAAAAAAAAAAAAAAAAAAGAAAATGGAGCAAGGCTTGAAGCAAAATACATTCAGAATTACTGAAATGAAGCAGAAATAAACCCAGTTATTTTTCACAGGCATTGTACTAGTAATAAAAATCAATTGATATGTGATGGTTGAGGTCTTATTTTTCTCATTTTATTGTTATGGGAACCAATGAAAACATCAGTGACATCTCTAGAGGAACTGAAGATAACACCGAGATATTGTAACCCAGTAGGAAGCTGGTTTCACTAAGCTAATAAAGATTGTAGATACAGAATATAGGAATAAAAACATTTCAATAGCTTTGTTTGGTTTGATTGTAAACAAAAATAGTTGAAATATAATTTTTCAGTAACAAAAAATGTACTGCTTCAAAATATAATTCACAATGCTTTTTTTTTGCTTTTTTTTTTTTTTGATAATTAATAGTTAGTATAAATGACAAGATAAATGATGATAACTTTGTTAGCAACAAAAAATAAAAAGAACTAGAAAAATACAAATAAATACTTAACAAAATTAACAACAATGAAACAACCCAGAAAAAAAAAAAACATCTGCAATTAAATAAATGGATTTAAAACAAAAACAAAAAAAAAAAACTAATAAATCCAACAAGCCGCAGAAACCAACCCTAACAAATAATGAAATAAGAAAGAAAATTGAAACCAAGGAAATAGGCAAATATACAAGCCTTTTGTTCATAAATCCTAGAGTGGCAGATTAAAAAGAAAAGAAAAAAAAAGGAAATGTGTGTATACTGTTATCTATTATTTTTACAATCTTTCAATGTATATTTGAGTGTATACACACTCATAGACATACACCTAATTTTTTACATCTAACTTTCGTCATTTATTATCGAAGTAATACACGAAAGCTTCACACTTAAATGTTTAACCCTTTAGAATTCACATTACTCTATATATACTATTATATTTTCATGGTAAAGGCTTTATCTCGCATAATTATCTCACATAATATCGAATCTATGAGATTTTGAAAGTATTTAGTTTGAGAACAATACCTTAACATCAGTTTGAATGACCAGTTACAGCCAGTTTCAACAGAAAAAGGTAGAGAATTCTGGCCGATTTTGGCCGGTTTGAACATTAAAGGGTTAAACTAATATTATTATAACTATATATGTTATAGACAAATATTTAATAAAAAATGCCTAAAAAACAAAATATTTTCTAACTTGATATTTAGCAAATGCTAAAATATATTTGAATTGGATATATTTATGAAACTATTAAATAACTCAAGTGATACATGCTTGGTTCAGACATACAATTGAAATGATATCCCAAATTTGTATTTTATCATATATATATATATATATATATATATATATATATATATATATATATATATATATATATATATATATATATATATATATATATACTTAAGCATAACAAAAATTGGGTTTTAATGTATATGTAATGATATGATAGCAATGTAATAAATGAAATCTTAACACTTAAATGTTTTAACTAATGTATGAAAGCGTCAAGTATTTTGGTACTGAAGAACTCAACTAACATCCATAGATGATGACGCTCCTTCATATACAACTGCAAAATATTAGATTAGTGGATTCAAAGGTGGAAAAAGTCGGCTATATTTGGTTGACCTAAAAAAGTTCAGATAACCGTCAAGGATTTATCAGAAACACTTATAGAGCAATGACATCAGTATCCAATCATCTTCATAGGTCAATATTAGTTTTAATATTGTTCACAGTATTATGAAAGGTCTTGTTATAACAAAGTTATGTTCAAGGTTTTCATCAATCTTTTTCATTTGTAAAATTGTGGAATGATGCCTTAACTATTGTACTAGCAGCTTACAAGATCACAGGCCTACATATTTATATCAAACATTATACAACAAAATGAAACTCCATTCTCCCAATATATCACAGAAACTAACAGATGATCCAGTAAGTCGAAGTTGCTTAGAGAAAACCTTTCAAGGAAGTTTTCAAGAACAATGATTCCAGACATATTAGGGCCCAGTTCCTGACCAGTACTTCATTTTATTCACCCCCAAAAGATGCTAGGTAGGCAAATATGACATCAACAGAATCTAAACTCAGAACATAAAGGGCCATAGCTAAATACTACAAAGCATTTTGTCCACTGCCCTATTTAAAGTAAAAAAATGATTACCAAAACTATACATCTGTTACTATTTTTATTTGTAAATTTCAAAATTAGCAATACTCTCAAAATGACCATAACAATATATTATTTAACCATAATAGTTTTTTTAAATCTCTTCAAATACCAACACCCATTAAAAAAGAACCTAAAATGAACAAATGAATTTAAAAAAGAAAAAAATATGAACTAAAACTAAACAGAAATTCTTACTGAACAGGATGATGAGAACTCTTCATAATTTTTCACGCAATTTCTAAAAATTTCAACTAAAAAATACTGCTTTAATGAAAATACTTATGAGCAGGAAAAAATATACAAGACAACAGAAGAGGCTAGATTATTGTACTTACCGCTTGAACTTCTGATTCTAATTTGTCTAAACTGGCTACCACATCTCCTTCTTCTTCTGTTACACAATTAGGATTACTGTGACCATTATTTTCAGGAGAATTTGTTACTGTGTCAGGTTTATGCACTACTTTTCCAAACTGTCAAAATATAATCATCCAGAATCCAGAATTTATGTAACACAGAAAATATTTATTTACTGTTTGAAAATAAATTTGAATGTATTTTTGTTTTAATGTCTCATAGCTTAGTATCACACACACACACACATATATATATATATATACATATATACACATAAATATACATAAATGCACACACACACACATATTATACATATATACATTTACAGACACACACATGTATACATTACCATCATCATCATCATCATCATCATCATCATCATCATCACCACCACCACCACTACCACCATTTCTTCACTAGCATGGGTTAGACAGGTTGTCCCATTTATGGTAAGTCTGGTCAGGTGGTCGTGTATTGCTCATATAGAACTGTTTCTATCTTGGTTTCTACAGCTGGTACACCTAGTAGACTGTAAATGGTTGATGATGAAATGGAAACGATATATGGTAGAGAGGACTTTAATTGTATCAAGGACATGACAACCTCACTAGTGCTGGTGCAATGATGACAAGCATTCAGTTCACTCGGTATTAGGAAAGCCAATTAGACATAGAAAACATTAAAAAATTACCATACATACTTGAATATAAGCTGAGAAATATGTGATGAAAAAGGTGGTAAAATGGGGTGGGGTAGCTTATATTCGAGGTCAATATTTTACCTATTTTCACCAACTTCAAATTCTACGTAAATAAAGTGCTAAACAGTTTTCTACGTTTACATTGTCATTGATGTTATTTATGCATTCCTTGAAAATATTTCCAACAATTTTTTTTTATAATTTTCACTTTTTAATACATAAATATCCCGTACACATACACAAACATGTTTTTCTTTTTTTTTCTTTCAATCTTACACAAGATTGAAATCTGATTTTATTGCTTACTCTCTCTTCTGGTTTTGCCCTCTCCTTTTCTCACTACCTCTCCTCTCTGTCGCTGTCTTTCCCAACCTCTTCCTATTCAGAGTTCCCTTATTCGATCTCTTGCTTTCAAAGTACCCCTAACATGTGAGTAGCCAGAAGTAGACAAAAATTCAAGAAACTTGTTGAAACTTAATGTAATGGAGTTGTGAAACAAAAACTATATTGTAAACAACACTTAAAACATCTTAAACATCAAAATATTAAAACTTCATAAATATATTTTATACTCATGAGAATTTCAAAACCACCCCATCTAAACAATGTGTCAATTAGCTGCATCAACTTATATGCAGGGTTTGGATTTTTGCCCATTTCTCAGATATAATATGGGGGAAGGGGGTTCCCCCGGCTTATATTCGAGTATATATGGTAAATATATGAATGAGACATGGTGCTTTAAACCATTAGCATTTACATTACTCTATATTTACTATTATATTTTCATGGTTAAGGTTTTATCTCACATAATATTGAATCTATGAGATTGATATTTATTTTCAGAACAATGCCGTAACATCAATATGAGTGGCTGGTTATGGCCAGTTTGAACAGAAAGAGGTGAGAGAATTTTGGCCGGATATGGCCGGTTTAAATGCTAAAGGGTTAATACATATTTATTTTTCCTGCCAGTGTGGAAAATGGACATATGATGATGATGATGATTCTCCCAGCTGATTATAAATTTCATTCAATACTATATTTAAAATGCCAGTGGAAAGGCAACTTGCTGGCAGAAAACCGTAAAGGAAACATTTTACCCTCAGTATATCAAAGAAAATAAGAGTTACTTATGAGAATTTCAAGAAGATTAATAAAGATCAAACGAATCTTGTGTATTAATTTGTATATGTTAAATATCATTTCATTCTTTACTATACTTTTCATCGTTTATGGGTGTGGTTTTTGTATTGTTGTAACTTCAAGTTGCATCACCTTGAAATAGACAGTAAATATGTAAAGATTGTATCTTAGGTGATGACTGAGAAAAATAGAAGAGGTTGAATAATTAGTACCTTTATTCATCATCAAATTTGTTTTGTTTTTGTTTTGTTTTTTTGAGGGAACGGGGGGTCTATTTTACTGACTTGAAAAACAAACAGGCTACAAAAAAATGAAATACAAAATAAAATAAATACAGCGTAAGAATGTAATGCCCTTTATGGATTTTTCTTTTACAATATTTGGTTCTTTTATTTTATTTCTCATCAATGTCATAACAAAGCAACATTAAACTAAGACTACTTGTGCATGTGTAGCTGTGTGTGTGTGTAGCTGTATGTATGTGTGTATGTGTGTAGCTGTATGTATGTGTGTGTGTAGCTGTATGTATGTGTGTGTAGCTGTATGTATGTGTGTGTGTGTGTGTAGCTGTATGTGTATGTGTAGCTGTGTGCGTGTGTGTAGCTGTCGTGTGCGTGTGGCTGGCCGTGTGTGCGTGTGTGCATGCACATACATAAATGTTATATAAATGTGTTATAGAATGTGTGTTTACACACACAGACAGAGCATCATTATCATTTCTCTGTTATATAAGAGAGATAGAAAGAGGAAACAGGGATTGTGAGATAAGGGAGATAATAAAGATATACTACTAACATCTCAATTGTTTGCATGTCCTTATTTCTTAGTTTACATTTCAGTACACAAAGCCCTGAATAACAACTTTGAAAGGTGGTTTTCATAATCATTTTAAAACATTGATCACTTCAAGTCCTACTTCTTCCTGCCCAGTACAATCCTTTCCAGTCTCATAAAAACATTTGATCCTTCCATCTTTTGGGAGGTCTGCCCAGTGGCCTTTCCCCAGTAAATTCACATTCATAGGACTTTCTAACATAGCTACCATTTTTTCTCCTTATGTCATGCCCAAAGCAGTTTAACCTGCCCCTTTTTATTAGAGTGAGTATTTCTGATTTTACTTCTAGCTTTTTTCGGATGTCAGCTATTTTCTACACTTTACACAATATTTCAAGCAAACCACAGCCCCCTCTGAAATAATAGTGTATTTCATTTGAAATATGGCAACAACAGAGTTAAAAATCATAACATGGAAATTATACAGCAAACTAATGAAAATTAAGAATTTACCTTGGGATTTGTCATGGCTAAATTTTGCAATGTGTTCCAGGCATCATCTCTTTGTTTATTTCGTTCTTTTTCTCTGAAAATTCAATGTACAATACTTTCAATAAAACGGAAATTTCAAAAATAAAACAGTAACAACTTATGGAAGATCATTTGAATTATCTAATTTTTAACTCATAATGATTTAGTAGAAAATATCTAAAAACAAGTTTTTAATCATAATGCTTAGTGTTATTAATGGCCATTGTGAATATTCGCAATCATGGAGTAAAGACTAATTTTTAATGATACAGTCAGTGTTTTGTACATTTCAAGAATGCCATGTTAATTCAGTTTCATGAGATACAGGAGTTAAGTTTCATGAGATACATGATATTAAGGAGTTAATTCAAATGTTTATAGTAATTTTACTAGTGGACAGATCATGAAAGTTTGCAATAAAGTAAAGAAATTAATGATGCACATCAAGCAAGTGTCTTCTACTATAGTAGGCTGACCAATGCCTTGTGAATGAATTTGATAGACAAACTATACAAAGCCTATCACAGACACAAAAATAATAAGTCAAGGATTATTATTAGATCATTTAATTGACTTACATGTTTATTATCCTTCATGTTCTCAAGGGTAAAATCACATTGGACTTTTAAATATTCTTGGCTATATATAGTATATTCTCAACTTTTTGAACACACACACACATTATATATATATATATATATTTTTTTTTTTTTTTTAATATATACATCCCTGCATGTAATAAGATTATGTATCAACAACCAAATTTATTTATTTTCATTCTTTTCATACTGGAAATGATACTAAGGTATACTGCCAGCTAACCAATTGCATCAAAAAGGTGATGCAATGAAGCTGTACTTCAGCATGTGTATATCTTGTGGAATTGCAGGAAGTTAACTTGTCGAAAGCAAGTCAACATACAGACCAGAAATTTGTTCAATGACAGTCGCATGCTTTTGTGACAGCTCTTAGCTTCTATTGCTGGGCCAATGTGCCAATGTTGTTGATCAAGTTTTGTGAAGAGGAATTAGGCCATAAACAAAAACACAACCATCAACTCAAACAAATACATATGAGAAGTCTGCACGGAATACCTGATCAAACAGCCAAGAAACAGAAGCAGAGGCAAAGGATTAATTGTTGAAATTGTTGAGATATAGTTCACTAAGCATAAGAACACTACTGGTTGAGTGCTTTCTAATCAGTGGATCTTTGGAGGACTGTCAGGAGATGCACAAGTGTTTTTTTTTGTTAAAAGTTGATGATCATAGTGAAGGGACATTGATGAATGTCAATTTAGAAAATAGAAAAAGGCTCTACAATTTAGTGAGATAATTGGCCTTCCTTCAAGACTGAAGTGCTCAGCACAACAAATGTCAGCAAGGAACTGTATATCATCGCAGAGTCATAGTTGCCTAATTTATTTGGAGAGAGCAGGTTGGAGACAACAACAAGGTATTCAAGTCACTTTTGGAAACAGAAAATGTTCTGGCTTCCAGAATCCCAACTATAATTAGTTTATTACTGTTTTGAAATAAAAATATTTTAAAGTTTTAGTTTAAATTTTAAAAAAATTGGCTGTTAATGATAGGAAAACACCTATGCAGGCTTTTTTTAAAAACATATGTATACTAGCTGGCCCTGTGCCGTCAAAAATCTTTCATGAAAAAAAACTATCTGCAACTAACATAGATAATCATAATAATATCTTGGTGTGCATATGTATAGATTTATATGTATGAATATATAAAATATAAACACACATATACACACACAAGTGTAGTAAATCTTAGAACACTGGTCACTGTTTTCTATAGTTTTATCACAAACCCATTCCTTCCTCAGTCATCTCCCTTTCAGTGAGTGATGAACAAATATATAAATAAAAACACACACTCGCTATTATTATAGTTGATAACACACACATATATATATACATACATATATACACACACATATATACACACATATATATACATATATATATACACACATATACATAAATATACACACATATATATACACATATATACACATATATATATACATATATACACACATGTATATACATATATACACACATATACATATATATATACACATATATATACACACATAAATACATATATACACATATATATATACACATATATACACACATATATATATACACATATATACATACATATATACATACATATATATATACACATATATACACACATATATATATACACATATATACATACATATATACATACATATATATATATACACATATATACATATATATATATATACATACATATATATATACACATATATACATATATATACACACATATACATATATATACACACATATATATATACATATTAATAAAAGGAATTTCAACTTTGTCTGATTTACTCGTTTTATTTACAATCCTTTAAAATTTATAATAGTATTAGAATGGTAGAATACAATATATTCATATATACACACATATACATACACACATATATACATATATATATACACACATATGTGGTGGCTGCCAACTCGTTTTCGAGTATGGCCACCACTTTATATCCATGTAGGAGAACGCCTACCGATGCGCTGAACGAGTGTGACTTTTTAGTCCAGCCAGCGACTATTCTACCATACTATTTCATTCTAATACCATTATAAATTTTGAAGGATTGTAAATAAAACGAGTAAATCAGACAAAGTTGGAATTCCTTTTATTAATATAATCTTCTATACACAATCATACACACCCGTGTATATTTATCTATCTCTATATATATATATATACATACATATATACATATATATATATACATATATACACACATATATATATATATATATTGGTGAAGGCGTGTGGCTGAGTGGTTAGAGAATTGGATTCACAATCGTGGGGTCGTGCGTTCGATTCCCGAACCGGGCGATGCGTTATGTCCTTGAGCAAGACACTTTATTTCACGTTGCTCCTTCTACCTGGAGTTGCGACCGATAGATAGTATTAGCAATTGGAAAGACCAACGGAAACATTATTTCCTCGGTCCGATTTGACGAAAGTCGATCGACTGTCGATATATATATATACATATATACCCACACACATATATATATATACATATATTCATATATACACTCATATATATATACACACATATATACATACACACATATATATACATACACACATATATACATATATATACACACATATATGGTGGCTGCCAACTCGTTTTCGAGTACGGCCACTACTTTATATCCATGTAGGAGAACCCCTACCGATGCGCTGAACGAGTGTGACTTTTTAGTCCAGCCAGCGACTTGAAAACTCTGGTACAAACACTACACTTGTGACAATTATTGACACATAGTGCTGGGCCCATGGTACCATGTGACGACAAGTGCAGAGAGATCTCCAGATATAAAGCAATGCCTGTGCCGTGAAGCTTTTATAGTGAGCAAAGGCACTACACAAAACCAGTCCCACTCTCTTAACCAAGATGATATTTACCAAAAAGAAGAACAAGTCAACATCATTGGATACCATCAGAGTTGCAGGTGTTATATCAGAGTTTTCCTTCTCCTAGAATTCTGCCTTGACAAAGGCTAAGGGGTCATCTCTCCCGGTGATTTTGGATGGTCATTGACTCTTAAGAGCTCCTTTGCCCTTTGACAGGTTTTGTTTTTAGTCCTGCAGAATGTCCAAAGTCATCCTCCTCACCAAATTTCTGATTATTTTCAAAACTAATTGAAAATCCTAGGCAGTATATTTCATTACAAATATGGTAATGAAAGAGTTAGTGTTTATATTTTTCTAGAAACCTTTCATCATAATGGTATATAAAAACCTTTAAGTTATGTTCCAATCATCAGCTTAATAATCCCTCCAAATTCTTGGTTTTTATTTGAAAACAATAGACAGTGGCTTTTATCAGAAATATGGTAATGAAAGCGTCAACTATATGGAAAATATACTTACTTCTGTCGCTCTGCCTTATATTGGATAGTACACTCATCAAATAATTTCTGATTAATTTCCATGAACAATTTTAATGCATTATATATCAAACCGTGGATAGTTCTGGAAGAAAATTATAGATATAAATAAAATCATTAAAAAATATGGAAACTTGAGTATCTAATTATAGGCTTCAAGTGAAGCAACTTGTTAATTTTAAATGAACATGCATGGCTATGTGGTTAAGGAGTTTGCTTTGCAACCATGTGCTTTTTGGGTTCAGTTCCACTGTGTAGCATTTTCAGAAATTGTAGCCCCAGGTTGACAAATACCTTGTGAGTGAAATTTGGTAAACAGAAACTGTAAAAACCCATCATGTGCATGTGTGTGTTTATTTCTTGCAACTTAGCAGTTTGATAAAAAGACTGATAAAATAAGTACAAGAATGGGGGGAGGAGGGGGGGGGGGGGGGGCATTGGGATCAATATGATTGATTTAATATCAATGAAAGTGTTACCCCAGCATAGCTATAGTATAATGACTGAAACCAGGAAAACACTAAAAATCCAATAATATTTCACAGATTGTGGATTCAATAAAACATTAAAATATCAGTTTTCCATTATATATTTTATATTGTATCTCATTCTAAATTCTTGATCCACTTGATCCAGGGTCTTGAAATCACTCACAGAGGAGCAGCCCCTCCCTGGAATCCTTCCACTGACTTCTGTCCCTTGCCAGTCTTAGATATGAGGGTTCCAGGTGGTTGGTAAGGTCATCTCGCCATCTTGTACTTGGACGTCCTTTTGATCTTGTCCATTTTCTTATAAATTATGCAGTATTAAATGTCAGTTTAAGTACTTTTTTTAAAATAATCAGTAGATCTTGAGGAAGGCCCTCTGGAATTGAATAGATCAATGCCATTGATGTTCTGTTAAGATTGATGCAAATCCACCATTTTGGAAGGACAATGAACAAGGGGAAAGGTCTAAAGGATCAATGTTTGGAGCAAGGAGGACTGGGTGTATTTGGTTAGTATGGAGTCAGGAATGTTCATGTTGGATACATGGGTGGTGAGAAAGGAGAGGAGTGAATCAAGAGTACCTGAGTGGAAGTGGGATGAAACTAATAAGCTCCAAGGAGCAGAGACCATTTGAGTAAGGTAAAAGAGGCAAAAAAAGACAGCACATATGTAGACCTGACACTGGTAATTAAAAATGTGTTGAGTTTAAACTAATTAGCTAAGAGGCTTTTTTTCTTGATGTGGCTTAGAATGCCAGTGTGGGCAATAGCTGTGATGTAGGAACAATAATCTATTGTTGGTCTCACTCAAACTTTGTAAGGTGTCAATTGCAGGGGGTTGAAGTATTTTCTGGCTTTGAAGAGAAGGGCAAGTCCTTGGGATGTGATCCAAGCTATATTAAGGTGTGTACACCATAAGGAATCCATGGTGATTAATAGGTTCAACATTTAGAGTGACTGAAGGTGTTAGTTGCATGCTACTCATGCTTAAGAAGGGTGAGATGTGATGATGTTTTCTTGAGATAAGCAATGGTTGAATTTTCTTTTCTTTTTTTTCTGTTGAAAGAAACAAGCTTGGAGATGCTTTTGATGGATTCAGTGCAGGCTTGATGTGAGGTATTAAGATTACATGTGGTTAATAATTGTTTCTACTTTTGGCACAAGGCCAGCAATTACCCAGTGCATTACTGGTACTTTATTTTATCGACCCCGTAAGGATGAAAGGCAAAGTCAACCTCAGCGGGATTTGAACTTAGCTACTTTAGGCACAAAGCCAGCAATTACCCAGTGTATTACTGGTACTTTATTTTATCGACCCCGTAAGGATGAAAGGCAAAGTCAACCTCAGCAGGATTATAATGAATGAAAAGTTGTATTATGTGCATAAGTGTGGCTATTGTTGGACTTGATAGCTTGTAGGTTATTGATGTAGAGAAGCTAAAGTATGAGGGACAAAACATGAACCATAGGACACACCAGAGTTAATAAAGTGTGTGACAGAATACAATCAGCACTCACTGCAATAGTGTGATTTGAGAGGAAGTTATTGATCCAAGAGATGATATATGAAAGAAACCCATAAGTGAGTTATGAAAGAAACCCATAAGTGAGTTGTTTTAAGAGGAGATTTGAATGCCAAACATGGTTGTAAGTTGTGCTGCCAAGAGCAATTGTTTTCACAGAATTTGGTGGGTGACAGAGTGGATCTCCAGCTTTATAGAAGCCATATTGGTGATCATTTAGGAAAGATAGGTTCAAGTTAGGGAACATCATCGTTAATGGCTGTCTCTATTACCGCCAAGACATTGGAAGTGAGTCCAATAAACTTTTTGAAGATGGAACAGATTGGAAATATTTTGGAGACCAAGGTGAATAAAAAAATTCAACAATGATTATACAGAGTGCAGCAGAAATAGCTTTTACATGGTCACTGGTTTGGCGCTAGTGAAGTTAGGCAGGTGGTAACAGTGTCTTCGTCTAACTAATCTCTTGCCATTTTCTTTTCAGTTACCATCACAGCATGGACCAGTGCACACTGTATTTGCTGTTGAAAGGTTTATCAAGAATGGTGAATCTGTAATTGCAATGCAGAAAGCTTTTTGTACTCTCTTCAAGTTACATCGGAATGATGCTCTTTGTTCCTGATTGAAAATCCATACTGCTATGGGTTTTCAAGGTCACAGATTCAATGTTAAAGAGAAAGGTGCTTGGAAGACTTCAGAATGTTTGAACTCCAGAAAATGCCCAGGCTGTGAGATAGTCTGTTTTGCAATCTCCTACACGTTCAGCTTGTAAACCTGCTTCAGCTTTATGGCAGTCTTATCAAACTGCCAGGAGGATGTTACACACCAATACCAAGTTCCATCCATAAAAATTGGTTGTTCCAGAACTGCATGAAAGTGACTGGCAAAACACTTGGTATCTTGTGAGGATATCCTGCAGAGTGTTCACGCAAATGCTGTTCTTCTCACAAGTGACGAGGCTCACTTTCATCTATCTAGCTGTGTCAATAAGCAGAATTTTGCTAATGGGTGGAAACCAACCTTAGACAGCGAGTGACTATTGGGTGCACAGTGGCGAAATTTGGTGTTTAGGGTCATTACTTTTTTGAGAAGGAAGACAAGCAGCAACAGTAACATCTGACCAGTATGTAAAGATGATCAACTTTCTGGAGCCGAAACTCATATCTTGGGGATCTGGATGTGTGGTTTTGACAGGATGGAACCACCGCACACACAATGAGAAGATGTTCCCAGTACACTTGATTTCCTTATATGGTGGCATTGAATGGCCTGCATGCCTGCCCGATCTCGCACCTTGTGATTATTTTCTCTGGAGTTAGAAGAAAGCTGAAGTCTACAAACATTGAACAGCAACTATTGACAATGTTGCTATATAAACAGTGGCAGATATACCGCTGGAAAATGACTCATCAGGTGATGCAAAACTTTAAAAATCAACCACGGTAGATTGCGAATAGAGGTCACCATTTTCAAAACCAAATGAAAACAAACTGTATCCCTTCATTTTAACGATAATGGAATATTTTTTTTAATAACAGGTACCTTGGTCTTTTTTCAAGCCTTAAAATATGGGAGGTATTTTTTCTGCACCCTGTACAAGGCTATGGAAATAGCTTATTTTTTAATTACTTTAATGGATTTTTATTATGTTTAGTATAGAATAAAATGTTTTTCAATAAAATAAATGTTTTTTTGCTTCATTCGTTTAGGAATTTATTGTTTAAAATCTTACACTTGGATAAACTTTTATTTTTTGTATTAATATAAATCAAGAATCATTTCATGCTACTGCAAAATGAAACTTTTTTATCAACACTGAATTTTATTGCTTGCAAACTAAAATTGTAAAGGAGAACAGAATAATTCTATTTAATCCAACAAACCATATTTCCCAGTGGCAAATATACTTTCATGTTGTGGATACACACCGCTATTTTGTGTTACTAAATTTTGAAAAGAAACTTTATCATAAAATGACTAATGTAATCTTCAGCCTATAAGATGCAGGGTAAATTTTACAAAATAATGTCTTCGGCATTGGGAAATACAGTATTTAATAAAATCTGCAATTTTACTGATATAAATAAAGTATATTCCATCTCAACGATTTATTTACGGCAGTATGTCTTGACATCGGATCGCTGAAGCTCGCAGAGGAGATGACGAAAGGCCGTGACAAATGGAGAGATGTTGTGCTGAAGAGAACCCACCCTACCCTTGCAAGCAAGGGAAAGCACACGTAAAATGATGATAATAATAATAATAATGAAATATTGTGTACAGTGCTCAGGTGCACTACAACTCATCAAAAAGTGTATGTATAGTACATAGGGTAATGTACAAACATTAGGAAAATGAACAGTGCATGAGTCATGATATACACATAATAATGAAATTATTGTGTAAAGTGCTCAGGTGCACTACAACTCGTCAAAGGTGTATGTATAGTACATAGAATAATACACAAATGTCAGGGAAGTACATGTGTGTATGTGTTAGCTGTAGTGTTGGCGGATCTCAGGAAGCATGGAGGCCTTAAAGGATGCAGTGTCTCGACAGCTAACAACTGATGCAGGTAGTTTGTTCCATGCTTCAGCAACTCTGAGCGTGAAAAAATCTTTCCGAGAGTCATGGGAACTGTGCTGTTTTCTTACTTTGTGGGCATGTCCACGTGTGTTAGACACATGGAAATCAAAAAGGTACTCAAGGTTGTTGTTGGCAACATGGTTAACAATTTTGTGGGTGTTTACCAAGTCAGTTGCCAGGCGTTGGAGCTTCAATGAATCCATGCCCATGGAAGCAAGGCGCTCAGAGTATGGTAGATGCGTGATGGAGGGTATTTGCTTGGTTGCACGTCTCTGAACAGTTTCCAGGCGGTCAATGTTCTGAGCAAGATAGGGGTTCCAGACTGGTGATGCAAATTCTAAGTGTGGTCGCACCATAGCTGTATACAGCCTTAAATAGATATCTGGAGAGCGGCTGACAAAGGTCTTGCTGAGTGATGCTAAGACACCCTCGGCCCTCTTGACAATTTTAGAGACGTGCCTCATCCAACGCAAATCGCTGCTGACCGTAATGCCCAGGTCACGTTCACAGGAAGACTTCTTGATATTAATGCTGTGGAGGGAGTATGTGGACGCTGTGTTTTTACTCCCAAAATGCATGGTGGTGCACTTGTCCACAGCTAGCTTGAGTTGCCAGTCTGAGATCCATTGTTGCATTGTGTCCAGGTCAGACTGCAAGCAAGATCTATAGTGTTCAGGATCTGTCCTTTTTATCTCAAGGTACAGCTTGATGTCGTCTGCATACTTTAGTACTGTGGCATTCCTTAAGTTGGCATCTATGTCATTAATATATGCCACAAACAAAAGGGGTCCAAGAACAGATCCCTGTGGTACACCAAATGACATCTCATATGGTGATGAATGCTGTCCCAGAACCGTGACTACCTCTCTTCAACTGAGTATGAAGGACTTCAACCAGTTAAAAAGATCATCCTTCACACCCAGTGCAGAGAGTTTTGCCATAAGCCTTTTGTGTGGCACAGAATTGAAGGCCTTCGCAAAGTCAAGGTAAACAACATCCACCCATGAGCCGCCATCAGTGATCCGGGTAATGTCCTCAAGAAACTCTATAAGTTGATCACAGCAGCTGGAGTTGGGGATAAATTCAAATTGCGAGGGCTGGATAAGACTGTGAAAGCTCCAGAAGTTCCAAAGTGTTTCTCTGTCACAGGATTCCATCAGTTTGGCGATGCAACTAGTAAGACTGACTGGACGATAGTTCACAGGTGATGTGCGGTCACCCTTTTTGAACAGAGGAATGACACTGGCAGTTTTCCACTGTTCTGGAGTAGCACTGTTGTTCAGACAGAATTGGAAGCGTGATAACTGGTGTAGAAGGAAGTACCCACCACGTTTAAGAAGCAGGTACGTAACACCATCAAGACCAGGAGAGGCATGGTTGCGTTTATTTTTTAGGTGACGTCGCAGCATTGCAGGTGTAAATTCCATGGTTGTAATAGAGTCCGGTGTCATAGGTGGTGGAGATGGTACACTCTGGTCTTCAATAGTGAAAATGCCTGCATAGCATTCAGCAATGAGCTCTGCGCATTCCTTGGGGTCGTCAGTAACCTGGCTTGTGTGGGGATTGCGAAGAGGACCAACTGGAGAGTGAGGCCTCTGCTTTGAGTGAACATACTTCCAGAACACCTTACTGTCAGGGCTGGTTGCTATGCGCTGCTCAAATTGAAGCACTGCCTTTTTTTGTCACCTGTTTGAGGTGGTTGGACGATCTATTTCGCCTCTTCCTATTAATGTCTGATTTGTGAAGTTTGTACTCACGTTCAGCATTGCGCCGTCCTTTTCTGGCAAGACGGATTGCTGCAGTCTCCCAAATTGCGCTTTTGGGATGTTTTTTCCGCTTACGTGGCACCGATGCTGCACATGCTGTCCATATTGAGCTCAGGCTGTTCTGGAGTACAGTGTTGACATCTCCAGAGTCGTAGAACTCAAGCCAGTTTGGCCGTTGCAACTCGGTGCAGTAACAGTTCCAGTCTGCTTTATTCCAGTCAAAGTGAGCAGTTTGGAGATGGCTGTGGTTCTTGTTACTGCCCATGAGGGATAGATTGGCAATGATCATAGCATGATCAGAGTCACCTAAAGGTTCCTCAGCAGTAACACTAATGACCATTTCAGGAGTAGTGGTGAAGAGTAGGTCCAAAGTGTTGTCACCTCTCGTTGGGGAGGTGACCACCTGGGACCAACTCGAGTCCAGCACTAGCTCAAGGAAGTCATTTGCACTTGGCGGCCAACGAAAGGTTTCCCAGTCAATCTCAGGGTGATTGAAGTCTCCTGCAATGAGAACATAAGTGGCTGTCTTCCTGGCAGCAGCTCTGAGGATATCACAAAGTTGAGTGTCCTGATGGTAATTTGGGGGACGGTAAACTATTCCAAGTAGCAGTGTTGACATGGTCATACGTATATCGCAGAAAAAAACTTCCTGCTGTGATTGGTTCAAATCAGCACAAGGAATTGCCGACAGATTTGACCGAACATAGACCATTACACCACCACCACGACGATTAATGCAGTCTTTACGAAACAGGTTGTAGCCAGTCATGCTGAAAACCCCATCACAGAGTAAGGGATGTGCCCAAGTTTCCGTGACTGTAATGAAGTCAGGGTTGATACTTTTGACGTAGGAGTCAAAAAGATGAATCTTATTGCATAGACTACGTGCATTCAAGGACAACAATTTGTACCTTGATTCCAGTCTATGATTATGTGCAGGGATGGCAGGTTGTTCTGATTTAGTTTCCCAGAGTTTTTTCAGTTTCTTTATTGTCAGTTGTTGTGGGTACAGTGTTTTCAGACCAGCTGGTGTCTCTTTTCCATGATTCGCCAGCCTTAACAAACTTCCATATCTGCCCATCATCTCGTAGGCTGAAGCTTTCATGTTCTGCCGAACTGCGGTTTAAGGAAGCTGCAGCACGCAACTTTGGGCGGACATCAGGTGGAAGACTAGGGCGTGTTCGGAAAGCAATCCGACTTTTACGCCTAGCTTTATCAGAGGCTACAAGGTATGAACGTGCCTCAGTTGAGTTTGAAAACGACAGTCTAATTAACCTGGGTTTCGGGCCTGGTCGGCCAAGGCGTAGAGCACCCTTTGCGGGAGCACAGCCTAGGTCTTTGAATGAACTGGCAGCAAATGCCTGAAGATCAACTATGTCTTCTGGTACACCAATGGCAATCACTTCGTGGTTTGCAGATTCAGTGGCATTCTCAATGCGTCTAGGTTCAACATGAGGTATGCGGAGATTTTTTAACAAGGCACTCCAGTAAGATCCCTCATTGTGGGGTTCTACACGAACGCTTGATTTTATTTCCGCTATTTCTTGGCTTAAAGCGGAAATCATTTGTCGTATTTCCTCAAACTCCGTATTGACGGTCGGTTTTTGTTGTTGTTCTTCTCCTTCAGCAGGCATGGTAGAAGACACAGACGTCGGTTGTTGTTGTTGAAAAGTAACGGGTGAGGAAGATGATGATGATGTCTAAATTTTGTTGATAGAAATTGCTGTTATAAATCTATTCCAAGATAAAAAGGTGTTGTTTGCTTAACGTATTGTAGAATATGTAGGAAAAAGTCATTTACATAAGGTTATAGCAATAAAGTCTGAACAAATCTTCATCGGGTTGAAGAGACCTTGAAATGCTCATATTCTCTATGGATGCTCTTCCTAACACCGACCACTTTACAGAGTGCAATGGGTGCATTTTACATTTTAGCATGGGACCTGCATTAACACCTTACAAAGTGTACTGGGTGTGTTTTATCATGACACAAGCACTAACACTTTACAAACTGTAGTCGGTGTATTTTATCACAGCACCTTCACAACACTTTACAGAGTGTACAGGATGCATCTTATGACACTAGCACTATCATTTTACAAAGTGTACTGGTTCTATTTTATCAAGGCACCAGTATAAGTGAAGTTGTCATATGCTTGGTCACATTAGAGAATCCTCTCTACCCTTTAAATAACAAAAATATTGAAATGCTACCTGAGAAATATATATGTAGTCCTAATGTACTTCAGGTAAAATGCCCATTTCAAAGGTGTTATGGTATTTTACTGAAAATACATCAAGATAATTAAATAGTTCTAAAACAGTGTATGTCCAGTTTAGAATAAAAGGTACATCATACATATTATTGCATATGGGTTAGTGTCAGGAAAGGTACCCAGCTGTAATACAGTGCCTCATAAAGGAGCCCTTATCATGGGCCTTGCAGAGTTAACCCCCTACTTTTGCAGAGAAAATGGCCATAAAATGCTTGTGTTAATGTAATTAAATATTTCTTTAGTAACATTTCAATATTTCTATGATATTTATTATTATATTTAATGACCAATTTGCAGTCATAACCTATAATACAGTCATAACCTATAATACAGGTTTCTATTGAACAATTTTTCTAACAGTGCAGCAGATAAAAATGCTACAATAAAACCAGCCAAACTTTGGTTCTCCAAATAAATTGATCAATCTGATACAGTACCAAGTTTCAAGGGAGATAATCAGATGAATAGTACCACGCACCACATGGAAAGCTAGCCACTAAAGCACCATATGGAAAGCTAACCACTAAAGTACCACATGGAAAGAGCCACTAAAATACCACATGGAAAGAGCCACTAAAATACCACATTATCTTCTAATGATTTAACAGAAAATATAAAAAAACTAGTTTGTTAATTTGAATTTTTGTGAACATTTGTAGCAAACCTAGGTAAAGACTATAATTTTTAATATGATGCAGTCTTAATTCTGCTTTATACTTTTCAAGCAATGCAGTTTCATCTGGTGCAAATCATTAAGAGATAAAGTACTACATGAATGTTATAATATTGAAAAAAAAAAAAAAATGCTTAATCGATGTGAAATCTTGGCAGTTTAAAAAAAATCCAGCAAATCCTTCTATTATTTTCAACGTGATTTGAAACATATTCGAAATATGGTGATGAAAAGAATGGGAAAAAAATTGCTGCAACTTACTTATTCCAATGTTCTTTACTCATATAAAGTGCTGGAAACATAATAGGGAGAATAACAGCCACATTTTCATTAATCAAACTTAAAATGTACTCATTGTTCCAAAAATACAAGGCTCTTTCAGCAACCTAGACAAAAGTTAAAAATATATACATATATACACACAATAAAATTCAGCAAATGTAAATCACAATTTCTTTATAACAAATTTGTATTAAGAAAATATATTACGATTATTATTACTACTAACCTGAAAATGAGGACTAGAAACACATTTTGACAATTGTCGAAATAATGGTTGAACAACTTTGACAAATTCTCCAGGCTCTATTACATCCAATATCTCTTCCAATTCATTCAGAAACATGACCTGTAATAGAAACAAATTTAAAGATATTTTCAAATATCACGATTCCATGCTACTATATATATATATGTATGTATACATATGTGTATATGTATGTATATATAATAATAATAATGAAATTATTGTGTAAAGTGCTCAGGTACACTACAACTCGTCAAAGGTGCATGTATAGTACATAGAATAATACACAAATGTCAGGGAAGTGAATAGTGTATGAGTCATGGTATACATGTGTGTATGTGTATGGAGGGGGAACATTAGCTGTAGTGTTGGCGGATCTCGGGAAGCATGGAGGCCTTAAAGGATGCAGTGTCTCGACAGCTAACAACCGATGCAGGTAGTTTGTTCCATGCTTCAGCAACTCTGAGCGTGAAAAAATGTTTCCGAAAGTCATGGGAACTGTACTGTTTTCTTACCTTGTGGGCATGCCCACGTGTGTTAGACACATGGAAATCAAAAAGGTACTCAGGGTTGTTGTTGGCAAGATATATTTGGGGCAAGGCCAGCAATTTGAAGGGAAGGGGAAAGTCGACTAAATCGATCCTCAGTGCGTTACTGGTGCTTTATTTTATTGATCTTCAAAAGATCAAAGGCAAAAGCAGGATTTGAACTCAGAATGTAAAGCACTAGAACAAAAACTACTAATAATAATACAAATTAAATATTTCTATTATGGTGAAATAAATAAAATTTATATATTTATATATTTTTAAGATGGAGTGTAATCTGAAAATGATGTGGATGCTATTTTAAGCAAGTTGACCAACAATATAGAAGCATTGGTCACCTCAAGGTTAGTCACTCGCTCAAGATGATATGCAATAGGAGTGAACCCAGAGCCACATGGCTGCTTTCCTTTGGCATTCTATATGTCTTGATACCATCATGACAGCTTTAATCGAAGTTCCTCTTGCTCCCAATTGAGTATCAGGAACTCATCTATAACAATCTGAGCACTGAAAACAAGATTGCTACCTTCTCTCCTCCTTTCTCAACATCATTAAAATACCTGGCTGTACTTCGTTCTCTGAAAAATGCTACCTAAACCATAGTCAGCTAGTATACCTGGCTTCCATCTTATATAATAGAAATGAATAACTGATACACTAAGTCTAAGAAAACCTGTTGTTAATACAATAATAAATCTTTAGGGTATATTTGAAAGTAAACACAATTTCAAATACAATAAACAATCAATAAAGATGACTTACTTCTTTTGGGCTGTGAACTTTGGGCCAAAATTTCAATAAAGTCATTATCACCTGAAATAAAAATAATTTTTTTTTTATTTAAAATGCAAATAGTTGCAGTAATTTAGACAGTTCTATTATAATTCATACAATTTCTCTTAGAAAATACAATCAAAGCAAAACACTTACCGGTTCTGTTAAACTTGGATCCTTTTCAAGGAACTGGACCACACAATATGCTAGCTGAGGGTGATACACACTCAAAGACTTAACTTTATGAAGAGGTAATAATACTTTGAGTAAGAATACTTTATGTTCTTCTTTTAAAGGCAAAGCAAACCCATTAATAATACTGAAAATTTAGAATAAAAACAAAACATTTTACATTCTTAAAAATAGTTCAAACACAAAATATACTTTATCATTTAGGAAAAAACAAAATACAATCAACTTACTCCCAGTGTTATTCAAGATCCTTTAAAAAAAAAGTACATCAGGTTGTCTAGAGATAGAGAAACTCGGCAGTAGGGTTATAGCTTTCTCTCTTACATTATTAGGTAATGCAATTTCATGTGGAAGGTGACATTTTATAGCTTTTTAAAATATTTTTTTAATATATTTTCCAACCATGTATGTTCAAAATTGCATTATTTAAAATGTAGGCCAACTCTAACTTTACATTTACAAGGTTTTAGCAATGAAAAATTTTTTTTTAATTTATTAATAAATGCTCAGCAAAGTTTCAAACAATAGACATAAGTTCTAAACATAAGCTTCCAAATAAAATTTACTGTGTAATTTCACTGTTATAAAAGAATGAAAAGAAAGAAAACAATTCCTTATGTTTCTAAACTGACTTGAATAAATAATGATTTCTAATTAAAGCACAAGGTGAGGGGAAAGGGAAAGTCGATACTTAACTGGTATTTTATTTTATCAACCCTGGAAGAATGAAAGGCAAAGTTGATCTGAATGGGATTTGAAGTCGGAACATAAATAGTCGGAACAATTCACTACCTTTAGTAAGGATAACTGAGGTTTCCTGTTAAGATACATTTCTAAAAGCCAATAGTACCACACTTTAATATGTATGATTGGCACTAATTTTCAAATTAAGAACATTCATACTGAAAGCTGCAATAATCTAACCTAAAACACTACACAACCAAGATATAAGCCTAGAATTGTAACTCTCTTCTTCATAGGCTAGTATCTTCCAAACAAACTATTTCTGTTGTGTATCACATCTTATGGTTAGCAGACATTTACAGAAATTTCTTGGTAGGATTTGGGATTGTTTCACTGTTTTTAGTGATTTTTATGGGTTTTATGAGCAGATGGGTAACAAAGATGGTCATGACATTGACAATCCTGGTTATTCATGGTATATTTACCAGAAATTAAATGCTTTTAATAGTTTAGGGAGTTTTTGGTAGATGGTAATCTCTGCAAGAAATCAGAACTTTACCATTTGTCAAGATGTTCATTAATATGGGCTAATTTACATAATTAGTTAAAATTTTAACAATGGTTTCTAACCTCTCTGAGTGACAGTGATTAGTTATTCAATGTTATTTCAGTCATACTGCTTTGCTATTGCTTTTGCCAATTACCCAACACTATATAGTAAAGTAAAGATCATGTTGGTATTAAGATTGAAGACCTTTCTCTTCAAACCACTAGATATTTAAATTCCTTCTCCTCCTCCTCTATCATCAGCAGCATAGATTGAATGAGTTGTTACAGACCAAGCAGGAATGTAATCAGAGCTACTGTCCTCCTACACTGGCTTGGGGCACATCTTGCTTATATATGTTCCAGTTTAGGCAAGATTTCTACAACTGGATGCTTTTCCTATTACCAAACACCTTGCAGAGAATACTGGGATACTAGGATGCATTTTAATTTTTTTTTTCTTTCAAAGAAATATATGCTGACAATGAACGACCAAGGAAGATGACAAGACAGTTCTCAGAATTTGTAGAACCATAATTATAAGCTATTGTGATTTCCCAGATCTGTGCCAACTAAAACAACACAGGAAAAAAAAATGGACATTAAAATAATAGAACAAATTGTTTAGGAAAAATAAAACAAAATATAAAAGCAACCAAGAATATAACATCAAACTTACCTGCCCAAGATTTCTAATAATTCAGCTATACCATTATGATGTTCTGTTTCATAAATGAACCTAAAACAACATCATATAAATGTTATTTCATGATATATATTTATTCTGAACACAGCATATATTGGTAGATTTAAAATACCATACATACTCAAATATAAGTCGACCGCCAATTTTATGTCTAAGAAATGGGGGGTAAAAAAAATCAAATTCCTGTGTATAAGTCAAGGCTAATCAACACAATATGTTTAAATGGTGTAGTTTTGAAATTCTTATGGGTGGAGAATACATTTAGGAAGTTTTAATATTTTGATATTTAAAATGTTTTAAGTTTTGTTCAAAGTGTAGTTTTTGTTTCACAACTCAATTACTGCTTTGAAAGTCATATTCATTCGAAATACATAAACACTAGAAAAAAAACAAATTTCACCTCCAAAGCAAAACCGGTGTAATATTCACCTCCAAAGCAAAACCAGTGTAATATTCACCTCCAAAGCAAAACCAGTGTAATATTCACCTCCAAAGTGAAACCAGTGTAATATTCACCTCCAAAGCGAAACCAGTGTAATATTCACCTCCAAAGCGAAACCAGTGTAATATTCACCTCCAAAGCAAAACCGGTGTAATATTCACCTCCAAAGCGAAAATATTTTAGCTCCTCATTTATGTAGAATTTGTAGATGGTGAAAATCAGCAAAATATTGCCCTCGAATATAGGCTGATCCCCCACCATTTTACCATCGACACCCCCCCCTCCCCCACCACCACCACCACCACATTTCTCGGCTTATATATGAGTATATACAGTAGATTTAATAAACATATATAATTACAGTATTTTTAATTAGAAACCATACTCTCCGATATAATAATACACAGAAAAAAACATTCAAGATTACCTTTAAACATTACCGAGATTGATGTTGCCTCATCAGTAAATATGATTTTGCCCACTGAGATTTTTATAGCATCATCATCATTTTACGTCCGCTTTTCCCTGCTTGCAAGGGCGGGAGGGGTCTTATTCAGCACAGCATCTCCCACTTGTCGTGGTCCTTCATCATCTCCACCGTGAGCTTCAGCAATCTGAGGTCTGTTCTCACCACCTCCGCCCATGTTTTTTGAGGTCTACCTCTGCCACGTCTTCCTTCAACAGGCATTTCCTGGCACTTCTTCACCCATCGGTCATCCTCCATGCGCATCACATGTCCATACCACCGCAGTCTCATCTCTCGCACACTACATTCTATCCCTGGCAGACACAGTTTCTCTCTCAACACATCCATGTTGCGTCATTCACGCACATTGACATTGCACATCCAACGGAGCATGCTTGCCTCATTTCTTTCCAGCCGTCGCATATCCACTGCAGTTGCTGCCCATGTCTCACTACTATGCAGCATCGTGCTCCTCACACAGACATCATATAACCAGCGTTTCGTACGCAGGGAGAAACCCTTCTTCGTCAGCAGAGGAAGCAGCTCCCTAAACTTCTTCCAACCCGTTCTTATTCTAGATACTATGGGCTCGGACCCCCCCCCCTCCCATGCTAATCTGATTTCCTAGGTACCGGAAGCTATCCACCACATCTAAAGCACCCGCCTGCATTTGATAAATGTGTCTATCAATGCGACTTCTACTGTCTAATTTCCATGTACATCTACTGCATACGTATTTCTCCCTACTTGTTAGTTTACCTGCTATCCCACTACATCTCTTGTGTACCCAGGATCTGCATTGTATGCATTTTATAGAATTTATGCCAGTTCCTTTTCTGCATATCGAACATGGCCATTTCCCTGGCGGAATCAGGGTTTTGTCCTCTTTTCTACTCATCAACACTTTTGTCTTAGCTATGTTCACTCTCAGTCCTCTTAATTCCAACTGCTGTTTCCATAGCCAGAATTTATTCTCTAGCTCCTCTACTGATTCTGCTATAAGAACCAGATCGTCAGCATAGAGAATAATTTCATTATTATTATTATTATTATTATATATATGTACATATATATGTATATATATATATGCATATATATATATACATGTGTATATATATATACATATATATATGTATACATATATATATATATACATATATATGTATACATATATATGTATATATATGTATACATGTATATATATATATGTATATATACATGTATATATATATACATGTATATATACATGTATATATATATACCTGTATATATATATACATGTATATATATATATACATGTGTATATATGCATGTATGTATGTATACATGTATATATATATACATGTGTATATATATATACATGTGTATATATATATACATGTGTATATATATACATATATATGTATATATATATATATACATATATATGTGTATATATATATACATATATGTGTATATATATATACGTATATATGTATATATATATATACATATATATATATGTATATATATATGTGCATGTGTGTATATTCATCATCATCGTTTTACATCCGTTTCTTCATACTGGCGTGGGTTGACGTGTGTGTATATATATGCGTGTGTGTGTGTATGTATATATATATATATATACACGTCAGCCCATGCCGGTGTGGAAGGACGGATGTAGAATATATATATATGTGTATATATATATATATGAGTGTATATATATATATATGAGTGTATATATATATATATATATATACACACAGATTCATATCATACAAGCATTGCTTGCCGTTTATATCTTCAAAGGAATGAAAACTATTATTTTTACCAGAAAATATGTATGGATGCTGTTGAAACCTATTCTTACGATGCCAGAAAATATTTTGGTACACTGTTCACATAAGAATATACATACTTTGTTGATGTTTGTAAAAGGGAACCAGTTCCTTTGTCTTTATAACCACCGTGTTTTTCGCTATTTAAGAAGCACCCTTAAAAAAATATTTTGAGTGGGAAAAAAACAACATTTGTATATATATATATACACACATGTATACCATGACTCATACACTATTCACTTCCCTGACATTTGTGTATTATTCTATGTACTATACATACACCTTTGACGAGTTGTAGTGCACCTGAGCACTTTACACAATTTCATTATTATTATTATTATTATTATTATCAGAAGTTCCCATGGACTGCCAGTCTTAAACTCTTCTGTTATGGCTTGGAGGACTATAATGAACAAGAGCGGGCTGAGGACCGAACCTTGATGTACTCCTACTTGTATCTGGAATTCCTCACTAAACTCCATTCCTACCCTCACTTTACTGACAGCACCTCTGTACAAAGTTTGCACTGTCTTAAACTCTTCTGTTATGGCTTGGAGGACTATAATGAACAAGAGCGGGCTGAGGACCGAACCTTGATGTACTCCTACTTGTATCTGGAATTCCTCACTAAACTCCATTCCTACCCTCACTTTACTGACAGCACCTCTGTACAAAGTTTGCACTGTCTTAAACTCTTCTGTTATGGCTTGGAGGACTATAATGAACAAGAGCGGGCTGAGGACCGAACCTTGATGTACTCCTACTTGTATCTGGAATTCCTCACTAAACTCCATTCCTACCCTCACTTTACTGACAGCACCTCTGTACAAAGTTTGCACTGTCTTCACAAGCCATTCCTCAACACCTAGTTTCCTAAGGGACCACCAGATGACAGATCGGGGTACCCTATCAAAGGCCTTCTCTAGGTCAACAAAAGCTAAGTATAGTGGCTTATTCTTCTCTAAGAACCTCTCTTGTAATTGTCTCACCAAGAAGAGGGCATCTGTTGTACTTTTCCCAGGCACAAAACCAAACTGCATCTCATCTAGTTTGACCCTTTCTCTAATTAGTTGTGCTAATATCCTTTCTGCCACTTTCATAACCTGATCCATCAACTTTATGCCCCTGTAATTGCTCCTCTCCAGAGCATCCCCTTTACCTTTGTAGCAATTTATGAGAATACTGCTGCACCAGTCTTTAAGTATGACACCACCACATATAGCCTGATTGATGATGCGTGCAACCAGTTTAGTGCCTACGTCCCCTGATGCCTTCAGCATCTCAGCAACTATTCCCGACGGTCCAGCAGCCTTATCATTTTTCATTTCCTTAATCACCTTTTGGACCCTATATTCATCAATCTCAATAGCTGGTCCCTCTGTCGGGTATACTGAGGGTAATTTCTTTCTCTCCCATTCGTTCTCCAAATTCATCAGTCTCTCATAATGACATTTCTAGGCCTCCTTTTTCTGATCATTCGTGACACTAAGTACACCGGCATCATTCCAGGCACATTTATCTCCAACAACATCCTGATTTGCATTGACACACTGCCTTGCAATGTGGAACACAGCATGCCTCTGATCTTCCCATCGCAGAACATTGACAAACCTCCTACTCTCAGCCTCCCTGCGTACTAAGTACACCCGACATCTAGCTTCTCTCTTAGCGGCTGTATATCCTTCTCTACTCCCACCCTTTTTCCAAGCATTCCATGCTAGTCTTTTGTCTCTAATGGCCTTATCTACTGTACTGTTCCACCACCAGGTCACTCTCTGTCTGGCTGGAGCTCTGCTCCAGCCACAAGTTTCATCAGTAGCCTGCAGTAAGTTGTCACGTAAGAAATTCCAGTTACTATCTATGTCATACGACTCTAAATCGTCTTCTTTTTCATCATACACATCACTATATATATATATATATCAAGCAATGTATAGAACATAACTGAAATGGTCAGTCTAATTTGCATGATATGCATTTGTTTGGCAATATAATTAATTAGAAATTAAATATTTATGCAAAACACAGCAGGAATCAAACCCAACACCATAACCATTAGGCCACGAACCGTCACTATCCATTAAATATTAGGGTTTACACTACAATGATTACTTCCTTCTACAGTTATATCCATTTTAATTCAGATTAAGCTATGAACATTCTCCAGAAGTTTTGGTCTAACTGTTTCTTAACATTAATTTCCACCATACAGCTGGTTCCTATTATATAATCTAAAGATTTATACAAGTACCAAACCATTTATCAGAGTTCTGGAAATCCAGAAAAAGTGAAAATAAATACCCCAAAACTGGCTATTTTTTTAGTGTTGGTACAGTGCAGTCACTTTGTCTTTTTCCCATAGTGTACACATCGCATTTGCATGCCACCATTATTTTTAAAATTTTAGATGTATTATTAAAGATCAAACAGACCCAGCTTTAAAAGTGTATTAATTTATAATGAGTTTCAAAGCAGTTTTTTAAAGCATTAAGTCAGTATAATAATTGGAAATGATTGGAAAGTCAATCAATGTATATAAAAATTGAACTGTGTTTTGTACATAAATTCTTTCATGAAGATGTTTTGTATATTAATGTCAGGAATTTTTCAGCATTAGTTAATGGTCAAAATTTGAAAAACCATACGCTTTAGTTGAAGTCATTCTAAAAGTTGTGAAAGTATATTTTCTTTTTCTTCTCACTAAGTGTGAATATAAGATCTCTTGTTTTTTCATGCCTGGAACTTTTTAGCATTGGTCAATGGTCAAAGTTTGAAAAAACATAAGCTTTAGTTGAGGTCATTCTAAAAGTTGTTAGAAATTGAAAGGACAGATTATAAATTTTAGGATATATTTTCTTTTTCCTCTGCTAAGGGTGAGATTTAGAATTTGAAAGGTAAAAACCATATATATTACAGAAACGTTTTTACTGTTGATTAATGGCTGAATATGTCTTAGTTGAAGTGTAGTCCTTAAATGTTTTCTTTCTATGGTTAGTGAGTCTTTACCTTTCTGCATACTGAATTTGTTATTTCCCTGGAGCAGCTAGATAATGTCCTGTTTGCTATCCCACATACTAAACTTTGGTCTTTAACGAATGAATATTAATGCCATCAACATCATCATCATCTGACTTAACAATCAACCACCATCTTCCTCTACCTGATGTAGCTTTCATAATCAGACGTAGTCCCATGGTTGAGTAATTATACCTGACCATCATTGGAATTTGAATACCAAGGCACAATTTTAGTTCAAAATACCTGAACAGATACCACAAGGCATCTTGTCTGGTGCTCTAACAATTCCATTAATACATCAGATATTGACTCCAAAAGGATGAAAGGGAAAGTCACCCAAGAGCCAAAATATATACCACAAGATATTCTTTCCAATGTCTTAATAACTTTGCCATAAATTTACAGCCATAAAAAAATGCTGCCTGTGAACAAATATTTTGGGTTTAATTCTTAGTTATAGCTGTTTATTTGGCTCAATTAGAAATGCAAACATTAAGTTGAGTAAATATGAAAACAGCAACAATAAAAGTATAAAAATAAAACCCAACAGTTTACAGCAATTACATAATATAACTCAACGGAAATGATTTCTTTAGAACTAACTCTTAACATCCTCTAATGATTGAGCAGAAAATTTCTAAAAACAGGTTTATTAATTCAAATGTTTAGAGTGTCTCTACTAGTGGACAATTTTAATTTTTAATGTGATACAGTCATGAAAAAAAAACAAAATTTACAATTCTCACCACTTATGTAGGTTTAACTGGCTGCATTCCAAGGTTGCATCCCAAAGAAAGTTTCTTAGGTAATATCTTGCTAATGTGGTCTCATATAGTACAGGATGTTAAGAATTCAGTATATATATATGAAAACAAAATCTTACCTATAGAATATATTATTTATTTGCTTCCTGATATAGGCCCTCAGGCCAAGAAATTTACCATATATCCTATGAAGAATAGTCTTAAGAAAATCCCTCTCTCGAGGATCCTCACTATCAAATAATTCCAATAGCTATAATAAATAAAAAAAAAAGAAATAAATAAATAAATAAAAAAAGAAAAAAGAATCAAGATACCACTTTCAAAATCAGATTTGCTCACATGTCAAAAACTAAATGAAAAAAAATAAAGAGAATTATCTTTTTCTTAATTTAATAGTAATCTTAGCATTTATTAAAGTTGCTTCTATGATATTCACCCCCCACACCCCACCACGCCCCACACCTACCGGGGGGGGGGGGGGGACAATATTTGCAAGATCAATATGCAGTATAGTCTAGAAAATAAATTTTCAAACAGATAAATTAAACTTGTACAACATAATATTTTATAGTTGGAATAGATCTCCATCAGTTTCAACAATGAGTGTTCTAGTAGTTCAACCAATGGATCAGCCTGTTTATGACTTCAATATGTGATTGAGAATTTCACAGACGCATCTAGAGGGAGATATAGCATGATAAATCATGTGATAAAGCCAGCTCTTTGAATTACAGATAGTCCATGTGATGGGCTTCCAAACAGTTTTCACCTACTCAATTTCACTCACATGGTTTGAGTTGACCCAAAAGTATGGTAAATAGTACCACGTAGTGAAATCAAATCTAATTATTGCAAAGCAGATTTCTGCAGATTTCTTAACCATTCAGCCATATGTTACATCCATGTATTTTATAGTAAAATAATATAGATAAAGATTTATTAATGTATCAAGTTATTTCAAACTACGTCAATCTCGTTGGTGCACTCTAGTTTTAGAAACTAGTGTGCTGAATATTACAATAAACAAACTATATTTTTAATTATTTACATGCTATATATTTAGCTAACAGTATATATGATGTATATTATATATATATATTATGACCATTTTACAACCACTTTCCATACCAGCATGAGTTGGGTAGGTTGTCATGGTCTGAAACTAGACTGGTCAGAGAGCTGTTGTCTTGCTCATATGTTCCATAATTTAACACATACTAGGTATCTTTCTTAATGTCAACCACTTAACAGGGTGAACTGGATGCATTTTATAATAACACCAACAGTAAACCTTTACAGAATGTGTATGTATGCACATGAGTATCATCATCATCATCATCATTTCATTTTACGTCCGCTTTTCCCTGCTTGCAAGGGTGGGACGGGAACTGATTCTGGCTTGATTTCTACAGCTGGATGCCCTTCCTAACACCAACCTGATTTACAGTGAGTGCTGGGTGCTTTTTTGCCGTGGCGCCTACACGACCACTTTGCAGTGGAATGATAGGGACTCCAGTCCCTATCATCTCATTTCTACAGCTGAGTAAACTGGAGCAATGTGAAATAAAGTGTCTTGCTCAAGGAAACAACACATCACCCGGTCTGAGAATTGAACTCACAACCTTTCGATTGCAAGGCCAATGCTCTAACCACTAAGCCATGTATAACAATTATCTGCTACATTGCGGCTACAACTTTTATTTTTACCCTATATATATATATCTAAAAGTCTAAGCCTGTCTTAAGCCAGAAAGCTCATAAGGCCAGTGCTTATCCCAGTTTCATGGCGTGAAGTGACAGAGTACAAGACCCCCCCCCCGTGGACAGGATGCCAGTCCATCGCAGGGTTAAACCCCCAGCTATAGCTGGTACTCATTTTCAGCTGAGTTTACTGGAGTAACGTAAAATGATGTGTCTTGCTCAAGAACACAACGTATAACCCAGGTATCAAACCCACAACATTATGATCGTAAGTCCAACACCCTTACCACTAGGCCACATGACTCCCCATACACACACACTTGGAGAAATATTGGCTCCACCAGGTTTTTAAAAACAAAAGCATTCTTGTGACTCCTATCAAAGTTTGAAGGCGCATGGAAAGAAGATATGAATGGTATATAAAATGTATAAAATGTAAAATAAACAGAAATAGTACCAAAGTGTATTAGTAGCACACATTAAAAAAATATACTCTTAAATATTATAAATCATAAAAGAACAAATGCAATTACCTGTAATACAAATTTTTGATCTATATACCGTTTTGCTATGTTAGGTAAAAAGTCTGGAGATTCCAAGAACCGTAGAAAAAATTCATACACAAGCTGAAAGAAAAAGGAAAAAATAATTTATAAAACAATTTATTTTTTATTTCAACCAAATGCAATATATCTTAACCCTTTTGATACCAGGAAGTCAGTAGAGCACAGGGGGAAAAAATACTTTGAGGTATTTGTTCAACCTTTCTGCATTCTGAGTTTAAAATTCACCAGGGTCAACTTTGCCTTTCATTTTTTCATGTTTGACAAGCCAAAATACAAGTCCATGGTAGTGAATTGGCAGAATTATCAGAGAATTGGACAAGTTGCCTTGTGGTAGTTGTTCCAGCTCTTTTCATCTGAGTTCAAACCCCACCTTAACTTACTTCACTGATAGACAAACTGCCATCCAGTTTAACACAAGCGCCTGGTCCTTGGGTGGCAGACTTATTAGGTACCTTTAGTGAAGCCCTGTTTTGGGTTTGAAATACATTCTCCAGTTCCTGAAGCCCTGAAAACAGTCATGGGCTTTACTCTTCCTTCCCTGACTAAACAATTGAATAAAAAAAATAAATAAAATAAAAAAAATAAAAATCTTTTCAAAGCATTTTAATTATAAATGGATTTCTAAATTTAAATTCACTATAGAAATAATTACTAAACCTACAATCTAATTGACTCATCTACTTTCATACCATGACCAAGGACACATATTTTGACTAATTTTTCAGTTAAGTTAACCCTTTTGGTACCAAACAGCTTGAAACTGCCCCTTGTTCTACAGTGCAAAACTATTTATTTTAAGGTGTTTATATGTATTTAAAAACCATCCATCATGATTTTATGTAAGAACCTTTGTTAAATTACGTTCCAAACACCAGCTTAATAAAGAGAAAGTTATTTTACTAAATTCTTGATTATTTTCAAAATTATTTAAAAATTAAAGACAGTGTCTTTCATTCAAAATATGGTAAAGAAAGGATTAAATTTGTGACAGACTTAGAAACTATAAAGGGATGCAGCCATTGAATATAAAGAAACAAAATGTTTTCAGAATGATTAATGAAAGTATATAAGAACCTGTAAATGTGGCCATGCAGCCTCTAAAGTTGGCTCATCTTCTTCGGGATCAAATTCAGCTCCACTAGGATTTGAAGAAGGGGGTAATGTTCGGAACAAGTTTCCAGCAAACTGAAAAATTATAAAACTTGAAAATATATATCATATATGCAACAATAAGGAGGAACCGTTTGAAATGAATACTTAATACAAAATATTTGAGAATATTATTTCACAAATTATCCAGACAAAATAAATATATTCTCAATAAATTTGTACTGGGTATTTATTTGAAACTGTTCTTTACTCCTGTAGTAAGAAAAACCCAAAACATTTTAAATATATACATATCTACTTGATTTTAAACAGTTAAATATCTTCAGTGAAAGAAATATTTGTTATCCATGTCAAGATGCTATGTTAACAAATCAATATGACACATCAAAACCATCATAAAATAAATTAACAAAAACTTCAAATACAGTTTTAACTAAATATAAATACTAAAATCTATTAACTCTTAATGTCCTGTAATGATTTAGCCAAAAAATATTTATAAAAACATGTGAATTTCTTTTTAATTTCACATGCTTATAGAATCTTTACTAGTGGATAGGTTGTTAAAAAATGTCCAGTATTAAAGTAAAGACCGTCTTCAGTCATGAATGACCATTGGTTTTACACCTAGAAAGTTTCCTTCGGAGGCACAAGCCCAGACAAAGTGTTTTTGTGGAAGCACAGCAGTCACCCATGCATACTAGTCTCCTATCTCAATGCCACAGATGCTGACTAAGGGAAAGGCAAAAACCAGTACAGCTTGGCACCAGACACATTGCAACTCATCTTCACAAGTAAGTAACTCTGAACAAGACAGTTGGATAGGATAACATCCATGTGCTTGACAGGTCTCACTTAGGGATCCAGCCAAATCAATTGGAGACATTTGCTTCTGAAAGAACCTGCTGAAAAGTCTGCTTGTGGACTGCCCCCATGACTCTCCACGGAATAGGTGGACAAGGAAAAAGAAAACAGTAAAGACTTTAATTTTTAGTGTAATGTAGTCGTAGTAGTTTTGTATTTTTCAAAAATATCTTGCAAATAATGAAGTTTCATGGGGTACAGGACATTAAGGGTTAAAGATGTCTATTGTGCTTCTTTAAGTTTGGTGTAAAATTTGGGAAGTAGATGAAAGATATAAAGTGCACAAGAACTTTGTTGTTACAGTTTAATCCTGCATAGTTTTAGCTGGACCCCTATGAAGTTTAATCTCATAAGAGGTCCCTAGGCTGTTTTAATAATAGCAACTCATCCTATAATTATTACAATTTTACAAAAGAAGAAAGGTGATTGGAGCACATTTTATAGATTGATGCCAGTTCTCATACCAATGTTTGTATTCAGAAGTCAGAGTGATAAACAAGTAATAGAAGTATATAACTTGACAACTCCACTTTTGTCAGAGTGATAAACAAGTAATAGAAGTATATAACTTGACAACTCCACTTTTTTTTTTCCTGTGGTCCAGTCACTTCTACCGGGAAGATGAAACTGGTGATTTGCAACACGATGAGAGGCCTGTAGTAGTGTCATGCTTTGGGTGTGATGTGTGTCTGTGATTTCATCAATCAGGTACCAGTATGGCCATCTTCTTCTGGCTTTAAAACCCACAAAGACCTGCCAGTGACCAAATTATTTTACTCATTGAGCTACAAATTAACTGATAGGTATACCAAATATCTGTGTCTTTGTTTTTAATCCAGTCCCTTCTGGTTTTACCAGCTGCTCACTAAAGACAATATCCCAGGTTGTGGATTTTTGTCCCAGAGTTTTGTTCAGAATGAACATTTGGTACTTGGTAGGTGAAGGTGAGAATGAAGTCTGTGTTGTTCAGACAGACTTTGATCTCCATAAACATGTTTAACACGGAATTATATTTAACTTTCTTGATTTCTACCTTGTAATAAGTAATTACAAATAAGGAACTGATCTGAATATTGCACTTGTTCTCTTTAACGACAACTGTTGATACTATGTGTAAGTCATACCACCAGCAGATAAGTCACATTCCCATTTATATACAACATTTACAGTGTACCATATATTTTGAATTGAGGTCTTGTAGGTGTAATAGATATGTTGCATGATGGCTATTCAAGTCATATTTTCATGGCGAAATAACCAATTTATACACAAGTGTGTATGTGGTGTGTGTGGGTATTTATATGCACTCATATGTCACACCTCCATTTTACATATATTTACAAGAGGTTTTATAGGTACAGTAGAAAAATCACAACGGTTTTTCTACATCACTTTCGTGGAAAAGCTGCAACTTATACATAACTACATACAGTATTTTTGAAAAATAAATATGCATTCGTTGATATAGCCTTAATTATGTTTATTCTAGGTCTTCAAACATTAGCAGGCTTTACACACACAAAATATACAAATAAAACATAACATTGTTGTTACATTTTCAGCATGCAGCTTAACAGGCTCTAGATCAAATAAGGTTTCTTCCTCTGAACAATCTAACTCAACTTCTTGTAATGATTTAGCAAAAAATATCTAAAAACAGATTTGTAATTTTAAATTTTTATAATATCTTTACTAGATCAAATCATTATGAAAAATTGCAATATTAGGATAAAAACTATTTTTAATATAATGCAGTCATAGTGCTATTTCATGTGGTACTGAATGTTAGGAGTTAACAAGGAAAAAAAAAAACTATATGAGCAATCCAGGAAGCAATCCTTATAATCAATGTGTGTATGCATGTTATGAAAAAATTATTTAAAAGAAAAGTTTATACTGAATACAAACCATCTGTATTGCTTCGGGATATATATGTTCTGTCAATATACCTCTGTTTTGTGAAACATATTCTACCATTTCATTTAAAGCAGCTCTTTTTACTTCTTTCCATTTTAAGTCACTAAGTGGGTCTTGTACAAAGTCAAACAGAACACCACACTGCTGGATTTTCTTGATGAACAGCTGTTCACGTTCAGTCATTGGAGCATCTATAAATATTCAAATATTAACTGAAAATATTGTGACAAAACATTTTAATAAATGGAAATATTTAAGAAATATATATAAATTTTTTTTTTTGCACCACATGAGAATTTCAAGTAAAGTCATTATATATATAGATATCATCATCGTTTTACGTCCGTTCTTCCATGCTAGCATGGGTTAGACAGGTTGTCTTGTTGTAGGCAGAAATGATTTTGGCTTGATTTCTACAGCTGGATGCCCTTCCTAACACCAACCTCATTTACAATGAGTGCTGGGTGCCTTTTTTTCCATGGCGCCTGCACGTCCACTTTACAGTGTGGGCTGGGTGCTTTTTTTACCATGGCACCTCCACGACCACTTTGCAGCTGGGGGGAGCGGGGGGCATATTGTCGATATGTTTCAGCTTCGGCTTGTACCCATGGGAAGTCGGGTCTTCTGTATTATTGCGTGATGCCAGAGGTCACAGTCGTGTGTCATCGTCTTTGAGAGGTGCAATTCGATAAGGTCGGCTTTTATCACCTCACCCCAGGTCTTCTTGGGTCGCCCTACTCCACTTCTGTACCTTTTTATGCAGCTGTCATCCTTCATACGCATCACATGTCCATACCAACGCAACTGCCTCTCCTGCACACAGCATTTGATTCCTCTTATGCTCAGTCTTTCAATTCATTTATGCTTTGCCGTTCACGCATATATATATATATATATATATATATATATAGTAAGATGTAAATGACTCATTAATAATGTGATGTTTGGAACATTATTAAACACAAGATTCTTACATAAAATTATAATGGATGGTTTTCAGATAAATAAACAGTATTGAAGAACCAAGGACAGTTTTAGGTGGCTTGGGGATAATACTTTCAAAACAAAATGGAACTAGCTTAGTCATAATTTAACTCTATTGATACCAACCTACCTGAGACTAACTGTTTTTTTTTTTTTATGATAGAAGATCTGACCAAGGAAGCTACATTGGTTGCAACTCCTTGCAGAAACCACTGCTTTTCCAGTAATAGATAGGATTTGTACTCAACACACAAAACTAGAACAGATATTGTAAAGCATCTTACCAGAATAAAAATTCCAGCATTCCACTACCCCTAGTTTGTTACACAACTGATCTTAACCCTTTAGTATTTACATTACTCTATATATACTATTGTATTTTCGTGGTATGGTAAAGGCTTTATCTCACAAAATTATCTCACATAATATCGAATCTATGAAATTTTGATGTTATATATTTTGAGAACAATACCTTAACATCAGTATCAGTGGCCAGTTTGAACAGAAAAAGGTGAGGTAATTCTGGCCGGATACAGCTGGTTTAAATGCTAAAGGGTTAAAAATGTTCATAATTTAATTGAAATGCTCTATCAACTTTATGTAAAATCCTTTTCTATTAAATTGTTACAACATCAACTTAATAGAAAAATTGAATATATTTTACTAAATCCCTCCAAATTCTTGATTATTTTTAAAATTGAAACTTTTGGACAGTGTATTTTATTGGAAATATGGCTACAAAAGGGTTAAATAATACTATTTTAGGACAAATAAATATTTCCCACCTTAAATACAATTTTTTTTATTTTTAAAGGTAAAATTTACTAAATCTTTTTCGAAGATGATCAGATTAGCATGGGAGGGGTGTTCCGAGACCATAGTATCTAGAATAAGGACGGGTTGGAAGAAGTTTAGGGAGCTGCTTCCTCTGTTGACAAAGAAGGGTTTCTCCCTGCGTATGAAAGGACGGTTATATGATGCCTGTGTGAGATGCGCGATGCTACATGGTAGTGAGACATGGGCAGCAACTGCAGAGGATATGCGACGGCTGGAGAGAAATGAAGCATGCTCCGTTGGATGTGCAATGTCAATGTGCGTGAATGACCAAGCATGGACGAGTTGAAAAAGAAACTTGGTATAAGAGGGATAAGTTGTGGTGTGCAGGAGAGAAGACTGAGATGGTATGGACATGTGATGCGCATGGAGGATGACCGCTGGGTAAAGAAGTGCCAAGAAATCCCAGAAGAAAGAAGGCGCAGTAGAGGTAGACCACAAAAAACATGGGCGGAGGTGGTGAGAGCAGACCTCAGATCACTGAAACTCACGGAGGAGATGACAAAGGACCGTGACAAGTGGAGAGATGCTGTGCTGAATAGGACCCGTCCAACCCTTGCAAACAGGGAAAAGCGGACGTAAAATGATGATGATGATGATGATGATGATGATGATGATGAAAATTGTTTTCATTTTTTGTGTGCATTAGAAAGTATCCTAACGGAATATACAGGAAGGAAATATATAGACATTTAATACTTTGTATTTGTTCAAGATCTGTGCGCGCACAGTTCAAATCCTGTCAAAGTAAAATTTGCCCTTGAACTGGTACTTTATTTATAGATCCCGATAGGATGAAAGGCAGTGTATTGGTTGAACTGTCAAATAGTTAAATTGTAGGTCTTGTAATATCTAATCTGGTTCTGTATGTTCTGGAGTTCATATCCTGCTTTCTTCTGATAGGAATTATGACTGGCAGATAACATGATCTTGCAATAAAAGCGGCAATTCATTGAAGTAAAGCAGCCAGTATAAAAAGCTATAATTGTCAAGGATTTGCTAAGCTTCACCTTAAAAGAGGGATAAAACAACAATTGTATACAAAGTTATTAAAAATAATGGGTACACAAAAAAGTGAAATGCATTCTGTAGCAGAATCTCAGATAAAGTAGAGTAAAAGTTAGTAGAGACACCCATGAACTGCTCAAATGTCCCACTAGAGATAGCTGATAAATTTATGAGGTAACAAACTATTTAGCATCTAATAATAAGTAAATGCTGACAAATGGAGACAACAGTGAGATGCAATCAGTGAGATGCAATCAATCTTATCCATATGATGAGGTAACGATAATCATACATTCATAGCAAGATTAAAGGTATTTTAATATTGATTGAACAATCCAATGAGGTTCTTGGAACTGGCTAGAAAGTCCACAGGCCACACAGCAGCATTTCACTTTAGTGGTCAGGCCAGTTTGTTGCCCATCATCAGTGCGCTCTGATGGCCCAGAGAAAACAGTCGAACCCAATTAGTTACAGGAAGTGAAAGTTGTAATAAGGTTTCTATAGGTGAACTTGTGAAATGGTCATTATCTGTCAGAACACGCAACTTCTGCCAACGACATGGTATTCTCATCAATTCAGGTGTCCACAGGTATGAAAAAGAAGTTAGTCTGAGCGTCCTTGCAATTGCCTAGATGAACTAAGCAACAGCAGTTGTTATAAACGACCAGCTGCTGATGCAATGTTGACCAGCTGCTTGCAAATTACCAACTCCAGTATGGTGTCCATCTATTGACAAAAATGCAATGATTGTGTATTTGAAAGGACACTCAACACCCTTTTTCTATCTGTCCAACTAGATAGCAGCATAGAAGGAAGACGCAAAATAATGATGTTGACAATGGCGATGCTAATGAAACATTGAATACGCCTTTACATAAATCTAAATTAATAATCCACTGTGACTACAGAGAACTAAAACAAGTTTAATGCACTAAAAGCATGATGTAGAATTTTGCAAAATGTCGACAAATATTTTGAGTGGTATCAACTAAATTTCATTGTAAACTGCATGGAAGAAGAAATATTTGAGAGATTTTCCTCACAATGAGAATAGATGAAGGGAACTGAAATGAGAGAAAAGATAAATTAGGGAAGAGTAGTGGGGGCCAGAAAAAGAACAGGTGACTGAAAACTGCCCAGCATGTATTTTGTAGAAAATATTTTCTTCTTCTTGGTCCTCTTATTCCTGGGAGGGTCATGGGGCAGTTCTCAAGCATGCCTTCCAGTGGGTCCTCTTAGGAGCAAATGTCTTCAATTGATCCCGCTGGATCCCTGTTATTCAACCATCTTGATTGGGACCTCCCACTGGTTGGTTTTGCCTGTAAATTTGCCCAGCAATTCTTTCCTTAAACAGTCCGACCACATATTTTGAAAATCAAGACATTCAACAGATATCTGCTATTCTTGGCCTATACAATTCTAACCCCCTCTTCAACTTTCTGATGGTAGATTTTCCTTGACGAGCTTCTATATTTTCAAACATCCAATAAATAATAAATAATAAATATTCATTGTTATGTTTCCATTTGTCTGTCTGTCTGTCTATCTATCCTAACCACAATCCTCAATATCTACTATCATCAGTTTCACATTTTTTTTTATTTGATGCATGGGTTGAATGAAACTGAGGCAGAAATCTATAGCCAGATACACTACCTGATGTTAATCCTCAATTGTTTTCCAAGTAAGGTATGAATTTTCACACATTTTACTGCCAATCAGCAGAATCTGTTTATGCAAGATGCAAACAAGTATTACCATCTGAGCTAGTGATGTCAAATGTGAACAGAAGAGGCACTCAAACAGACCCACATATTGTACATGTGTCATCATTCACCTAGGGTAGGTTGAGCTGGTTCCAACCAGTCAATCCACAGAGGATTCGGCTTAGGTAAAAGTGATTAAATAGTTCCACAGTTGATGCAGGTATCTATCTCAACTTTACCTTTGCCTGTGGCAATAAATGTAATGTCAAGATACTTGAATTGACTATCTCCTCTGAAAATCTTCATATAGAGTATAACAGGAACCTTTTAGAAAGTGAGCTGCAAGAGGATACTAAATTTATCTCGGTTTCATTGATTTTTATGCCAACATGCATTATGTATACACTGAGGTGTTCAACAGTTGATTGAACATTGACATGGTTATTGTCAACTATAGCAAAGTTGTCAACATATGCTAGCAAATGTTGCAGAGAAAATATTTTGAGGGATTTCCCAGGCATCACTTTGGGATAAGACATCAGATATTAACCTTGACTATTAAAGTGTTGGCGGGGGGAACACAATCCCATCGGACACCTGAGTGGCTTTTGAAGGTGTTAGATTTTGCTTGTGTAGAGTTGTGTTCACTCTGATCGACAAGATCCCAGACCTCATTTGCTTGCCAAATGGGGTGGACCTCGGTAAATCAGACCATTGGTCTTTCCATTGCTGATGCTATCTACTGGTCGCCACTCCTGACAGAAAGAGCAATGTGAAATAAAGTGTCTTGCTCAAAGACAATGCATCACCTGGTCCAAGAATTGAACTCACAACCACACTATTGTGAATCCAGCTCTCTAACTACTAAGCCACATACATGCCTTAGAGTTGTGTAGTATGCTATAATTGGATTAAGCAGCTTCATAGGTAATCTTTCTACAAACATGATATCCCAGAGTCCACTGCAATTGACAAACAAAAGCTGTTGCAGCAAAGTTGACAAAACAGTTGATAAATTTGTAATTGGTAGCTCCAGTGTTGTTCCAGAATTCTTCTAAATGTGAAGATTTGATCTGTGAAGCCTTAGCACTGATGAAAACCACATTGATTTAGTTGGGTAAGCTGATCATTTGTAGGAGGAAAATTGTGAATATCTTAGCAGCAATATCTATCAAACTGATGCCTCTTTAGTTGCTACAGCACCTAGCACCTTTCTTCAAGAAAGGGAGAAAAACTGCATCAATCCAGTCATGTGGAGGAGATTTCATGTCCTAGAGTCATGTAATCATACACTTCAGCAAGGGGTCCAAGATATCAGAGCAATTCTCAAAGATCTCAGCAGGTAAACCAACTATATAGAGTTGTTCTGCAGTTTCTGGATAGCTTCACATACTACCTTGACAGCTAATGCAAACTTGCATGTGTTGGAAGGGAATCTATACGTCAGTTAGGTGGGTTGGTAGCCAAGTTGTGGTTAAGAAAGTCCACAAAATGGTTATACCAAAGAGAAGTGCTTATCTAAGTTTAAGATATTGGACCATTAGCATTGAGGATTATTTCACTTATGGGTAGGAAGACATTCCTGGTCAATTTTACAAGTAGGTCTAGGTTTCATAAATTCCAATACATCATCATCATCATTATCATCATCAACGTTTAACGTCCGTGTTCCACGCTTGCATGGGTTTGGACGGGGGTAGTCCCACTTGAGGCAAGAGTGATTGTCTTGCTCGCATAGGACTGTCTGGCAGGTTTTCTACAGTTGGATGCCCTTCCTAACACCAACCACATTTACAGTGTGGGTCTGGGAGGTTTTTACCGTGTTGCCTACACGGCCACATTACAGCGTGGACTGTGTGTTTTTTTGTCGTGACACCTACACGATCTCATTTGTTTCGGCCTGGATGGCGCGGCACCAACATAACTTTACATAGAACGGGGTGGTGTGGATGGGGTGGGGGTGGTGGCGGGACGGGGTGTATTTTGTTAGAGATGCCTACTGGCTGGAGTAGGTTTTACTATATATTTAGGTAAGGCGGGTCTTCTCTGTTACTGAGTACCGCCAAAGGTCTCGGTCCAGTGACATTGTCTTGGAGAGGTGTAAGTGTGTGATGTCGGAGTTTATCAGCTCGTCCCAGGTTTTTCTAGGTCTGCCTATTCTGTGACTACCGTCTATCTTTATTGCCCTGCACTTTGTTATACAGCTATCGACTTTCATGCGCATCACGTGTCCATACCAACGTAGCCTTCTCTCGAGTAAACAACATCTGATCCCTCTTATCTCTAATTTTTTCCTTAGTTCGTTTATGCTTTGCCGTTCACGTATATTACTGTTACACATCCAGCGGAGCATGCAAGCTTCGTTCCTCTCTAGTCTGCGTATATCCTCTGCACACAATGCCCAGGTCTCACTGCCATGCAGCATTGCTGTTCGTATGCAGGCATCGTACAACCTGCCTTTCATTTTTAGGGAGAACCCTTTAGCAGCTAATAGTGGTATAAGCTCTCTGAACTTTTTCCAACCAGTTCTGACTCTAGCTACAGTACTTTCAGAGCACCCTCCCCCACTGCTGATTTTATCGCCCAGGTAACGGAAGCTGTCCACTATTTCTATAGAACCCTCTGCGCAATTGAAAGAGCTAGTATTTTGTGGGCACTTGCTAAGTTAACATTTTAAATTTGGAAAAATCTCACCAGAACTAGGGGCCAACTTACAAATTTTCACTGCTAAATGGCACAAAGAAGTGAAACAAAGCTAACAACCACTGTAATACTCACTATAACACCAGCATGTTGCCAGAAATATTGCCACTTAACCCTTTAGCATTTAAACCGGCCATAGCCGGCCAGAATTCTCTCACCTCTTTCTGTTCAAACCGACTGCTCATACTTATAAGGTATTTTTCTCAAAATAAATATCAAAATCTCAGATTCGATATTATGTCAGATAATTATGTGAAATAAAGAGTTTACCATGAAAATATAGAGTAAATATAGTCATGTAAATGCTAAAGGGTTAAAGTTTGGGTTTGGTTAATTTACACGCACACACACACACACACACTACAATAAAATTCACCCAGCACACACACTGTAAAATAATTGGCATTAGGAAGGGCATCCAGATGTAGAAACAAAGCCAAATACAGAAAAAGTGAGCAAGAGGTGGTTCTCCAACTAATCTAGTCTCACACCTTGATGACCTGCCCCACATATGATAGCATAGAAAATGAATGTAAAATAATTATAATTATAATTATATATATAATCTTTTTCCAATCCTAGAAAGGAATCATAGAAGTGGTTGAGTTTCTGCTACCTAGGTGATCTAATTAACAGTGAAAGAGGTTGCTAGAATAAGAAGAGGATGGAAAAAGTTGAAAGAGCTACTACCTCTGCTGATAGAAGATTTCTCTCAACAAACGAAAGGCCAGCTGTATGATACTTGCATTGCATGCAATATGCAATGTTGCATGACGTGGGCAGTAAATGCAGAGAATATACAAAAGCTAGAGAGAAATAAAGCAAGTATCTTCCGATGGATATGCAATATTAGTTAATGTGCGTGAATGTCCAAAGTATGGATGAGCTTAGAGAAAGCTGAATATAAGAGGATTCAGATGTAATGTGGAAGAGAGAAGACTGCTGCTATGGACATGTGGTGCATATGAATGGTGGTCGGTGGGTGAATAAATACCAAGACAAGCTGTAGTAGAGAAAGACCTGGGGAGAGTTAATCTCAAAATATTGAAATTCATAGGGGAGATGGCAAAGGAAAACAAGTGGAGAAATGTGCTGGAAAAGACAATAAACCATGCAGGATTTGAAAAGAACGTAAATCTATGATGAGGATGATGATATATAATGATAGCAAAAGAAGAGCAGAGGATAGGCAGTAGGGGAAACAGAAATGAAGATGAGTGGAAGCAAAGAAAGAAAAACAAATACAAAACACTTGTGTAGTGTTGGCAACACCTAACATGTCAGTTAAATATTCAGTGTTTCTAGAGCTAGCAAGAACAATCTCAGTACATGTAAAAATATAAGATATCTGAAGAATATCTCATGCATTATCAGTTATGATTGCCATAAAACTTATGAAAAGAAATAATAAAAGAATCATGATTGTTATGATTAAGAAGTCTGATTTGTAACAATATAGGTTTTAGGTTCAGTCCCAATGTGTGGTACCTTGGATAAGTGTCTTCTATAGCCTGGAGTTGGCTAGTGCTTTATTAATGAAACTTAGATAGGAACTGCAAAAGGTAGGTAGGTAGGTAGGTAGGTGGGTGAGTGCGTGTGTGTCATTCTTATGAGAAAACAACATAGTTGAATGATAGTAAATGCCATGTCTTTCACTGGTGAAAGATCAGTTATCAGGGTAAGAGCTAATGAACTCAAAGACAAAACTGATCTGGAGAAGAAAGACACAGAAACTAAGAAGAACCTTCAACTAGAACAATTTCAGAGAAATCCTTCTCAATACCAACGAAAATAAAGGTAGACCTGTAGGATAGAGAAAAATTAAGAATTTATACAAGACAATCTGTTCAAAGCCACAAATCATGACTGTGGCTGGAGTAAGGTTCCAGCAACAGAAGGTGTCATGGTGGTGGAATGATAGGATAGATGGAGCCATAAAAACAAAGAAACAAGCCAGGAACAACTAGAAAGAGGGTGGAGCATGCAGACAGCAATGCCAAATAGCTTGAAGAGAGGCCAAACGCCAGGTATATTTAGCAAAGGAGTAGGCAGAAAAGAAGAAGTTTGCATGTGTTCTACATCGTGAAGAACAGAAGTGTGAAGTGTTCCAGATTGAAAGACTGTGTATTAGTGATAATTTGAGACATTGAGGGAGATTGTGTTCAAAATGAGATTCGAAAAGAAAGAGGCATGGAAATCATATTACAGAAGACTGTTAAGGGACCAGGTCATGAAAGTTGACTGTGTGATAGACAACGCAATTTAGGATATGAAGGTAGGGAAGGTAGCTGGACCATCTGGAATAATTGCTATTAAATGGCATAGTACATTACAAGCTATTCAGGTGCAAAAGTAATCATGTAATACAGGATGGTGTTATACACAATGACTGGTGCAGCAGTATCATTACAAGAGCAAAGTATCATTACAAGAGCAAAGGAGACACACTAAAGAGAGGTAACTACAGAGATATCAAGCTGATAGACCAGGCTATAAAGGTTACTAAAAGGGTTATAGCACGACTAAGAGATAGAATCAAGCTAGATGAGATGCTATTCAGCTTTATGCCAAATAGGGGCACTATTGAATAGTGGAGAATTACTTAGTTGAGAGTATGCTTCTATACCTGGCATTTGAGGATTTGGAGAAGGCCTTTGGCATGATGCCTGCTCCATAATCGAATTGGCATTAAGGAAGGTAGATGTAGATGAATAACTCCTGAGGGCTGTGCAACCAGCAAGGCCAGAGTTAGTAATGAGTAGTGAGGAATTTCACATTCTTCAAGCCATAACTAAAGAGTTTTAGACTGGGGACTCTTGTATACTGATGTTCTAGTCCGTATAGCTAAATTAGTGAAAGAGTTAAAAGTGTAATTCCAACATGCTAGAAAAACCTAGTATTACAAGGCCTAAAATTAAACTTAGCAAAGACTAAAGTCTTATTAAGTAGGAAAGAAGACAGGAAACTTTATCATCAGGAAAGCACCCTTGTGTTGAAATGGGGCAGGTAGAAATTCCATAAGATGCACAGTGTAACATGAATGTGCAAGATATGCATTGGGATGACAAGCAAACTAACAAAGACTTTATATGCAGTAGATGCACTGGAGAAGTAAGCACTAAGAGCACATGTGAAGCCGATTCCCTGCACTGCAAGTAGGCTCCTTAGAAGTTGTTGACAGTTGGTACTTAGCAGCAGTGGGGGGGGGGGATGCTCTGAAAGTGCAGTAGCCAGAATAAGAATGGGCTGGAAGAAGTTTAGAGAGATGCTACTTCTACTGACAATAAAGGGCTTCTCCATCCGAGTAAAAAGTAGACTGTAAGATACATGCATACAAACTGCAATGCTACATGGCTGTAAGATATGGGCCTTGACTGCAAGAGACCTGTGAAGGCTAGAAAGAAATGAAGCAAGCAAGCACCGGTGGATGTGTAATATTAGTATGCATGAATGGCATAGCATAAGCAAGCTGAGAGAAAAACTAGGCATTTGAGGTAACGTGCAAGAGAGATAACTGTTAGTATGGGCATGTGAATGCATATGAAAGATAACAACTGTATAAAGAACTGCAGAGAAATCTCAGTAGATGGGACATGTAAAAGAGGTAGCCCTGGGGAAGGCATGGGTGAAGTAATGAAGGCCAACTTTAAGAAGATGAATCTCACAACAAAAATGACAAAGGACTGCAAGTATTGGCAACATGCAGTGCTGGAAAAGACTTCACCTATCGACATAAAAATGTGATGACATGATATCTCTCGTGCTAGTGCTACAAAAAATGCAACCAATACACCCAGTGATGGGTTGGTGATAGGAAGGACATCCAGCTGTAAAAATCATGTCAAAAAAAAGGGCCAAGAGAATTCTTCAGTTGTGTTGAGGGTACAATATCTTTAGTGCTGGTGGTCTACATGGTAAACAAACCCAGTACACACTAAAGATGGTAATAGGAAGGGAATCAAGCTTTAGAAAGCTTGCTAAACATAGGATTAAGATGACTTCTGTTGAGTCATAAACATGATAGCTTCCCTAGTGCAGGTGCCACAATAAAATGTACCTAGTGCACTCAGAAGAGGGTGGGTATATAAACGAGATGCTTGTCTCGGGCTGTCAGAGAGCTAAGAAGTTCTGATTAATTACTGACTTGGTCTGTAACAACCCATCCAGCCCTTGCTAGCAGGGAAAAACGTACATTAAATGATGATGATGTTTATTATTGTGTGAGTGCATGTATGTGTGGCAAAAATATGGATAAATAAGTACTAGACCGCTACTAGACGGGGGGTGGGTATTGAGGTTCATATAATCAGCTAAATCCTTTTAAGGCAGTGCCTCAGCATGGCTTCAGTCAAATGACTGAAACTAGTAAAAGAATAAAAGAATAAAAGAATCTACAAACCCCTCATTGGTGTTAGTTTTTGAAGTTCTCGGTTTTTAGAAACACTGAATCTTGAAGAATTCTGGCGTTTGTCTTTTTTTATGTGTGCAGGACCTGAGTATTTTATTTTTGTAAGTTGGGTGGTAGGAGGATGGTTTTCAGTATTCCCAGAAGCTTTCTTTTTGGCATTCTGAAAATAAACAAACAAAAAACATTGATTAGCCTTCAAATAATATTCCAAAATATTTCACTATAGGAAGGAAAAAAAAAACAAAAAAAAACTATTAATAAAATGCTCATAAGTTAGAAAACAGTCTTAACGTTTTGGACACTGGTCTTTCAACAAGAAGTAGAGAGAGAGAGAGATGTAGTTAGTTGACAGTCGCGCGTGCGTGCGTGATTGTAAGATCAAAATCTGTTAGTGAAAACAGAAGTAGTCAGTTGTGTATAAAGTACTTAATACAAGACATGTAAAGTGGAGGTAACCTGTAAAGACACCAGTAAAGTATCCAAATACAGATGTGGTGACTTAATATATTATAACATTTAGCTTCATCCCTTGAGTTTCTAAATTCAAATATTCAACTGTTTTAAAAAAATATAATTCAACAATATACTATGATCAATGCCATTGACTATACCCATTCACCAAGATTGGCCCCATGCTTTTAAGAATGATATCATATACAGGTAGATGAGGAAGATGGGAATAGAGCCAATGATGAATGCTATAGAGAGAAATTGAATGAGATGGTTGGGTCATGTGTTGATGAAGAAAGATGAATGTGACTGGGTGAGAGGGGTGATTGAAATAAATGAAGAGGAAATGAAAGCCAGGAAGGAGTTAAATGATAGGGCAAAGTAGAGAAGCTTGTCATAAGGTCTGCAAGGCTAACCTTTGCTTTTGCAGGAAAAAATGATTGTAAAGCAGTTTGTTGCATCACAGAAAAGAAAAACAATGAAATAAATTGAAGATTTTAAGTTTTAATATTAATGAATTTTTAAAATGAACTTCTTTGAAACAGTATTGTCATAAATATTTTATCTTATTTCATAGATTGCAATTGAAATTGAGGACTCTTCAGTTGGTCAAGGACATGACAACCTCCCTAGTGTTGGTGCCATGATAAAATACAGTACACTCTGTAAAGTGGTTGGTGATAAGAAAGACATCCAGTTGTGGTTAAGGTGTTTGATTTACAATCACGTTGTTTGAGGTTTAGTTCCACTGGGCAAGAGTTTACTATAGCCTTAGGTTGATCAATACCTCGAGTGAAATAAGGTGGACAGAAACTGTGCAGGAGCCTATCGTGTGTCTGTTGCAAAAAGTAACAACAGAAATAAAGCAAACAACACAATACAATGAAGAAATATATTAGTTTAACACTTGATATAGTAGGAAAAGAGTCTTTACGTTTCAGACACTAGTCCATCAGAAGATAGAATGAGAAATAAAAGATGAAAGAGTGGGAAGAGGAAAGAATGGGGAAAAGTTTTTTGAGAAAAAGCATGTGTATCCAGTCAGCCATTGTTTGTTTTTGTGTCCATAACATAATAGTTCAACAAATAAGTACCAAACTTGAAAAGGGGTACTGAAATTGATATGATCGACTAAATCCTTTCAAAGCAGTGCCCCAGCATGGCTCCTGTCAATAACTGAAACCATGTAAATGAATAAAATATTCTGAAACAAGCACCTCGAACTCAAATGTTAACTTCCTCTATCTTGTGACTAACTCAATATTATTTATTGATTTATCTACAATAAACAATTGTACTGGTTCCATAATAAAATGAACTCAGTACACTATAAAGTGGTTGGCAGTAGGAAGGGTATCCAGGTGTAAAAACCATGCCAAAACCAGAACATATGTGAGACATGGCCACCAGCCTGTCTGGGAGGACAGTAACTCTGATTAAGTACCGACTTGAGCTGTGACAGCCCATCCAACACATGCCAGCTTGGAAGAATAAATGTTAAGTGATAATGATGAAATTCTTTCTTTGTAATGCCATTTCCCATAACAAATAGAAGCTTCTCAGAGAAAAAGGAAAGATGGATAATAATAATTTCTAACTTAGGCACAAGTATGGAAGACTTAAATCAACCCAGTGCTTGACTGGTACTTTATTTTATCAACCCTGGAGGATGAAAAGCTGAGTTGACCTTGGTGAGATTTGAACTCAAAACGTAAAGAGCCCTAACTAAGTGTGCACAGCATTTTGTCTGACACACTAATGATTCTGTAAAACCATAGGAAAAATAAGTAATAATATAGATAAAGCAGTAGTGGTGGTGCCACAAAGAGAGTGCACACTGTACACACAGTTAGATGGTTGACATTAGTAAGGGCATCCAGCAACAGAAACTACACTAAATATAGAACATATGAGTATGGTGAAGTTCCTCCAACACATCTGGACTCAAATCAGGCAACCCATCCAACCCATGCCAACATGGAAAACAGACAAAAAAAATGATAAAACAATTACAGGAATATATAAGGAAAGAAGAAGATAGTTTTATGCCTCTGTTGTTCTCAACAATGTTAATACAGTTTTAGTGCAGTAAATTCTAGAAACCAGTATTTGAGGCAACGAACATGGAGACAACTGGAAGGAAAACTATCATAATTACAGGATATTGAAAGAAATGTTTTTTATTGGTTTTCTTCTGAATAGAAGTCAATTATCAGAAGTGTGTTACTACTAGCCAGCGAATCAAAACTTGATAGAGCAGGAGGGAGTGTATTTCAGTTTAATCAAAAATCAGCATCTTTTTAACTCTTTTATACCATATTCTGAATGAAATACAGTGTTTGTGGTTTTCAAATAATTTAGAATTTAAAAGGATTTATAACAGAAATAACTTTCTCGTTAAGTTGGTGTTTGGAACATAAAAGTGGAAGTTTTTAAATAAACATTTTAAAACAAATTTTTTCATTGTAGAACCAAAGGGCAGTTTCAGGTGGTTTGGTATCAAAAAAGTTAAAATATTTCCATGATACCGTGCAACTAAATGAATTAAACGTTTAACTACATATTCCAAACTATTTAATTCATTCACTTCCACATCAATTCCCTCCAGCAATTCCTACTCAGAATGCACCTCTGTTGGTGGCATGGTGCATGTCCAAATCAACAAAAGTTCATTGAAGTTGCACCAACCCTCCACTCCCACCCTGAATGGTGTAAAAAGCAAAGTGGACAGTGGAGAATGTGGATTGTCATGATGAAATCAGATCTCAAGTATATACCAAGTCCTCACATATATATACCAAGTACTCTTTGAAATAATTGGTGTGAGAAAAGGCATACAGCTATAGCAAACAGGCAAAAATGAAATGTATGAGGAAAACATGGTCCTCTGATCCATTTAGGAGGGCAGTAACTGAATAAGAACTAGTTCAGACTGTAACAATTTGTCCAACATGACAGAATGGAAAGCAAATGTAAAACTGATAAGTTTACATAAAGTCTATCCATTACAGTCCTTTTCAGTTTCTACATATTTATTATATTTAACAGTTTCTCAGTTGCAGTACAGATTATATTGCTTTTAATTATCATATTTGCTCTAGTAACAACCTGTTTCTTTCTTGCTCTCTCGCTCTATCTCTCTCAATCAGTCTTTATGTGAAATTTGTGCTTACAGTCACATTCCTTGTCTCCTGCTGCTTATAAAAGTCAATCTTGAGCAATAGTTAACAAAGCATACCTTCTATAAAATGTAATGCTTCATATTGTGATCAATTGTGATCAATTGTGTCACACAAAAAGTCTAACACCTCCTGCCACACTATAATGACCCCTATGCTTGGCAGAATATGAATTCAATGTCATATAAATCTTGCTATCTTTGACAATCTCAAGTTGCCTTATTAGTAACAAAAAAAAGATTTTCCCTTTCAATAGAAATCAATAATCACCAGAGATGTTTTTTAGCAGAAAAATTGATCTCGTTATTCATCAGTGACAGAGAAAGTCAAGTAAACAAGCATTGCTAAGAAAAGTAAGAAATAAGACATATACCTGATACCACCTATACTATAATGATTGTCAGTTCCAATAGTTCATATTTGGGGAGTGATCTGAACAACTTTTATAGTAAGCAGGTTAGAGAGTGAGCCAAACGAGAAGGCCATGGCCAGTTGGTAGCTGCTAAATGAAGTATCATAAAAAATATTCTACAAATATATATACAGATGTTATCTGTATAAGAGCATTACGCAGTAGAGAAGTTTGAAAAAAGAAAAATAGCTTGGTAGATGAGTGAAATATCAGAGAGAAAGGAAGATAAACAATGAATTGTGGGAATAGAGGAAGAGATGAATGAAGTGAAAAGAAATGGAATGAGATGGTTAGGTCACGTGTTGAGGAAGGATGAAAGAGACCAGGTAAAAAGAATGATGGAAATGAATATGGAAGGATATAGAAGAAGGGGAAGATCAAGAAAGATATGGCTAAAAATCATGGAGGAGGAACTGGAAGCCAGAGTGTGCAGATGATGGGGCTCCATGACAAAGCTTCACCATTTTGCCCTAACACGGCTAACATCTGCTTTTAGCAAGGAAGATGACCTTAAAATGCTTGTTGTTATGTTTGTTGATGTGCTATCTGTAAAAGAAAGTGACAAAGCAAGTGATAATCATATAGACATTGGAGTCTTATCAAGCTGACAATGGCTACATTAAATCTAAAACAACGTTGAATACTGGTACCAAGATTGAGCAAGTAAATGGAAAAATCTAGGCTCTGTTTCAAAAGATAAATTAATATATATCTAAAAGAAACAAAGTAGCTTGACTAGAAAATGCTACAAGTAAAAGACTTTACTGAAGTGCAGAATTATAAACATGTTTGTCTTGGCTCCGTCATTGTTATTATTATTTTATACCCCTCTACGAGTAACTGGTAAGTAAAAGTATTGTAAATATCTTATTTAAATATCCTTCAACCTAGTTGTTGAGAGAAATCAAAAGATCTTTTCTTCAGTAATCTGCTTAAGAATATCAAGTTCTGTCATCTCTGATGACCTTTATCAATAATTGTTTCTACTTTTGGCACAAGGCCAGCAATTATCCCAGTGCATTACTGGTACTTTATTTTATCGACCCCTTAAGGATGAAAGGCAAAGTTAACCTCAGCGGGATTTGAACTCAGATCATAAAGGGAGGTAACTCCACGCTTCAAAGCATGGCGCCCGACCCTCTACCGATACTACCAATCCACCGACCTTTATCAATAATGCAAGTCAATAATGCACTGAAAGCAGAGGGTGTATGAAGTCTAGAAAGAAAGTGAGCCAAATTTGCTGGAGTACATAAATGACAAAGTACAAATTAGATAAGAGTAAACCTGGATATAAGAAGAATTGGATGTTGCATGGTAAAGATAAGATTGCATTGGTACAGACATGTAATGTGTATGAGTGATGGCAGTTGGGTGAAGAAGTACCAGGAGTGCCAAGAAGCTGTGTATGAGGAAAAACAACAAAAACATAGGTAGAAGTGGAAGCTGATTTGGGGTTGTTGAACCTCTCAAAGGAGATAAAAGATATGAAACAAAAGGCAAGACCCTGTTTTAGGAGAGGACTTGTCCAACCCATCCAAGAATGAAAAGGTAGTGGTGGTAGTGATGACGATGATGGTGAAGTTTCTACGGGTTTAAAAAGTTAGAGATTCTTGAAGACAAGTACTAAAAGAATCCTATTACTGAATTTCCTAAAATTGCTAATATTTCTAAGTCTTTCAAATTTTTGATAACATCTGGAGATCACTAACTTTCAGGATGACTATATTCTGCTATGGTCATGGTGACAAATGTTCTATCACAAATGTCTAGAATGTTGAGTAGTCTAAAAGAAAGAGCAATACATACAGTCAAAATGAAAAATATATATGTGTAAGTACTAAAGAGACATAAAACAATGAGTTAAAAACTAGCAAAGCTCAATCAAGAATCAGTCATATTTTGAAAGAATATGGTCTAAAGTTTAGAGTGTAAAAGTTGTGGGTTCAATTCTTGGACCAAGCAGCATACTGCTTTTTTAGTTAGATGCATCATTTCCTCGCAGTTTTCATAAGACTGGGGCCTCTATTATTAAAATACCCTGAGAAATTTCCTATGGGGTGCAACCTTGTAGGAGGCCAGCTAAACCTGCAAAGGTGTAGGCTGTTACAATAGTACCTATTCAAAAAAGCATATGAATGTGGATATATTCCTGCAAGGTATGAAATAACATCTTGCTTAGTGAATGACTATGAACAATTTTGATTGCAAAATTAAGGGGAGAAGTTTGAAGATGTCAGAAACCTTGTAACTTATGAAGGAAAAGGAAGATTATCCCGTTTGTAACCATATTTCTAATGAAAGATACTACTTGATCATCATCATCATCACCGTTTTACGTCGATTTTTCCACGGTAGCATGTGTTAGACGGGTTGTCCTGTTGTGGGCAATGCCAGGTCAGGTGATCGTGTCTTGCTCATACAGGACTGATTTTGGCTCGGTTTCTACAGCTGGATGTCCTTCCTAACACCAACCTCATTTACAGTGAATACTGGGTGCTTTTTTACTGTGGCGCCTACACGACCACTTACAGTGTGGACTGGGTGGTTTTTTGTCAATTTTAAAATCATTTTGAAAGTGATAAAAAAATTTGAAGAAATTTAGTAATATAACTTTATCAATAGCTGTAGTTTGGAACATAGTTTAACAAAGATTTTTACAAGAAACAGACACAGAAGAAATTAAGCTTTATTCTGAAATGTTGATACTATCTTGGCCAAAACTGGTTCTGGTTCAAGAAACAAAATTTCCCATTTTAAAGGGTTCCTGTGAAGGATTCAGCCAAGTATGGCTGTAATGATGGGTAAGAAGATTCTTTGAAGAGAAGAACAGCTTTGAACAAAGCTGTCTTACGTTCAAGATAAAATCTGGAACACATAAAAGAGTATCTCTGAAATTAACTCTTAACATCTTGTAATGGTTTACCAGAAAATATTTCAAAAGATGTGTGTTAATTCAAACATTTAGAGTATCTTTACTAGTGGATAGAGTGTTGTGAAAAGTTGCAGTTCTAAAATAAAAACTAATTTTTATTGTGGCCCAGTCAGTGGTTTTTTTTGTTTTGTTTTTTTTTTCTTTTCCATAATTTTGGGAATGCCTTGCTAATGTGGTTTCATGTGGTACAGGATGTTAAGAGTTAAGTTCAGAAAAGAGAGATTTCAGTCATGTTGGTGCAGTAATTTCAACTTGGGTCCCCACAGTATGTTAGGTGGTATATTAGCATGGAAAGCCAAACCTCAAAACTTAATTTAAATATGAAACCCATGGTAATATTCTTCAAATGTGGTTGTGGGTGGTAAAATCCATTGGAGTTCAATGACTTATGCTGTTGCTTAGATGACCAGACATGTAAAGAATCACTACGCCACTATATTCCCAGTGATAAGAGTCAAGAATTTAACTCAGAATGCACAAAGCCAGAAGAGATATATCTAACAATTCTACCAGTTCACTGCACTGGATTGTGTATACACATGTATACGTCAGACCTACAAAAAATCAATTATAGGCTACATTGTAAAGGGTGTATGTAAAATGGAGGTGCACTTGTATCAGACAGGACGCTTTATATATGAGTATATATTGAGATTAAAAATAAAATCAAGTGATAAGAGGATAACTAACTTGAAGAAACTACATTTCAACATATTCAATATATTTTTTAAGTATTAAATTTAAAGTGAAGGAACAAACTTAGTGTTTAGAGTGTTTGACTCATTATAGTAAGGTCATGAGTTGATTCCTGATGGTGCATTCATGTTGCACTGATTCACTCAGCTAGAAAGCAATGAGGTCTGAGAACAATTGAAACAATTATCATTGGCCCCAATGGAGGTCCAACTAAGTTTTAAAATGTGTACCTGTAAAAGTTATAATATACTGTGTAGTTGTAATAGTTATTTATAATATACTGTGTAGCTGTAAAAGTTATAATATACTGTGTAGCAGTAAAAGTTATAATATACTGTGTAGCAGTAAAAGTTATAATATACTGTGTAGTTGTAATAGTTATTTATAATATACTGTGTAGCTGTAAAAGTTATAATATACTGTGTAGCTGTAAAAGTTATAATATACTGTGTAGCTGTAAAAGTTATAATATACTGTGTAGTTGTAATAGTTATTTATAATATACTGTGTAGTTGTAAAAGTTATAATATACTGTGTAGTTGTAAAAGTTATAATATACTGTGTAGTTGTAATAGTTATTTATAATATACTGTGTAGCTGTAAAAGTTATAATATACTGTGTAGTTGTAATAGTTATTTATAATATACTGTGTAGTTGTAAAAGTTATAATATACTGTGTAGTTGTAATAGTTATTTATAATATACTGTGTAGCTGTAAAAGTTATAATATACTGTGTAGTTGTTATAGTTATTTATAATATACTGTGTAGTTGTAAAAGTTATAATATACTGTGTAGTTGTAATAGTTATTTATAATATACTGTGTAGCTGTAAAAGTTATAATATACTGTGTAGTTGTAAAAGTTATAATATACTGTGTAGCTGTAAAAGTTATAATATACTGTGTAGTTGTAAAAGTTATAATATACTGTGTAGTTGTAAAAGTTATAATATACTGTGTAGTTGTAATAGTTATTTATAATATACTGTGTAGTTGTAAAAGTTATAATATACTGTGTAGTTGTAAAAGTTATAATATACTGTGTAGTTGTAATAGTTATTTATAATATACTGTGTAGCTGTAAAAGTTATAATATACTGTGTAGCTATAAAAGTTATAATATACTGTGTAGCTGTAAAAGTTATAATATACTGTGTAGCTGTAAAAGTTATAATATACTGTGTAGTTGTAATAGTTATTTATAATATACTGTGTAGTTGTAAAAGTTATAATATACTGTGTAGTTGTAATAGTTATTTATAATATACTGTGTAGTTGTAAAAGTTATAATATACTGTGTAGTTGTAATAGTTATTTATAATATACTGTGTAGCTGTAAAAGTTATAATATACTGTGTAGCTATAAAAGTTATAATATACTGTGTAGTTGTAAAAGTTATAATATACTGTGTAGTTGTAAAAGTTATAATATACTGTGTAGTTGTAAAAGTTATAATATACTGTGTAGTTGTAATAGTTATTTATAATATACTGTGTAGTTGTAAAAGTTATAATATACTGTGTAGTTGTAATAGTTATTTATAATATACTGTGTAGTTGTAAAAGTTATAATATACTGTGTAGTTTTAAAAGTTATAATATACTGTGTAGTTGTAATAGTTATTTATAATATACTGTGTAGTTGTAATAGTTATTTATAATATACTGTGTTGTTGTAAAAGTTATAATATACTGTGTAGCTGTAATAGTTATTTATAATATACTGTGTAGTTGTAATAGTTATTTATAATATACTGTGTTGTTGTAAAAGTTATAATATACTGTGTAGCTGTAATAGTTATTTATAATATACTGTGTAGTTGTAAAAGTTATAATATACTGTGTAGTTGTAATAGTTATTTATAATATACTGTGTGGCTGTAAAAGTTATAATATACTGTGTAGTTGTAATAGTTATTTATAATATACTGTGTAACTGTAATAGTTAAAATATACTGTGTAATTGTAATAGTTATTTATAATATACTGTGTAGTTGTAAAAGTTATAATATACTGTGTAACTGTAATAGTTATTTATAATATACTGTGTGGCTGTAAAAGTTATAATATACTGTGTAGCTGTAATAGTTATTTATAATATACTGTGTAGTTGTAATAGTTATTTATAATATACTGTGTGGCTGTAAAAGTTATAATATACTGTGTAGTTGTAATAGTTATTTATAATATACTGTGTAGCTGTAAGAGTTATAATATACTGTGTAACTGTAATAGTTAAAATATACTGTGTAATTGTAATAATTATTTATAATATACTGTGTAGATGGAATAGTTATTTATAATATACATGTAATTAAACAATTAAGTGCACTATTTAGCCTTAATACATATATCACTTTACACGTTATATATTATATGATACAATGCTTCAAGCAAACATTTTATCAAACAAAATTAAAATTTAACAAAATAATGTATGAATGAAATTATTGTTTTGTGGGTTTTTAAAAATTTCATAACATTACATATTAGATTTTAGATGTGTTCAATTTATTTTGTGCTTATTGAAGCATCAAAATAATTAACAGTTAATTACAGTCTATCTTAATTATGAAGTCAATCTATGAGATCAATTATTTTTCACCATGAAATTAAACATCAAAATAATTCAAAGTTAATGAAAGTTTATCTTAATCCTTTTAATACTAAGCTGGCTGAAACTACCCCTGATCTACAATACAAAACTGATTCCTTCACAATTTTCTGCTTAATAAGAAAACTATATTACTAATTCCTTACCGACCTGTTGGGCTATGTAGAACGACTATTGTCGCGGGTGGGACCAATCCGGTTGACCACCAAGTCCATTATCATGATCAAACCGCCACCCTCCTTCAAAAACGAAGAAGAGGTGGTTTTCCTTTGTGTGATAGCTATGGCGAAAGAGGTTGTATGGTGGACAAGGTTAAAAGGGCTGAGGTCAGACACCTTTCTCTCCAGCCAACAACTGATTCTTTTTTTCAAATACCACTTTGGAAGAAGAATCAGGATGGAGAGAGAGGTGCTGTACCCCAGCAAGTTTTATGAAAGGTGGGTGAAAGTGGCGAGAATGGCCCGAGTGAATGGGCCTTCTCTCTATATCAGCCTGTAGGTTGAGGAAAAAGAGGAAAGGGGTACAAACTCTTCGTACTCCTGGAGATGAGAGTTGCACATTTTTTCAGGGGTATGTGTTACCCATATATGTCTCCCCCTATTGGGAAAAATCAATTAATTTTTAAATTGCATTTGTGATAGTATTTTACACGTTTTTATTGTATGTAAACTTCCCCCTTTGTATTTGTCCCCTTCTTTTGTGCCCCTGTGGCTAATAAAGAAACATATATTACTAATTCCTTCAAATTCTTGATTATTTTCAATATTATTTGTATATGGTAACAAAAAGCTTGATCAAGTCAATGTAAGGCCGATTCTTATTACTTATCACCATGAAATTGAACGCATCAAAACAATTCACAGTTAATAACTATCTTAATAAGTCAATATGAGACTAAATCTCATTACTTTCCATGTGCCAAATGTAGTTTTAAAAAAAAAAAGAAAAAGAAAAAAGAAATTAAAAGAGTTTACCTTAAACCAACGACAATGGATTTTAAATTTAGGCATTTTGTCATCCCAATTAAGTCAATCAAAACGAAAAGAAAAATTCTTTCAATTTTGGAATATCCTCTGCAATAAAGAGTGCACTACACAAATTATCCAACTATCTGCTTGATTTGAACACTTCTCCAATTTATAAATATTGACATTTACAATGACATTTGTGAAAACAAAGTTGAGGATTGGCCAAGCAGTGATCTTGACGCTATTTTCAAATACAATTTGAATCCCAGGTAATAATTGGTAGGCATATTTCAATAATGTTGAAGCAGCCTGTGTATATTAGAGATCAATGTTCTACTGTAATCAAAGAAAGGAAGCATTGTTTGAACTAATACCATATGACATTATAACACTAGCTAAAAGAATAGCACAGCACAACTAAATATTGAGCTTATTGTTGCTGATTTGTAATTGTTCAAGTTCAATAGTTCACTTTGTCTTATGCTTTCTCCATGTTTACATTAGATATTATACAAGATGCAACAGTTAGTAGGTCATATTTAGGTGTGCGTGTGTGCGTGCGTGTGTGTGTGTGTAGTTCTGTGATTTATCATACCAGTCTCTTTGGTGTTGCCTAATTCAGTTCTTGTGATGCAGTATGGTGTAGTTGTCCAATATTACACCTGCTAAGCTATTTCACTAGGCATGTGATCTAGTGGTTAGGGTATTGTAATCAGGATTGAACAGATATAGGTTTCATTCCTGGACAAGGCAGCATGTGTTCTTAAACAAAACACTTCATTTCACATTGCTTTTTATGATAGAATTGGGTCCCCTATCATTAATATACCAGAGAAACCTATATAGGTGTGAGCTATAAATTTCATTTTATTTAAGCAAAGCACCTACATTCCAATAGAGAAATTTGTAGATTAACTCAAGTCAGGAATCTTTAAAAATTTAGTTATAAGTTTGTGTGTGCATGTGCATTTAACTCTTTAAATGCATTTAAAACGTCCATATCTGACCAGAATTCTCACCTCTTTCTGTTCAAACCAGCTGTAACTGGCTGCTCATACTGGTGTTAAGGTATTGTTCTCAAAATGAATAATATCAAAAGCTCAGATTTGATATTATTATGTGAGATAATTACAGTAAAAATATGATAGTATATATAAAGTAACGTAAATGCTCATGGGTTAATACCAAGATTAATGCAATAATTGTTTCTACTTTTGGCACAAGGCCAGCAATTATCCCAGTGCATTACTGGTGCTTTATTCTTGACCCCATAAGGATGAAAGGCAACAATAATGAATGAGATATCGTCATCAACACATATCTGCTTTCTATGTTGGCATGGGTTGGACAAGTTGGTACAATTAAATATTAAAAAGAGAAAATCCATGTAACTTTATATAAAATAAGTTACATACAGGACACACATACTCAGCCTAGGCCACTTCCAAAAGAAGGCAAAAGATTCACTTGCTACAGTCGATAACTCAAAGACTTACAGCTTTATTCTCTATTTTCCAACCGAACAGGTTATTTTTTTAACTACTTCAACCACCAAAAACTAATTGGTTCACCCTTCTGTCCTCTATTTGGCACAATCCTAATTATGATTCATACTAAAATCTAATCCTTTCTTTCCAAACTACAACCATTTATAGTAGATAACCAAGAAGAAACTTAGGCTTAACCTGGGGATCCTACAGAACACTGTGGGCCATGAGCTAAGTTCTAAATTTCAAGTACTTTTATTTACAACATAAAATACACTTGCTATTAGGTAGCCATTCTACTCTAACATCTCTCTCTTTGATTGTTATTCTCACTAAATATCAATCTGGGAGGGGAGTAATTGTATGGAAGGGTGGCCATCATCATCATTTTTGTCTGCTTTTCCACACTTGCGTGGTTGGACGGATCCTCAGCACAGCATCTCTCCACACATCGCAATCCCTTTATCTCCACCTCTGAGTCTCAGTAATTTGAGATCAGTTCTCACAAGCTCAGACCAAGTCTTTTTTGGTCAACCTCTACTGCAGCTTCCTTCCACTAACATTTCCTGACACTTCTTCACCCAACCATCATTGTCCATGCTCATCTCACATGTCCAAACCAATGCAGTCTCCTCTCTTGCACACCACCTCGAATTCCTCTTAAACCCAGCTTCTCCTTCAACTTGTCCAAGCTCTGCTTCTCTCTCACACATAGCACATCCAATGAAGCATGGTTGATTCATTTCTCTCCAGTCTAACCACGCCCCCAGCAGTCAGCCTATGTTTCACTACCTTGCAGCAACACACTTTGCACATAGGTGTCATAGTTTCGTCCTTTTGTACGTAGGTAGATATCTTTTGTGGTCAACAGTGGGAATAGCTCTCTGAAGTTTTTCTATCTATCTTTATTCTAGCTATTATGCACCCAGAGCACCCTCCTCCATTGCTAATTGCATCAGCTAGATAGCAGAAGCTATCAACCTGTGTCCTTCCTGTGACTGAAATAGGCTTATACCACTGGTTATCTTCTCAATTACCCCTGTATATCTTCTACAAAGTCTTCCCTTCCTGTTGGCCTACTCGTTATCTCACTGTACCCAACATTTACATAGTGTACACCGTACGGAGTTTATACCTTTTCTCTTTCCATGGGAATATTCATTTAAACAAAAAGGGCCCTTGATTGCGAAATAGTTAGGAACCACAGGGTTAAACTATGTTAGATGATGTTGCACTGGGTTATGTGCAAAACAATATTCAATTGAGGCACCTGTGAAATAATCTTCACCAGAATCCTGTACTGTAAACTAATCCAACACATAGCTATCTAGAAAGACTGACAAAAAAAAAAAAAAGAAATTGATGACTTTTTATTCATTGGTTTGAGTACGATAGGTATGAAATTAACCTGTTGACTGCCGTGTATATTTTACACTGTTACAGTTTCTGTGCCAGGTTTGTTTGTTAAACTGCTACAATATTGACCACTAGGTTATGAATTCAAAGTTGCTTTGTCCAATGAACTCTGCCTCTGTGCAGGACATACTTCTGCTTGCTCAGTCTAACTAGCTGATAAACACTAATCCTATATAACTTTTTAAATCATTCAAATGGATTCTTTGGCTGCAAAAGATTTTGGTTGATATATCAGTGTCTGGGTTTATTCAAGTTAGTTAACATTTTACTTTCCCATATTAGATTATAAGAAACAATGGACATGAGGAATTGGGCCGCTAATCACACAGTTAAGAGATGGAACCTAACCACAACAGCAATATATAACTTTAATTAACAGTAAAAAGCAGGCAGTTGTCTCCATTGAGTAGTTGGCAATACTAAAGAGATCCAACTTTAAAAACTTTGATCTAACAAATACATAACTTCATCCATTAATGTAAAGAAAATGGATGTTAACCCATTTGAATGGGATAATAGTAAACTATTGACCCATTCAAAAATAGTATTACTACTACTACTACTACTACTCTAATATAGTAATGAATGCATTCATTACTATATTTATAAAGAAAAACACTGCTCATGATTTTCAAAATAATTTTTAAAATAAAAAATTTGGAGGGATTCAGCAATATAACTACTTTGTTATCAAGTTGATATTTAGAATATAACTTAAAGGTTATAACATAAAATTATGAAGAATTTCAGATAAATAATTTAAAATCAAACGAATTTGTAATCATAGAACCAAGGTCATAGACGATTTAGGAACAAAAAGGTTAAACAAAAAGATACCATATATACTCTTGTTCATAAGTTACACCTTTCCTCCACAACCGCAAAAAATGTAAAATCCAGCATGCATCTTATCTACTGGACTTAAAAGTCCTTATATGTGAGTCTGAGCTAACAATGTATGTAAAAGTAGGTGTGACTTTACAGGTGCAACTTGTACATAAATATCTTTTTACAAGCTAAAATTCCTTCAGCTTATCTTTGTAATAGAATAGGTCCTAGTGGTATTTGAAATTCACAGCTTTCTTCTTGGTGTGTTGCCAAGTACACATAATGTACTACTGTGGCATTTGTTTAAGAAAATCAATGGAATTAATGGCGACACATAAATATCGATTGAATATTATTTGCCTTAGAGTAAATGGAAACAAAAGGAGGACAGGATCAAGAATGATATATTTGATTTAAATATTACAAGGAACAATGTTTAATATGGTACCATGCTACATAATAGATAATAGGTTGGGGATGCCCTTAATCATAAGGGCCATATGAGCACTTATTAAGAGCAGACATCAGTCAGGTACATGATACTTGGACAAGACCTTTTGTCCACCTTAGGTGATAGCGCACCTTTAGCCTACCTTGATCGTGGCTATGCATATTTTTATTTTCTTTAACATTGTTGCTACTTTTCAATTTTTCATTTTTGGGGTCAGGGTGGGGGTTAGTTGCTAACTACCAGACATTTGGGTTACCTCATCATGCTGTTTTGATTGTTAGGTCATGCAACCACCAATATTAAACTAGAAAATAGAATAACATAACCAAATGAAGGTGCATGGCTTAGTGGTTAGAGCATTGGGCTTGCAATCGAAAGGTTGCGAGTTCAATACTCGGACCAGGTGATGTCTTGCTTCCTTGAGCAAGACACTTTATTTCACATTGCTCCAGTTTACTCAGCTGTAGAAATGAGATGATAGGACTAGAGTCCCTATCATTCCACTGCAAAGTGGTCGTGGAGGTGCCACGGCAAAAAAGCACCCAGCCCACACTGTAAATTGGATGTGTAGGCACCACGGAAAAAAGCACCCAGCACTCACTGTAAATGGGGTTGGTGTTAGGAAGGGCATCCAGCTGTAGAAATCAAGCCAGAATCAGTTCCTGTATGAGCAAGGCAAGGGCAGCTGACCAGACACTGCCCACAACAGGACAACCCATCTAACCCATGCTAGCGTGGAAGAATGGACGTAAAACGATGATGATGATGAAATGTCTGGTCATCTAATTAGTGATGTGCACAAACAATTCGCCCTGCAAGTGGCCATCAGATCAGAAAGGTTCCACAGAGACATCTTCCATTAGAGATAGTGAGAAGGTTACACCAATGATTGCCTACACCAAATTATTAGTACACTATGATGTCTTGTCACATGTGCATGGCTTCTTTGCATATTTCAGTAGTCGTTCTTTTTCTTCCTTACTTCATGTTTTATGGGCAGAAGTGAGGGACAGTATAACTATTCAACAAAAATGGGGGCAAAAACAAGACACTTTGATAATAGATGAAAAGGGACAAAAACATGAAATGCACAAGAAATAGGATGAACAAACACCATACCACAAAATGCTTGTCTGCAATGTTTACCTACTCCCTAGCCATTTTGTTTCCTTGAAACCTATAAATGCCGACCTGATGACGGAATTGTGGAGTAAAGTCATGACATATATGTCTTGGACATTTAAACCTACAGAGCTTATCCTTCGCCAGTGCTGAATACAGTAAATTACAGAGGAGAAGGGGTGATAGAGAAAGAATCGATAAAGTACTTCACTGGTATTTTATTAAACTGAAGAAAAAAAATGGAATGCGACATCAATGGAATTTGAACTCATAACATAGAGCTGAAAAAAGGAATACTGCAAAGCATTTTATCCATTCTGTCAACTCTTGAATATATGAGAGAAATAGCAAGTCGACAATCAAATGAGCAACTTATATAAGTAAACAAGTAGGACAGACATTTACTACTACCACCACTACTACTACTACAAGTAATTCCTACCTCAAAAGTCCATTTTCATCATCATATCATTAATGTCAAATTGGCATCCATTTAAAAATTAAATCTTATTTAAATCTACATTTCAACAGTTACCATGATAAAGTTTATATTCCCAGCATTTAATTGAAAGCAATAATTAAAATGGTAGGAGCAGGACGGAATACAGATATATATTTAACTATAGATTCTGGAATCAAAGAACTGAAACTTCTAATAATAAAGAACTAAAAAGAGAAAAAAAAAAACAATTATTGCTTTCTCCCACTCTACTCCCTCTTCTCATACATAGGTGCATACAAGCACACACATATACACACGCATACATACACGTACACACACGCACGCATGGACACACACACACACACAGAATTTACCTAACTCATCTACTCTCTGCTTAACCATTTAGCGAAAGAGGAAATATAGCCTTTAAGTTGACACAAATAACTGTGATGACGATGACAACAGCAGTAATATTCATAGTTAAGTGATGATAATTGTAAAGATAATTGTTTCTACTTTTGGCACAAGGCCAGTAATTACCCAGTACATTTCTGGTACTTTATTTTATCGACCTCGTAAGGGTGAAAGGCAAAGTTAACCTCGGCGGGATTTGAACTCAGAATGGCGAAGGCCGTAACTATGCATCAAAGCATGGTGTCCGACCCTCTACCGATACTGCCAATGATAATAATTGTGGGCTAAGTGAAATCTGTTCATGAATAACACACTTCATTTTGTGTTGCTTTTTCATGATAGGACTGAAATGTAATTTCGCAAAGACAGTTAAATCTAGATCGGTGAGCTGTAGCAACAACAAACAAATTTATAAATTATCCAGCATGTTACCACTCTTAATATGCTATAAAATCAAAGTAAACCCTTAATGAATAGTCTCTGATGCCTCATTTTGAAAAGAGAAAAGAGAGACAGCTTTCAACTGAATTTATCACTTGAAAATCACCCCACCCCTCTGAAACTCGTCAAGTGAAAAAAGAAAAAAAAAATTTGAGGTAGGCATGGTTTGGTTATATAACTACATTTAAATCTATTTTTTGTGAGAAATAGATTTGATTAATAGCAATTTAGAAATTTAACCTGGTAGGAAGGAGTAGATATACTTTTAAAGCAACTTTAATGCAATCTGATTCATTTAACCTCCGAGTTAAAAATTTCTCTGAAACTTAACCTACAGAGTTCACATATATATATATATATATATATATATTATGAAAATAAACCAAAGAAGCCTTCAATACATCAAAAGTCTTTATTAGCCAACAATGTTTCGTCCTATTAAGGACTCATCAGGGCAAGTAAAGTTATAAGAAGCACTATCGGCCAATACAAGCCAAAAACTCAGAAGAATATGGAGTATACATACATTAAAGCATAGGAAAATTATCAAGTAAAAATTGCTAAGGGAGTGAATAACATTTTGAACCATATTATAAATATAGTACAATGCAAGAACTAAAACTAAACACAAGTGGTGATATAAAGCAAGAATTACAGTACTATATGTAATATAATATAATATAATATAATATAATTGATAATGATAATAATAATAATATTAAAATGGGAAATTAAAATGGGAAATTAAAATGGGAAAATTAGGGACGGCTACTCCTCTCTGCATACTACTAGTCTGGATAGATCCATGAATGCCTTACCACCCGAGCAGAGCTTATCTCATAGTAACCCTACGAGTGATGCATCACTACTTCAGCCGATCAATAGCAACAGGAAGTGTAACTGTAGAGTGAGTGTTAGCTGCCCTTTAAACGGTAACTGCCTCGCTAGGAACATCGTTTATGCTTGTGTAGTTAAAACTAATTCCTCTAATAGCACATATATAGGCTCAACATCTAACACTTTTAAGACTAGGTTTAATTCTCATATCTCTAATTTTAAACATGTTAAGTTTAAGAATTCTACTTCTTTAGCACACCATATCTGGGATCTTAAGGGGGCTAATATACCATATAGCCTTAATTGGCGAATAGTAGCACGATCTAATAACCTATCAACACACTAAATTCTGTAATCTCTGTATCCTTGAGACCCACTCTATAATTTTCTCTAGGGAACCCTTACTTAATAGAAAGTCTGAGATATTCTCTTCCTGCCCCCACGCCATTTCTAATTCTTACTTTTATTATAAACCTAAAAGTTCTGGTAGTGTAAATTGTATCCATTAGCTACTATATTCCCTTATCTTTTTTGTTTAGGTTCATTTTGTTTACCACCATCATTATCATTATTGGTTTTTAACAGCTTTTCGATCTTGTTTTCATAGTCTTTTGGCTACTATACCATATCCATCTTCTTAAATAAATATTATATTTTCACTATTAACACCTTATGAGTTTATATCTGATTATATATATTTTATTTTATTTTATTTTATTTATTTATTTTATTTGGATTCTCATTTAGATAATTAACCACCCCCACCCCCCACACACACTTGTCATTCGCCCCTTCAATTATACTATAATTATATTTAATTCCCTTGTATGCTCCTTTCTATTGTATAATACAGTATATTGATTATGATTTTATGCTCCTTCGTATCCTCCATACCTTTCTTTTTTGTCCCCATTGGCCTACCATAGTTCTATTTAAAGTCCGTTTATTAGATAACGTTATTCAACTGATAGTAGAATATTTCATTCTATTCTGGATATTTTTATTGAGATATCTTAAACTTTGGAGATTTTGATTACTTAAACCATAGCTAATTTTGTATTGACTTATGTATTTTGGATACTTTCAATATTAATTAATTTAATAGGGTTTTCTAGTCATTTATCCGGGTTTGATTCCTAATTCTTTTTACTTGTGACACTTAAGTAAATATACTTATTGTTTTTCGATTGATTTTATTTACATTTTTTTTTTACTACCGTGCGTAGTTTTTCTGTCTGGTTTTTATTCACTTATTCACATATTTCTGTCTACCAACCATGTAATTATTTATATTATAATATGTTTATTATTTGATATTGAAGTTGTTATATCATATCACTCAATGTAATTGTACTATAGATCTTAAATATTTACCGATTATTTGATGTACCCTTATGTTAAATTTTGTAAATTCTGTAATATGTTTATATTTTTATAATTTTTGTAATGTTTGGATAATATTTATTTATACCAATTGTATAAAACTTGACCTCCGTCTGTTTTCTTACAACGGTATAGATATTTTTCCAGCACAATTTTTTCAACACAATTTAGTTCTGTATATTTTTTCTCACCCTGTGTGTAACTTTATATGATTTGTTAAGTTATATGCCAATATATTATAATATTGTTATTATAGTGTTATTGTAATATTTATATTGTTTGTGCAAATTGACCGGAGATTATAAATTATATAATTATATAGTATATTATATGTTTACTTTTACTCGCTTCTTTATCATTTTATAGTGTAAATAATATATGTATTATATTTTTATTTTTATTTAAACTCTTAATAAGTGTTAGTTTGTGTTTGTATTGATGGATATGTGTATTGATATATATATATATGTGTGTACATATGTATATATATATATATATATATATATATGTATATTGGGCCTTTTAATATTATTATTATTATTATTATCATTATATCTATTATATTATATTACATATAGTACTGTAATTCTCGCTTTATATCACCACTTGTGTTTAGTTTTAGTTCTTGCATTGTACTATATTTATAATATGGTTCAAAATGTTATTCACTCCCTTAGCAATTTTTACTTGATAATTTTCCTATGCTTTAATGTATGTATACTCCATATTCTGAGTTTTTGGCTTGTATTGGCCGATAGTGCTTCTTATAATTTTACTTGCCCTGATGAGTCCTTAATAGGACGAAACATTGTTGGCTAATAAAGACTTGATGTATTGAAGGCTTCTTTGGTTTATTTTCATAATTCTTCGGCTCTGTTTAATTACATTGAGCTATACCTTTACTGTCATTTCTATAATATGAAGAGGGTGTTTAACTCCAACACACTCTAGTATTTTAATTCTTATATCATCATCATCATCATCATCATCATCACCGTTTTACGTCCGTTCTTCCACGCTAGCATGGGTTAGACGGGTTGTCCTGTTGTGGGCAGTGTCTGGTCGGCTGACCATGCCTTGCTCATACAGGAACTGATCTGGCTTCATTTCTACAGCTGGATGCCCTTCCTAACACCAACCTCATTTACAGTGAGTGCTGGGTGCTTTTTCGTGGCGCCTACACGTCCACTTTACAGTGTGGGCTGGGTGCTTTTTTGCCGTGGCACCTCCACGACCACCTTGCGGTGGGGGGGCATATTGTTTATATGCTTCAGCATGTACCCATGGGAGGTCGGGTACCCTGTATTACTGCGTGACGCCAGAAGTCACGGTCGTGTGTCATTGACTTTGAGAGGTGTAGTTGGGTAAGGTCGGCTTTTATCACCTCATCCCAAGTCATCTTGGGTCTCCCCACTCCGCGGTTTCCATCAACTTCTAGTGCTCTGCACCTTTTTATGCAGCTGTCATCCTTCATACGCATCACATGTCCATACCAGCGTAACCGCCTCTCCTGCACGCAGCATTTGATTCCTCTTATGCTCAGTCTCTCTCTCAATTCATTTATGCTTTGTCGTTCACGTATATTACTGTTACACATCCATCGGAGCATGCAGGCTTCGTTTCTCTCTAATCTACGTAAGTCTTCCACCTTCAGCGCCCAGGTCTCACTACCATGCAACATCGCTGTTCGGATACACGCATCATACAGTCTGCCTTTCATTCTGAGGGAGAAGCCTTTTGCAGCTAGCAGTGGTAGTAGTTCCCTAAACTTCTTCCATCCCGTTCTTACCCTAGTTATTGTACTTTCTGAGCACCCACCTCCGTTGCTAATTCGGTCACCTAGGTAGCAGAAGCTGTCTACTGTTTCTACAGGGCCCTCCCAGAGATTGGTGGTACTTGTTTCCTGTGGCTGTTTGCTTGCTGTTTCAGCACAGCTGCTGCATGTGAATCCTACATTCTTAATTAAGCTTCCTGAGATCCCGCTACATCTCTTGTGTACCCATTGTTTGCATTTGGGGCAAAGAATGGAGTTCCTACCTACACCTTTCCTACATATATATATATATATATATATATATATAATAAAATAAATAAAAATAACAGGAGGCTGGACTGGTGTAAATCCTTGAAAGGTTTATTATACTATGATCATTTCAATGACCGGGTCCCATATGAATCCGGTGATATCAGGTATTCGAAATATAACAAAGGAATATGTAAAAACCATGGGTCCAAAAAATCAGAGACAGAGAGGACGACTGACCAACTAGCTGTCTTCACCTCGGCCAGTTGCCCTCAAAATGAACTCGATCTGCTAATGACCATCTGGTGAGGGGGCGAAGGCTTATAATGTACTACCACCTCTCCGTCAAAGAATAAAAGAGGGGAAGAAAGAAAGAAAGCGAGAAGAAAAAAAAAGGAAGAAAGAAGTCAGCGTAAGGGTCACAATACAGTCAACCTAGAAAACGTCGCGAAAAACGTTATTCTAAAGAATCTATATTTTAACAAAGGCATATATAATGGGTGTCTGTAGGGTCTAATATGTGAACAGAAATTTGGAACGTTAAACTTATGTTACGAGTTATAGGATGAAATTAAATTAAAAAAAATAATAAATTGAAAATTGGAAAATAAATAAAAAATTATTTAATGAACTTACAGTGAGAGTCTTATATGAAAAAGTTAATCTCAATAAGATATCAGGGTGAGATAAAGATTAAAGCCTTCGAATGCGAATCCCAGCCAGCACCTCCTAACCACGTGTCAGCCAGTTTCGAGTGGTATCGTCCAGCGAAAGAAATGGAAATTAATTTTTCTGAGTACTCTAGGAACATAGCTACACTAGGCCCCGGGTGTGCTAGCGGGAAGTCTACTATTTCAACAGGCCATCGTCAATACCAAACGAATACTATTAATTCACACGTGAGGGGTTTATTTACGTGTCAGTAGAGGCATGATACAGCTAACATATGCCTAAGCCTAGAGTTTATAGGTCTAAGAATAATATGGCGGTCAAAACAGGCGACGTGGCGGGCCCGGGGCAAGGCAAGCCACTCCGAGTAATTTTGTTTACCGAAAGAGGGGAAATTTATTTTTCCAAGCACTCAAGGAAGGCACAACTTTCCGAGCACCCATCGCGCAGCCGGGAAAAGGCACCACATCAATCGAAGGTAGCAAAATTCAAAGAGTGCAAATAGATTATAATTATTTTTAAGTCCCAGTTAGTCCGGGTTATAAGTAGTGTGGTTCTTTGGTGGGTAGGGGGCTATGAAAGGTGCATAATGACCTGAGTAAGGAAAGTTACAAATAAATAAAAGTAGGATACAAAGATAAAATACAAAGATAAAGAATACATTGATAAAAATAAAACGTCTTCATAGCTAGGGTAGTGATGTAGTAAGACGGAGGTATATAAGAACATATCGGAGGAATTAGAGCAAAGGGGAAATACAATATAGATCAAGTTGTAGTAAGATAATACAGGTTGTACATATAGATATAGAGGATGGAAGAGATGGAATGGTAACAGGTGGTACCTAGTGTAAGGTTCTGGTCTCCGAATTCTGTGTGAGTCACAAAAAAAAGTCCTGAGGTATAGAGTAGAGAATTCAGTCAACACAATACATGTTTTAGTATAATACGTAGAATTGTCGGAATCCGAATATTCCCGACAGGGAAGCAACGGGTGGGTGGTAGACAAAGCACAGAGCAGCCAAAATCCGAATGGTAAGTAGATAAGTTAATCCCATGCTGGCGGTAGTTGTACACTGAAGTCAGTGCCGCAGTTCAATATTACATTTGGAAGTGCTCAACATTATTGGAGCATTATTTCTTTAGGTTTGTTGGTTCACCACTGGATAGAATTGGTCATTCCTACTCTATACCTCAGGACTTTTTTTTTGTTTTTTGGGGCATCCCATGGGCATCCGGTCTTAAACTCCTCCGTTATTGCCTGCAGGACTATGATGAACAAAGCCCTGGTTGACCCCAACCTGTACGCTAAATTCCTCGCTATTCTCATTGTTAATCCTAACTTTGTCGACTGCTCCCCTATACATGGGTTGTATGGCTTTCACAAGCCATTCATCTACTCCTAGTTTTCTAAGAGCCCACCAGATTATAGTATGTGGAACTCTGTCAAAGGCTTTCTCGAGATCGACAAATGTCAGGTAGAGTGGCTTACTTTTAGCTAGGTACTTTTCCTGTAACTGCCTCACAAGGAAGAGGGCATCAGTGGTGCCTCTTCTTGGTACAAACCCAAATTGTATCTCATCTAGTTTCACCCGGTCCCTAATCAACTGTGCTATAACTCTTACTTTCATAACCTGGTCTATCAGCTTTATACCTCTATAGTTTCCTCTATCTAGTGCATCACCTTTACCTTTGTAGCAGTTGACAATGATGCTACTGCACCAATTGTTTGGTATGACACCTAGTATTACCTGGTTAACAATACGTGTGGTTATAGTGTGACCTACAGACCCAGATGCCTTCAGCATCTCGGCAGCTATACCCGATGGACCAGTTGCCTTCCCCATCTTCATATCTTTGATTGCCTTACTACGCTGCTGGTGACTTGTACTGCTGGCCCCTCTATAGGGTCTACTTGGGGCAGGGTCTCTTCTTCCCATGCATTCTCCTCATTTAGTAATCTATCATAATGGCTCTTCCATGCATCTTTCTTCTCAGCACTTGTGAGGGCAAGCTCACCTTTATCCTTCTGGATACACTTCTCTCCAAATATATATATATATATATATATATATATATAAATAAGTTTAATCCTTACATCTGAAACTTTGGCAATTTCCACAAAAAAAAAAAAAAAAAAAAAAAAAAAAAATGTAAATGATTTTGTTTCAGATACCTTATAGCAAAAGATAAAACAGTAACAAAGTTTATTTCTTTGATATACTAATAAAACAGGTACTACATCCATTACTCATAATCAAGGATGATTTGGTAGAATGTACCATGCCTTCGATAACCGTTTTGGTGCCCACATAATCTCAAGCAGACACAATTTCAACCCTTCCTCTCTCAATCCAGCAGAACATCCAAGATAAATAGGAGAGAGATTAGCACCAACACTTAACTGGTTGGTACATTATCAACCTTGAAAGGATGAAAGGCAAAGTAAGCCTTGGTAGTATTTGCAAAAAGTAAGGTAGTACAAATATTGCAGCACATTTATTTGACACTAATGAATCTGCTCATCAAATGCCTTTTTTTTTAAATTTACTTTTTGGTTGTTTGATATATTCCAACAGTAAAGAACAGTAATGTTAAATTTGTGATGTGCCAGCTGATAAAAAAAAAATTTAAAAATTGTAATTGTCTGCTCACAAATGCAAGTAATAGAAGCTTTGTAAAATAGAGCTTACTGAATTGTGGTCTATGTGTTGAGAAACGTTCATTTAATTCTAGAGAGAGGGGAACATTGACAGTTGTTAGTGTGCTGGAAAGAATGCTTTGTGATATTTGTTCCAGCTCTGTTCTCCAAGTTCAAATCAAGTTGAGGTGAACTTTTTTTTTTCATCATTTTGGGGTCAATATGATTTTCACAATAATCGGTCTATTAGTAAAGATACTATAAACATTTGAATTAAATGCGTTTTTAGATATTTTCTACTAAATCAGTGTAGAATTGTTTAAATTATTGTAAGGTTGAAATAACCACAAAAATTAGCTGTTTCAGAGAACCAGAGCAGGTTTTGGCCTAAAAGGGTTAAAAAGAAAAAAAATCTTTTTCAGGGCTTAGTATTTTGTCCTTTACTCTAAGCATATTAATACATATTTGTTTTTCCATTAATATTCAGTGTCTTCATTTCATTTTTACAATGTACTCTTGTTTGTCTTTCATACCATATATGGTATAGTTATGTATAAATTGCACCATTTTCCATGAAAATACAGGAATAACAAGCATGTGACTTGCATACATATACACAAACACAGAAAATGTCTTCCAATATGTTGTTATCTAACAAAATTTGCCCTAACCATTCATGTGGCATATTAAGTGCACTTAAAAAAAATAATAATAAAATTATGGCACATCAGAAATAAACTGAATATTAGTGAATTAAAAATTCTACAAGTTGTTAGTCTGTAAGAATTTTATGTTATTTCTAGTTTTAAATTATATCTTATTTCTAAAGATTTCTTTTTGTTTGTCATCTAAGTTCTCCAGCTAAAATTGGTTCTAGTTCTGAAACAAAACCATCCTTCCAAAATCTAACAATTTTATATAAGTAACTTTTTTTGTCACACAAAACATCTTTCAAAATGAGATGATTAGTAATTTTAGTATATTTCTCCAAATTCTTCATTAACCCTTTCAAAAATTGTGTTAAGGCCCAATATAAAATTATTCAAATATAATGAGGAATGTGTATACAGTAGAACATAGTAGTACAGTAATTTTAGATCCATTAAACTGAGCTTTTACTGTAAATTACAATTATCCAAGTAAGCCAAAATCACTGACTCCAATGGTTTGGCCATGTCATTCACCAACTGTAGAATCTTTTGTTTTTCTAATAGTATTTCGAATGTCCTCGTTTTGTTTAAAAAAAAACAACTCAGCAATGAAAAGGTTATTTATATTACTAAACCCACACAAGCATGGAAAGAGTTATGTAAAATGTTAAAATCGTTCCAAATTCTTTATTTTCAAAATGATTTGAAAATCATAAGCAGTGTCTTTCATTAGAAATATGGTAATGAATGGGTTAAAATCAAAGACTCATGACAAATTCTCAAATTTGAAACATATTTAATAACACCTAATCAGGATTTAATTGGAAATATTTGAATAGATATGAACTTTTAAAATGTCAAATTATAAGCAATGTAATTTAAAATGCTGAAACCTTTGTTGATATAGACAGTCATAACAATGACATTTTAGTCACTTGTATAAAGATATGACCGTATTGAGTGTCTAGGAAATCTATTATTTGTTATTTTTGAGTACTAACAAACTAAAAAAAAAATGTCAAAATTAGCAATATTTTGGAAAATATAAAATAAAATTAAACTGCCATCATCACCTTGCAATTGAGTATGACTTAGTATCTACCATGATTTTGCTAAGGGTTTTAGGTGCATGCAATTATGAGCAGACACCCTCTCATCAACTTCCTCTGTCCTATTACAGCTATAGTGAGAGACGACTAGACCAACATTGAGCTGGTGCTTGTTTTATCAACCCTAAAAGGGATTGAAAGGCAAAGTGGGCCTTCGTGGAACTTGAATTGATATTGCAGACAGCCAGAACATATATCCAACACTCAAATGATTGCTAAATCAACTGCTTTACTTAAATCAAGTAGTGATCAGTTAGTAAAGATTTAAAGACCATCAATAATAAATTTCTTACAGATCTGAAAAAAAAAATGTACATGTGGCTGACAATGAGAGAAGGGGCGGGGAGAAAGCGAGATATGTAAAAAAAAAAATGTATGGAAATTAAACTAATACCAAATATTTATCTAAATTTATTTGATATACAGGATAACATATTTCGTTATTGTTATACACGATGGACTTTCCAAAGTTTCTGCATACCAGATTCCACTTGCAAGGCATTAGTCAACCCAAAACTATGGTATAAAACACTTAGCTAAGGTGCTCAGTGATGAAACCAAATCCAGAACCATGTAGTTAAGAAGCCAAGTTTTTAACCAAATACCCATGCCTGTTTTTGCTTTAGCAATGACTGAAGACAAAATCATGGGAACTGGAATGCTTGAATAATGAAATTTGTACCCCAATTTGTTATCGGTTGCTATAAGGGAGAGAATATTATGAGCCGCAGTTTTATGCAGGCTATTGACCTTAGTATTCTTAAGACAAAAAGTTGAAGGTCATAGGTATCTTTGATGATCGGGCAATGGATTTTATGCATGTTATGCTTGCATTCTGAGTGAACATTTTAGTACTTCTGATCGAACAAACTACTATTGATACAACACTACATGCATAACTCCAAAGTCACTGTGCTGATAGAAAATCAAAAGCACTATAGAGAAAAATAAAGTAAATAGTAGCAGTACCATCACACAGCCTTGCATTGTTCCATTGTTCAACACTAACTTTTCAAAATTCAGTCTGATCTCCCTGACATTGATCATCATTCTCTCAGAGAACACGCTCTAAAGAATATTGACTGTCATGATTCTATTAACTTTAAATGCCTATATGAATTCAACAAAAACTTATGTACAATTCTTTCATATACATATCAGTATACTATATTTATAATAAAACATTGGCATCAGTCCATAGGAATACCCTCTGGAAAAAAAAAAAAAAAAAAAAAGAAACTTGTCTCAATTCATACAAGCATGGAAAGGCAATGATGATGGATTAAAAAAAAATCAGTGTGTGCATGTCTCTCTGTACACCACCAAAGCAGTAACTATGTTTTTTAATCAGTGTGCATGTCAAAAATTACATGAAAACCTTTATATATTCAGCACGCAGGCCTTGCCGGTACCACTGCTAGTAATATAGTTAGTGCGCATGTGCATGCATGTGTATATATTACAAAAATAAAATTTAAAAAACTAGAGATTTATTTCCAATCTAAGTTCAGACTTTATAAAACTAGAGTAGTGCAAAATGAAATGTCTTAGAAAAGTTAACTGCCGTAATTCTGCAAGGTGTTTCAACCAGCACATAATACCAAGAGGCTTCTGCTAGGAGTTACAACCGGCACAAAGTATCAGCAAGTATTGTTTCCTTGGTCCAATGTGATGATCAGATCTTTTCTTTATAATAATGTGTATGTTGTAATTCAATATAGAAAATAGTACAATTTAAAATGTTAGCTCAGCTATAACAAAGAAAAAAATACAATTTTTTATTATTATCTTTTTTTTTGTTTATCATTTAATCATTAGTTCATTAAAAAACTAAATATCAGAAGACTTAACTTCAGATAAGTATTCAAAAAAACATCTTTTCAAATCAATTAATTTTAAATGTATTAATAGCTTTTTGCATTTTCAGGTATGAACTATAAATTAAACCAAGACTTTATTTTTTACAACTTTCACATTATCAGTGGATGATTATCAAAATTTAGAAAGAAAAAAAAAAAATCTTCAGCAAATTTGTACTGATTTATTAAATCTACAGATTTATCATTATGCTACACAGATGTCTAACTCACTACTGGAAAAAAAAAGTTGCAATAACATCTAATTAGTGAAGTTGAGGTTAGCAATGATTTCAAAAAGCTTTCATTACTAACAAGCTATATATAGAGCACACTTAATACAGTGTGCGTGCGTGCGTGCGCGCGCGTAGGTGTGCGTGTGCGTGTGTGTGTGTTTGTGTGCTGGCGTGTGTGTGTTTGTGTGCGTGCAGGTGTCTGTGTGCAGGTGTGCGCGCGTGTGCGTGATTGCGCGCGTACCTTGTGTGCATGCACACATATAAGTGATAAGCTAAAATGTTATCTAATTTTTTTCCATAGGAGACCAAGAACAAACAAAAAGAAATCAAACCATGAGCTATCCATACACATTACATGTCCTTACAAATGCATAATTGATATCGGCATGTAATATACATGGATGATGACTGTTGGGTGCTGAAGTGCCAAAAAAGCTGTAGAAGATGAAGACCAAAGAAGACATGAGCAGAAGTAGTGAAAGTAGATCTCAAGATGCTAAACTTCACAAAGGAGAAGACAAAGCATAGAAACAAATGGAGAGAAACATTGTATTGGAGAAGATCTGTCCAACCCATGCAAGCATGGAAAGCAGGTATAAAATTATGACAGCAACCTCATTTTAGAACATTTTATTTTTACACAAATCACTTCCTTTCATGTTCTTTCAACATTACATTGGTATAGAGAAAGGGGGTGGAATTAAATCCATCCAAAGATCAGAAGCTTATCCAACTAGAGCCTATCCTTTGTGTGTTAAGTGATTAGGAGTACAGATGGGATGCCAGTCCAATTGCAGGGTTAACCCCCAGCTACTGCTGGTAGTCATTTTTAGCTGAATTGACTAGAACATGAAGTAAAGTGTTTTGTTCAAGAGTACAGGCTACCCAGTCCAAAACGTGAATTAACAACATCGCAATCAGGAGCCCAGTATCCTAATCACTTCAGAGTGGTAGAATGGATTACAATACCTATGGCAGCTTTAGAACTTTAGAAATCCCAACTGACAATGATATAATTGATGTTCTAAAATATTCTTATATGTCAACTCTAATAATAATATCCCAAGATAAACTTACAAAATCTAATCCAATAAATTAAACAAACAAACAAGTTAAACATTTGAGTCAAAATTTTATACTGAAAATATTTAAATATCAAAAATAACTTTGTATCAACTCAGTACAAATGTCAGATTTTACATACAGTTAATATTAAATTGTGACATCAGCAGATAAACATTGATGTTCAAATTAATTGCCTGACAAACGTGTTTTGAAAAACATTATCAATTTAGTTAGGTGTTTCTTTCTGTTTAGCAGGCAGCTGTTAATAACAGCAGTTCCCACCAATTTCAAATTTTCAACTAGACTGATTACCAATTTCTTGTCATGGAAACTATGATAACATGGTCAAAAGATATAATGAATGCACTGTTTATATGGGTTTCATGTTGACATAGGCAACAAATTGGCAAAGTCATCAGGATGTCAGATTAAATTCCTGTATTTGTATTTGTTCCACTGCATGTATCCAGTTTACACAATATCCCTGCATGCTGTGAGAGGCAACCAAAACAGTTAGCACCAGAAAAGGTATATAGTTATAAAACATTGCTTCACAAAGGGCGCCATGGTGAGTATGAAGTATTATGGGGCCCACAAAAGGAAATGGCCATAAAATACTTGTGGTTTGATTTCATTATGCTCTGAATTCTAATTCCATCAAAGTCAACTTCGCCTTTCATTTTTTCAAGGTCAATAAATATGAACTAGTCCAGGGTCAAAGAACTGGCATCATATATAGGGAATAATCTAATCTAGCAAAAACTCATGTAGTAACTTTTCTGACAATAATTGTTTCTACTTTTGGCACAAGGCCAGTAATTACCCAGTACATTACTGGTACTTTATTTTATCGACTCCGTAAGGATGAAAGGCAAAGTTAACCTCGGCGGGATTTGAACTCAGAATGAACTTTTCTCTCAATAATGAATGGCAGATTCTCGTACCACTCCACCCATCCCACCCTTGCAATGTATGATTTCTGCAGCTGGATGCCCTTGCTAATGCCAACCACTTTACATAATGTACTGGGTACAATTTTATTGTAGCCTTAACATTACCACTTTACAAAGTGTACTGAGTGTGATTTATATTATGGTGTGAGCACTAGAGAGGTTATGTCCTTGACATTAGTGATAATTCTTCTTTCCTGTCCCATATGGTACTCCTGAATGTTAATCTGTCTTTATATTTCTTGTACCTTTATTTATAAGCCAATTTTATTCTGATCTAGATGATGGCATTTAAAAATGCCATCATCATCTAGATCACAGGTTCTCAACCGATTTAGGCCAAACGCCCCCTTTTGTCCCTTGAAATCACGAATTTGTTATATTCCCACCAGGCGATACCAGCTATTTTGAACATTAATACAAGAGCAACTGTCTATCCCAAGAGTGCTCTTATCTGGAAGAAAGTAGCAATTATATCATTTCAAAGCTTTCCAATTTTCCCTTTAATGAAACGGACAGAATAAATGTTGATATCAAACTTGATGTCCCCTGCTTTGTAAGCTTAGAGACCACGGAAGAGGGTTTTCATGACCACACGGGAGGGTATATTTATTAGTAAATGGTAAAATATATACAACAAATGAGTTAGTGAATTGTAGTAAATGGTTTCCAGTCCAGTCAGACTGCAACTACAAAAAAAAAAAATTGTTAGTTTGCTTTGTAACAATAGCATATCCAAGTTTTCGGATAAATCAACTTTGACTCATTTCAATTGGACCCTTGAGCTTCATGGAGTCTAGCTAACTCTTTGACGTGAGGCTGAATTTTCCTAAGATGTAGCCAGAGATCTCCACGTGTAATTACATTGTAGCGGTTGCGAGCCTTACTGTGCAGTCTGGAAACAACACCGAACCTCCTCTCGACTAAGTATGAGCTTGGAAAAAGCAGAGCAAATCTCTTAGCCTCTGCATGTAGGTGTGGAAATCAACGCTGAATTTCCTCTTGCATCCCAAAAAGGGGTTCACCTATTTTGGGAAATCTAATTTTGATCATGTCATCTGCTTGAAGTTCAATGAATTCTTCCTGAAATTTAACGTCCAAATCATCGACGTTAGCTATGAAAGCATCTGCTATCCACATTGGGATGTCCATCAGCAAAAGGTCGACAAACCATTCTCTCAGGTCTTGTAGTGCACGGAGGTGAGTGGTATAAATTTGGAGTTAGTCATCGCTTACAATGTTTTGAACATTGGCGACACTAGGAAAATTATAGAATTCCCGACAAGAAAGATTCCTTTCGATGACATTCAATTTGGCCAGGAATGTTTTTACAGCATTCCTTGCTTTAAACAAGGTGATCTTCTCCTGCAAAGCCAAAATGACACTTTTCCATTTGTCGAAGATGTTGGTGAGGTAGGCGCAGTCTTGCCTCACATCGAGGGTTTTCTTGTACAGTTCTGTGTGTTGCGTCCTTGCAGAAACTCGATGATAGATTCAAAGAGTTCAAAGAAGTGAGTAAAGCACTTGCCCTTTGAAAGCCACTTCACTTCAGTATGAAGGAGCAACTTGGCGAATACTTCGTCATTATCTTGGTACAGTTGCTGGAAAATTCGTTCATTGAGGGAATGCCGTTTGATAAAATTGATGACACCAATGGCCACCTGCAAGGACTTGCTCAGAGGCTTACTGAATTTCTTCACAGCCAAGTGTTGTCGATGAATGACACAATGAACAGCAAATACAGATAGATTTTCTCTCTTCAGAAGAGTGATGAAGCCCTTATGTTGGCCGACCATTGCTCTTGCGTCGTCCCTAGCACATGAAACAATGTGTGTTATATGTGGTCCTAGATGTATGTATTACCTGCCTGTGTGTTGTATTACCTCCTTATGTGTTGTATGTGGTCCTAGATGTATGCATTACCTGATTGTGTTGTATGTGGACCTAGATGTGTGTATTACCTGCTTATGTGTTGCATGTGGTCCTAGATGTATTACCTGCTTGTGTGTTTTATGTGGTCCTAGATGTGTGTGTGTGTGCTAACTCCTTATGTGTTGCATGTGGTCCTAGATGTGTGTATTACCTGCTTATGTGTTGTATGTGGTCCTAGATGCATGTATTACCTGCTTATGTGTTGTATGTGGTCCTAGATGTGTGTGCTACTCGCTTCTGTATTTTCTTTCTTTTTTTTTATTTGTAATATTATTTATACAATAGGGAATAAAATAGATCTACATAGTGTTAACTCGTTACGGTTGAGTCAATAATTTCAGACATGAAATACATTGTTATCGGTGAAGGAAAGATAAGATTCTAACTGGCTGCGCCCAAAGTGTCCTTGACCCAGATGACTGGGTTTTTTTCATTTTTAGGATCTCAATTATCGGTTAATGTCTAGACACGCCTGCACACATGCTCACAGCTGCAGTCAGACTATAGTTATGCTGTCTGCAAGCTCATTCAAATGCATTCACACTGGCTGTCTCAAAGACATACAAATATGGCTTATAAAACTTACCAAAGTAAAGAGTCTTCCAGCGCCCCCTATCCCCCCTCAAGCCTCAAACGCCGCCCCCCCCCCCCCTAACGCGACCTTATTCCCAAACGCCCCCGGAGGGGTGCATATGCCCCCCCCCCCCCCCGTTGAGAACCTTTGATCTAGATCAGAATAAAATTGTCTTATAAATAAAGGAACAAGAAATATAAATACAGATTAACATTCAGGAGTACCATATGGGACAGGAAAGAAGAATTATCACTAATGTCAAGGACATAACCTCTAGTACTCACACCATAATATAAATCACACTCAGTACACTTTGTAAAGTGGTAATGTTAAGGCTACAATAAAATTGTACCCAGTACATTATGTAAAGTGGTTGGCATTAGTAAGGGCATCCAGCTGCAGAAATCATATCAAACAGCATACTAAACAAAATGTGATCACCCAGTCTGTTTAGGACTGGTAACACCCATTAGTCACTGACTTGGTCTAAAGACCCATTCAACCTATGCCAGCAGGGAAAAAATGAAGCAAAATGATATCCATGTTCAAAACGTTGAGCCAAATAAGAAATAAACTCGACATTTGAACTAAAAGATAGGTACATAAACAGTTGTTATTGACATTCATTAAAAACCATTGTTTTTTAACCCTTTCATAACCATATCTAATGACAAACTGTATTTTAATTAATGAAGAATTTGAAGGGGGTTTACTGAAATTAATTATTTTGTTAAGATAATATTTGCAACAACAAACAGTTCTTATATCAAATTAAGGTGGGGAATTTTAATTTAAATAAATACTGTTTAAAATGGGTGGTTTTGTTTCATAGAACCATAGTCCCTTTTAGTTGCATTGGTAATTCAATTGTCAGTAAGTATATTTTTGACCCCAAGCAATTTGTAATGAGTTTACATTTTTAAGAAGATATAAATCCTTAGGCAAATAAATTGAAGTAGCAGTAATAACAAATGATTACTTTCCTAGATAAGATGTTTTAAAAAGGTGACATCAATTCCATCAACCCAATATGCCAACATCCTATTGTATCTTACAGAAAAGGAGCAGAAATGTGTGACCATACTTGTAATATTTTTTTTAAATAACCCATAATTCAGATGACTTAGTAAAATAACTCATTATTAAATGGATTGGCAGTAACGGTAGAGGGTCGGACGCCATGCTTTGACGTATAGAGTTACGGCCCTTGCCATTCTGAGTTCAAATCCCGCCGAGGTTAACTTTGCCTTTCATCCTTATGGGGTTGATAAAATAAAGTACCAGTAATACACTGAGTAATTGCTGGCCTTGTGCCAAAACTAGAAACAATTATTAAATTAGCATTTGAAACATTACTTAAAAAGTTCTTAAAATTATGACGGAATATAAACAATTTAAAATGAGAGATTTTATACCATAGAATCATGGCCAGTCACAAGCATGTTGGTATTGAGGGGGTTAATATGATTTTTTTTTAAATTTATTTCAACATTCAACCTCTCCCCCAAGGAATAATTTATATGGTTGTTTGACATGCTAGAAATAGCAGCCAAGTCTTCAAATCACACTTTACTGTCTTTGAAAAAGACTTTGGATAATGTGGTCCAGTGTGAACTAAGCTAAAGAAATATATGGTGAGATTACAGCTGGATTAGCTTTCATTTGGACTCTTCTCAGTTCTTCCCTACACTCACCATCTCTCAGTTCTTCCCTACACTCACCATCTCTCAGTTCTTCCCTACACTCACCATCTCTCAGTTCTTCCCTACACTCACCATCTCTCAGTTCTTCCCTACACTCACCATCTCTCTGTTCTTCCCTACACTCACCATCTCTCTGTTCTTCCCTACACTCACCATCTCTCTGTTCTTCCCTACACTCACCATCTCTCTGTTCTTCCCTACACTCACCATCTCTCTGTTCTTCCCTACACTCACCATCTCTCAGTTCTTCCCTACACTATTTCTCAGTTATTGCCTACACTCACTAACCATCTCTCATTTATTGGCTACACTCAATAACCATCTTTCGCTAGTTCACAGCATCACACTTCTATTCACTTATCGTGTAGAGAAATAAACATTTTAGTTCTCAAACTAGATGCTTTTTACACTATTTATTTTGATATCCAACTCTTATCACTTTACTATTAATAACTACACTGTTAATTGTTCCACATAAACTATTATTAGTAGACTTCCAAAGATGTCCTTAGTCTTCAATCCATGGCTGGCCTGTTATTCTCCAGTATACATGGTGCAGCTAAAACTTTCTATCCCTGACACTATGCCAGAAAATCCACAGAGCTGTTATCTATCATCTGTTTATACTGAATTGCACAGTATTTAGTTGCTGCTTGCTCCAGCTCTACATACCACTTTCATCATCATCATCAACATTTTTAGATCAGCTTTTCCATGCTTGCCTGGGTAGGATGGGTCCTCTACAAAACAGCTAGCTTCTCTCAACTTAGTTCATTCCTTTGTGTGGTTTAGCACCCGGTGATCAGCTTTCACCACTTCTACCCATGCTTTCCTTGGTTTTCCTCTATGACTTCCTTCCACCTGGAACT
>OZ024744.1:56971442-56976442 GCA_964016885.1 Eledone cirrhosa | reverse complement strand
CGTTGGCGACTAAACTGGCAACCCCACCAAGGTTTCTTGGTGAGGAGGGTGACTTTGGACATCCTGCAGGACTAAAAACAAAACCTGTCAAAGGGCAAGGGAGCTCTTAAGAGTCAATAGCCATCCAAAATCACCGGGAGAGATGACCCCTTAGCCTTTGTCAAGGCAGAATTCTAGGAGAAGGAAAACTCTGATATAACACCTGCAATCCTGATGGTATCCAATGATGTTGACCTGTTCTTCTTTTTGGTAAATATCATCTTGGTTAAGAGAGTGGGACTGGCTTTGTGCAGTGCCTTTGCTCACTATAAAAGCTTCACAGCACAGGCATTGCTTTATATCTGGAGATCTCTCTGCACTTGTCATCACATGGTACCATGGGCCCTGCACTATGTGTCAATAATGGTCACAAGTGTAGTCTTTGTACCAGAGTTTTCAAGTCGCTGGCTGGACTAAAGTCACATTCGTTCAGCGCATCGGTAGGGGTTCTCCTACATGGATATAAAGTAGTGGCCGTACTCGAAAACGAGTTGGCAGCCACCATATATATACATATGTATATATATATATATATATATGTATGTATATATATAAATATGTATATATATACATATGTATATATATATGTATATGTATGTATATATATAAATATGTATATATATATATGTATATATATATGTATATATACACACACACACATACATGTATGTGTATACACACACACATGTATATGTGTATATATATATATGTGTATATACACATTTATATGTATATACATATCTATATATATATATATATATATATATATATATATATATATATATAATATATACACCCACACACACACACACACACACACATCTATATATTAATTACCATAGTCCTGTTAGTATATATGCACAGTTGTGTGGGCCAGTGTGAAATCATCATTGTACAACTGACTCTGAAATATCCTTACCCTCTGCCCACACGTTTCTTTTTCTTCTTTATTTTTTTTTTATTGGCATTTCTTTGGTTTTCTGTTAGAGTGTGGATGGAGTCAGGCAGCCCAAAATAAGTGAAGTTCTATGCAGTGACTATTCTAAGGGCCAGTCCCCAAAAGACAAGAAACGCTCTCAGAGCAGAGATCGTAATCGTCGAAACTCAACGGATAGTGTCTCATATGAGAGAAGTGGTGATGGTGGTGATGTAGTGAGTATCATTATGCATTGGCCAGGGGATGGGGTGAGTATGAGTACAGAAAATTTGGAGACATTCCAACATAGATGTCATTGAAGGAGGAAGTAGTTAATACTGTTAGTGTTTCCCCATATAAATGATCATCCTTATATGGTTGTTGCTTACTTAGTAGTCAGCTGCCATCATTAAAACTATCACTGCCTTTTTTTCTTTAATTTTGCTTCTTTTTTTTTTTTGTGCTTTCAGGAAATATTCTTTTGAAAATTTAATTTGTGGCAATTATAAACTTGCTTTCCTGTGAGTTTCTTTTGCTTAAAAAAAAAAGTTTAAAAAACCCCTAAAACCCAGTGACTATATGTTGCTCCTGCTATTATTATTTTGTCTCTTTTTATAAATACTTTTATGACGGGCCTGTTGGAATGTATCCTAGATTGTTTTTTTGTTTTTTTCATTGTCTTTAGTGACTTGCCAGTGGCAGGGCTTCATAACCTAATGGATTAATCTGTGGTGTACAGGCAGGCTATTCTTGTTAATAAATCCAAATCTGCTTTGATATGTTTCCTGCTGGCTTTATTTTTTATTAACCTGTCCATTTAATTTAATTTTTTTTTAAAAATGTAATTATTATTTTTTAACAACCTCAAATTTTTTCTCCTTTATTAATTATTCATTTTTTAACCAAAGAATTACTGCATATTTTTAGAAAGATTACTAACCCATATTTATTTTTTAACAAAATTGTATTGCTCTAATATCTGTTTCCCTAACACAAAGCTTCTAATTATACCTAGAAATTAAACCCTAAATTGAGCTTCTCTTGATAGATTATTTTTCCATTACCTTTTTTTTTCTTTCAAAATTTTCTTATCCGTTTAAAATCTTATTAGTCTAAGTAATTTTTTTATGAGCAAGCTGCTTTTACTTTCCTACTTTTCTACCATTTCCATGATTCCTGCTCTTCATCATCTACTCTAATCTCTACCTATCTGAATTTACTTTCCTATCTTCTAATTTAACCCCCTCCCCTCCCATTTTTGCTTGAATCTGTTGCCCTGGAAATCACTGAAGACTCTGTACTCATATTCAACATTTCTTTAGGATGGTTCTTGTATTTGATTATTTTTACCCTTTCCTTATGCATGTACCCTTCCAACAAAGGATTGATACATTGTTTGTGCATGTTGTTAAATGTTTAGAAATTAACTCTTTGGCTGGCAACTCTTGCTCAACAGTGTTATTATTATTATTCATTTATTTATTTGTTTGTTTGTTTATTTATTAAATATATATTTTTTTATATTTTTTTAATTTCATGAAAAAATGTTTTTAAATGTTTTGACTTCAGGATAATATATCTCTTTTGATACACAGCTATGTCTATAGATAGGATTCAATCTATTTCTTATTGGAAATTCATAAAACTTGATAACATTTTGAAGGTGGGTGGGTAGCTATAAAATGTAATTTCTCTGTGTGTGTGTATATATATATATATATATATATATATACACACACCTATGTGTATATAAATTTAGCATATTAAAATTTTATGATTGATAGGTATGTTAGTTTTGTGGCTAGTCCTCTACAAGGAGCTTAGTTAAATTTCAATAGTTAAAAAAATCAGAGAAGGAAAAAAAAAAGATTCTACAAGAGATATTGGCTCCTATTTTTGTTATCTGTTCTAATTATTTCCCCTTGTTTTTACTTACTGTTATAACTAATTAATGTGTTTCTATGTTGTGTAAACATTTTTACTTCAGCTTAAAATGAAAGTCCAATTAGAACTTTTTGTAATACAGTTTTTTAAAACAATTTGGGGAAAGCTAGAAATACTGATTTATATTGGGATAGACATTGCAATTTTTTGCACAATCATTTAGCAGATTATATTTTGTAGAGAATCTATTCAATAATATTGTAGTGTATGTTCATAGTTTGCCTGGAATACAGCTATGATATATTTGCATATATATATTTAAAATATTTAGATACAGATATTTAAATATGTTTTAATTAAAACTAAAAATGCTATTGAATCAAAGAAGAGGAAAAGAACTGGTTATCAGCTTAGACTAAGATGACAATGCTACATCGGTCTTTCCATTGCTGATACTATTTGCTGGTAACAACTGTTGGTAGAAGAAAGCACCTCCTGCATGAAGATATTCTTAACAAATGTCTTTATATCATTTTTAAAGAAAGTTTAAATAACAATATTAAATTTAGAACACATACACGTACGCACGCACATATATATAAATTCATGAAACTATCTACTCAGTAGTGTTGGTTTTTTTTTTTTTTATTGTTTTAAGTACACAAAAGGGAAATATTACATAGAAATATATTTATAATTTACTACAGTTTTACATTATCCACCCATTGTGCTGTTGTTTTAACTGTTTAGTTAGAATTTCTCGGTAAAATAGAGAAAATCTTATTCTGTGAAGTCTCTGCTTTATGGTTAATCAAAAAGTATAGAATAACAAGTTTGTGATGACCGATATTTAGTATTTGATCATGTTGTTCTCATCTTATTATCCAATGATTTCAACATATCCAGAGTCAACTAAAATCTGTTGATCTGTATAAAACAGTCTTCTATGTATGAAGAAAAAAAACTTAGTAGCTGAACTCTTGTATAGTGGTTACACTATTTAAAAAAAGATGTTTGCAGTATTTAATTAAAAAAAGAAAACACTACCAATAATAATAAAGAATGCTAATTGTATTGGCCATGCTTGGTATGTGTTAGGAGGCAAATCAATTTCACTCTTTATCCCAAAGTATCTGGAAGTTAGAACCAACAAGATCGTCAAGAGAACAGATCAGATCATGTGATGAGCATTCTCCCAGAGGAGTTGCTACAAGTGTTTAATATCTCACAAACTGCTTTACTACAATACATGCAAGCTAAAGAGTTCCTATCACAACCTGCTTCAACATGTAACATCAAAATCTGTCAAGCAGCAACAACAACCAGCTAGTCGTTTTGTATATCTCAGTGTCAAGGGCCTAATAGCTAGAGTGTTGGATACGGGATCAATGTCGTGGGGTTCAATTTGAGCAAAACACTTCATTTTATTTTGCTCCAGTCCACTCAGCTGAAAGTATGTATCAGCAGCAGCTGGGGGTTAAGCATGTGCTGGATTAGTGTCCCATCTTGGGGAAAAGCATGTTTTCTACTCTGTCACTTAACACCAGTGAAACCAGGATAAGCTCAGGTCTGATGAAGCTTCTGAGTGTGAACAGACTTTAATGGTTAACTTATTTTTTCCTTCTGGGGTATATAAAATTAAGTTGTAGTCAGTCAAATACTAGGGTGGATATAACTGACTGACCCCTTGTCCTCTTAAATGTTTGGTCTTGTGCCTCTTTTAGAAAGAGTCTTGTACTCTGTCACTTAACACCAATGAAACTTGGATAAGCTCTTGCCTGATGAGCCTCGGCTTAATGCAGATTTTTTTTTTTTATTATTATTCAAGGTTAAGGGTGCTACTAGGCCTGTGATTTCCTTAACATTCTGTTGGCAGCTGCATTTATGTCAAACATTCACTCAAGCCAAGCTAGCTCAGATTGATCAACAGCTAAAAAAATGTGAAAAATGTGAAATTGAAAATGGCATTTTAAAGAAAAAAATGACTAACTGGTTTAGTGGTTAGGTTGTTTGGCTTATGATCGTAAAGTCATGAATTCAATTCTTGGCAGTGCATTGTGCCCTTGAAGAAGACACTTTATTTCACATTGCTTGAGTCAACTTAGCTCGCAAAAATGAGTTGTACCTATAATTCAAAGGCCAGCTTTGGTTTACATTTTCA
>OZ024744.1:56956442-56966442 GCA_964016885.1 Eledone cirrhosa | reverse complement strand
AGATGCTATACTCGCCTATCTGCTTACCTACACCACAAAACCTGACAATTCCCTTACAACTTTGAGAAGTTCTTGAAAATTTCTCAATATACTTCTCTCTGTAGTGCTTTGGTAACCGCTTTACTCCAAAGGCATTCAGATTACCTTTACAAATACTCCCTCCTTACTTCTACCCACATTACAGAAACAATCAATCACCACCATGTTCCTTGCTATTTGGGACATCTCTAGAGTTGATGGCATAAAATATACTTGAGGTATAGACAGTACAAAGTTGATGGTATATAATATACTTGAGGTATAGACAGTACAAAGTTGGTTGGGTTTTGTTTATTGATATGTTTCTGTGTGCAAGATGTCATGAACCACGATAAAGCATCCAACCCATGTGCGTATATCTGAGTATGTATCCATGTGTGTTTGTATGTATATGCGTATATTTAAGTATATATGGGTGTGTGTGTGCACGCACAGACAGACACAGCCTGTGTATGAAGTGCAATGCTGCTTGGTAGTGAAACATGGGCAGTGATTGCAGAGGACATCTGTAGACTGGAGAGAAATGAAGCAACCAAGCTTTGTTGGATATGCAGTGTAAATGTGAGAGAAGGGCAGGGCTTGAATGAACTGAGGGAGAAACAGGGTTTAAGAAGAATCAGAAATGGTGTGCAAGAGAGAAGACTGTTGGAATGGATATGTGATTCGCATGGATGGTGATCGCTCAGTGAAGAAGTGAGAGGAGGTGGTCAAAGCTGATCCCAAATTGAGATAACGAAGGAATGTGATGTTGAGCTGAAAAGTACTGGTCCAACCCATGCCAGCATGAAAAAGCAGGCATAAAAATGTCTGTGTGTATCTATATGGCTTGCTATATTGTTATATGCTTGTATGGGTGTCTGTGTATAACATTAGTTATATTTCCTGGGGTAAAAAGTCTTAGTGTATAATTTAACATATTATTAGTGGTTAAATTACAATAAACAATGATCACAATAACCCCAAACGGTTTTCATTATTTTGGGCTAACTTTGCCTTTCATCCTTACGGGGTCGATAAAATAAAGTACCAGTAATGCACTGGGTAATTGCTGGCCTTGTGCCAAAAGTAGAAACAATTATTTTGGTTAATAAGTGCTGTCCAAAACATAGTGCTCAACAAAACATTGATTTATTAGTACCTGCCTGTTCCACAGTTCTTAAATCATGTTTGAAGTTCTGCCATAAATAGTTGGTGTGAAGAATTATTATTATTCCTTTTTTTTTTTTTATCAAAACATTTTTAGTAGTAAACTATAATTTTGATTAACTTAAGCACACTTTAGTATATTTAATAACTATTATTAGACATGAAGCATGAGTTTTAAAAAAATATCCATTGTGTTTTACGTTTTTTAATGTTTTTGATGCATGATTTTTAAAAAAGAAATTTATATTTTGTGTTTTAAGTGGTTAGAGGGGATGTTAAAGAAAAATGAAAAAATATTCCCATATTTGTAAATATAATTAGAATAATTCATACCAATGAAATATAAATTTAACCCTACAAAATTTCTATGAATAAAAATTCATTTTAAAAGCTAGCTTTTTTTAAAGCTTTGTTACCTTAACAACTAACTCCGCTTGCACATTATTTTGTTAAAAGTATGTGTGTGTGTCATATGTCACAGCTGAAGCACTAAGCATTCTTGGTACATACGCAAGAGTCAGCCTGTCCATTTTTCATCTGCCAATAATCAAAATTTATTTACGGAGAAAAAAGATAACCAAAAAACTTTGGAAAACCAAAAAGAATAATAAATCCCCTAAGAAAAACAACAAAATATGTAAATGTTGTCAATGTAGTGATCACCATGTCCCCTCTCACCACTCTTGGCATGTTCCTCCTTGAATATGGCTCCTCACACATTTAAATTAACCTCATCAGAGTGGGAAACTTAAGCGCAGTGGCTCATTTTCCAAACTGAGAGCTTCCATAAGGCGTAGCAGTGCTAAACTGGTCCAGAAACTGAAAGGCAGAGGATTTGGAGATTCTGACACACCTGGCAGGTAAGGATGAGTCTTCTAGTAGCTTGCTGCTGCTGCTGCTGCTACTGCTGCTGCTACTACTACTATTACTACTACTACTACTACCACTACTGTTGCTCTAATTATTGCCACCAGTTTATTTAATTAAATATGATTGAAAAATGTGTGTGGGTGGGTGTGAATGTGTGTAATGGCGCATACTTGTACAGATTGAATAACATAAATGGTCACTAAGTTGTTATATGTTAAGAAATTTTATATAAATATTTGTACAGTTTGAGAGCTGGACAAACAACAAACCAATAAAAAAAAAACTTGCTGTAAGATAATGAAGAATGTTAATCAATTTAATAGCTAAATAAACTTTTAAGCAAATAACTTGAAATGTTGAGGTTATTTGTTTAAAAAAGAAATTGAGAAAACATTTTTTTTTAAATTAAATTTATTTTTGTTTATTTATTTTGGGGGGTCTAATGATCTATGGAATTTAACATCTTAAAGATTTTTTGGGGGAGTGTGGGTTGGGGCTGTCCCAGAATTCTTTGCATAGATTTCATATATTTAATATGTAAAAAAAAAAGAATTACTGTATATTTTTCTTTTTAGTATTGGTAGTTCTCATTTGGTATGTAATTAGTCTGAATTCACATACACACATATCCATAAACATATACACACATGTATCCTCACACAGACAAACATTCACACATATACACTCTAATAAAAAAAATTTAAAAAGCTATAGATATATTATTTTATGCACACATACTAATAAAAGTATTTTACTATAAAAAAAAAAGCAATTCTAATTATATTAGACAGTAGTTGATAAAGTGGAAACCAAAATCTATTTTTTTTTAATTATATTAATGAAATGTATTTTAAATATTAGAATCACAGCTATAGCTAGCTGCTTATTTCCCTAATGACTTAACATTAATTGAAAACTCACAAAAAAATACAATATAAAATGATTCAATTTTAGAATGAAAGGCATTGAAGTTGCTTTAGAATTTTTGTCAGTTATATATTGAAGTTTAGTTTCAATTTTTCAAAATTTCATGAGAAGGGACCTTGTACTACTTTGATTATTTCATCATTAGGAATATTTTTTTTTTATTAATCAGTTGAGAAATTATTATTATAAACACAATTTTTTTTTTTTTTTTTTTTTTTTTTTAAATTTAAATTAGATTATTAACATATTAATTTTCTTGTCATCAATCAACAGATTGGTGTAATACACATTGATAACTAATGTTTAATGACTAAATTCAACCTCTTAAGACATGCAGGATAAATGTAGACAGTCTAGAAGTATTAAAAGTGTGTGTGTATGTATGTGAGCCCTGATTCCTGTTGGATTTGTGTATTTGTTGTAAAATGTAATAGACAACATAGGTTGAATTCTCATCAGTGACTCATTTGTTTACCATGTTTACAGTTAGTATAAAACTAGCAGAATGGCCCGGCGTTGCTCGGGATTTGCTCTAGGGTTCTTATATATTTATCCTTATTGAGCCTCGTGAAATAAATACGTTTGTTTATATTTTGTTATTGTGTATGCAAAAATATCTGTAAACGAATATATAATTATATATAATGCAGACATACAGGCAGATATAAGGGCGCAACATTGTAGCTATGTATCTATCTAAAAAGAAAGACTAAGAATTATAGAGAGATCGCTAAATTGCCTAATGCGGTCCCTAGGGCATTGAAAATTTGAAATTTTTTTGGCTCAAAACACTCACACCACCATAAGTATTACATGTGTAAAGTTTGAAAACAATCAGTTGGGTGGTTCTTGAGTTTTAGGGAGTCAAACAAACAGACAGACATTCTCTGTTTTAGATATATAGATATGTATTGTAAGTTTTGTCATTGATTAACATTAAAGATATTTTCTTTGTGAATTTATAGTTTTCCTTTTTATCTGAAACATGTACATGCTGCTATATCATTAACCCTTTTGTTACCATATTTTAATGAAAGACACTGTTCATGATTTTCAATTAATTTTGAAAATAATCAAGAATTCAGAGGGATTTAGTAATATAACTGACTTTATCATTATTAATCTGGTGTTTGGAACATAACTTAACAAAGGTTCTTACATAAAATTATGATGAACAGTATTTAGATAAATTTAATCATTTAAAAATAACCAGACTTGTTTTGCATAAACAGGTCTGGTTTTAAGCTGTTTTGTATCAAAAGGGTTAAGATATCTGTTGCTCAATTATTGGCATCAATGGAAAATTAAATCTAAAACTTAATGGAAAACAGATTGAATCCACACAAAAATAGATAAATTTAAGTAAAATTTAAATTTTAAAAAAAACAGCGAATATATTGATGAATAAATCTTCAAGTTTTGATATTTTAGATTTGAAATTGGACCTGTGGAAACTCCAGTCATTAACAACTTAGTACAAATATGTCAGAGTAATTGTGTCTATCACATAATTTTACTGAAGTAATTTATTGCCTTTAGATAGATAAGTTTGATACTCTTAGGCAAAATTGTTTTGTGGATAGTTTTATCTATATCTATAATGGAATCATTGGTGTTAGACAAAATGCTTTGTTTTATTAGTCCCTGTCAAAGTCAACTTTGTTTTTAAACAGTTATGTTAGATGATTTAACTCATAACATCTTGTAAAGATTTATTACAAAATATTTAAAAACTGGATTAATTCAAATATTGCTAATATCTTTACTACATTACATACCATGAACATTTGCAATATTAGAGTAGAATGTAATGCAGTTCTTAATACTGTTTTGTACCTTTCGAGAATGACTTATACAGTTTCATGCAGTACAAAACTTTTTGCTGCATCTTTTTTTTTTTTTACATTATATTTATTTCAGTTTAATGCCTTTCATTTTCTAAACATGTCAAACATCATTTTTATAATAAATTTAGCAAAACATAATTGGTTTATAAACACTGAGTGGATTTCGGGGAGTTTTTTTTTTTTTTTTTTATTTAAATATTTTTTGCAAATTCTTTATAAAAAAAAAAATGTTCTCAAAATTTTCATCTAACCTCAAATACTAAATTATTTGGCTAATTCCTTTCAATTACTTTTTGATCAAATCTAAAAAATTTATTTATATATATATATATATATATTCTTTAAAATTGTTTCAAATATGAATATTTCATATATTTAATTGAGAATTCCGTCTGGATGTGCATACTTACACATATTCACACTCTTAATAACACACACACATCATAATTATTATTTATTTATTTACTTTTTAAACATTTTTTCTATTCTATTTAATCTCTTTTTATAAAATATAACCTATCCTATTATTGATGAGTTTGTCCTCTATATTTATATCTCTACCCTAAAAATTTGATTTACAAATAATATACTTAATACATACACACATACATACATATATATATATATACATATATATATATATATATATATATATATATATATATATACGTGGGAAAGTAAAAAATATATATATATATATATATATATATAATGTTTTAAGATTTTGCAGGTTTAACTTTTTTGTTTACTCAGAATTTTACTTCTGAAGTTTTTATTTTTTTCTTCAAATCTAATTATATATAACACTTTCTCAGTTAAATACCCCTCCCCCACCTGCCCGTTACACTGTATGTCATTAATTTAAACATTATTCCTCTTCTCATTTATATATTGTCTATCATGTTATCTGTAATTCTTAATGGTAAAATTGGTAATTGTTAATCTGGGCAAGTTTATAGTAGTTATGCACAGTCTTTCATTAGACAAAAGCTTATTTGAGAGAGGTCTTAATTCAAGTAGAATTACTGATTATTTGGAAATGTTACATCAGAATCAAATAGAACATCTCTTTCTTTTGGGTGAGAGGAGTAGATTGTTTTGGGGATTAGTTCAGCAATGGACTGGTATCCTGTCTTGTACTCTGTCACTTGGTGCCAATGTAACCAGTATAAACTACAGATAAAAGGCCCCTATTCTTGTGGTAGAGATGAGCTGGGATGAATTCAGCTTGTGCTCATGCTATATAAACTATGCCAGTGGGTGTGCAGGCTTACAAAACATATGTTATATGATTTATTGAAAATTTAGAAGTTTCAACATATTTTTATTTTATTATGAAAAATAGTCTAACAAATTGGGCATAAAAGACACTGGATGGAAAAAAGCTTGACAGCATCCTATAGGCAATGCTGTCAACTTTTTTCCTGTCCAGTGTCTTTTATGCCCAATTTGTTAGACTATTTTTCATAGTAAAATAAATATGTTGAAACTTCTAAATTTTCAAGTAATACTTATCTGCTCAACACTTCTAAAAATAGAACACATCTGATATATTTTACAGACACTTGCTAAGAACCATCATACAGAAAAGATGAAGTAAATTCTTAGGCTGTTATTGTCATGAGATAACAGCAATCATCTCACATGAAATAATCTCTCAGTATACAGAATAGTCGCATTAACATTTTTATAATGATTTACTGCAAGTATCTTTATAGGCATTGTACTAAATAAAAGCTTTTATATTAATTTTTTAAGAAATGTATTAGAGTTAGTTAGTTTTGAAAATTAATCATACTAATTTTATTCCTTTCTTGTTTAATCCAGCAATTTGGACACTCTTGTCCCTTACACTCCAAGGTGAGGAGAATGATGGGGAAAAATGGAAACAATTCCCCACTATATAATACAAAAATATCCTGATAGTCTATGAATTTGCTAACCAACCCCCAAATAACTTTGTTCTTCCAACCTATCCACCTGTTGTTTTTTTTTAATAACTTCCCAACCCTTTTTACCCCCACATATTTTAAACACTAGTTTGAAAGATATTGTTCGTATAACCTATTTGTTTATCCTGCACTGATCAACCCCTCTCCCTGTTTCAAAAACGCTACAGTTTAGAGAAAATAATTTGCTTTTCCTTCATTACTAACTGCTGACCCCCCCCCCCCCCCCTTTTTTTTTTTTTTATATATATTACTCTTCAGAATTTGTCATTAACTTAATTCAGTTTTCATTACAATACCTTTATATGCATCATAAATGATATGAAAATCACATGAAACTTTGTTGATATATATAATATCCAGCCCTTTCCTAATTGTCTGTAAGATAAGAGAAATGCTTCTTTAAAATATTGAAGTTTTATTATATGAAATAGTATAGTCTATCATATCTATTTTACTCTTGTATTTTAATCTCTAAAGTAATTTATTTTTTATTGTTCAATTTATCCATTTAAAATGATTCTATATATCTCTAAGTATATATTTTAACTTCAATTTATCATTGATTTCATACATATTTAAAGTGAAACAGATGATCACCACCATCCTCATCAACACCAACCATCATCATTATCATCACCATTATAGCCATCATCATCACCACGACCATCACCAACCATCATCTGAAATAATGTTTATGAAGGATCCACTGCTATAAACCGAGTCACTTTAAATTGTTTTAGTTTTATTTTTATTTGATATATTAGTTATGGGAAACAATTTAATTCAGTAAATTAAAAAAAAAAACAACAATTTTTTTCCCCCTTCCATTTTTATAAAAATATTTAATTCCAAATATGTGCCTAAACTGTATAAGTGTATGTGTGTGTGTCTGCAATTAGCTATTTAGTAATGAAAGGTTAATGTAATAGAATGAAAAATATTTTTAAATGTTCCAATCACCTTAGTTACCTGTTATAAGCAGGTTAATTTTTTTTTTTTTTATTGCAAAAGTAAACAGAAATGATTATGAAAGGCAAAAGATTAATTTTAGCCAAGTTGTTGAAGAAGGGGTTGGCTAATAGTTGAGAATGTGCATCCATATTAACGATCAAACAACAACAAAAAAGAAAGAAAAAAGACAACACCATTAACAGCAGCAGCAGCAGCAGCAATGTGCCTATATCCATTTTCTAATGGACACAAGCTATACTGGCTGGACCAATCCACTGCCATTTATTAAATTTTCTATTTATCAATGGAAATGTATGACCATATTCCTTGAGAGTTTTAGGGAGTGGATATATATGTGTGTGTGTGTGTGTATATACACACACATGCACTCACATATACATACATATGCGCACACACACACACACACACATGTATTTGTTTATATACATGTGTGTGTGTGTGTAGTTATATAAAAGTTTGGCAACTAATCTGTAGTATCTTTTCAAGATAAAAGCATGTTTTTTCTTTCTATTTTTACATTTTTTTTTCTAAAATCTGCAAGACAACTAAAATGTTTCTCCCTGTGGCACCATTTAGTTAGACAAAAATATTTCATCTTTATAATTTTAAACATCTGAAGATCTGGATTTCTTTCCTTTTGTATCTCTGTGTTTTTATGTAGCTTTTCAGATAGTATATTGTTAAGAATTATCACAATTATTCACTTCATTATATGAACTTATCTATCTATTTCTCTCTCATATATATATAGGTTTTAAATTTTCTAATACAGAAAACATTAATTGCTGATGAGAAAATATTGCATTTATGTCGGGGAATTAAAATTTTAATGCACTTTTATTTATTTATTTAATTTGAACTCTTAATACCCTGTACCACATGAAACCCCATTAACAAGACATTCTTGATTTACAAAAACACCACTGTGACTTCCTGACATGAAAATTTAGTCTTTTTTCTAATACTGCAAATTTTCACAGCATCTGACTTTATACTAAAGATACTGTAAACATTTAAATTAACTTTTAATGTCTTGTACTACATGAAACCACATTTTCAAGGTATTCTTAATTCACTGCATAACATTAAAAATTAAAGTCTTTACTTTAATATAGAAAATGTTCACATTAGTAAAGATATTATGATTATTTAAATTAATAAAGCCATTTTTAAACATGTAATGCTAAATCGTTACAGAGTATTAAGAGTTAATTTTCTAAAGCTCCTGTCCAAAAAAAAAATTTCTCATTGAAAAGCTATATCAAAACATTTTGTATTTTCTTCCTATTTTTAGAATGTAACACACATGATTGTCTTATTTAGCATCTTGAATTTGAATGAGACTTTCTTGTTAGTTAACCTAATTCATCAATAAATATAAATTTAAATCTCAAGTGAATGCAAATGACTGACGTCCATGAAACTTTACTTACAAAATCACACCTGTAGAATGCTCATACAACTGTCTTAAATAAACATTAATGTATTTGTATATAACAAAAAGTTAAAATTACTGAGGAACAAAAAGAATGTTTAAACATATTTCATTTCATATAGAATTACTGGTTTTAGTTATCTTTCAGAACCTAAAGAGTTTTAGAAAAAGGTTAAAAAAAAAATCCAATATAAAAAATAAAGTATCCTACAGGCCAACTCTGAGCTATAGTCCTTAAAAAAAATAGGAATTATAATGGACATTGGTAACTTATTAAAATTTTTACTCTAGTTCTTTGACATGTCTTCAAAAAAATAATTTTTTAAATCTTTTTTTTTTTCCCCCAATTTTGTTAATATTTGGCAGTTTGATCGGAATGCCTTATTGTTATTGTTGTGGTTGTAGTTGTTGTTGCTGTTATTTCTTTTACATTGTTGTTCTCAACTGTGCATTTTGTGATTTGATTGCATCCACTTTCACAAAAACCTGCTTCTCCAGACTGCCACACCCATCCTGACTTATTTATCTATTTATTTTATATTTTTTACATCTTTAAAAAAAAAAAAAAAAATCAGAAAATACATCTCAAACAGAATTTTAATTCTCTCTCTCTCTCTCTCTCTCTCTCTCTCTCTCTCTCTCTCTCTCTCTCTCTCTCTCTCTCTCTCTCTCTCTCTCTCTCTCTCTCTCTCTCTCTCTCTCTCTCTCTCTCTCTCTCTCTCTCTCCCTCTCTCTCCCCCCCTCTCTCTCTCTCTCTCTCTCTCTCTCTCTCTCTCTCTACACACACACATACATTTATACATATACGCATA
>OZ024744.1:56708942-56951442 GCA_964016885.1 Eledone cirrhosa | reverse complement strand
GCTATCAATGAAGATAGTCTTTTAGAATCCGATACTGTTGTGACATACTTAAGAAACATTCCTTAAAATGTAATATATATATATTTTTTTTTTTTTTTTTTTTTTTTTTTTCAAAACTCATGTGGGTGGAATTGGTTATTGTCAATAATTTGAAATTATAAAAATAAATTCTAATAGTGGATTGGCAGAATCGTTAGAGCATTGGACAAATGTTTAGCAATATTTGTTCTGGTTCTTTAGGTTCTGAGCTCAAATTTTGCTTTTCATCCTTACGGGGTAGATAAAATAAAATACCAGTAAAGAACTGGGGTTGATATAATCAGCTTACCCTATGTCCCCAAATGACTGGCCTTTTGCTTAAAGTAGAAATCATCATTATTTATTATAAGGCAGTGGATTGGCAGTATCGGTAGAGGGTCGGACGCCATGATTTGACGCATAGAGTTACGGCCCTTGCCATTCTGAGTTCAAATCCCGCCGAGGTTAACTTTGCCTTTCATCCTTACGGGGTCGATAAAATAAAGTACCAGTAATGTACTGGTTATTGCTGGCCTTGTGCCAAAAGTAGAAACAATTATTTATTATAAGGCAATGAATTGGCTGTATTGGTAGAGCATCTGACAAAATGTTATATAGCTGCGATATAGTTGCGAATGTCTACATGCTAACTTCACATTTCACTGCAGTTAACTTTGCCTTCCAACCTTTTGGTGAACGATAAAATAAAATAGCACTCAAGACTGGTGGGGGTGATGTAATCAACTTTCTCTTCTCAAAAAATTGCTGGCCTTGTGTCCAAAGTAGAAATCATTATTATTGTTGTTGTTGCTCCATTTTCAGGTTATATATACTTGTCTCTCCTCCTCCCCTCCTTTTTCTCCTCAGCTGCATTGTTTCAAATTATGAATTATGCTATGTAGATAGTTCTTTGATCGTTATTTTTTAACTAACACAAAGCTGTTTGTTATTACTCACACTTTTTAAAAAATGTTTTTTTTTTGGGGGGGGGGGGTTATGTCGATTTATTTTCACTTTTATTTTATTTATTTATTTTTTTCGATTTTCTTTCATTATTTATTTTTATATTTCAGTATGAAAAGAGCAAGCTCCTTGTCAGTACTCCCAACAAGCAGTAAAGATAAATTAAGTGTAAGGTTTTACTAACGTTTCTTTCTCTCTTTGTGTTATTTTATTGAGAATTTTTTTATTCTTTTACATTTATTATTATCATTATTGTGGATTGGTAGTATTGGTAGAGCGTCGGACAACGTTTTGTGACATAGAGTTACGGCCCTTTCCGTTCTGAATTCAAATCCCACCAAGGTTAGCTTTGCCTTCCAACCTTACGGGGTCCATAAAATAAAATATTGGTAATGCATTGGGGTCGATTTAATTGACTTTCCCTTTCTCTTCACATTGCTGGCCTTGTGCCAAATGTAGAAACAATTATTTTTATTATTATTATTTGACCAAAGGTTAACTTTGCCTTTCATCCTTACAGGGTCGATAAAATAAAGTACCAGTAATACACTGGGATAATTGCTGGCCTTGTGCCAAAAGTAGAAACAATTATTTGACCAAATTTTATTTAATTTGTGGTGGGAGGGAAGGAAGCATATTGGTACATGACTCCAGCAGTGAATTTCATGTTATTTCCTATTCATCCAAAATAGTTTCAAAAGTCAAACAACAGTATTATCATAATGAAGAGGAACGTTTTGCACACAACAGTACAGGCATAATCATGTGGTTAAAGAGTTTGCTTTGCATGGCACCTTGAACAAATGTCTTCTACCTCCTTGGGTTGATCAATGCTTTTTGGATGGAATTTATTAGGGGGAAACTGTGCAGAAGCCTGTCATCTACCTAACTAATTACACTGAAGTAATTCAGTGTAATTAGTATTTACAGTATTATACCCCCAGCTCAGCTGATCAATGAGATTGGTGCTTGTATCCAGGAAACCAAGTTCCTCACTCTAACTCTGTAGGAAGTGGAAATATTCATATCATTTTTATAATTCACCATTACTGATGGAAATCATTTTATGACTATATTTCTAATGAATTATACAGTCAGTATGTTTAGAACATTAACATATCTAAATATTCTTCCATAAAATTAAGATGGAAAGTTTTAATTTAGATATGTCTTCAACTTAATAATTTTGTATTGAAGAGTTAAATGTAAAATGAGAACTGAATAAGTAGCTAGCTGGATTAGATGGATCATACAGCCATGAGTTTGATTTCTGGACCTGATGGCACACTGTGTCCTTGAGTAAGATACTCCATTTCTTGTTGCTTCAGTCCGTTCAGTTGAAATAAAACGTGAGTAGCAGCATCTGCTGGGGTGTCCCCTCTCAGACAAACTGGCATCCACACTTAAGAAACCTTCCATGCCATGTAACTTTGTAGGTGGGGACTGTAGCAATAATATGTTGTGTTAATAGGACTGGGAGTCCTATCATTAAAACATGGAAAAACTTACTATAATATGCAACCTGATAGGAAGCCAGCTGAACCTGTGTAAGTGTGAGTTGTAACAACATCAATAACAGTGTAACTATGTATACTCAATGTTCTTAATTTAAATTAGATTGGAGACAGTTTTGTTTTTTATTCTTCATACAGAGGTTTTGTTGTTTAGTCTATCTATGAAGGCTGAGAATGGCTACAGGCACTGGTTCCACCTCTAACATAAGAGTAGATATTCTTTTTTGTTTAAATTTCATGAAATTATGCTATTTTGGGGGTTAAAAATATTTAAAGGAAAAAAAAAGAGATTCAAGTCAACTGTTTCCCTTTTGGGTAGAATTAATTAAAAATTTTATATATATAAAAGGGTTAAGAGGATTCTTCAGTCATGTTAATAATATGACAACCTTTCTAGTGCTGGTGCCATAATAAAATGCACCTAGTACATTCTATATGGGAATGTATGTAAGCAATGTGCCCTCCATCTCGCCCCCGTCCATCAGTCAGGAAAATATTAAATGAAGATATATATTTTTATTTAAAATAAACAAAAAACTTTAAAATTTGTTTCCTCTCTTTTCTTTTTCTTTTTAATTCCAGGAAAATCGTCGATCTATAGGCGACCTTAGTATCCGAAGCAGAACTGCAAGTTCAGACCAATTGTCAAGTCGGCCTTTTTGATGTCAGTTTGTCTTGTACAGCCAGCCTATGTGTATAGCATGCCACCCCATCCAGCTTACTTCTTTTATATGCTACATCATATAGCTAATGTTTAACTCCTATTCCACCACTACCACTACTACCACCACCACACCCTTCTCTTACTGCTCAGTTGGTCATCTCTTTCACCCAGCTCATGTCATCTATACAAATATGGGTGATTCTTGTTTTTTTCCATTCTTTCTTTTCATCTGTTTTCTTAAATATTTCTTCATTCCTCTTGATTTCTATTTCATTTTTTTTCTTTTATCTGTGTTAACTAAGTTTGATTGACATAGAGAATAAGAAAAAAGAACAAAGCTACTGAGAATCAATGTCTGATACTCAGTTCCATAAGTCTTAAAAGTTATGGTTTCATCTCTCCCTTTGTGCTCTCATATTTCACTAAAGGAAAAAAGAAAAAAAGGAAAAAATGAAAGCAGTTAGCTTTATTATTATTACTTTTTTTTTTTAATATTTAAAAAAAAAACTGAAATTCTGAGTGTATGATGCTTAAGAGATTCACATTCTTGTTTTGTTAATGGTTGCACATAAAGAAGAAATTTACATAATCTTGTGTTGTGTAAAAATAAAGAAATAAAAGGACATAGTTGACCACATAAAACAGTCTGTTGGTTCCATATACAATCACTTCTATCATGAGCTGCACTCAGGTTTATCATCATGAGTTGTAATCAAGTGTTCCGTCATGAGATGCACTCAGGTTTACTACTTTTTATCATTTAAATACACATACATTCAAAACATGTTTTTAACATATCTAAATTGTATCAACAATTACAGCACACACACACACACATGCACATAAATAGACACCCTTCATTACTGACCCTGGGTTTGCACCTGGAAAGTTCCTCTGCAAGGTTCAAGCCTGGGTAAGTGTTTTGTGGAAGACCACCAGATGCTCATGTGTGCAGGTCTCCCCTCTCTACACCAATATTATCCGAGGGAAAGACAAAGACCGATGCAGCTTGGCACCAGTGTCGTCGCAGGCGAACGACTCCCCTTCCTGCCCTCCACCTGAACGAGGCGGGTCCCCATCCTCCCGGCTGCTGCTGCTGGTATTTATTTTTTCCACATACATACCTATATACATATATAAAATAAATTAATTTCTGACAAAAAACTGCTGCTATGAAGCAATTGTGTCCTATATAGAATCAAATAATTTTTAAATATTTTTTTTTTATTTATTGAATCCATTTCTATTATAGTTCTTCTTTAAACTGTTTCTATGCTGTTAGCTTCGTGCTTGAACTGAAACTGTTTAGCTCCTCTTTATAATATAGTATATTAGTTTCTATAGTTCAATTAACTAATACAGTTCATCATATAGCAAATATTTTGTGTTTTTCATTGTAGAGAGAAATATATATATTTACATATAACGTATGTGTGTATATACACACACACACATATATATATATATATATATATATATATATGTATATGATTGTTACTGGAGTGGTTGGCTGTGTGTTTCTTTGTCCATTATTTTGTTTTTTGGTAAGGGAGCTATAAACTGAAGCTTGCTTCTTATTTTTACGAGGAGCAGTCTGTTCACTTCTGAATTTCCTTAAAACATTGATGTGTTGCAGCATTCCAGTAACTCAAGATGAAGGCATTTTGCGTGTGGATAAGTTTTAAAATCTACAGTATATTCCAGACTTTATATTCTTCAACTGCTGGTATTTGTACATACATACATATCAGTTTGGTGTTGTTATAACGATCAGCAGGAATATAAATGAATTGGTTGCCATCTCCATAGGTGTCAACTGAGTAACATGCAACCACTCAAGGAGGTTTAACCCTGATTTGTGAACTGAGTGTGAGGAGGAAATAGACCACAATAATGAGTGATATATTGGTGTATTTTCTCCCTGCATTTGTTTTTACAAATAGATTTCCTTAAGTTGTTTGGCTGCATTTCCTTTTTTTTTTTTCCATATTTTTTTTTTCTTTATAAAAAAAAAAGAATTACTAACACTAAAGATCCCGAAAATACAAAAGCAAATCTGTTGTGGCTGTAAATGGAGATACAATGAGACACAGAATAAAATGCAATGAATCTTTTGTTTATGGTGAAACAGTGCCCGCCACCAGTGGACTGTAAGGAAGTTGTTCTAGTTTCGAGAGATCCCCCCCCCCCTACAACATTGTTTTCGTGATAGCATGTGTTATTTGGAGTGGGATTTAATGAGGGGTGAATTAAGACACTAAACTATAATAAGCGCTTTGAGTTGAGCACCCCTTACCTTCAGTCCTCTGAATGTGCAACCATTTTACTATTATTATTATTATTATTATTATTATTATTATTATTATTTTGTTTCTAATTTATTGCAAACATCAAAATTTCCATCCATTGTTATATGGCTTTTCTTGTGATTTTACCTGTAGATTTGTGCCATGTCAGGTGCCCTGTCTGTAAAGTGTACAGCCTTGATTACTAGAGCACAGCGACCTTTCAACATGTTTGGTAACTCATGTACTCACTGTGTATAAATTATAGTTATAAAATGTAAATAACTTAGAGAAAGATTACAAAAAAATGAAATTAATAATAACAATTTTAACATTTTTGTCTCTTCCCTAATATAATAAATTCCATAAGAATTTATGGTAATATCCCCGGTCCACCCCTTCCCTCCACCAAAAAAAGAAAAAGACATTTCTAAATTAAAGAATAAGCAAGAGATAATATCTCTATCTCTCTCTCTCTCTCTCTCGCTATCTCTCCCTCTCTCTCTCTCTCTCTCTCTCTCTATCTCTCCCTCTCTCTCTCTATCTCTCCCTCTCTCTCTCTCTCTCATCCAGAGAAGTAAGAACCTTTGTAAATGACATTTTAAAATTAATAATATCTCTGAAATAAAAATTAAATATAATTAAAAAAAAATAAATAACTATTATGTAACAGCTACGCCATTTATTTTGTTGTTGTAGCAACAAACTTTTGCTATATAAATGTTTTTTTGTTTTTTTTTACTATCGCTATTTCATTACACATACATGTATCCATACACACACATACATACATACATACTTACATAGTATTTCCTGGTGACGTATATAACTGGATATTGGTAGTTTAAGAGACTGAGTTAACAGCAGAGCATTGCAGGCAAGGGAGAAATACAGCCATTGGTCAGATTCCTAACTACCTGTGTTTCGTTCATATTTATTAGACATGTGAGAGAGCGATGATAGTCAGTGTTAAGAGACAGTTGTTTAGGGGCTTTCTCTTCACTTTTGGCTTTTTCAATTATTTATTTGCTATGTTTATGATGTTTGTCTGTCTGTCTTCTTTCTTTTTTCTTCTTGTTTGTTTGTTTGTTATTTTTGTTTAATTATTAAATCAGCTCAATTTTGGACACCCAATATTTACACCTGAGTATAGGCATATGGAAAGAGAGAGAGAGAAACACACGTGATGCTTTTTTTTTTTTTTTTTATGAATATTTTTTCCTAGAAAATTTAACAAATTATGAGAATAAATGTCTAAAAGTATTAGTTTAACTAAAACTCTCTGCAGTATGCTAAACCTCTGTTGGCACTGTTAGCATCGTCTACTGGCACCATTAGGCATTTTATGGAGTAATCTTGCGTCAATGTGAATAAACTGAGGACGTTATTTGTTTGTTTTTTTTTGTTTTGATTATACATCTTTTACTTACTACAACTCAGAAATACTGTTTGAATCAATTCTTGCTATTAATATTTAAGTTGTGAATTTTTTGTCTTCTGTGCTATGCAATTCATGAGATCTTTTTGAGATTTCATGACTGGTTAAAGTGGTTTTCTTTCTTGCTACCTCATTCAAGCTTTATATGATGAGTTGATTATTGATTATATTGTGATTCTGCTAAGATTTTTAGAAAAGTTCCAAAGTTTGGGCAGGATTTTATATATTATTTTTACACTTTTTTTTCTTTTTTTTTTATAATTGTTTCTCTCGGATTAAGTTATTTAAATAAAATACATGTTTAGGGAGGGGGGGGGGCATTTTTGAAATGATAGATCATGCAAAAAATAATTTTCATTTAAATTTCAAAACATGCAAGCATAGAAAAATGGACGGAAAATTATTATTATTATTATTATTACTACTACTACGAAGCTGCAAAAGTGGAAGCATAAATAAGTGTTAATTAACTAAATATTAACAGCATATGCTTTGTACTAATTACCATCAAATGGTATATCTCTTGGGTGAATGATCTGACTGAATGGGCCTCTGAATGGTATGTGCTGGGTGGCTTAGCATGGAGGGGGGAAAGCTAAATTTTCTCTGACTATAAATTAAATTTAACAAAATAAAAACAAAAAAAGGAAAAAAAAAGAAAAATAATAAATTAAAAATGTAATAGTTTGTCATGATGCTTATATTTTAGATGAGGTTGATTTTCTTTCTGTATATATGATTATTATATATCCAGCAATTCTTAATGGATTCATTGGTTGGAGTGTTGTGCATTCAGTGCTGCTCTGGTTTACATCTATATGTTTATCTACCTATAATAAAATATATATATTTATATGTAATATATATATATATATATATATATATACTCACACACATATAGACACATCTGACTGACTACATTTGCTCTGTTGTTGGCTTATTCTCCTCAAAATGCTCTCATAATTAGACTGACAGTATTTATAAGGGTTTCTAGCAAACGTTTTTTTTTTTTTTTTAAACTCTATCGGTAATAAATAGATGATAGATTTTTCAATCTAATCTTTTATTTTGCACATCCCTATCTCCCTCATCCCAAACTTGTCTTTATATTTATTATTATAATTACTATTACTACTATTACTACTCTTATGTTTTTCTTTTTTTTCTTCCTTAAATCTTTTTCTTGATAATTCATGTTCTCAACACCACTGAATGGTGGTCCAGTTTTATCCAAGGTCAGTCATGCCTTCTGTCGGATGTAATTATTGGATCTTTCCAGTGATTGCTACATCATACAGTCACTGAATAAATAAAGTAAAGCTTAGTTCATTGATGTTGTTTGTTCATTTATTTCATTTGCCTTATATTTCAAATTGTTTTTGTATTATTTTTTGCTTCAACAAAGAGGGCAGTGCCCATGTGCCTTTTCGGGATTTTCAAAACTGATGGAGGAGAGGAAGACCTTAAACTAGAGACCTGGCTCAAATGCAACAAAGTGCATTCTACTCAAGGTACCCAAAGACCAGGTGGTCATGTTAAATCAAGCAACAGATTTAATCTACCATCTAAGTAGGCTGCAGCAGGATTTGAGCTCAGAACATAAATGTACCCAGTGTTGGGCATTAGGCAGGGCATCCAGCTGTAGAAATCTTGCCAAAATATGAATGAGCAAGACATGGGCCCCTCGACAATATGTCCAGTATGCAACATCCTGGTAAAAAGACATGACATTTTAATAACTTCAATGTCAAATGATTGTAAAAGTTATGTATTTCTTAACAGCTTAACATAAAGTGTTTTATAAGAGAGATCTAGCAATGTAAAGCATTTTACTCGTATACACTTTTCCCTACAGGGATACAATGTGAAAATACAGCATGTGACTTGACCTACAAAAATATTTTGTAAAGTGGTTGTGTAGGTGACATGACAAAAAGCACCTAGAAGTCCCTGTAAATGTGGTTGGTGTTAGGAAGGGCATCCAGCTGTAGAAACCAAGCCCAAATCAGTTCTGTATGATCAAGACATGGTGACCTGACCTGGCATTGCTCACAACAGGACAACTCATCTAACCCTTGCCAACATGGATGTTAAACGATGATGATGATTGTAAATGTATGGGGAATGCATGTGTGTGTTTATATATATGTAAAAATATATATACCATAAAGAGAGACGAACACAGATTCATACACGCGTGCGCTCAAATCACAAGGGACATAAACCGCCAAGGTGAAGCAAATACTGACTAAAGATAATACGCTTCACAAGACTCAATTAAAAGGATAAATTAAGATTTACAAATATATATATATATATTTAAATAAAAGATCGGAGGCCATATTCAGTTGATTCAGGTTTATTTAAAATTCTGTTATACATATTTCACTGAGGACTATCAGTTATGATAGCCCGAGTTCTTCAGATGGCAAAACCTAAAATAAACATTGAAAGTACCTAAGAAACCTTTAAAATTGGAAAAATTAATAATTTCCCTGAAAAAGATTTTCTTTTCATGATACAGAGGGCCTGCCAAATGCGTTGTTCTTTCTCCGACGGCCAGCCCCCTGTATTATGAAACGATATATATATATGTATGTATATATCTGGTGTGTCATAAAAAGCAACTAAATAGATAAGAGTCAGGAAGAGCATCTGGCAGTACAGCATTACCTCAAAGCGCTCTGTCCAACCCATTCCAGTATGGAAATGTCAACCTAAAAAGGATGATGACATATAAACTTGCTAGCAGGAAAAAGATGTAAAATGATGGTGGTGATAGTGTGTGTATTGATATATACATATCATCATCATTATTCTCAACATTTAACATCTGTTTTACCTGCTAGCAAAGTTTGGACAGCATATAAATGTACATACCATGCATCCTGATATGTAAGTTACTTTTAATCACAAATATATAACTATGAAAAACCAAGATGTGGCTTATCTACAGCACCTACAAAACCTTAATTTAATATATATATGACATATTGTAAATGTATGTAAAATCCAATATACCCCCACATCTCCCATTTCTGTCCACACCACCTTTACTTTGTAAAGTTATTGGTATCATAAAACATTCAGTCCACACTGTAAAGTGGTCGTGTAGGTGTTAGGACAAAAAGCTGCCAGCACACACTGTAAATGTGGTTGGCGTTAGGAAGGGCATCCAACTAGAAAACTAGCCAGAAACAGTTCTATATGAGTGAGACGCGGCCACTGGACCAAACTTGCCTCAAATGGGACAAACCTGTCTAACCCATGTTAACGTGGAAAATATACTTTAAATGATGATGTGTGTATATATATACATCATCATCAGTTTAACATCCATTTTTCCACGCTGGCTTGCGTTAGACAAGTTATCCTGCTGTGAGCAATGCAAGGTCAGGTGTTTGTGTGAGTAGTGAATATCTACTGTCTATACTTGTGTATAAGTCACTTTTCCCACTAAAATATGTGAAAAACTGCATATAGTTTATCTATTGGTACAACTTATACACGAGTATATATGGTATACCTAGCAAGGTGAGATAGTAACTAGTACCAAACTATATAAGGTACGCCTACCAAGGTGAGATAGGAACTAGTACAAAATTATGTATGGTACAACTAGCGAGGTGAGATAGAAACTAGTACCAAACTATATATAGTACACCTAGCAAGGTGAGACAGGAACTAGTACCAAACTAATATATGGTACACCTAGAAGGTGAGATAAGAACTAGTACCAAACTAGTTTATACAGTACACCTAGCAAGGTGGGATAGGAACAAGCACCAAACTATATATGGTACACCAAGTAAGGTGAGATAGGAACCAGTACCAAACTATAAATGGTACAACTAGGGAGGTGAGATAGGAACTAGTATAAAACTATATATGGTACACCTAGTAAGGTGAGACAGGAACTAGTACCAAACTAGTATATATGGTACACCTAGTAGGGTGAAATAGGAACTAGTACCAAATTATATATAGTACACCTCGCAAGGTGAGATAAGAACTAGTACCAAAGTATAATTGGTAAGGCCAGCAAGGTGAGATAGGAACTAGTACAAAACTATATATGGTACACCTAGCAAGGTGAGATAGGAGCTAGTACCAAATTATATATGGTACACCTAGAAAAGTGAGATAGGAGCTAGTATCAAACAAGTATATATGGTACACCTAGAAGGTGAGATAGGAACTAGTGTAGCGAAATCTGTCCATGCCTTGAACCTAAAAGTCAAATTCTAGATCACCATCCTTTTTGGTGTGGACAGGTTCATGCGTGGGCAATCCCTCGAGGCAGGGAGACAGGTATATAAAGCCTATATTTTCCCACGTTTTACACAGAGATCAGAGCTGTACTCTATATTACAAGCTATGTAAAGATTCACCACCTACTACAGGCTGCAGAGGTCTAAGGACCATTACTCTCTCTCTCTCTCCTGGTTTCAGACTACACCAGCCTCATGAACCAACAACAAAATAACACTGTCAACCTTCGCAACTCGTGGTAACTTGTGTATTGTTCTTTTTGACTGAAGTGAAGTAAACCTTTTTACATATATAATAAATAACCTATTAATGTTATATCATTCTAACAATCACTTATAATTACTTCTTCGTTACGTTGGTGACCCCGACGTGATAAAAAAAAAAAATACAAAGTGGTATTTTAAAAAAAGAAAACAGGCAATTTTTTTTTCTGGTCATGGCTTCCATTGCCAACATCAACAACTTTCTCTTACCAAGCTTCTCATCTATATTCTACGATATGATAAAACTTCACTCTTTCAAATTATTCACCAAACTATCATTCTACGGAATATTTACAGTGACTTCGCTTTGATGTTTCGATTCATTACCAAACACTTCACCACGTGCTTCGTAATCTACAACAACAACAACAGACAATACTACTAGCTTCCTAGCAAGATAACGATCACATAAAGAAGAGAAAACTGAACTTTTTGTAAAGAACAATTATATAAAAATAAAAATAAAATTTTTTTTTACAATTTATATATGAACGTTTATTTTCATTTTTTATTTATTTATCTTACTGTATTATATGCCTGTATGAACATACACGTTTTGCATCAAACACACATCATTTTCTTTGTCACACACCAACATGTTGTCTATGGTATGTTCTTGATTCGGTTGGGATTCTGCGAGATCACTTTTCAACTGGTCGAGGTTCGGCAACAGCTATTAAACACATGAGAAACAACCCATGGGTACTACTTGCTTGGACTCATTCAGGCACGCAACTCAAAATTGCACACACTCATGTCATAGCGTAAACCTCGACTCACTGGAAAAGCATCTTACATGTAATAGTCCTCTGTATTGTCATATCATAATCCAATACTGCAACCCTGAACGTTCAGCCATCCATACACAACAGTTCGAAATACATGATCACAACTTTGTATATTTACAGTTTCTTCTAAATGTTACACACACACATGCATACACAGTTATACGATATTTTTTTTTCTCTCCAAATTTCTCTACACTCGAAGTGCAGGCACAGTACCCACATTTGGTGTGTTTTGGGACACGCTTCTAGATTCAGATTTCGCTACTCCTTTTATAATCAATCGCTGCTCCTGCATCTATCTGGGTAGCGAACTAATGTAGCAAAATCTGTCCACGCCTTGAACCTTGGGTGACACATAAAAGTCAAATTCTAGGTCACCATCAGTTTCGGTGTGGACAGGTTCATGCGTGGGCGATCCCTCAAGGTGGGAGACAGAAAGCGACAGGTATATAAAGCCCATATTTTCCCACGTTTTACACAGAGAGATCGGGGACGTACTCTATATTACAAGCTATGTAAACATTCTCCGCCTACTACAGGCTGCAGAGGTCTACAGTCAACCACAGACCATTACTCTCTCTCTCTCTCCTGGTTTCAGACTACACCAGCCTCATGAACCAACAACAAAATAACACTGTCAACTTTCACAACTCCTGGTAACTTGTTTATTGTTCTTTTTGACTGAAGTGAAGTAAACCTTTTTATATATAAAGTAATTCAGCTATTTTTGTTATTCTAACACCATCAATTATACCCTTCGTTAAACTAGTACCAAACTCTATATGGTACCCCTAGCAAGATGCGATAAGAACTAGTACCAAACAAGCATATATAGTACACCTAGCAAGGTGAGATAGGAACTAGCACCAAACTATATATAGTACACCAAGCAAGGTGAGATAGGAACATGGTACAATATATAGTTTCCTATCTCAACTTGTTAGGTGCAATATATAAACTAGTTTGGTACTATTTCTTATCTCACCTTCTAAGTGTAACATATATAGGAACTAGTACCAAATAATATATGGTTCACCTGGCAAGGTGAGCTAGGAACTAGTACCAAACTATATATAGTACACTTAGCAAGATGAGATGAGAAGTAGTACCAAACTAGTTATATACTACACCTAGCAAGGTGACACAGGAACTAGTACCAAACTATAATTGGTACAGCTAGTTAGGTGAGATAGGAACTAGTACCAAACTATATATGGTAAAGCTAGTAAGCTGAGACAAGAACTGGTAGCAAACTATATATTGTACACTGAGCAAGGTGAGATAGGAACTAGCACAAACTATGTATGGTACACCTAGCAAGGTGAGATAGGAACTAGTACCAAACTATATATGGTACACCTAGCAAGGTGAGATAGAAACTAGTACCAAACGATATATGGTGCAACTAGCAAGGTGCGATAAGAACTAGTACCAAACTAGTATATATGGTACACCTTGCAATGTGAGATAGGAACTAGTCCCAAACTATAATTGGTACAGCTAATAGGGTGAGACAGGACCTAGTACCAAACTATATATGGTACACCTAGCAAGGTAAGATAAGAACTAGTACCAAACTAGTTTATATATTACACCAAGCAAGGTGAGATAGGAACTAGTACAAAACTATATATGGTACACCTTATAAGGTAAGATAGGAACTAGTATCAAACTATATATGGTACACCTAGCAAGGTGAGATAGGAACTAGTACCAAATTATATATGGTACAGCTAGCAAGGTTGCATAGGTACTTGTACCAAACGATTTCTGGTACAACAAGCAAGGTGAGATAAGAACTAGTACCAAACTATATATAGTACACCTAGAAAGGTTAGATAGAAAATAGTTCCAAACTAGTATATATGGTACACATAGAAGGTGAGATAAGAATTAGTACCAATCTAGTTTATATATTACACCTAGCAAGGTGAGATAGGAACTAGTACCAAACAAGTATATATATATAGTACACCTAGCAAGGTGAGATAGGATCTAGTACCAAATTATATATGGTTCAGCTAGCAAGTTTGCATAGGTACTTGTACCAAACTATCTCTAGTACAACAAAGAAGGTGTGATAGGAACTAGTACCAAACTATATATGGTACACCTAGCAATGTGAGATAGGATCTAGTACAGCTAGCTAGGTGAGATAGGAACTAGTACCAAGCTAGTATATATGGTACACCTTGCAATGTAAGATATGAACTAATACCAAACTAGTATATATGGTATAGCTAGTAAGGTGAGACAAGAACTAGTACCAAGCTAGTATATATAGTACATCTAGCAAGGTGAGATAGGAACTAGTACCAAACTATATATGGTACACCTTCGAAGGTGAGATATGAAATAGTACCAAACTAGTATATATGGTACACCTAGCAAGGTGAGACAGGAACTAGTACCAAATTATATATGGTACACCTAGCAAGGTGGGATAGGAACTAGTACCAAACTATATATAGTACACGTAACAAGGTGAGAAAGGAACTAGTACCAAACAAGTATATATGGTACACCTAGAAGGTGAGATAGGAACTAGTACCAAACTATATATGGTACACCTAGCAAGGTGCAATAAGAACTAGTACTAAATTAACTCATATACTAGACCTAGCAATGGAACTAGTACCAAAATACATATGGTACACCTAGAAGGTGAGATGAGAACTAGTACCAAACTAGTTTATATACTACACCTAGCTCGGTGAGATAGGAACTAGTACCAAAACTATATAAGGTACACCTTGCAATGTGATATATGAACTAGTACCAAACTAGTATATATGGTACAGCTAGTAAGCTGAGACAGGAACTAGTAGCATACCTTATGTAACGAATATTTGTGATTGTAACGGATAGTGGATAGATGGAACTGTTGGTATGATGGTTTCAATGCAAAGAATAATACCAGGATTGTGTTGTTTCAATGTTTATTTTATTATAACAATATTCAATTTGAATATTGAATGATAAAATCAATAACACGAAATATTCGTACAATAATTTGGTGGCTCTTCGAGCCACGTAAATACAAGTATCACAGAATACGATTATAATATAATTTGTACTGTATCCGAAAGATACAATATGTGTAAACAGAAATGGTGCATGTGGAAATGCAATCAGTGTGAACTTAATATGAATGTGTGTGTGCGTATCAGTATATTTGCTTGTTTTAGTAGTAGTAGTAAGCGATCAGCCAGGTGGGTGAGAAATTAGAGACAGACTGGTTTTTCGTGACGAGAGCTTGTAAATGCGACTTGTCTTGTCTGTGTATCACTTCTTTTTCTCCCGGGGCGTAAACAACCCCTGTATTTATAAGGGTTGAAGTTAGAAGGATAGATATTTTTGTCAGGCGTAAAGACCTCTGACCTGTGTTTAGCATCTCCCAAGGGGTTAGTCTGTTGAGCGTAAACAACTTACCACGGCCTGTCCCAGAGGCGGGAAAGCTCAGATTCGGTTTCGAATCTTCGCCACCATTATACATATATTGTACACCTAGCAAGGTGAGATAGGAACTAGTAGCAAACGATCTCTAGTACAACAAGCACGGTGAGATAGGTGCTAGTAAAAAAACTATATTTGGTACACCTAGGAAGGTGAGATAGGGACTAGTACAAAACTAGTACCAAACTATATATAGTACACCTAGCAAGGTGAGATAGAAACTAGTACAAAACTATATAGGGTACACCTAGGAAGGTGAGATAGGAGCTAGTACAAAACTATATTTGGTACACCTAGGAAGGGAAGATAGGGACTAGTACAAAACTATATATGGTACACCTCTGCAAGGTGAGATAGGAACAAGTACCAAACTATATATGGTACACCCAGCAAGGTGACATAGGAACTAGTACCAAACGACCTTTAGTACAGCTAGCAACATGGGATAGGAACTGCTACCAAATTATATGTGGTACACCTAGCAAGGTAAGATAGGATCTAGTACCAAACTATATACAGTACACCTAGCAAGGTGAGATAGGAACTAGTAGCAATTATATATGGTACACCTAGCAAGGTGGCATAGGTACTAGTACCAAATTATATATGGTACACCTAGAAAGTGAGATAAGAACTAGTACCAAACTAGTATATAGTACACCTAACAAGGTGTTATAGGAACTAGTACCAAAAGATATATATGGTACACCTAGCAAGGTGAGATAGGTACTAGTACCAAACGATCTCTGGTACAACTAGCAAGGTGGCATAGGAAACCAAACTAGTATATATAGTACACCTAGCAAGGTAAGACAGGAGCTAGTACCAAACCATATATAGTTTGGTACTAGTTCCTATCTCACCTTGCTAGGTGTACTATATATACTAGTTTGGTACTAGTTCCTATCTCACCTTGCTAGGTGTACTATATATACTAGTTTGGTACTAGTTCCTATCTCACCTTGCTAGGTGTACTATATATACTAGTTTGGTACTAGTTCCTATCTCTCCTTGCTAGGTGTACTATATATACTAGTTTGGTACTAGTTCCTATCTCACCTTGCTAGGTGTACTATATATACTAGTTTGGTACTAGTTCCTATCTCACCTTGCTAGGTGTACTATATATACTAGTTTGGTACTAACACAATAAAGCTCTCAACTAGCGTTTATGAACAAAAAATAACTAACACGTTATCAATGAAATACATGAAACTAAGAGAATAACAATAATTATAGGTATAAATCGAAGTTGTAGCCACAATATAGCAAATACCAATCGAATTGTTTAAGGGTGTCTCAAAGCACTCAAAGGTGCGAAAAGTTAATATATTTTCTATCCAGAGTCAACACAATATATATATAGTGAAACGCCAGAGTAATAAGACACTACTACAACCTCTGCCACGATGAACAACAATTACAAGCCAAAAGGAAAACAAACGTGTGTACAAATTCGACACCAAACAAGGTAAACATTTTCAACTTTTCCCTTTTTTCGCATGAGTGTATACTTTGTCTGAGAAAACTTCAAAATATTCTTCAAGGAACTGGATTTTACCATTCCGTTGGATCACTTAACTCCCAGGGACATTCGAACAGATTTTACCATTTACAATCTACGGAGAGGAATAACAGATCTTCAGAAGAAAGAAAAAAAGAAAATTAAAAATTTAAAAGGAATGGTTGTGGCAACAACGCATGGAACCAACCTGGAGCAATTGTATCACACAATTATACATTCCTCCTTAATGTACACTTAAAATTTTTAACCCCCCCCCCCCCCTAAAATAAAATTAAAATAAATAATTATAAATAGCGAGGAACCGCCACTAGCTTCACAAGAAGAGATAACACATGGCACCATCCCATCTCCCTCTTGAAATAACCGGAATCTATTTATAGTCAGGTGTGACTGAAAGGTCAATCCATACTTCCATTCTATTTCACAGAATTAGAAGCTTTGACCATTTGATAGAATTCAGGACCAGTTTGTAATCACTCTGTAATTGTAAACATCTTGTATCACTATCATTCAGGTTTTGATTTTACTGAAGTCTTGCCCATGTGTATTTTTTTTACCCAAACTCACAATTTCGGTTTTTACTGTGGATTTACCCATGTGAAATATGACACAAACTCACAGCCTTAGATTTTGTACTTCTAGCGTTTTTATTTTCCTTTTCTTTGCATGTTCAGTGCTCTTTCTCTCCCACTGTATTTACCTGCCTCTCACATGATCACACTCCTCTCCATGCATAATATTCTCCCCCTTCTCCCCTTGCTCACCCCTTACTTCGTCCTCGTGCACAGCCCACCTCTATATTCGTTCAACCCGAACTATCACTGCCGATTGCCGATTGCTAAAGTTGCCACCACTTTAAGCTAGTCCACTCTAGGTGGCGGTGGCATGCATCGAATGACCAAGAGACCTGCTTGGTGGAACAACTATGTGACAACCGGTCAGCCCTCGACCTCTCATTCTCCACCAACTTCGGCACGCACGAGAGGAGCTAACTTGCCCCCACCTACCCCTCCTCCTCTTCACGGCAGATTCCAACCCGGATGAATCCAACCTGGCCAACCACACCACCCTTACACCACCCAACCTCCGCTCTAGTCCCACCGTTAGAACCACTGTTGCCTCCTTTACTGACTCAGTCCCTCCACCGAATTCTAACGCTGGCCCTCTACTGCCGGCTGCTGCCAGCTCACCACCTGATTGCGGTCTCTGTGCCTGCACTAGCTGATACTTAAAGACAATTAAATGTCACCTATGCCACGCAAGCTACCACAGAAGCTGTGTCGGCATCACCAAAGCTCAAGCCGAAAGGCTTCAACACTGGACCTGTAATCGGTGCTATTTCAGCTCCAATGTATTCCGTGGGGATGCCCCACACTTCGATGACCAACTCTCTACCAAGGATTTTGCCACAGCCCTTCAGGGCTTATCCAAATCAAAGTTCATTAACCGGATCCCTAAGGGAGCTCGGAATAGCTTTGCACGTGCCCTCTCTAATTTATTGAAAAACATTTGCTCATCCAACAATAGATCTGACTGGCAGAAATTGTTTTTGTTTCCTCTCATCTCTCTTCACGTGCACAATACGAATTCGGGTTCCCTCACGTCTTCTCTCAAGCGGCAGTTCCAGCTGTTTGAGACCACCCCAACCACGTCTCATCTCAGTTAGACATCAAGCTCGGTGTCCACCAACAAACAACCGGTAGGCCTCAAGCGAGCGGTCAATGCCAAATTCAGCAAATTTGACATTAAAGGGGCTGTTCTTCTCCTCTCTTCTCTGTCCTCCCTCGCTCCGTGCAACTCTGATTCTCTTGAACGTCTGAAAGAGAAGCACCCATCGGCACCCCCAGATGATCAGCTGCACTGGCCCGAACCACCAGAATACTTGAGACCGGTTTACACCACCGATATCATCAGAAAGGCGATTTCATCCTTCCCCGCTGGGTCAGGCGCGGGAATTGACAGCCTTCGTCCTCAACACCTCAAGGATGGTATCTCCTTATCGGCCGGTGATGCCGGACTCGAGCTCTTGGAGAGTCTGACTCAGTTTGTGAATCAGTTCTTTTCACTGAACGTTCTCCCGGTCATCCGCCCACTGTTTTTTGGTGCGAAGCTATTTGGTCTCACCAAGCCCAACGGGGCCCTGCGCCCCATTGCGGTTGGCTGCACCCTTCTCCGCCTCACTGCAAAGGCATGTTTGCTGTTGGTCTCCAACTCACTGGCGGAGGAATTTTCCCCCATCCAGCTGGGGGTGGGTACCAAGTTGGGATGTGAGGCTGCTGTCCATGCTGCCAGAGCATTTACCAACTTGCCCTCCTCATCCCCCAAGGTCATCCTCAAACTTGAATCTCAAGAATGCATTCAACTCCGTCAGCCGCGACATCGTCCTCAGCTCAGTAAGAAAAAGGGTCCCACAACTCTACTACATTGCTTGGCAGGCTTATCGAGAGCCCTCCTACCTCTCTTTCGGTGACCCAATCATCAAATCTGCCTCAGGAGTCCCACAGGATGACCCACTTGGGCCCGCTCTGTTTGCACTGGGCATTGATGATGTCACCAAGATGGGGGTTGAGTTGGATCTCAATGTCTGGTACCTCGATGAAGCCTGTTTGGGGGGGAACTCCGGATATGGGTCTCGCTACTGCCAACAAGATGGTTGAAGAGCTTGGCCACCGGGGTCTCCAGATCAATAGCTCCAAATGTGAGCTCTCGATCCTCAACCACCCGGCTTCTCAACACCAACAGCTAATCAACCTGTTTGCAGAGTCCTTCGCTTCTATCGCGGTCCCTCCCCCGTTGGTTTGGTGCTCCTTAGGAGCCCCAGTCACAGACCTGGCCTTCGAGTCAATCTTCCAATCGAAGATGGTTGGCCTTGAGCAGCTGCTGAGGAATATCGAAGTTATCGAACCCCATCAAGGTTTCTTCATACTCAGGAACTACCTATCCATTCCTAAGCTTCTGTATCTGCTCAGGGTCAGCCCCTCTCACAGATTTCCGTCCTGCCTCCAACGCTTCGACGACCTAATCTTCGAGAGACTCGAGTGCCTGGTCAATGTTAGACTCTCACCAGAGTCCCGCGATCAGGCTGCGTTGCCCAAGCGATTTGCAGGTCTTGGTCTTCGTAAGTGTTTGTCCCTCTCTCTCCCCTGCTTCCTTTCCTCCACCCACGCCTGCTCCACACTGGTGAGCAGCCTCCTCCCCTCTCCAACATGGACTAGTTCCAACAGGGAGTTTGGTGAAGCTCTCCAGCAATGGAGCAAGTTGGGCTTGTCTCCTCCTGAGAAGGTGGAGGACAGTCGAAGTCAGAGAACTTGGGACAGCATAAGTTTGAAGGCCACCTTCGACTCCCTCTTCGTCCAGTCAGATCAGTTTGCAAGGTGCCGCTCACTATCTGCCAGCGCCAAATACTCAGGCGACTGGGTTGATGCCCTACCCCTGGCCAACGTTGGTGGCCTACTCAGCCTGGACAAACTTCGTGTCTCCATCGCCCTCAGAGTGGGAGCTGATGTCTGCATGGGTTTGAGGTGCCGATGTGGCAAACTCCTCGACTCTACAGTCCTCCACGGTCTTTCTTGCCACCTGAATGTCGGCCGCTTTGCGCGTCACACGGAGCTAAACCTCATTCTGAAGAGAGCTTTGGCCCGGGCGAATATCCCCTCAGTCTTAGAACAAACTGGGGTGTCCAGAAGTGACGGCAAAAGACCTGACGGTCTTACCCTGTGGTCCCCTCGTCGAGAGGCCTTGTCTCGCCTAATAGAGGTAACTGGCGAATCTCGTGAGGGCGCTTGGCTGTTTCAGTGCAACAGCCTCGCCATCACCTGAGGCAACGAGTGTGCTGGTTTGCCTCAGAAATCATTAGAGAGGTTGCCCAGTACTCCTCACGACGTTGCTGTCTTTTGCTCTGGTGTTGGCTCCGTTGTTCACCCCTTCCTTTACATTTTCTTTAATATTGTAACATTAAAAGAATATATCTTTCTGAAAGAATTGCGAGCTATTTATAATGTAATCTAAGTATTTGTAATGTTATTTATGTATATATTTAAAACATATTTGTTTTGTTATTCTACTGTAAATTTATTTATATGCTCTGTTTATTCTGAAAGAATTGCAAACGATTTGTAATGTTATTTATACAACTGTGAATAAAATTAAATGTTTATAGTACCGAACTCTATATGGTACACCTAGCAAGGTGCGATAAGAACTAGTACCAAACTAGTATATATAGTATACCTAGCAAGGTGAAATAGGAACTAGTACAACACTATATATGGTACACCTAGCAAGGTGCGATAAGAACTAGTACCAAACAAGTATATATGGTACACTAGCAAGGTGAGATAGGAACTAGTATCAAATTATATATGGTACACCTTGCAAGGTGGCATAGGTACTAGAACCAAACTATAATTGGTACAGCTAGCTAGGTGAGATAGCAACTAGTACCAAGTTAGTATATATGGTACACCTAGCAAAGTGACATAGGAACTAGCACAAACTATGTATGGTACACCTAGCAAGGGGAGATAGAAACTAGTATCAAATTATATATAGTACACCTTGCAAGGTGAAATAGGAACTAGTACCAAACTAGTATATATGGTACTTGTAGAAGGTGAGGTAAGAACTAGTACCAAACTAGTTTATATATTACACCTAGCAAGGTGAGATAGGAACTAGTACCAAACTATATATGGTACACCTAGCAAAGTTAGATAGGAACTAGTACCAAACTGTATATGGTACACCTCGCTAGGTGAGATAGGAACTAGTACTAAACTATATATGGTTCACCTAGCAAGGTGAGATAGGAACTGGTACCAAACTCTATATGGTACACCTAGTAAGGTGAGATAGGAACTAGTAGCAAACTATACATGGTACATGTAGAAAGGTGAGATAGGATCTAGTACCAATGGTACTTTCAGCCACGTGAGATATATGGTTATTCGGAAGAATTATCTTTTATAATAAAAAGCATGATTAATGTAGAATGAGATGTAGCATTTGCTGGCGTAACAAGACTCGAGCATCTTTACATTCAGACACCCGCTATTTACTTCTGAGTGTAGCGATGCTTATTTTTTTTTTCCCCCGATAAAAGAAAACAAACTATTATAAACCCTACAGTTTTTAATAATTTTCTATTAAACAAAATCCATTGATTTATTTACACACGCTTTCAAGTTAAGTCCCCCTTCACTGCATCTAGGATAAGTTTCTTCTGTCGCAGCCTCAGGTTTATCAATACCTTGGTAGGTGGAAAATGCAGAAGCCTGTCGTATGTTTGTATTTATGTACCATAACGTAGCGGTTCAATAAAAAGAGATTGATATAGTAAGTACCAGAACTGAAAAATAACTACAGTAGTGGCATTACTAGTTACCTACTATTGAGACAGCCAATGTGACGTCACTTATCATATGAGTCACCAGTTGATATCGTTTTATAAAGTCTATATAAAATCATGAAGGCCCATAGCTTTGTAGTTAGGGTGTTTGTCTCATAACAATAATTTTCATTCCCAGCAGCACAGTGTCCTTGAGTAAGACACTTTATTTCATATTGCTTCAGTCCTATTGTGTGGAAAGAAATTAGTTTTATTTGTAATTGGTAGTACCAGCCTTGTCACAGTCACGTTGAATCTCCCTGCTATGTACATTAAATGTATATGTGTCTGAAATACTCAGCTACTTGTACACTAAGTTCACAGGGTATTACCCATTGTCCCTGTGTATGCCACAGTCAGTGACTCTTTTGCTACCTCCAACATTTTGGATGCTGCAGTAGTTGTTTCTCATTTTTATATGTATTCATATACATATATACATAATCAATCTGATAAATTTTCAAAATGTTGCCTGCTTTTCGAAAATGTAAAATTCTTGGGGGACTAGGTTGATGCCATGCTTATAGCCAACATTAGTGGTCTCCTCATTTATAATGTGCTCACATCTCCATAGCACTCGCAGTGGGAGCTGATGTGAGTAAGGCACTGAGATGTTACTGTGGTAGGCCTTCATGGTTTGTCTTACTACCTGAATGTTGGTTGCTTCACTCACTACACCAAACTAAACCTGATCATTAAGTGGGTTGTAGATTGGGTAAAGATCCCCTGGGTTCTGGAGCCAGCTAGATTATCCAGAATTGATGGGAAGAAGCCAGATGGTCTTACCCATTGTCTCTGTGTAAGAGGTAGATATCTCATCTGAGACGTTACAGTCTATGATTCTTTTGCTCCCTCCCACATCCTGGATGTTGTCGCAGTTGTAGGGGTTACTGCTTCCATAGCGGAACAGAATGTGACTGTAAAGTACCGGGACTTATCGGTAAACCATTTCTTCTAGCCTGTGACATTCGAGACGTTTGGGGAAGCTGAGTTGCTGACAACAAAGTTCTTGTCACCGTTAGCGGCTTGACTTACCGAGTTGTCAGGTGATGTCCATGAAGGTACTTGGTTGTTTCAGCACCTTAGCCTCACCATCACCTGCGGTAATGCTGTGAGTATGTTGGCTTGCCTCAAAAGGTTCTGATGCCGCTTGTGGTATGTGACCAATTGTCGGACTTATTGCTTAATTGATTGGGTTTTTTTTCACTTTGATTGTATATTTTTGTGTATAAAATTTATCAGGTTCCTATCAATAATTAATTGGTTTTATGTATTTCTATCTATTAATTGGTTTTATGTATTTCTATGGAGGCACATGGCTTAGTGGTTAGAGCATTGGCCTTACAATCGAAAGGTTGTGAGTTCAATTCTCAGACCAGGTGATGTGTTGTTTCCTTGAGCAAGACACTTTATTTCACATTGCTCCAGTTTACTCAGCTGTAGAAATGAGATGATAGGGACTGGGGTCCATATCATTCAATTGCAAAGTGGGCATTTAGGTGCCACGGCAAAAAAGCACCCAGCACTCACTGTAAATGTTGTTAGGAAGGGTATCCAGCTGTAGAAATCAAGCCAGAATCAGTTCCCGTCCCACTCTTGCAAGCAGGGAAAAGCAGAGGTAAAATGATGATGATGATGATGATCTATATTTACATCTCTCTCTATATAAAATTCTTTGTCTCTCTGTCGGTCTGTCTTTTCCTTATGCATTCCCAAAGAGCTCGACCAAATCATCATCATCATCATTTTACGTCCGCTTTTCCCTGCTTGCAAGGGTGGGATGGGTCTTATTTAGCACAGCATCTCTCCACTTGTCACGGTCCTTCGTCATCTCCACCGTGAGCTTCAGTGATCTGAGGTCTGTTCTCACCACCTCCTCCCATGTTTTTCATGGTCTACCTCGTCTTCCTTCAGCTGGTATTTCCTGGCACTTCTTCACCCATCGGTCATCCTCCATGCGCATCACATGTCAATACCACCTCAGTCTCCTCTCTCGCACACTACATTCTATCCCTCTCAACACATTCATGCTGGGTCGTTCACACACATTGACATTGCACATCCAACAAAGCATGCTTGCGTCATTTCTCTCCAGCCGTCGCATATCCTCTGCAGTTGCTGCCCATGTCTCACTACCATGCAGCATCACGCTCCTCACACAGGCATCATATAACCGGCCTTTTGTACGCAGGGAGAAACCCTTCTTCGTCAGCAGAGGAAGCAGCTCCCTAAACTTCTTCCAACCCGTCCTTATTCTAGATACTATGGCCTCGGAACAGCCCCCCCCCCCCCATGCTAATCTGATCACCTACGTACCGGAAGCTATCCACCACTTCTATAGCACCTGCCTGCATTTGATAAATGTGTTTATCATTACGACTACTACTGTCAAATTTCCCTGTACGTCTACTGCATACGTACTTCTCCCTACCTGTTAGTTTACCTGCTATCCCACTACATCTCTTGTGTACCCAGGATCTGCATTGTGTGCATTTTATAGAATTTATGCCATCTCCTTTTCTGCATATCGAACATGGCCATTTCCCTGACGGAATCAGAGTTTTGTCCTCTTTTCTACTCATCAACACTTTTGTCTTAGCTAGGTTCACTCTCAGTCCTCTTGATTCCAACTGCTGTTTCCATAGTCAGAATTTATTCTCTAGCTCCTCTACTGATTCTGCTATAAGTACCAGATCGTCAGCATAGAGAAGTTCCCATGGACAGCCGGTCTTAAATTCCTCTGTTATGGCTTGGAGGACTATAATGAACAAGAGCAGGCTGAGGACCGAACCTTGATGTACTCCTACTTGTATCTGGAATTCCTCACTAAACTCCATTCCTTCCCTGACTTTACTGAGAGTACCTCTGTACAAAGTTTGCACTGTCCTCACAAGCCATTCCTCAACACCTAGTTTCCTTAGGTACCACAAGATGACAGATCGGGGTACCCTATCGAAGGCCTTCTCTAGGTCAACAAAGGCTAAGTATAGTGGCTTATTTTACTCTAAAAACCTCTCTTGTAATTGTCTCACTAAGAAGAGGGCATCTGTTGTACTCTTCTTAGGCACAAAACCAAACTGCATCTCATCTAGTTTGACCCTTTCTCTGATTAGTTGTGTTAATATCCTTTCTGCCACTTTCATAACTTGATCCATCAGTTTTATACCCCTATAATTGCTCCTCTCCAGAGCATCCCCTTTACCTTTGTAGCAATTTATGAGAATACTGCTGCACCAGTCTTTGGGTATGATACCACCATAAATAGCCTGATTGATGATGTGTGCAACCAGTTTAGTGCCTACGTCCCCTGATGCCTTCAGCATCTCAGCAACTATCCCCGATGGTCCAGCAGCCTTACCATTTTTCATTTCCCTAATCGCCTCTTGGACCCTATATTCGTCAATCTCAATAGCTGGTCCCTCTGTCGGATCTACTGAGGGTAATTTCTCTCTCTCCCATTCGTTCTCCACATTCATCAGTCTCTCATAATGATATTTCCAGGCCACCTTTTTCTGATCATTCGTGACACTAAATACACCGGCATCATCCCGGACACATTTATCTCCAACAACATCCTGATTTGCATTGACACACTGCCTTGCAATGTGGAACACCGCACGCCTCTGATCTTTCCGTCGCAGAACATTGGCAAACCTCCTACTCTTAGCCTCCTTGCGTGCTAAGTACACCTGACGTCTAGCTTCTCTCTTAGCAGCTGTATATCCTTCTTTACTCCCACCCTTTTTCCAAGCCTTCCATGCTAGTCTTTTGTCTCTAATGGCCTTATCTACTGTGCTGTTCCACCACCAGGTCACTCTCTGTCTGGTTGGAGCTTTGCCCCAGACACAAGTTTCATCAAAAGCCTGCAGTAAGTTGTCACGTAAGAAATTCCAGTTATTATCTATGTCATACGTCTCTAAATCGTCTTCTTTTTCGTCATACACATCTTGAAGGGCTTACCTAAATTTGTATTTTAGTGAAAGGTCTTTTAGCTTCCAGACCTTTCTTCTCCACACCTTCCTGCATGTCTCATTCCATCTCTTGCTTACTGAGATATCATTAACAACTAACCTATGCTGTGGGGTACATTCTTCCCCAAGGTATGCTTTGTTATTAGACACTATCTACCTGTCCTGCTGCCTAACTAGTAAGAAGTCAATCTGTCTTATGTGCTCGCCAGATTTGTAGGTTATTAGGTGGTTGGTAGGTTTCTGGAAGTTAGTGTTGCAAATGGTTAGTGTACTTGCATCACAAAATTCAAGAAGTCTCACTCCTTCTTCATTTCTTGAGCTGTAACCGTGCCCACCATGTACCCCAGTGTAACCATCCTGGAGCTGTCCAACATGACCATTGAAGTCTCCTGCTAGCATAACGATGTCTCCGTCCTCAGTCATTGCAGTTGTTTGTAAAAGTTGCTCGTAAAAGCAGTCTTTCTCTTCTTTGCCTAGGCCTGTTTGTCGAGCATAGACAGAGATGATTGTCAGTAGTCTCCTGCCTACAACTAATCTAATCTTAATTATTCGATTACTAACTCGAACTACCTCTATTGTCTTATTGATCCATTTCTCAGCCAGGAAAATGCCTACTCCCCCTAACCCATCATCCTTACCTATCCAGAAAAGCTTATAGCGAAGATGTTTGCCTACGATTAGTCTTGCAGAGGCACCTCTCCATCTCACCTCTTGCACGCAGCACACATCCACATGCCTTCTCTCCAGCATCTCCGCTATTTCAGCAGATCTACCTCTGAGAGTACCAACATTAAGTGTTGCAACTCTGAGATGCGACGTCTTCATATTTTGTTGTTCCTATGTACTTGTTGCTGTGCTAATAATCGTTTTGGCATTGATACACTGGTTGGATGCCCTTCCTAACACGAGCGCCATGGACTGGGTGCTTTTATTTGTGCCACCAGCACTAGAGAGGATGTCTTACTAGACTCAAGGGCCCTCTCTACCCCTCCACTTTACAGCATGGTCATTAAAAAAAACCCCAAAAAACACTTATTGACACTCACAGCTCATACACACACTCACTCACACACCAACACTCCTGCATACAAACACACACACCACTCACACATATATATATATATATATATATTACCGTCAGTACTGATACAAAATCAAAATCATGTCAACTGTTGACTTTTCCAGCAATGCGCTGGGACAATCGCTGCCCCGTGCCAAGAACAAAATAGTTATTTAGTATTATTATTATTATAGTTGTTTTTAAGGCCTGATCGCTGGTTATGTTGGTGGTGGTGGATGGTGTCAGTGATGGTGATGGTGGTGGTGGTGGTGGATGGTGCCAGTGATGGTGGTGGTGGTGGTGGTAGTGGTGGTGGTGAAGGTGGTGGATGATGTCAGTGATGGTGATGGTGGTGAAGGTGGTGGATGATGTCAGTGATGGTGATGGCGGTGGTGGTGGTGGTGGTGGTAATGGTTTGGATGGTGTCAGTGATGGTTATGGTGGTGGTGGTGATGGTGGTGGTGGTGGATGGTACCAGTGATGGTTGTGGTGGTAGTGAAGGTGGTGGATATTGTCAGTGATGGTGGTGGATAGTGTCAGTGATGGTGGTGGCAGTTGTTGTTGTTGTTGCTGCTGCCGTTGTAGTTGTTCATTTTACTGCTGCTGCTGCAGACAATGGTGTTGTTGCTGTTGCTGTTATTATAGTCGCTGGGTTGAAATTTTGAAATTTGTTCGCTTCGCGTGTGTGATATATACACATACATATATATACATACACACATATATATATATATACATACCTACACACATTCAACACAGACAATAGTGTTGTTGCTGTTGCTGTGTTGAAATCTGGCCGCATCCACTGAGATATATATATACATACATATATACACACACATACATATATATATATATATATACACACACATTCAACAAAGGATTTAGCAGTTCGTCAACAGGTCTTAGTGAAGATAGGGTAATGATTTATGTGATGGTGGTGGGGAGCGAGTGTAGACGTTATTGTGGTGGCGGAGAGGTGTGGGGCAGTGAGATATAACAAGTTCATAGTTCACTTGTTCCTTTTCCTCTCTTTTCAAAATTTGAATTTATGGCCATTTTGTAAGCGTAAAATGTAAAATTTTTAAATAAAGATTGCTCTGGAAAAATATATGGAATATTTCTGTAGCTTCCACAGCTTTTGTCAGTACATTTCCCGGCGTCCAATGAGTAAACATTTTGTTGTATTTTGGTCTTTTAGAATACGAAAATGAGTAAAAACTTACCCCCCCCCCCCCCCACGAAAAACAGTATGCTGTCCTATCTATGAGCTCCCTGTATATATGTATATATATATATGATATATATATATATATATATATACTCAATTTATATATATATACTCAATTTATACATATATATATATATATATATATATACTCAATTTATACATATATATATATATATATACTCAATTTAAACTCTGGTCTGATTAAACCGTTTCATAAATTGAATGAAAATCTCAAATACGTAAATGTTGGGTCTAATCACCCCATCTCTATAATTAAATCTATCCCTAAACATATTTCCCTTAGAATCTCGGGTCTATCTTCTAACATACAAGTATTTAAGGAACACGCCGAGTACTACGATAACGCCCTTAGTAAAGCAGGCTACCTCAACAAAATAGAGTATATAGATGGGAACAATCAAAACACCCAAAATAAATCCCACATAGGTAGATATAATAACACAACACCAAACCACACTTACTACCATAGTATGCACACCAGTAAACCAACAAACAAAACTAATAGAAAGCGATGCAAAGAGTACTTATGGTATAACCCCGAATACAATAGTTCCATTAGTACAAATTTACCAGTACTCTTCTTTAAAATAATTAAGAGACATTTTCCTACATCACACAAATACCACAAAATCCTAAACCCTACCACTATAAGACTGTCATACTCTACAGCGTTAAACCTTGAACAGCACATAAAAAAGATCAATACTAGAAGGTTAAACGAAAACACTAAAAACTTAAGTACAAAGAACACAAAAAAAACAGTAGACAATACACTACAGAACATAAATAAACCACACCTAAGTTCGTCCGCTATACTACTCCAGAGAAAACCCAACGTACACAACTGTAACTGCACCTATCCTGACAACTGCCCCCTCGGCAATAACTGCCTGGAAAAAAATATTATTTATAAGTGTACCATTAAATCCGGAGGCAACGAGTGGTATTACGTGGGATCAACGGCAACATCGTTTAAATCTCGATTATATAGGCATTCTTACTCAATAAAACACCAGAGCCAAAGAAATGTAACAACTTTACCAGAAAAAGCTTGGACGCTCAGGGATAGCGATCAAAAGTTTACCCTAAAATGGGAGAAATTAGCTAAAATCCAAAGCTTTTCCAGGAGCCAAAATTTCTGCAAATTGTGTAATCTTGAGATTTATTACATAATCACACACAAGAAGAAATTGCTGAATAACAGAATTGAACGAACATTATTCTGCCGCCACCGAACTAAAACCCTTTTTTTCCACTACAAGCCGAATATTACATAAAAGAGGGACATCCCCCCAACTATATAAACCTCAATCTAGTTAAAAAAATATAAAAACAATCTCTTCTCAACATATATATGTATATTAATAACCTCAAATTACCACACTAATAATGGAAAGATATGCTGATGAGAATAGGTGCAAAAATGCGATAATGAATGTGTCTAAAAGCGACCATAAGTATGTATATATATGTGAAAATGTATATAAATAAGTAAATATATATATATATGTTTGATGTGTATAGTTAGATGTAAGTGTATTCATGTATTAAAGTGCTTATATATATATATATATATATATATATATATATATATAGATATATATGTATATGTATATATATACACATAGACTAGAGTATGTATGTATATATGTGTGTGTCTATACGTGTGTATATAAAGATAAGTTGAGTATAAAAATGTATACACATGAACGCGTATGTATGTACATGAATACATGTGTGTATATATATATGTATGCATGTGTATATGTATGTAAGTATGAACATGTTACTATGTGAATGTGAGTATATGTATTTAGTAGAGGTGTGCAAATATGTTTGTGTGTGATGCGTGGGCGAAAGGATACGTACACTTGAAAGAAAAATTTAAGTCTGAATGTTAATTAAGTGCAAACACAAAACCAACCACGCATATCTTTACTATCTCTAATCCTTCTATAGATTTAGAAAAATAACCAATAATATATTCTATAAAAATGTCAAAACAACAGATGGGAATCTAATTACTCACTGCCACCGAAAATTCTCACTGCTATCAAAAAACCACTCCCTCAACTATTCTTCTAACAACTTCACCCCTCCCTCCTAATATTCTCTATAAAAACCAAACAGGTCCTCAGTAATATTATTCTGATGAAATGACAGTAAATAATTGTTTCTACTTTTGGCACAAGGCCAGCAATTACCCAGTGCATTACTGGTACTTTATTTTATCGACCCCGTAAGGATGAAAGGCAAAATTAACCTCGGCGGGATTTGAACTCGGATCGTAAAGGGACGTAACTATGCTGGAAAGCATGGCGTCCGACCCTCTACCGATACCAGTAAATAATAACATTGAAATATTGAATGTCTGCATAACTAATACTTTATAGATAGCAGCTGTTTTCAGGTTATGTAACTGTTATAGAAACACGTGTCAATAAATTCCTTTCAACTAAACTGTATCCATTCAAATCTTTATATATATATATATATATATATATATATATATATATATATATATATATATGATACATTTTATTACTAATTATATCTAAATGTTTCTTCTCTCTTCATAATGTATTTTTAACTCTGATACTGGTTCAGTCTAGTTCAACCGGATTGGTCTGTCCCAGTCATTCATTGAGCAACATCGGTGAAGTTGGCACCCTTAACTCACGGTTGGGTGCGGATGCATTCATGTATATGTGTGTGTCCGCATGTATCTGTGTTTCTAAATATATTGTTAATAATTCCCTCTGGTCGAGCAACCTTTGAAGTGTGGGGACTGCTGAAAAGCTTCCATTACCCATACTTCTCGCCCCCTTCACCACCTCTTCTACGGCTTCGATATAAATACCCCCTCCGCCTCCGTGGTATTTTCTTCGGGGTTATAAGAGGCTTAGCTCTGTTTCTCGACCGTTATATCGCGTGACTATCTCCCCCTCCGCCTTTTGGGATTCTTTCTCACGTCGTGTAGACGCGTTCTTGAGACTAGTAAAATGAGGTATCCTCTTGATAAGTCGGCAGACCTCGCAAGGACTCTATATCTTTATGATGTATTGTTTTTGTTTATGCCACGAAACTACGTAGTCGAGGAATCTAGGAGCAGTTTAGGTATGATACATTTTATTACTAATTAAATCTAAATGTTTCTTCTCTCTTTATAATGTATATATATATATATATATATATATATATACATATATATATATATATATATATATATATATATATATATATATATATATATATATATATATATATATATATATATATATATATATATATATATATATATATATATATATATATATATATATATATATGTATATATATATATATATATATAATGATATATATGTATATCAAAGACATACACTTAAAACATTTAATTCTTTAAAATTGTTTCAACACATTTCTCATATATATATATATATGTATAATAACCATATAGTTACTTTCTACTTGTGATGGAAAATAGTTATATAGATTAAGCAGTTTTGATATCAAATTTAAAAGCATTCAATGTAAATCAAATCAAATTTTACAAGAACCTGGGAGTGACAACATATAAATTTTATTTTCATTTGGATTAAAACAACATATTTTATCTAAAATATTCTACTATAGACTAAAAGTAATGTATATTTTATAACATGACGACGACGTCACATTTTGTATATGAGTGTGTATGTGTCTGTAAGTGTGTGTGTTTGTGCGTTCGTTATGTATGTTCCATCTTAGTAAGTTAAATACACACATCTTCACGTAAATACTGTATCAGATACACAGAGAATTAAACACACGATTCAGACGCTGGTTTACATACACACACGCGTGCATGCACACATACATTTAATTACAATTATCTATATATATATATCTATATCTAAATAATATAACATATTGGAACTTCCATCCCCTTTTGAGACACATGAACCCAATACGTCTATGCAATGGCACGCACTTTAGAGCCATGAGGATGATGAACCATCTCCTAGAAATCACTATTCTTGGAGGCAATCATCAAGGAGAAAATATATTTATTACCAAGATTCCTCGTATCGCTTCCTTTACTGAGCTGCCATTCAAATTCTCAAGACTTCAGTTCCCTGTTAGAACCAGTTTTGCTATAACCGTACATAAAGCTCAGGACCAGAGTTTCAAAGTTGTATAATTGAATACAAGAGAATTGCTTTTTACCCATGGACAGTTATATGTAGGTTGTTCATGAGTGGAAACATCTGAAAATCTTCATATACTATGCACGAACGGTAAAACGAAGAATCTGGGGGTATCTGGAAGATGTTTTACTGTTTATTTTTTTCTAACACACACACTACAGTCTCGCTTCATACTGTAAACCAGATAAACATCCAATATGGTCATTTTCTCTTCTACCTGTCTTCTCTTATCATCTGTTTACATAAGCGAAGCTGGGTATGTCAGCTAATCTCTCTATATATAAAATTCTTTGTCTCTCTGTCTGTATTTTCTTTTTGCATTCCCAAACAGCTCGACCAAATCAAATCAAATTTTACTATCTATATTACTAAAACAGAGAATGTCTGTTTGTCTGTCTGTACAATCACTAAAACTTTACACATGTAATACTTATGGTCCTATTGAGTGTTCTGAGCAAAAGAAATTTCAAATTTTCAATGCACTAGGCGATTTCTTTCGCTTTTTAGATAGATACATAAATATTACGTTGCGCCCTTCTAATATGTCTGTATGCCAGACTGTCTGCATTATGAGGCGCGGTGTGTGTGTGTGTGTGTGTGTGTGTGTGTGTGTGTGTGTGTGTGTGTGTGTGTGTGTGTGTGTGTGTGTGTGTGTGTGTGTGTGTGTGTGTGTGTGTGTGTGTGTGTGTGTGTGTGTGTGTGTGTGTGTGTGTGTGTATACACATATAAACAAAAGTATTTATTTTGCGATAAAGTATTGATTTTCTTCGAACGGAAAAAAACCCTGGTAATGTACGGCAAACTTTTTATAAGCACAAAATGTAGACACCAACCCGAGGCCGAGGTATTCCGTACTTCTCTGTACTGTTATTTATATATTCGTGTAGATATTTTTGCATACACAATAACAAAATATAAACAAACGTATTTACTTCACGAGGCCCGAGAAGGATAAATATATATCAAATATATAAGAACCCTAGAGCAAATCCCGAGCAACGCCGGGCCATTCTGCTAGTAAACAACTATAAGTAAATGGATATTTTATAACATGACGACGGCGTCACATTTTGTATATGAGTGTGTGTGTAATTGCACGTTCGTTACGCCTTAAGTTATTTGAAGGAATTTCATCTGTCCGGCCTGCAATTTTACTCTATATTATATATATATATATCATCATCATCATTTTACGCCCGCTTTTCCTTGCTTGCAAGGGTAGGACAGGTCCTTTTCAGCACAGTATCTCTCCATTCGTCATGGCCCTTCGTCATCTCCTCTGTTAGCTTCAGCGATCTGAGGTCAGTTCTCACCACCTCCGCCCATGATTTTCGTGGTCTTTCTCTACTGCGTCTTCTTTCCACTGGGATTTCTTGGAACTTCTTTACCCAGCGGTCATCCACCATGCGCATCACGTCCATATCAATGCAGTCTTCTCTCCCGCACACTACAGTTTATCCCTCTTATACAGTTTCACTCTCAATTCGTCTATGCTTAGTCGTTCACGGACTTTGACATTGTACATCCATCGGAGCATGCTTGCTTCATTTCACACCAGCTATCGCATATCCTCCGCAGCTGCTTCCCATGTCTCACTACCATGCAGCATCACGCATCTCACGCAGGCATCATATAACCGGCCTTTCATTCATAGGAAGAAACCCTTCTTTGTCAACAGAGGAAGCAGCTCCCTAAACTTCTTCCAACTCGTCCTTATTCTAGATACTATGGCCTCGGAGCATCCTCCTCCCTTGCTAATCTGATCACCAAGCTATCGGAAGCTATCAACCACCTCTATTTGAAACTACCTGCATTTGAAAAATGTGTCTATCACTACCACTTCTACTATCAAATTTCCCTGAACATCTATTGCATATGTAGTTTTCCCTACCTGTTAGTTTACCTGCTATCCCACTACACCTCTTGTGTACCCAAGATCTGCATTGTGTACATTCTATAGAATTTATGCCAACTTCTATATATTGAGCATGGCCATTTCCCTGATGGAATCAGAGTTTTGTCCTCTTTCCTACTTATCAACAATTTAGTCTTAGCTAGGTTCACTCTGAGTCCTCTTGATTCCAACTGCTGTTTCCATAGCCAGAATTTATTCTTTAGCTCCTCTACTGTTTCTGCTATAAGTACCAGATCGTCAGCATAGAGAAGTTTCCATGGGCAGCCAGTCTTAAACTCCTCTGTTATGGCATGGAGAACTATAATGAATAAGAGTGGGCTGAGGACTGAATATTGATGTACTCCTACTTGTATCTGGAATTCTTCACTAAATTCCATTCCCACTCTCACTTTACTAACAGTTCCTCTGTACATAGCTTGCACTGTCCTCACAAACCATTCCTCTACACCTAGTCTCCTTAGGGACTACCAGATGACAGATCGGAGTACCCTATCAATTGCCTTCTCTAGGTCAACAAAAGCTAAGTATAGTGGCTTATTCTTCTCTAAGAACCTCTCTTGTAGTTGTCTCACTAAGAAGAGCGCATCTGTTGTACTTTTCCCAGGCACAAAACCAAACATCTCATCTAATTTGACCCTTTCTCTAATTAGCTGCGCTAGCATTCTTTCTGTCACTTTTATAACCTGATCCATCAGTTTTATGCCCCTATAATTCTTCCCCTCCAGAGCATCCCCTTTACCTTTGTAGTAATTTATAAGAATACTGTTGAATTAATCTTTGGGTATGACTCCGCTGTATAGCTTGATTGACTAAGTGTACAACCAGTTTAGTTCCTACTCCTCCTGATGCCTTCAGCATCTCAGCAACTATCCCTGACGGTCCAGCAGCCTTACCACTTTTCATTTCCTTAATTGCCTCTTTGAACCTATAGTCATCAATCTCAATAACTGGTCCCCCTGTTAGGTCTACTGAGGGTAGTTTCTCTCTCTCCCATTTATTCTCCACATTCATCAATCTCTCATAATGACATTTCCAGGCCTCCTTTTTCTGAGCACTTATCTCCAACAACATCCCGATTTACTCTGACACACTGCCTTGCAATTATATATATTACAGATTGAAATAAATTATCTTAATCCAATTATACCATAAGAAGCTCAATAAACATTAAGGGCTAAAATCAGAAAGTTCAGAGCATCATATATTTGTTTCTACTTTTGGCACAAGGCCAGCAATTATCCAAGAGGTTCTTTATTTTATCGACCCCGTAAGGATGAAAACCAAAGTTAGCCTCGGCGGGATTTGAACTCAGAATGGCAAGGGCCGTAACTCTTTGCTGCAAAGCATGGCGTCCGACCCTCTACCGATACTGCCAATCCACTGAGGTATCATCAGTAGCGTGCAGGGGGGAGGGGGGCAGTGCCCCCCCCCCCGCTGGCATCCTTAGGATGGGGGCATCATTTGGGGAAAAAGAACTTAAATTTGATTGATTTATATTAAAATCGAATAAAGCGTTTATTTCATGTTTCATCTGTGTTTATATATTCAAAATGTTTTCCTTTCTCTTATTCTCAGTATATTAGACCTTATACTTGAGTCTTTGGGGCATACAATCAATATTTCCCCCCGGGCATCACAAGAGCTCTGCACGCTGCTGGGTATAATACTATTTATATTTAGTAAGCAAACGCAATGTTACTTACATTATAATTAGTATAATGATTGGATTTACTAATTATATTCGTTTCTACTTTTGGCACAAGGTCAGCAATACCCTAGTGTATTACTGGTACTTTATTTCATCGACCCCGTAAGGATGAAAGGTAAAACTAACCTCGACGGGATTTGAGGTTAACTTTGCCTTTCATCCTTACGGGGGTCGATAAAATAAAGCACCAGTAATGCGCTGGGGTCAATTTAATCGACTTTCCCCCCTTCCCCAAAATTGCTGGCCTTGTGCCTAAAGTAGAAATTATTATTATTAGGGTGATGGATTATTATTATTATTAGGGTTATTGGATACAGCGTCAAGCAACAAACCTCGCAGCATAGAGTTACGGCCCTTTACAATCTAAGTTCAATCTCACCAAGGTTTAACTTTTTCTTTCATCCTTACGGGGTCGATAAAATAAAGTACCAGTAATACACTGAGATAATTGCTGGCCTTGTGCCAAAAGTAGAAACAATTATAAGTAGTAAATCTAATAATTATACTAATTATAATTACGTTTGCCTTTAAATGCATTTTTGCTTACTATGCTGTTTGACTAAATATATTATACCCCAATAAGATTGTGTATGTCATAAAATAATATAGTTTTAATTTATAACGTAGAGAATATTTAGTGAAAGAGAAGAAAAAATGGAATGTAAAATAGGAAAATATAAAAAAAAACAAAAAATGGAGGGAAAGGCAAGGACTAGTGTCACAGAAAAATGGTGATGGTCCTTGGGCTTGGCGGTAAAGGAGATGCGCTCTGCGGACAAGACGGCAAAAACATTCCCGCGTATAAAAGTATAAACAGGGATTAATTATATTAAAGTCTTTGAATACAGATACATTCCACATATACTGTTCCTAATTCGTTAAAGCGAGAAAAGGAGAAACCTTTGTGTTCTAACAATTCTTTTAAAACGTAAGTATAGAAAATGAAAGAAGGAATTAGTATTTTCTTTTTCAAGACTGAAACTGCTAGTTAATCCTACAGACACTGACAGACAGCGCTGGTGCATATGTAGAATTTTAACACTGTACTTAGATCATTATACTGTAATGTTTTATTTCAAACAATAATAAATAAGAAGCTTTAGAAAAGTTTTTTTTTCACTCTCGTGGTGTTATTAATAAAATGTCAGATTGAAAAGGTTTTAAGATTCAGAACGTAACCGATACTAGGAAATGCCCTTTAGATATGGATATTTATTAGTTAATAATAATATTATTACTTTCTAATTTAGACACAAGGCCAACAATTTTGAGAGTCGAATACATCGTCTTCAGAATTTATTTTATCGCCCACGGCGAGATTTAAATGTAAAACGTAAAGAGCCGTAACTAAATACAAGAAAGCATTTTGACTGCTGGCTATTTACTTTCTAATTTCAATTTTTTTTTATTTATGGAATATATCATATAAATACAGTAGACCCGAAGTCGACAATTTGAAGGAAAAGGGAAAGTCGATTAATTTGACCCTAATGCGTTTCTGGTACTTTATTTTATCGACCCTGTAGAATGAAAGGCAAAGCTAATCTCGGTGGGATTTGAACTCAGAGACTGACCTTGACAATAATTATAATAATTATTATTATTATTGTTAATGATTAATTATTGAACGATCTCTAATAAACAATTAGATCGCTGCAATAAAATACGAAAAGTTATGAAACACGCGAGGACGAGGTGATGGCTTTTCCCATCAATCCTTTGTTGACATGGCAATGTTATTGGTGGTAGTGGAAGCGAGTTAACAGTCGAGGTTAGAACCACGAAGCAGCTGCTTCGTATACAGGTAGGTATTTGTTGATGTCTTTTCTCCCTTCACGCACATATATATATGTATATATGGTAGATAGACAAAACGACTAAAGTGACTGATATTTTCCTACTTAGAAAAAAATGATTGCTGTATCAGTTAACGTTTGAATGTTTTAAACCACAATGTTTATGCATAATTAGCAAATGTACGTAAGTCTGAGTATCTTGAGCTTTAATTACGAACCATGCTATGATATATACATATACACCAGTGGGGCCTTGGTTGCTTCGCTTTGGCTATATAAAATGAGACATCTGCATTTTCGTTGTAAATCATTGTGTATTTATTTATTTTAATCAATAGATTTATCCCTATGACATGCTCATCGCCCTCACGAATGATAAAATTTGCGAATTTTATTTTGTTATTGATCTGATCCCTCACAACAGGCTGTTTGCGGTCAAACGTCATCACCAGCAATAAATTAGTTTATAAATAACATTGGCTTCAATATTAAGACGCAACTAAAAGGGTTTAGCATCCGGCTGTAAAACAATGCTTCAAAAAAGGACCTTAAGATGAATATGAAGCCTACAAGGTTTATAAAGCCCGCTCTAGCAGGGAAAGTGACCTTAAAACACTAGTTGGTAGTTTATATTTAATATTTCAAGATCAGAGCACCCCCCCCCCCCTAAATTGCGACAGTAATGTAGGGTAATTTATGTATCATGTGTTGCAAGACCTTATTGATAAATTAAATCGGTTTAGTAACTTTATGATGTATTGGTGATAGGTCGTATTGATTAATGGTTAAAAATTAATTTGTAGAATCTAATAACAGATGATTTCCTTAAACACACAAACCACTAGTCATATTGATGAACATTTTCTATTTTAATGTGTATCATGTTCACCATCCACGACATAAAGAGGGTTACATCAAATATTTATTATAGCGGTAAATTATTAGCAGTATTGGTAGAGCGTCAGGCTTTGCCCCATATATTGCTCCTTTACCTTCTGATTACGAGGTCGATAAAATAAAGTGCCATTTAATCGACTTTGCACTCCCAAAACATTGTTGGCCTTGTGCCTAAACCAGAAAGCATTATTAAGGAAGAATATCGCCCAACCCAAAACAAGCATGGCAAAATGGAGGTAAAATGGTGATGATTATTATTCTAAAGTTTAACCAGTCTATGCATATCAGATTTATCATTTTAAAACGTCTTAGTATCAATTTTAATTTAACAAACTCAACTAGTTTTCCCACCTATCTAGAACATTCTGTCTCATCCTCCTATCTTTGTACTGCATTTAATCTCCTCCCTGGGGAGTAAGTTTTATCATCACATTACGTCGTTAATAAGAAGGCTTCACTTTTCATTAGACGTAGTAGTTCGAATGTCATAATGCCTATGCCTATATATATATATATATATATATATATATATATATATATAGTCGTTGATAAGGAGGCATGACATTGAGTTTTAGAATATCTGCTCGTTAGTCAGACGGAGTAGTTTGTTGTCGTAATGGCGGGATGTGTACACCAAGCTATAATTACTACATTTACGTGATTATTTTGTTTTTATTTGTCAACAGACATCGGTATGCAGGTATTTATTACCCATTGTTGCATATATATATAACATTGATTTTTTTTAAAACCAGTAATACTACTAGACATTTTATTTTAGACATATTTTCTGGTGTGTATTGAATGGGTGAAGATGAAAAAGAAATTCGAAACTAATTTTTTTTCTCAATGAGATGGTTGTTGAATTAAAATCTTGATTAATCATTGTAATTATCGTTTATATCCATTGAATTAGATAAGTTGTTTGATTTGATCTAAAAATACTTTCATCGAAAAATATTGGCAGGTCAACTCGTGACCCAACCTACCATTTCCCCCCCTTCCCATATATTCGTTATAACATACATCTAACAAATACGGCAGTTGTACTTGTTTAGAAAGTGACTTAATTTGAGACATGGTGTAACTATATCATGGAAGAGTCATTGTAACCACTTTAATTTTGATCCTCAGAAATAAATCTAAAAATGATTATAGTAGTTTGTGTTTTTAATTAAGCTAAAAAGATCCCTTCCACGATGTTACATATTGGTAATTGCTAATGTACTCTTCCTAACAAGTATGACGTGTTGTGCTAATATTTTAAAAAACAACCTATTATCGTTACATAATTGTCTATTTACTCTTTTATATGAAATAAACATTTTGATAATAAATTTTTCCATATATTATTTCAGATCGTCTGAAAACCAACCGGGCCACGCAACACGTTATAAAAAATTGAAGATAATTTGATATATGCAAGATAATTACAATATTTATTCCGTGTATTATAAGTTACAAATGATTTTTTTAAATCATTTAATTCGACATGTCTTGATTATATACCATCCTATGTTCAAAAGATATAATACTACTACTACTAATAATAATATGAAGTAACTTTAAATGATTCTTCTATTGTGTTGTCTAGTAACTAAACTCAACGGGACCGTTGTTAGTGGGGTCCTCCTTATATAGTACTGTCTTGTAATTCAGCAGGGTCGTTGTTAGAGTCCATGGTAAAAGATGGGGAAATTTGGCAAGGATCATCGAATAAAGTTTCCTAAAGAAAAAGAAAAAAAACACATTTTATGAGAGAATTTTGTTACAGCCATTAAACCAAGTTATAAGAAAGATTTAGCAATAAACCAAGTTATAACATTTAACGTTTTAGATGTGGAAGTTATATAGTTATATTAGTGGAAAGGACTATATCACTTTAAGTGAACCATAATGTGTGTAATATACATAAATATAATTAAAAAGAGGTTTAGAGGAGGATTGTTTTTAGATAGTTTTGTTAAACCATCTATATTACTTCAATTGTACACTGTTAGTATAATATATATATTAACATTTGAAGAGAAGTTTAGAGACCAATTTTTTAATATATCTTACCAATCAGCATTCATTTTACTACTATGAATAAAAATAGTTTTATTTACCCCTTTCATATATATATATATAAGGATTTGTATGATGTTAGGAGAAGGTACAACTAATAGTAGTAGTAGCAGCAGTACATGACAACTGGTTGATAATTATGCAGTTAACAAAAATGCTATTATTTCATATACACAAAACTTTAAAACAATATTTACTTGTTATCATACCTTATTTTTTTCAAATGTTGCTCTACAAATATGTGTATACATATAAATATGAGTGTATATGTATATAAATGTGACTGTGTGTGTGCTTACAACTGTGTTAAATGGATGTATTATTATATATGCCTGTGTTTGTTCCATATTGTCTTTGTTGAAAATCACAAAATTATGGTAAGTTATTCAATTGTTCTATTTTTACAAAGAACTTACTTGGTTTAGTTCTGAGCTGTATAGAGGGTTGTTAAATGTGTTATCTATATTTCCACCACTGGAAGGCCCCTTTATTGACTAGTAAAGATAATGAATAAACAAATGGTAAGTTCAATATTATTTCATTTTTTAAAAAATATTCTTCAAATAATGAATAAATTTTAAAATATTAATATATTCCCTGTAAGTGGCATAGTTTTACGGTTTACCAGATAATGTGGTTTGAAAGTAAATATGGAAAAAAAAAAAAAGAAAAAAAAGTAAAATATGTGTTATATTGTTGAATTAAATATTTCAGGCTAATTTTCTTCTCTTCCAAGTATAAAACATTTAATAATAATTTTATGTTAATATATAATTTTTTTCATATATTTAAAATTTCAAACCATTTATTAACCTAAAACTAATGTCCTATTGTGTGAAATTTTTGGCATTTAAATTAAAACAATTTTAAAATAAATAAATAAATATTAAAAACATCTAACAAACAACAAACATCTCTGAAACATTTTCAATAATATTCTAAATTTTCATTCACAGGGTTTAATGAATAAAAATGAGAGAAAAGCCACATGTAAGTTCATTTTACTAATAATCTTAAAGATTTATGTGTTGAGGGTAATTATATCAAACTTAGTACTTGTACTTCATTTTATCGATCCTCTAAAAATGAAAAGTAAAGTTGAACTCGGTGGGATTTCAACTCAGAAATTATTTAACCCTTCTGATACCAATCTGCCTAAAGCCATTTCTTGTTTTAAGATGTAAAACTGCTAATTTTCAAGTTTTCATTATTTATATTAAACCCTTCCAACATAGATTAATATGAAAGGTTATATTTTACTAAATCCCTCCAAATTAAAATTTTTTTTAAAGATTAGTTGGAAATCATTAGGGATGAGGTAAGAAAGGGAGGTCTATTGTTGATAGATTAACTTAACTTAGTTTTATGATTAAAATCTCATCAAAAGATTGTTAAACTATTATATATCATCATGGATTACTCTTGCTATCACCAATCACCTTACAGTGTGTACTGGGTGTGTTTATTGTGTAGGTGACCAACACTAATGAGATTGTACACTTATCACAACTGAAAAGTCCTCTTTTTGGATGACTTTTTTCATAATACCAGCACTAGAGAAGTTATGCCACAACTAGGTCCTAGTATTAATATACATATGCTCACACTTACATTTACAACGTACAATGTATTTTGTAGGTTAGTAGATTGTCTCAATGGTTTTTCACATACATGAGTATATACAGTACTAGGATTTTCTCAACGCGCTGACGCGTATGTGTATATATGCGTGTGCATACATTTATATGTATGAATATATAAATATAAACACACACACACAAAAATACATACTCAGACATGTTCACACAAGCACACACATAGTGTAGTTTTAAATTTCATTTTAGTATTTTAATTATTAGAGAAATTTTTAAAATAGCACAATTGTGTTTTGATGATGATGATGTATACATGCATTTTACATTGTTATATATTTATATTTTTCAGATGGTATATAAAATACTTCAGTCCTCAAGACCACATTTGAAACTTCTAAATCGTAGTCTAGATTTATAGATAATTGTTTCTACGTTAGGCACAAGGCCAGCAATTACCCAATGTATTACTGGTACTTTATTTTATCGACCCCGTAAGGATGAAAGGCAAAGTTAACCTCGGCGGGATTTGAACTCAGAATATAGATGAGTGTAAATAGTTTTAGTTTATGATTTAGCCTACAGATAAATCTATTTAGCTTATAGCTCAATTTTTTAAAGCCTATATAAATTTGTGAAGAAAATCATAGATATCTATCTATTTGAAAGAAGCTCCTAATTTGATGAAAATCTCATAACATGAATGTTGTAAGATATCAGGTGATCAACAGCAGCAATATCTATTACCTTAAACTAGTTAGAACCAAGAGAACCTGGTAACTAGGCAAAACTGTGCAGGCTCTCCTTTAGGGTTATACTGTGTTTCTCACTCTCTCTCTCTCTCTATATATATATACACCAATATATAAAATTAGATACATTTTAATATAAATTATTCTGAAATTTAGATTATATTGGTGATTAATTGGAGCACACAAGGTAGAAATATTTATAATATTTTTGAGCAAGTAAATTGGTTCAAAGAATACCTTGTTAAAAGATATATATACTAAACTTACTTCAGCACCATAAACTGGGTTTTGGAATCCTCCTTCATTATGATACGTTGGACTTGGTAGATCATCTAATGGGACAGTGTCTTGATTAATAAATCTGCTGTGAATGTTGGAAAAAAACTGTCCTGGGGTAAAACGACTTGTGAAATTACGCCTGAGAAATATAAAAACAAATATAATATTTATCCAGTGTTAGACCAGGCTATAATTGCTATATAATAAGAAGAGCTTATATTATTACAAATAATAAAAATTAAAGGATGATTTAAGGCAGTACAGTTAAGAAATAGAATTATTTTTGAGCTGTCAGAAACTCCAGAGATTATCTCCTTCATTAACTTAGGATACTGTTGAATTGGATTTTCAAATTAAATATAGATAAATGAAGATTTTATTGTTTACATGCCTTAGTTATGAGGAAAAATAGTGCCCATAATTCCTTTTTCGGAGCCTCCGAGACACTAGAGAACTAGGCTGTAACATAGTTGAGGCATCCCAAGGGCCAGGTGTGATATATTAAATCTATAACTCAAGAATAGGAACAGCATACCCCCATGATAAACTACCATAGGTCTGCCTACAAAATTTCACTTAAAGGTTCTAGTTGACCCGAGGTTATAATAGCATACACTTGCCCAAGGTGGTGCCAAGTGAGATTGAACCTGTAACCATGTAGTAGCTAAGCAGACTTCTTAAGCACACACATCTATGTCTGCTGTACTCACAAATTACACAGCACATCTATTTACTTAAGCTCTAAACACCATTGTAGATAATAGTAATAAGATACATATTTTATAGTGCATTGACTACAGACATGAAAAGGTGAAATATAAAATGAAGGTGAGTGTAAATGATTTTAAGACAAATTTTGAAATTATCATATTTTAAGCTATTCATAAAAACATGATTTAAAATATTTTTTTCTTTCTTTGCAGATTGTGAAATACACCTATTTTTCAGTATTTCATCTAAAACTAGCAATATAATAGAGTAAGCAGCAGTAGGATGATAAGATAGCATTATTAAAAGTGGTCAACAGGACTTACATATTTCCTCTTCTGTAAAGGAGAACTAAAATAATGATCAGTAGAAGCAGTATCACACTGCCCAAAGCAATTTCAAGGACAGCAGCAATTGAAAGCCCACCTGGGGAGAAGAAAAAAACTCTTTATACATTAGAAAACAAAAATGATTAATGTATTTAACATTTATGTTGTATTTCAAAACCTACTTCTTAAAGTAGATAAAAAAAATGTAATTTTTTTTGTTGGTAAACAAGACTTCCTACATCACACGTAAGTATATATATATATATATATATATATATAAATTGTAATTTACAACAATGAAGAAGAAACAATTCAAGAAAATACTAGGTGAGTTGAGTTACTTGATAAATCTAATACTACCAATCCTAACTGAATCTTTCCTATATTTCTAATTCTTTTTCTGTTTTTTTGCAGGTAAGATGTAAATACTGGTTCTATTCACAAATAGAACTGGCTTGAATATGAAATTATTGCTAAAATGGTAAGTCATCATCATCATTTTACATTTGCTTTCCATGCTGGGATGGGTTGTCATGGTCGAAGATGAGACAGGTTGGGGTGCATGTCTTACTCGTGTTACATTTTGGCATGGTTTCTACATCTGAATGCCCTTCTTATTGACAACCACTTCACTTTGTACTGTGTGCATTTTATTGTTGCACCAACATATCACTTACGCTTTTGTAACTATTTTTGAAGAATTACACAGTTCTAAGTTCCAGTTAATCTTGAAGATAATCAATGGAGAGATTTACAAAACTTTTTAATTGATTGGTATAATAACCCTTTTGTGGCCATATTTCTAATGAAATACATTATCTTTAAGTTGATTAGAAAGCATCATCATCATCGTTTAACGTCTATCTTCCACGCTAGCATGGGTTAGCTAGCTGCAAAACAGATTAAGCTTTTCATGGGCCTCACAGGACTAATAACCCTGCTTGCATTGTAAACGTAAAATGAAAATGATTTATGAGTGTATACAATATATTGTAGCATAGAACGTTTATATTTCCCCTTTAAAAGATTGAATATAAGTACAAAGTCATTCACACTAATAACCCCTTGTATGTGAAGTATATATATTATATACAATTACATTCACCCACCAGTCCTTAATCTTGATGGAATTGTAGTAACATCATAACACCTTTAGCTTTTAAACCTGAAGCTAATCTATCTCAAGGTCTGAATACAACTGATTCCTTCCAGCAAGAGGGGTAAAAAATATGGAAGAATTGACCCCAGCATTGAACTGGTACTTAATTTACTAACTTTGAAAAGATGAAAGGCAAAGTTTACCTCAGTGAGAGTACCTTTATATATGATTATGATTACAATTCTATTAATAAGTTGTTCATAAATTCCAATTTGTAAATAAGCCTGTGTATAATATATATTTTTCTTTTTACTTTCAGCTAACAAACACCCCCACCTCCTTATTTTCATACCTGTAGGTTTCTCTTGTTTGTTGCGATCTTTGACAGGTTTTTGATATTCCTGTGAGGTTGTTTTTTCAATTATTCCTTGTGTTGTTGTTGTTGTTGTTGTTCTTCTTCTTCTCAATGTTGCTGTCCATGTTTTTGGTTTTATTGTACTTGATGAAGTCACTGTTGTTTTTGTTATTGTTGATGTTCTTGTTGTTTCCGAAGATTTCTTGTTTCTTGGAGTTCCAGAAACTTTAATCTCAACTGCTGAAAATATGTATTTGTAACCTCCTTGCTTTATATCTGTTGTTGGGGCAAAGAAAAGAAATGGTTTTACTTAGAATTACTGTATCTAGGCATTGTACCAAGGTTTTTTTTTAACAAAAAACAAACATTTTCACTGTTAAAATTGAAGAGGAAATAAATTATATTTATTTGTAGTGTTCTTTATTCATAAATACTGATCCAACTGGTTTACCATTTTTATATTGTCTATTTATAACAAATCCTGTTGGATCGGTATTATGATATTTTGAATTTTGTTTGTGTAAAACCGTATGAAAGTGAATTTATTAATAATGTATATACATGTTTGTAGAGCAATATATAATACATATGTTTGTACAAAATTGTAAAACTCATGTCCCATACCTTTGTTTTGATATTCTCATATTCTAGACAAACATTTAATATTAAGAACAGTTATTTAAATTCTTAACTAATTATATATATATATCAAGAGTTTTCAAGGAGGTTTATACTACCATCCTGGGATAGGGAAGTAGGGATATAAATAATAGATTTATTTTAAATATAATTACAATCACATAAAAGTAGAAGTTAGGAGGGTTGTAGGCTAAAAAAGGTTGGTAAATGCTGTATTATAAAGTACAAATAAAGAATATAAGAATTCTAATAAGCCTATCTAATGACAATTAATTGTTAAGATCAGATGTTTAAGTTTTGATGTCTCGCTACTAAATTTTAAATATTATTTACATGACACATTTCTTATGAGAAATACGGCTTATGATTTTCAAATCATTTTGAAAATCATCAAGAAATTGGAGGCATTTAGTAATATAATTAACTTCCCCATTATTAATCTGGTTTGGAACATAACTTTAAGGATTTTACATAAAAAAAAATCAAAGTAAGGACCATTTGAAGCAGTTTGATATCAAAAGGGTTAAATATACTCTCACTATTTCTGAAGTTGTCCAAATAGATAGATATAAATACAACTAATACACCTACACAAATCAGTTTTTGAACATGTCTTTAAAAATTGCTTACTATTTGATTGAGTATAAATATTCTTAAAATATAGTTTCCAAATTTTATTATATGTATTATCAGTTTGGGGATGTTTGTTATTCAAGATTTGGACTACTTTTTACTATTTAAATTAGATAAGGAATTTCCCTCTAACTATCATGTGTTTCTTTTCTTAGGGAGATCTTTTATTTTATTCAATACAACCCTTCTGTTACAATATTTCTATTAAAAGAACACCGGATTTTTTAATTTTGAAAATCAACATTTTGGAGGGATTTAGTAAAATGTCTTTATCATTGATGTTTGGTGTATAAGAAAGGTTCTTACATAAAATTATGATGGAAAGCTTTAGACAAATATAAACACTCTAAAACAAATAGCTTTATATCATAGAACCAAGGGTGGTTTTGGGCAGTTTCATATTAAGATTAAGTGTTAAAATCAACTCCATAAGATTAGGCTAAATCTTTCTTATATTGATTTATATCAAATTTAACAACATTCTCTTCCTTTTTTTGGAAATTGTCAAGTTTAACATTCTTAAGTTTTAAATAATTTTAATGTCTTTCTAAACTAGCTAATGGCAATTTTGTTCTACAAATATGCCAAACCTCAAATCCTAGTATATAACTAAATATTGTTGCAGTTCATACTTATGTAGGTTTAGCTGCCCTGAGGCCTCAATACTAAATATGAGTTATTAACAATAGGTCAGTGTGCAATTATAAACTATTACTCTGATTAAAAAGTGAAAAATAATTTAAAATTTCCATGATCAACTAACTGCTTACAGTTGTTTTGAAAATTTAGCCCATAATTCAACTTAAATTTAAACTGTTATAAAATTTATTTAACTATTATTCCAAATTTTTAGGGGTGTAGGAGATTTGGTTGCATTTATTTACTTGTAATAATATAAAATGCTGGGTGGTTAAGTTAAGATTTACTGAAAATCAACTTAAGATTGGGAGGATATCTAATTTATTGTGAGGTCATTCTTTAGTCTTAGATAATGTCTTGATATCAAATCAAATTTCTATGAATTTTCAATTTAGCCTACTAAGCTGAATATGTAGTCAGTACTTTTAAAAATTACTAAATAGCAATTACATCATTTCAGATTATGACATTATTATAAACATATTTCAAATTATTAATTTGTATTGAAAAGGGTTTTCACTAAATGACATAATACAATGTAACATACTTCAAATTAAGTTGTATTGAAAATATATTTATTTTACCTGTTTCATCATTATCATCATATTACATTATATAATCTCTAAATGTAGTATTCTTACTATAAGAAATTTGAAACAATTCTTCAATCTATACAATGATTCGATGTTACCCACTTAATTTGAATTAAATAGTTATAATTCTTTCTCTTTCCATTAATTCCTAATACTAATTTATCACAAGTTCTTTAAATCGATTTAGTACATGTAATATTTAAATTCAAAATTATTTCTTCTGTGAATGATCCTTATTTAATTAATTGCACATCCTTCACAAATTTGACAGATTTGGAGTAATGTTACTCAGTCTCCGAACCTATTACTATTAAATGACATAGCTTGAGTTTTGTATTTTGGCTACAAACTTATTAGATTTAACAGATGTGGCCAGCAATGGAAACATTGTTTCTTTGATCCTTCCTTTTTAAACTATCCAATTTCTATATTAGTTTTTCCTCTCCACTTATGACATCTTTCAAATGATATTATAGGAATATAGTGTTTTCCATTTTCTCTTTAAAATGCACGACTGACTGACACACTGTTGTCCTCTCTGTTTTCCTCAGTTTCATTAATTACAGTTACCAACTTGTATCAAATCTCACTACTATGTCTTTACTCTGAATATTATTTCTCTCATCCCCTCTTCCATAGTCTTAACATGTTATTACTGTTCTTAGAGCATGTCCTGGCACATGTTTCAAGCTTTATTATTGTTTCTATACCATCCCTATTGAAGTTTCATATGCTCTTCAGTTAATATTACTGGGGTTATACTACTGTGAATATCTACAATTCTTAGAAAATTGCTTCTACTTAGTCCAACTCTTTCAGTTTTGTTGTTAGTTTTAGTCCATGTTCACTCTTCTCTTACTTAGGAACCTTAGCTTTAATTGTTTGTCCTTCAACATCATCGGCCCTCTGTTTTCTTTATTACTTTTTTTTTTCTTTGCCTTTTTGTAAAGGGTACCACCTATCATCGACTAATTAAAGTGTACAATCCTTATTCAATCTTCCAAATTTACTCTTTGAGCCAAATTTATTCTTTTCACTATAGTGTAACTTTCACTCTCAAATTCTCTTTTATGATTTTCTCACTGAGAAACTTCATTGAAAGTGAGCATAAGCCGTTTTCACCTGTTGCTCCATTATGAAGAATACTTGCTTTATTTTATCTGTCCTCTAACATTTTCTCAAAGAATACAACCTCTACTTTTACATATGAGCAAGCACTAATCTTTATCTCTAACTCATACTGTTGTAGTATATTGATCCTACTCTCCTGAGTTCACACACTTATGTAGTATACTGCTACCTCCCTCTCACATTAATAATCCCTCTTTCTCTCTATATATCCCAGTTTACATTTTTATCAAGTGTACGGCCCCTATTCACACTTATCAAGTGTACGGCTCCTATTCACACTTATCAAGTGTATATGACCCTTATTCACACTTATCAAGTGTATGACCCCTATTCACACTCTTATGAAGTGTACGACCCCTATTCACACTCTTATGAAGTGTACGACCCCTATTCACACTTTATCAAGTGTACGGCCCCTATTCACACTTATGAAGTGTACGACCCTTATTCACACTTATGAAGTGTACGGCCCCTATTCACACTTATGAAGTGTACGACCCCTATTCACACTATGTGACTCTATTTGCACTAACAAGTATATGGTCCCTATTCACACTTTATCAAGTGTATGGCCCCTGTTCACACTTTATCAAGTGTACGACTCCTATTCACACTCTTAAGTGTATGACCCCTATTCTTTCTATCCCAACTCACTATATTATGAAGTTTACTCGTCTGCCTATCCTCCACACACAGTTCATAATATCAATTGCACTCACCTCCATTCTCTCACAATCTTTGCTCATATGTAGTATTCTGGCTGTATTCCTTTACTATTATCAACAGTAGTAACCCTGTTTTTTCTCCCTCTCCCAACCCACACCTTTATCACTACATTAGCCTATTTTTTTTCATAAACTGTTGGTGCTGTAATCCCTTTCATTTATGAGGGACTATTTTGTCTCAAGTCACTCTTATGTAGTGTACTAGTCTCTCTCATATGTAGTGTACTAGTCTCTCTCATGTCGTGTACTAGTCTCTCTCATATGTAGTGTACTAGTCTCTCTCATGTAGTGTACTAGTCTCTCTCATGTAGTGTACTAGTCTCCCCTACTCTTATGTAGTATATCGGTCTCTCTCTCACACTCTTATGTAGTGTAACTCTTTCTCCCACACTCTTATGTAGTGTAACTCTATCTCTCACACTCTTATGTAGTGTAACTCTTTCTCCCACACTTATGTAGTGTAACTATCTCTCTTCAACACTCTTATACAGTGTAACTCTTTCTCCCACACTCTTATACAGTGTAACTCTTTCTCCCACACTTATGTAGTGTAATTCTCTTTCTCCTACACTCTTATGTAGTGTAACTCTTTCTCCCACACTCTTATGTAGTGTAATTCTCTTTCTCCCACACTCTTATGTAGTGTAACTCTTTCTCCCACACTCTTATGTAGTGTAACTCTTTCTCCCACACTCTTATGTAGTGTAATTCTCTTTCTCCCACACTCTTATGTAGTGTAACTCTTTCTCCCACACTTATGTAGTGTAACTATCTCTCTTACACTCTTATGTAGTGTAACTCTCTCCCACACTCTTATGTAGTGTAACTCTTTCTCCCACACTTATGCAGTGTAACTCTCTCACACTCTTATGTAGTGTAATTCTCTCTCTCCTACACTCTTATGTAGTGTAACTCTCTCCCACACTCTTAGACAGTGTAACTCTCTCTCACACTCTTATATAGTGTAACCCTCTCTCACACTCTTATATAGTGTAACTCTCTCTCCCACACTCTTTTGTAGTGTAACTCTCTCTCTCACACACTCTTATGCAGCGTACATCTCTCTCCCACACTCTTATGTAATGCAACTCTCTCTTCCACACTTATGCAGTGTAACTCTCTCTCTCTCCCACACTTATGCAGTGTAATTCTCTCTCTCTCTTCCACACTTATGCAGTGTAACTCTCTCTCTCTCCCACACTTATGCAGTGTAATTCTCTCTCTCTCTCCCACACTCTTATGCAGTGTAACTCTCTCACACACTCTTATGCAGTGTAACTCTCTCACACACTCTTATGCAGTGTAACTCTCTCACACACTCTTATGCAGTGAAACTCTCTTCCACACTTATGCAGTGTAACTCTCTTATGTAGTGTAACTATCTCTCTCCCACAATCTTATGCAGTGTAACTCTCTCTCTCACACACTCTTATGTAGTGTAATTCTCTCTCTCCTACACTCTTATGTAGTGTAACTCTCTCACACACTTTTATGTAGTGTAATTCTCTCTCTCTCCTACACTCTTATGTAGTGTAACTCTCTCTCACACACTCTTATGTAGTGTAATTCTCTCTCTCTCCCATACACTCTTATGTAGTGTAATTCTCTCTCTCCCACACACTCTTATGTAGTGTAATTCTCTCTCTCCCACACACTCTTATGTAGTGTAATTCTCTCTCTCCCACACACTCTTGTGTAGTGTAATTCTCTCTCTCTCACACACTCTTGTGTAGTGTAATTCTCTCTCTCCTACACTCTTATGTAGTGTAATTCTCTCTCTCTCCTACACTCTTATGTAGTGTAATTCTCTCTCTCTCTCCTACACTCTTATGTAGTGTAATTCTCTCTCTCTCCTACACTCTTATGTAGTGTAATTCTCTCTCTCTCCTACACTCTTATGTAGTGTAATTCTCTCTCTCTCCTACACTCTTATGTAGTGTAATTCTCTCTCTCTCCTACACTCTTATGTAGTGTAATTCTCTCCTACACTCTTATGTAGTGTAATTCTCTCCTACACTCTTATGTAGTGTAATTCTCTCACACACTCTTATGTAGTGTAATTCTCTCTCTCTCCTACACTCTTATGTAGTGTAACTCTCTCACACACTCTTATGTAGTGTAATTCTCTCTCTCCTACACTCTTATGTAGTGTAATCTCTCTCTCCTACACTCTTATGTAGTGTAATCTCTCTCTCCTACACTCTTATGTAGTGTAACTCTCTCTCTCCCACACTCTTATGCAGTGTAATTCTCTCTCTCTCTCACACACTATTAGGCAGTGTAACTATCTCTCTCCCACACTCTTATGCAGTGTAACTCTCTCTTTCCTACACTCTTATGCAGTGTAACTCTCTCTTTCCTACACTCTTATGCAGTGTAACTCTCACACTCTTATGTAGTGTAACTCTCACACTCTTATGTAGTGTAACTCTCACACTCTTATGTAGTGTAACTATCTCTCTCTTCCACACTATTAGGCAGTGTAACTATCTCTCTCCCACTCTTATGCAGTGTAACTCTCTTTCCTACACTCTTATGCAGTGTAACTCTCTTTCCTACACTCTTATGCAGTGTAACTCTCACACTCTTATGTAGTGTAACTATCTCTCTCTCACACTCTTATGTAGTGTAACTATCTCTCTCCCACACTCTTATGCAGTGTAACTCTCTCCCCCATACTCTTATGCAGTGTAACTCTCTCTCTCTTCCACACTTATGCAGTGTAACTCTCTCTCACACTCTTATGTAGTGTAATTCTCTCTCTCTCCTACACTCTTATGTAGTGTAATTCTCTCTCTCTCCTACACTCTTATGTAGTGTAATTCTCTCTCTCTCCTACACTCTTATGTAGTGTAATTCTCTCTCCCACACTCTTATGTACTATAATGCCTCCTTGTCCCTCTACAGCTTAGTCTAGTATCTTAACCTTAAAAATAAAACACTACTGCCCCTCTTCTTTACCCTTAGCTTTTTTCTCGACTGATCAATTTACTTATAAAGAGTTCCCTTACAGTTCTGTTACTAAGAGAACAAGTCTCTTTAATAGTATTCACTGTCTTTTTCTGTGTTCTTCGTCAATTGGTTTTGGTCCCTTTCTCTTTGAAAAGGGACAAACCTTGTTCCCTCTATTTCTTTTCCTAAAACCATGCAATTCTGCTTCTGTTAATTACATATTTCATAGATCCTATACTTTTTCTCTCAGCCATTATATTCTTATTTTTAAGATATATATTTTTCTTCTTCTCTTAAGAAGAGTACCAATTCTTAATAACATGCTCATAGTGATTGAGGCATATTTTTTGAGTTGACATTTTCTTCTCTTTCCGTGTCCCTCTAGTCCAACCTTCTATTCTCAGTTTTATTCATCTAATCCCTCTTTTATCTTTCTCATTACTGTTTCTAATTTATTAAACCTTGCTTAATTGACTCCATTTTAAAAATACAACTTTTACATATCATCCCCTTTAGTTCAGCACTTTGAACTACTGTTCGATATTGTTAAATCTCCCTAATTGGAATTGGAATTATTTTATTCTCCTTTCTTAATTAAAATTTGTAGTGACTTATCTAAGTTACCCATTATTAAATTAATTCCTTTGTTCAGACAACACTAGTCTACCACACACATAATTTGAATAAAACTTATTTTAAAATGCTTGGTTGTGATGCTAAATCTCACTCAGAATACATTCATAATATACATAAATATATAAGAAATCACTATTATATATGTCCTGTTTACATTTATAGAAAAAAACCTTCCACAAAATTGAGAAATGGATTTGTTACCATATTAATGCATTGATTGTTATTGTCATTATATAACATTGTAAAGCTGTGACCTGGATATATCTACCTCTGTATTAAAATTTAAACTTTTAAAACAAAATATCACTACCATTGTGGCATTTTCACATGTTATTAACTTTGCTATTTTTTAAAAGTAACTTGTAAATTATTTTTTATATATGTATCTATGTATATTTAATAAAATAAAGTTACTGAATAATTTTTGTTGTATTCTTTTGTATTTTATATATTTGCATTACTAGACAGGATACGACTTTGAAAATGAAATGTGATAAAGATGCAGGCATGATTGGCTAAAGTAGTTCACTGTCTGGCACCTTGAGCAAGTGTATTTTGGGGTTGACCAATAACTTGCAAGTGAAATGCAGAAGCTCATATATGTCTATATGTGTGTGTCTATAACTATTTACATTTGTGTTTATCTTGTAACTTAGTTTAACAAAAAGGAGCTAGATAAAATAAGTACTGGAATTAATATGGTCAAGTAAATCTTTTCAAGGTGGTGCTGCAGTCTAGCGAGTGGAGCCAATTAATGAGGTAGTGAATGGTGTAGAACTTCTACATTGTACCTTAAATAGCAACCACATATGTACTACTTACTGTTAAGATTGTTTAACCAAATTGCTGCTTATCTTACTAGTTATACATGTCCCATGTAATTTTATCTGACCTTTATCATTTTACATCTGTTTTTCCATGTTGGATGCCCTTTTAAACACAAAGCACTTGACAAGGTGTACTGGATACATTTTATTGTTGCACCAAATATAAACTTGTGCAACTGTGTTCACTTAATACACATTTTGTGTTCAACACAAGTAATTTCTATTAGATATTGTGAACTTTGGTGACATATAAATTGGCCACTATATGCAGTTTCTTCCTCATCAGTTACTGTAGCCACCTATATTTGCAGTCAGTTAACATCTAAGTTCCTATGAAGATTTAGTCTACTTTCTACTAGGTTGCACCTGACAGGTTTTAATGTTAGGAAAAGACTTCTCTCAGAACAGGACAACTATCTATTGAAGGAGTTAACCCCTGTTATTGGTGCATGAATGAAACTCATGGTCTTAAGATTCTAACTGACTAACTGCTAGGTCATGCACCTCCGCTGTTAAAGACAGTATGCACTTTCTATGTTATCACCCACCACGGTCACATTACAAGGTACATAGACTAATCAGTTGCTACTACCACCACCAGCTGTTTTACATGGAATGGACCTCTGTCAAGTTTTGATGATGAGTGTTCTAGTTCTATCAACAGAACAGCCTGCCTGTGAAATAAACATGCAAGTGATTGAGAATTTCTCAGAAACATACACCTTTAATGTAATTTTCAAGGTGATTCAGTATGTGATAAGACTGGTCCATTGAACTTCAGGTAGTCAATCTGGCAGATTTCCACAAGGCTTGGGTCAACCTGAGGCTATGGTAAAAGACGCTACTTAGTAGGATTGAACTTGAGACCTTATGATTGCAAAGCAAACTTCTTAACCAGTTGTACTAATCCAAGCAGTATACACGATAGTTCTAATTCTCAGTCAATCTATCCAATACTAAATATATATATATATATTTATTTATATATCTTCATAGTATAAATGGATAGTTTTGAAGAGAAAATGAAGCAAAAACTTTAAGAAATAAGACCAATTCATGACAACTAGCCTAAAGCACTTAGATTAAACATTTTAATTAAAATAATCTAATAAGAATAAATTTAAATTTAAAAAGAGGTAAAGTATATAAAAATCTATTGCTTAAATTGTTCTGATAAAACCATATTAAGCATTGCCTAGTTCACACCAGCTTGTGGATCAAACTTATTCTAAATTTTCTTTCTTATTCATATTCAAAATAGTAAGTCTACCTCATAATACTTTGTACATGAAATCAGATTAGCAAAACTGTTACTGCATTTCTAAAAGTCACTGACTGCTTTACAATGTTTTAACAATCTATATATAAATTTGAGCGACTTCTGTCCCTTAACCTGTCACAATGTATGTGTGTGTAAAATGAAGGAAGTGGATGGTGAAAAAACTAGCGTTCCATTTGCTATATATCTGAATGTATGTTCATGAGTGTATTTTTGTAAGTGTGTCTGTGTTTGTGCGTTTAAATTATACATATAATTGCCTGTCATCATCATCATCGTTTAATGTCTATCTTCCACGCTAGCATGGGTTATATGCACACGCACACACACATATACATGTATGCATCAGTGTGTTGAAAAAAATCCTAGTAATAAAACTTTTGGAGGAGGGATTTAATCATATATAGATACGAGGTGCAGTTTGGCATAAAAAGTGGACTTACCCTTGTTGATATCCTCATATATTTTCTTACCAACAATCACACTGTTTTCGCCAGTGCTATCCATAAGTGTGAGTTGTATGTCATTATCAATTCTTGACACTATAAATTCTATATCAGTCTAAAATTGAGACAAAAGCACAAATAGAACAAATAAATCAACTCCTGCAAGTATTGCCTACATATTTGGCATGTGGTTATCTCCCGAGATACAACTTTATAAGAAGCTACCTAAACCTACATAGACATGAGCTATAAATTTTATTAAGCAATAGTTGTACTCATTGTAAGAATACTAACTTCCAGTATAACTTAAATGCCATTACAAACATCTTTTTACACCTGCTTTTCCATGTGGACATATATTTGATATAACTTTTGGGGTAGTATACTGTAGCTGGATGTCCTAGACACAAAGCTTTTATCAACACCATCATCATTTAATATCTATTTACCATGCTTGCATGGGTTAGACAGGTTGTCACATTCTGAGGTTATACTTGTGGTTACATCTTACTCATATATTGTTTTTGGCCTGCTTTTCTATGACTACATGTCCTTAATATCAATCACATTATGTGAACTGAAACTTTTGTCAAGGCATCAACACGACCACCTTACCGATGGAGCTTTTTGTCATGGCACTAGGACAACCATCTTACAGGATGGGGTGGGTGCTTTTATTGTAGCACCATCACTATCACTTTACAGATTGAACTGGGTTCTTTATGTCATTACACCCCAACACTACCAGCTTACAGGGTGGGCTGTGTATATTATTTTACTAAATATAATCATTAAATTGCAGCCATACCAAGGTATTACCTTAAAGTGTTTAATCAACCATATCAATTCCAGTGTTTTAAAGTCTGGTATTTATTTTATGAATCACTTTTCTGTCTAACAAAATATATTATATATATATATACTAGCAGTTTAGCCCGGCGTTGCTCGGGTTTGTTCATTTGCTAAAATATATTATATATATATATACTAGCAGTTTAGCCCGGCGTTGCTCGGGTTTGTTCATTTGCTAAAATATATTATATATATATATACTAGCAGTTTAGCCCGGCGTTGCTCGGGTTTGTTCATTTGCTATGAAAAGTTACATACAGGTAAACGTGGATTGAAAGCGAATAAGCTTATCAATTAAGTGCATAAAGCAGTTGAACCGGTTATTAGAAGTTACGAACCAATTAGCATTTTGGACAATCAATGATGGGTTAATAATCTTCCAATAGCGAATTTAGTAGACCAAAGTTGCAAGATGGTGGCCCTGATGCCGCTGGGTGTCAGATCTGTCCGCCATGGGATACCCTACCAGGAAATAGTGTTCCAGACGGCATAGCTTCAACACCTGCACCTCTTTGTAGATGATATTGCATGTCATCCCTTGAGGAGTGTAAACAAAAAGTCCATTCCTGCTCCCTACGCGGGAACAGGCAACATAAAGTTGGCCATGGGAGAAGCAAGACTCTCCCAAATGGATGCCCGCCACCGACAATGTTTGCCCTTGTGATTGTTAATGGACATGGTAAAACATGGTCTCACCAGGAATTGGGATCGCCGGAAATCGAACGGGATATCTGACGGCGAGGGGAAAACGTTCATCCTTGGAATGAAAACATTCTCCCCTCTCCCGCTACAATGCTGGCCTCAATCAAGTGGGGTGTCAGTGACTTGACGACCATGCGAGTACCATTGCACTGCTTTGGTGGACACAAGTTCCTTATTAGCATAATGGGACAGCCAACCCTAAGCTTAAGAATGTGAGGTGGGGGCCCTGGGGTCTCAAGGGAATTTAATAACTCAACCGGATAATTAACGATATCGTTAATTACTAATCTATCTGACGCCCGGTCGATAGATTTGAAGATGTGCTCTTTACCGGGAATCTTCTCAATCAGCTGCTCGTTAATAAAATTAACCATGATATTTTTCAGAGCAAGGATGGCTCTTTCGCTGAGCCAATTGAGGTTTTTAAAGTTAGATGAGACATTAGGAAAAACTGTTTCCCAAAGGTCAGAAGGGCTGCTCACAATGTTGCACAGGGAGTCGATTGCTATGTTGCCCTTATCATCCGCAGGGACCTTGCCTTCAAGTGAATGTTCTGAGCAAATGCTGCAGACATGTTGTCACCATGCATATTTGTGCTAAGGTACAAACTCTTCACCTGGAGCCACAACATGGACGACTTAAGGCAAGCACGCACTTCATCAGCTCTTGTCCTTTTTGGGGATAACAGGCAGCGTTTGTCGGAAATCCCCTGATAGCAGAAGAGTTACGCCACCCATAGGAGCCGTAGAATCCCTAATGTCTCTCAGGGTCCTGTACAATGCCTCAAGAGCACCCTTGTGTGCCATTGTGCACTCATCCCAAACAATGAGGCAACATTTTTTGAGAACCAGAGCTTTGTATGAACTCTTGCAGATATTGCATATTGGTGTCTCAGTTTTTACTAAATCCAAGGGGAGTTTAAAGATTGAATGTGCTGTCCTGTCTCCCGGCAGCAAAGTAGCAACGATCCCGGACGATGCAACAGCCAACGCAATTTTTTTCTTCTGACGAATCTTAGCGAGTATCAATTTTGTTACAAAAGTTTTTCCGGTAGCCCCAGGAGCATCGAGAAAGTAAATACCCCAGTCTGATTTTGAACCGCGTCAATGATAGTTAAATAGGCCAACCTTTGGTCCGACAGAAGTTTGGGCTCATTTTCCTCTAAGTATTGGGAAAGAGATTCGATGTCATATGCTGCTTCCCGCAACAAATCTGGGGCCAACATGTTAGCTTCCTCTCTGACGGTTGATGGCAAGCCATACATCGCCAACTCACTCCCGCCCATGTCGAGGAGAGCGTCCTCGATATCAATGAGTGCCCTGTTGTAGATAATGTCACTGTAACCAACTTCCACTGAAGGATACTGCAGATGAGCCAAGTGCAGGAAGTCCTCAGATATGAAGTCTCTGTACTTGACCCATAAAGATTTGGGATCACTCAATTCACACTTTTGAAGCAAAATGGCAAAGAGTTCCCGTAGACCTTTAGGTGATTTCAGCAAAGCACCCTTTGCTAAAGTGGAATCCCATTGCGAATCATCTTCCAAAAGACCACGCTTAAAGCAGGATTCCCGGTACGTATCACATATTTCTCCATCAACAGTTTTGAGGTCCTGAAAACTTTGTGGGCCTCCAACTTCATGCAGAAGAAGGCAGAGATGAAAGCACTCATGCTGACTTGGGGGCATAGTGTAAACCCTTCCAAGACAGCTGTCAAATTTTACACCAGAATGTCCTTCAACAGCCTGACCTGACTTTCTTCGCACCCAAGTGTTTTTTGACCATATAAAGTAGGATGGAACCTGGGGGGTACACAATTGTTTGTGCAAATGTATCGAACTGGCAAAGTTTGAAGAAACCCGTCAGAGTGGTCTCTTTCGGATCGGTGGCCAACTTGGTGGCGGTTTGGTCCGTAAAGTAAACCCTTTGCCCATTTTCCGAATGTACCACAAGCTGTACGATGGCGGGGTGCCGTTGGTGTACTAGTAAACCAAATAGGCGCCAAAAAGCTTCATTGCTACAGGTATTCTGTGACCTCGTCCCTGCTATTTTCAGCTTGAAATGCGAACACTGCGGCATCAGAGCCCTTATTTACATATTTGCATATGCATTTTATCAACTTGACGGAGTTGCAAAACTCAACGTTGATGTGGGCGTTGAACATCTTCAAGAGAAGCAGGCAGTAAGGGACCACCCATCTATTGTCGACTTGATCTCCCTTTACTGTTGTGGTGAAGCCACCGTTCTCGGGCCGCCTCCGCCTGTACACGTCGCCACCAGTCTGAGTCTGGTCAACAAATGCTTTTGGGTAACCCTTACTGCACGACCCCCCTTTCAGACACGTGTGATGCTCATTAGGACCCGACGCACACGGACCATGTTGACTTTGACGATGTCTTGTAATTCCTGGTCAGTTGCTGGGTTAGGGATTTCAGCTGAAATGAAGCTGTCTATGGTATTTGAATTGATTTTATCAGCTAACCAAATCAAAATGTGAGCATGTGGCAGCCCTCGTTTTTGCCATTCGACGGTGAATATGTCACATTTTACAACCCCAAATTCCTGACCCTTTTTGATTAAAGCCATGAGTTTAGCCAGTTTCAGTCTGAACACTCTGGCAATGAGGTCATGTCTGTTCGAATAATTTTGCCCAGGAAAAAGTTCACGGGTTACATTCCGATTCATATGTCTATAGCATTAATCTGTTATATGAAGTGTTATTTTGCGGGTTGTTATTTGCAATAAGCCGATTGAAAATGCCCCAGATAAGCCGTATGTCAATACGGAACGCTCTACTGCAGTGTTGTCATATAGGGAGTGAAGAGCGACAGAGAGAGTAAAGCAGTTAAATTATAGAGAGGGGGAATGATCATGATCGAATTTTGCCCTTATTATTGATGGATTTGAAATTTTTTTGCTTCTTGACCTTTTCCTGACCAAAAGCAATAATTGTCCCGACTTTGAATAGAATCCGTTGGAAATTGTGGACGTGCATACGTTACAAACCTTAACACACACATTCTCAGCTTTATATAGACATGATGGGCTTCTGGAGTTTCTGACAACCAGATTTCACTCAGATGACATTAATCAATCTAAGGCTATAGTAGATGACACTTGCCCAAGGCACTATAGAGTGGAGTGAATCCCAAATGACACAGCATAAAGTACTGAGAGTATTATAGGGTGGACTGGGTGCTTTTTGTTGTGGTACCAGCACTACCACTTTCCACTGTAGAAGCCATACCAAAATTAGAATGTATAAGCAAAATGTTCTCTGATTAATTTAGCCTTGGACCATGACAACCTGTCCAACCCAAGCCAACATAAAATGAAGATGGTGATACATTTCATTAAGCTTAGTATAGTGTTTCTAACATTTGTGTCAGAACATTTATCATATGTTCTGTGAAAATGTTCATGCATATCGGGAATATAGAAAGGGGAGATCTTCATTCTCTTAGAGACACTATACTAAGCCTAATGAAATCTATCACCAATATATTTACCATATTAATGACCAAAAGGATACAATCACGAACACAAGTGGCTGAAATGAGGTTACACGATAGAATGTGTAGCTCAGAGATCAGGGAGTCGCTCCAAGTAGAGCAGCTACTTCTCCAAATTGAGAGACCACAACTCTGATATTATAGACATATAGTTAGAATTTCCCAGGAAAGAATCACTGGACAGACTTTATGAACAAAACCAACTGGTAGGAGATCCAGCGGTAGACCATGAGCAAGATGGCTGGATAACATCCATAAGCTCACCTGATCTCTCTTGGGGATCCAGCCAGATCAATTGGAAATGGTTGCTTCTGACAGGACATGCTAGGAGGCATGCTTGAGGATTTTTCCCCAACAACTCTTCCAGGAATTAGTGGGTGAAAAAAATATTTACCATACAATAAATGTTTACTAAACATTGATTATATTATATATATGACAACATTTTAAAATTATATAATTCTGTAACACTTAAAAAAATAGCTTAATAATATTTTATAATAATAATAATTTAAAAATAAAGCCTCGCAAAGGGGAAAATAATTTGTTTAAACAAATGGACGGATTACTTCCCTTGAGTCGTAATTCCAACAACTTTGTGGGTGTGCATGATTGCATGAAATTTTTATTCCTTCATGAACAATAAACTTAAAAGAAACGGAGAAAAAGAAAATATTGAAATGAAAAATAAATTACCTGATTTTGGAGGAATTTCTTTTTAATATCGTCAACTAACTGATTATACGTGAAGCCATTTTCATATTTGCATTTTAAAATAGCTCCTACAAAAAAGAGATTATATAAGATTATAGAAAACATCAACTTTGCAGCGGAAGAGATGAGACCCATTCAATGAACTATTACTATTATATAAACTTTATATAGGCAGTGATTTGGCAGAGTTGTTAGAGGGTCTGGTTAAATTCTAGCTCACAATGCCATGAGTTCAAATCCTGCTACAGTCAACTTTATCTTCCATCATTTTCGGGTCGATAAGGAAGATGAATTTGTGGAATTGTTAGTTAAATAGTTAAACGGGATACTTTGAGGTATTTGAGTTGATGACCAAGTTTTGAAGCTAACACTTTACTACACCAGCTCCACCAATTCTTGCATTTAATTCAGCCTCTTGCCTGCCACCACTAGATACTTGAACTTCAGCAGCCCGTCTGAGGAAGGGACCCAGCGAGATGGGTGACTGTTGTAGCAAGTGTTGCTGGCCATTGTCTGCATAAATGCCTTTGCAGTTTTGTCCATGGGGCAATTTCCCACCCCAGACATAGAGTCTATCAACCTCTCCCTTCTTCCCTCCTTTTCCTCTCATTTATGGCATTTGAAGCCCTTTCTCCTACATTCCTATAGTCAGATCTGCCATTCTTTACCCCTTCCCCCACCGTTCGTTGCTTGGTTTTGTTTTTATCCCTTTTTCTTTCCAATTTCCATCAATATTTGTAATGTTCTTTATACAAATCTGAACTGATTTATTATCTGTTCACTTTCTTTTAAGTTCATCTATGTGATTTTTTAGTATACATCTTTGGATAGTTTTATAATATGAACACTTGTAATACAATCAATAAATTTTATTGACCAATGAAAAAAAAATTGAGTTGGTCTTTATACAATAGACATGCATGTACATGAATATTGTAACTAAATTATAGGTTTACTAGATACCTTTAAAAATTGTACTAAGTCTTTGTAACATTGTTGAGCTAGGGTCACCACTGACTCACATGCACACACATATATATATATATATACACATGTAGATGATGATGATGATATATATGGGTGTTCAACTCTTCTTCGCACACCCGCACGCTCTATCTGACAATATAATCCACTAACTGGAGAACATTTACAACTGATTATACGCATGTTGGGCTTCACAACAAACACCACAAGATCGCACAACCGTTAGCATGATTACACACACAAATATGTGTGTGTAATCATAAGCACATTACACACACACGCGCACGTATCAACATGGAAAACCTGAAATTCAGGTTGAACTGATTACTATCATTCCCAGATTAACACTGGTCGTGCCTACGATTAAAAGTATTCCAGTCATGACCATCCCAACCACTCAACTACCATTACATATATAGGAGAAGTTTTATCCAATGTAATATGTAATTTGAAAGAGATTTGGTTATTTGTAGTAAATCAAACAAAAAGTCGCTCCTCGTTGTACACAGCAATCAAGGACATTTCAAATGTGACCACCCTTACTGTTTTTTTCTTTTTTATTGAGACATTAGACTATTTTATTCAATATATCATTCCTTTTTAAAGAAAGTAGAGTGTGATTTGAGAAAGACTTGGCTACTATTTCTAGCGTGTTGAGTGACGGTGGATTGATTAGCAGAATCATTGGATCATCGGACAATATTGCGTTTTTTACGATCCTTTGTTTTGAGCTCAGATCCCGCCTTTCATACATCCAGGATTTATGAAATAAAGGACTAAGTCGACAGGTATAACAGAGATCAAGTTAACACTGCCAAGGAAGAATCCACATAAAGTTTTGAGGCTGCCTCACTGTAAATGAATATCAAAGATGGCGAATCACATACTACCGTACGGTTGTGGCTGAATCTGCAATTATGCATCCAATAAAACACACACATACATATTTATATATATTTTTTCTTTCTGTATCTCCATATTGAACACCAACCGGCGGAACCAAGGAAAGTGGGTTGGCACATAAGTGATCGTCCAACATTGTAGTTCAATCTCCCTCAAAGCAACATATATCGTATTTTTTTTCCTTTTGAAGAACATATTGAATAGAGTAAAAAAAAAAAAAAAAAAAAAAAAAAAGGGAAAAAAAGACGAGATTTTCAAAGTAAGAACACCTCGTTTTTAAGGTTTTTCGATCGGGGCAAACCTAGGCTTAGGTTATCGTACACGCATATACGCCTTTAAAAAGAAGTTGCCATCGACCACTACAAGGAAGCGAACCGCGTATCTCCTAGAGATGTCCACAGCAGCTTCTCTTTTCGTCTTTAGTGTCTTCAACTTATTTTATATTATCTCCACTCTTTGATTTGTATATATATATATATATATATATATTTATTAAAATAACAGTATATATATATATATATATATATATATATATATATATATATATATATATATATATATATATATATATATATATATATAATATATATATATATATTATATATATATATATATAATATATATATATATTATATATATATATATATATATATATATTATATATATATAATATATATATATATTATATATATATATATATATATATATATATATATATATATATATATATATATATATATATATATATATATATTATATATATATATATATATATATATATATATATATATATATACAGGTAAAATTCCGTTATAAAATTTTTTTCAGTATAACAAAATTTTTTCAATCCCCAAGGTAGCAAACAAACGCTCGATTTGTTTCGGTCGATCTCGTTATAAAGAATTTTGTTATATCGGAATTCTACTGTGTATATATATATATATATACCTTTCATTTATATATATATATAGAAGTGGTTACACAACAGTTAGTTCATCATAGCGAGAACAATCGAGGATCTTCAGCTCGGGATGTGTATGGTTATAGGAACAGGATATATATATATAACGAAGGAAGTGTGGTAAGGAACCAGGTGGACCATAACGCACCAGAGTTCTTAATACTTAGGGTAGTAGAGTGGGTAATAGGAAAATATTCAAGACCCCTTTGAACACTTTCCTATATGCAAAGGTTATATTTAATTTGTAGGGGTTCAACAAGCTTAAAAGTTTTATAACTGATATAAAGTACTCAACAAATTACTGGAGTAAATATTCAATATATTAATAAATGGAAACTATATTTATAAAACCATAATTATTTTATTATATATATTTCAAGGACAACCAAGGCAAATTCTGGTGCGCTTTCATCAGATAAAATACAAAATTTGTTTTATAAATGTTGACATACCCGCAGAAAAGTAACCTTGACGGTTGAAGGTTCTCTAAAATAACAGATTAAAGTTTAAGCAAAGAATCGTTGCTTTCACCCTTAACGGGATCTTGTGAAAGCAGCGATTCTTTGCTTAAACTTTAATCTGTTATTTTAATAAATATTTGCTCTATGTTTTTTATATATTTTATATATATATATCATCCTTATCGAGCCCTCTTCGGATTTTAGTCTTCACATCTAGTCTTATTACTATATATATAGTGTGTTTATTGTTCGCTATATGAAATTATCTAAAATATGTAAAGAAACAAAAGTATCTAAAAAATAAATTACATACTTTTAGAAAGCAAATACTTTGATAAAAATCAAATCAAAAATGCGCACGCTTACACAGGATTTAACCAGTAATTGAATTAGTACGACCATTAATCAGCAGAATACTAGATACTGAAGATAGTAGAGTGTGATTATCTTAAGATGAGTCGGGCCTCGACTCTTTCTTATATATATATCTTTAGGACTAGAACTGTTTCATTCGTATGAAATCACCAGGACGATGATTTCATACGAATAAAACAGTTCTAGTCCTGCAGAAGCCATTTCTATATTAAATATTGATGTTTTCACTCTAGTAATGTATTGAGTACCTTATTATCCCCGATTTAACTCTGGTTCTACACACACATATAAATATTCGAACATTTGAAGAACTTTTAAAATATTCATTATTACTATATCATTCGTGTATATATATGTATGTATAACCAAATAGAGAGATATATATGTAGAGCCATAATATCGCATGTTTCTCGTGTGATGAGAGAGAAAGCGCCATATATCACTCGAGAAATATGCGGTGTATGGTTCTTTCTCTCTCTCTATATATATACATATATCTCTTTATTTAGTTATAATTGTTTCTACTTTTGGCACAAGGCCACTAATTACTCAGTACATTACTGGTACTTTATTTTATCGACCCCGTAAGGATGAAAGGCAAAGTTGACCTCGGCGGGTGGATAATGTCTATTGGGCTTGCCTATTGAGAAACACAATATTCTAAACTTATTTGATATTTTGATTCATTATTGTGTGTATAAATACACACACACAATAGTAGTAATAATATAAATTTAAATGTTTAAATTGAACTCGATATATGTTAGGTAGAAGGAGCAGAGAAGCTGGACACAAAGAGCAACATGAATAACCTACGGTTGCAGCTGAATCTGCAGTGACACACATTTATATATCATAGACAAAGAAAGTAGCATTAAGCCTATATATATATATATATATATATATATATATATATATATATATATATTAGGTAAAGCCTACTATAAGCATATATATATAAATTTACCTCGTAAAATGTTGGTGTGAACAATAAATCAACTTACTAGATTGTTATTAATCACTGAAATCTGGTTGATCCATTAATTATATCCACATATATAATATATATATCAGGTGATAGCAGAATTCGGTAAACAGTAGCAAGTCGACATCATTGTGTAAAGATGATAAAAGGGGACATTTAAGAGTTTGTCAAGGCGTTGCTTCGAGAAAGCCATGTTGTATGTATGTAATTAGTCTTTCTCTCTTGTAGGGATTGACTATAGGAGGAAGGCGGAGGACTGGTGACGTCACATTAGGACTGTGATGTTTCAGTTGAAGGGGGAGGGGAACATACTCAATCAGTGTCAACGTGTGTGTATGTATACACACACATATATATATAATGTTATATTTGGGGAGAGTTATATTGTTATCATAATTGTTTCTACTTTTAGCCCAAGGCCAGCAATTACGCAGTGCATTACTGGTAATTTATTTTACCGACTCCGTAAGGATGAAAGGCAAAGTTAACCTCGGCGGGATTTGAACTCAAACCGCAAAGGACCGTTGCAAAATATGGTGTCCGACCCTCTACCGATGTCAGAAATATTTGATTAAATACACTCACTGTTTGGTTTGGATTGGTTTTCGCCTCCGTATATTTTATCCCTATAATTGATTTAGATGGCAATCAATGTTTATCATTGATTGACCAACCGTTAAAAAAAAAAAAAAAAAAAAAAAAATATATATATATATATATATATGATGATGATGATGATATATATATACATAGTCTATCAAAGTTCTTTCATCACACACCTGTGACATCATCAGTGGTACTATTGTTTCCTCCCGTTGTATTGTAATGTCCATATATATGTCTCTCTCTCTCTCTCTCTCTCTCTCTCTCTCTCTCTCTCTCTCTCTCTCTCTCTCTCTCTCTGTATATATATATATATATATATATATATATAAAAAACATGAGAAGAATGAATACTGCGTGGTTGCACATGTGTTACATATGATAAAAATATATATAGGTAGAACACTGGAAGGTAATATCCGTAGTGGTAGAGCACTCAGTCCATGGGACGAGTTAGGTAGAAATGGTTACACAACAGTTAGTTCACCATACCGTGAATTTGTTCTCGGTATGGTGAACTAACTGTTGTGTTACCACTTCTATATATATATATATACACATATACACACACACACACAAGGTCCTTTATATATATATGACTTTACTCATAATGTGTAAACAGCTGGCATGACTGAGTGGTTAACCCTTTAGCATTTAAACCGGTCATAGCCGGCCAGAATTCTCTCACCTCTCTCAGTTCAGACCGGCTGTAATCGGTTGCTCATGCTTATGTTAAGGTATTGTTCTCAAAATAAATAATATCAAAATCTCGTAAATTCGATACTATGTGGGATAATTATGTAAAATAAAGTGTTTGCTGTGAAAATACAATTGTAAATATAGAGTAATGTAAATGTTAAAGGGTTAAGGAGTTTGCTTTGCAATCATTAGGTCACGGATCAGATCGTGGGCACATATATATACATATGTGAAGACGCGTTGCTTTGTGGTTAGGGTATTTGGCTCACAATTGTAAGGTTGTAAGGTAATTTGTTCGATTCCCGGAGGCGTGTCTCGTTATGTCCTTGAGAAAGAAACTTTATTTCCTGTTGCTCCAGTCTACTCAGCTGGCAAAAATGAGTTTGATATTTTGTAACTAACCTTAGATAGAGCGATAACGAAATATGCGTACGATGTATTATTATCACCTTGAAACGATCGTAAAGCAGTGAAGTATTTTCCTAATGACTTGAATTTTTGTTTCGTTGTTTTAACTTATATCATGACTGTTTTCCTTTTGATGATTTTTTTTGTTTTCCGGGATTTATTTTAACCTACAACATTATCAACATATGGATTACATTGAGTTCTTCATGCAGACTAGACCCCATAACTAACTGTGGATAATTCTGTATATATATATATATATATATATATCCCCAAGTATAACAATATTTGTTTCGACACACGATTTCATATAAAAAACCTCGCAAAACTAATTCATCGCCGCTATATATATATTTATATATATATACACACACACAAAGATGTAAAGTGACACACACTCATGAACATGGGTTTTGCTGGTGTTCATTTCTTGTTGACCATTGGCCGCTGGTCTCTGTCCTCTTAGGCATTTTTGCCCATTGCTATCTTTGACAGCATTTAGCTGTTTTAACAGCTGTTTTAGCGATGAATTTTCTCATTTTTATATATATTCAACTTTATTATTGGCTATGATTAGCTTTATATTTAGGACATACACCACAGCTTGAAGTCTAGTATCCCATTATTTTATTTTCTTTCTTTTCTTTCGTCCTTCTATCTGTGCTGTTTGTTTTATCACATACACATCATACTAGCAGAAAGATTTATTTTTCTGTTGTACAATCCAGCATTTTAAAATGATATTCTCAATTAAATTGTGCGAAACCATTTGCCGGTTTGAGAGCTGGTGAGGGTGAAGATATATGTGTGTAAACTTGTCTTATACATCGCCTTTCTTTATTTCCTTCTTCCAGTCATTTCTTGTCCTCCTCTTTCAATATTTTCTACATTTCATCTACCTGTCACCCACCTTGTGGATTGTCTTTCTGTTGATCACTGGCCGCTGGTCTTTGTGTCCTCTGAAGCATTTTTGACTCTGAGCCGAGTCACTGACAACGAAGTTCTTGTATCGTTAGTGGCTCGACTTACCAAGTTGTCAGGTGATGTCCATGAAGATACTTGGTTGTTTCAGCACCTTAGCCTCGCCATCATCTACAGTAATGCTGTGAACACGTTGGCTTGCCTCAAAAAGTTTCGATGACTCTTGTGGTGTGTGACCAATTAACGCACTAAGTGTTGAATTGATGTTTTTTTTTTTTGCTTTGATTGTATATTTTTGTATATTATATTTATCTTACGTTCAAATCCCGCCGAGGTTAACTTTGCCTTTCATCCTTACGGGGTCGATAAAATAAAGTACCAGTAATGTACTGGGTATTTCTGGCCTTGTGCCAATATAGAAACAATTATATTTATCTTACGTCCTTTACGGACTTAGTTCAAATCCCGCCAAGGTTAACTTTACCTTTCATCCTTACGGGGTCAATAAAATAAAGTACCAGTAATACACTGTAATAATTGCTGGCCTTGTGCCAAAAGTAGAAACAATTATATTTATAAGGTGCCATGAATTAAATTTTTATGTGAAACGTGATTTTAACACAATTTCTTTCGTTTAAAATTTATATTTTAATATGGAATATTTATGTAATTACGTATTATATTATTTTGGGGGGCCCGGGGCAATTGCTTCCTTTGCTCTCCATTAAATCCAGCCCTGACAGCGAACCTCAAACTACATGAGCGTGAAGTGTACGCCTTAACCACACAGCCAAGCCTACGCATATGATTATATTTTTTAAATAGAGGTTTACCTAAGAAAAAACACATTGAAGGGGAAGGAATAAAGTAAATTCTTTTGACCAGAGATATAAATAAATAAAAATAGACGAACATTCTAGATAAGTTTACTAAAGGGTAGATTGTCTGATCTAAGTTGTTTCGGTTGTGATTGGTGAGATTTAGGAGAATACGTCAAAGGGGGATTACTCCGGAATACTTTCCTCCCGTTACACTATGCTGCTTCCAAGAGCTTAGAGCTATCGAAGTATATGCGTTAATTGCTACAACTGCTTATAGCAAAAGACCAACTTATCTTTTAGTACCTATTTGCAGTCAGTGAGTGAAGCTAGTGTATGCTAAACATCTGCGTTAGGATATAATCCTATAATAATGTGGCAACCAGCTACATAATTATAACTATTATAACAAGCAACCCTTGTATGTAGATACCTACGACCGTATGTATCTATATATGTATGTGTGTATGGATGTATGAATGCATACTTATATGCGCCTATAAATGTATGTATACACACATATATATGTACATATATACACACGCCATGCTGTGACGCATAGAGTTACGGTCCTTGCCATTCTGAGTTCAAATCCCGACGAGGTTAACTTTGCCTTTCATCCTTACGGGGGTCGATAAAATAAAGTACCAATAATGCACTGGATTTTTGCTGGTCTTGTGCCAAAAGTAGAAACAGTTATATATATATATATATAAGTTTAGGGAGCTGCTTCCTCTATTGACGAAGAAGGGTTTCTCCCTGTGTACGAAAGGCCGGTTATATGATGTCTGTGTGAGGAGCGCTATGCTGCATGGTAGTGAGACATGGGCAGCAACTGCAGAGGATATGCGACGGCTGGAGAGAATTGAGGCAAGCATGCTCCGTTGGATGTGCAGTGTAAATGTGCGAGAACGACCCAGCATGGATGTGTTGAGAGAGAAACTGTGTCTGAGAGGGATAGAATGTAGTGTGCGGGAGAGGAGACTGCGATGGTATGGACATGTGATGCGCATCGAGGATGACCGATGGGTGAAGAAGTGCCAGGAAATGCCAGTTGAAGGAAGACGTGGTAGAGGTAGACCACGAAAAACATGGGCGGAGGTGGTGAGAACAGACCTCAGATTGCTGAAGCTCACGGTGGAGATGACGAAGGACCGTGACAAGTGGAGAGATGCTGTGCTGAATAGGACCCGTCCCACCCTTGCAAACAGGGAAAAGCGGACGTAAAATGATGATGATGATGATGATATATATATATGTGAAAATGTTAGACCTCGACGGCAGAGCTCAAGCCGTTTCGTCGGGTATTTCTGGACTGAAATAGCCGTCAAAACGGCTTGAGCTCTGCCGCCGGGGTCTAACATTTTCCTATTACCCACTCTACTACCCTAAGTATTGACTACTCCGGTGCGTTATGGTTCATCTGGTTCCTTACCACATCTCCTTCGTTATATATATATATATATATATTTATATATATATAACATGTGTGTATGTATGTACATATATATGTGTGTGTATGACAACAGTTGGACAAAGCTACATACAGAAGGAAGAGGTTCAAGTAATTGAGGAAGACAAAAAAGATTGATAAATGTAATAGGGGTATATAGCCAAGTTTGGACTATATGCAAACAAGCATTCCCAGCCGATATATTCTAGTTGGTATATGCAAATGAGCATCACTAACAAATGTTCAATACGTAAAATCCATATAGGCTCTAGTCTATTTTCATCTCAGTACAGTTTGGCTGAATGTCACTGACAGAAGATTAACGAATCTTGAAACAGCTGTCTGGCATTCTCAACAGCTACTGGGATATCTGTGATATTTAATTTTTTTAATTTAATTTTTTTAACAACAAAATACAACAGCATTTTCTTTGATAGCAAGGCTACCATTAGACTATGCTTTCATATGCTCCCTGATTATACTTAATGCTACCTTAATGCAACTATCAGTTGATAAGTTTAAAGGTGTTACATGGATGAATATGACACAATATACTACATACTACTGTCAAGTTGGATGGCTGCTCCTGCTATTGGGTCTACACAGTATATGTCCTCATTTTCACACAATCTCCTGATGCTCATAGAGTCGTTTATATTTACGGAAATCACTGCACGTGTCTTGAAATGGTCTTTTTTTTACAATGCAGACAATGACTTTATCATCTCTATCATCTCTATCCTTTTTCAAGGTTTTTCTTGGTCTATGCACTGAAATTCTGGTGCTACATGAGCCTGTGTCATTGTATCTTTTTAGTACATCCTGTATGACACTTTTGGGGCGCTTAACTCTTTTGGCTATGGAGAGTCAATCTTCCTGACATAACTTAACAATTTACTCCCAGATAGAAGCAGGTGTTGTAAGTCCCTTAACCTTTTGGCATTCACATTACTCTATATATATTATTGTATTTTCATGGTAAATGCTTTATCTCACATAATTATCTCACATAATATCGAATCTATGAGATTTTGAAAGTATTTATTTTGAGAACAATACCTTAACATCAGTTTGAGTGACCAGTTACAGCCAGTTTCAACAGAAAAAGGTAGAGAATTCTGGCTGGTTTTGGCCGGTTTGAACATTAAAGGGTTAAGCATGTTATGTGAGTGCATGTACAACACATGTGATGGATCAGCTGATCAATGACCAATCAGATGCTTAAGCATGCTTCACGGCAGCCAAACAAGCACATACATCAGTAACGAAATAAGTTAGAACAATGTCTGAATCATTTTGACCATCTCATTTAAAAAAAATAAAAATACTCTTTTGCTCATAACTTGTGTGTCAATGATCCTAAATAAGTATAATTTCAGACATATTTAGTTGATATCTATAATTTAACATGTATCAATTTTGAGCTTTTAGCATTTCTTAGTTTTGATGCTACTGAAAGTTTTGTGATAGTCATTTAGGTATCAAGCACATTTCCAAAATTGTCAAGAATGCCGAGGGTGTCTTGGCATTACTCAGCAAGACCTTTGTCAGCCACTCTCCAGTTATCTATTTAAAGCTGTATATATCTATGGTGTGGCCACACTTAGAATTTGTATCACCAGTCTGGAACCCATATTTTGCTCAGAATATTGACCTCCTGGAAACGATTCAGAGATGTGCAACCAAGCAAATATTCTCCATCAGGCATCTACTATACTCTGAACGCCTTGCTTCCTTGGGCATGGGTATAGTGAATCTCTAACATCTGACAACTGACTTGGTAAACGCCCTCAAAATTATTAACCATCTTGCCAACAACAACCCTGAGCACCTTTTAGAATTCCATGTGTCTAACACACGTGGGCATGCCTACAAAGTCAGAAAACAACACCGCTTCCATGACTTTCGGAAACATTTTTTTCATACTCAGAGTTGCGGAACAAACTCCCTGCATCAGTTTTTAGTTGCCGAGACTGCATCCTTTAAAACCTCCATGCTTCTTGAAATTCGCCAACACTACACCTGATATCCCCTCTTCATACACATGCACACATGTATATCATGACTCAGACACTGTTCACTTTCCTGACATTTGTACATAATTCTATGTACTCATACATGCACCTTTGATGAGTTGTAGTGCACCTGAACACTGTACACATTAATTCCATTCATCATCACCGTTTTACGTCCGTTCTTCCACGCTAGCATGGGTTAGACAGGTTGTCCTGTTGTGGGCAGTGTCTGGTCGGCTGACCATGCCTTGCTCATACAGGAACTGATTTGGCTTGATTTCTACAGCTGGATGCCCTTCCTAACACCAACCTCATTTACAGTGAGTGCTGGGTGCTTTTTCGTGGCGCCTACACGTCCACTTTACTGTGTGGGCTGGGTGCTTTTTTGCTGTGGCACCTCCACGACCACCTTGCGGTGGGGGGAGTGGGGGCATATTGTCTATATGCTTCAGCTTGTACCCATGGGAGGTCGGGTACTCTGTATTACTGCGTGACGCCAGAAGTCACGGTCGTGTGTCATTGTCTTTGAGAGGTGTAATTGGGTACAATCGGCTTTTATCACCTCATCCCAGGTCATCTTGGGTCTCCCCACTCCGCGGTTTCCATCAACTTCTAGTGCTCTGCACCTTTTTATGCAGCTGTCATCCTTCATACGCATCACATGTCCATACCAGCGTAACCGCCTCTCCTGCACGCAGCATTTGATTCCTCTTATGCTCAGTCTCTCTCTCAATTCATTTATGCTTTGTCGTTCACGTATATTACTGTTACACATCCATCGGAGCACGCAGGCTCCATTATTATTATTATTATTGTTATTGAATTGGCAGTATCGGTAGAGAGTCGGACGCCATGCTTTGCAGCATAGAGTTATGTCCCTTTACGTTCTGAGTTCAAATCCCGCCAAGGTTAACTTTGCCTTTTATCCTTATGGGGTCGATAAAATAAAGTATCAGTCACGCAGTGGGTCGATTTAATTGACTTTTCCCTCTCCCCAAATTACTGGCCTTGTAATGCACTGGGTAATTGCTGGCCTTGTGCCAAAAAGTAGATACCGTGTGAGTGGGCCTACTCTGGTCATGCGCCTGTAGGTGGGTAAATTTGAGGAGGAGAGGGGTGCCCTTCCAGGGTGCTCTCGATGCGTCGGGCCGTTCAGGATTGGTGGGGTACCTGAGCGAACCCTGGGTGGTCATCCCCACTATGGGGAATTTTTCTTGTATTTTTATTGTTACTTTGTTATTCATATTGTTTACTCGATTTTTCTGTAAAACCCCACTGTCCCAGTATTTTGTATTGTCCCCTATATGTCGGCCCTTGTGGCCAATAAATGAATCATTATTATGGCCATATATATATATATATATACACACCATATATATCCTAGTTTTTAAATAGGTATGTTGTCTCCTTACAAGTTGTGTGAGGTGACTAAAAGGGTTGGTGTCAAGAAGGGCATCCAGCTGTTAAACATTGTCTCAAAACATCCTGTTCAACCTATGCTAGCATGGAAAAATGGATGTAAAAAAAATGATAATAATAATAATTGTTTCTACGTTAGGCACAAGGCCAGCAATTACCCAGTGCATTACTGGTACTTTATTTTATTGACCCCGTAAGGATGAAAAGCAAAGTTAACCTTGGCGGGATTTGAACTCAGAATGGCAAGGGCCGTAACTCTATGCTGCAAAGCATGGCGTCCGACCCTCTCCCAATACTGCCAATCCACCGCCCTACTACTAATAATAATGCTTTCTTTATTAACCACAAGGGTTTACACAAAGTAAAACATTAAGGACAATACAGGACAATACAGGACGGTACAAATGGGCATTTCTGCGTGTAAAAAAAGCAAAAACAGAGGATGTAACAAAAAAAGAAACAATGAAAAATTCCGCAATAGGGGGGAGACTTCCGAGGGACATTCGTGGAGAAAGCCCATTAAAAAAGCCACGGTGACACTGACCAAGGCAAGTGTCCTCTCCCAGTTTTCCACCTTCAATTTACAGGCGCATTCTCAGAGTAGGCCCATTCACTCGGGCCATGCTTGCCTCTCTCACCCATCTTTCAACAAAATGCTGGGAAGAGAGTACTTCCCTCTCTACCCTGATTTTCCTTTTGAAATGAAATTTGAAAAAGTTAATCAGGGCATCACCAAAGATGCCTTCAGCCCTTTTAAACGCATCCTCCACACTATCTCTTTCGCCATGGCCACCAGACAGATAAAAACTGCTTTATAGTCACAAGGCCAGCAATTTTTGGTGGAGGGGAAAGTTGATTAAATCGACCTTAGTGCATGACTTTATTTTATCATACTAATACTTTATTTTATCAGCATCATCCATACCAATGCAGTCTTCTCTCTTGCGTACCACTTTGGATTCCTCTTAAACCCAGTTTTTCTCAGTTCATTCAAGTTCTCCCTTTCTCTCACATTTACATTGCACATCCAATGAAGCATGGTTGCTTCCTTTCTCTCCAGCCTATGGATATCCTCTGCAGCCACTACCCATGTTTCACTGCCATACAGCATTGTACACACAGGCATCATACTGCCATCATTTTGTATGTAGGGAGAAACCCTTTATTATCAACAGTGGGAGTAATTCTTTAAACTTCTTCCATCCTCCACTGATAGTTAAGTCACCTAGATAGCAGAAGCTAGCAACCTCTTCTATGGATTCTTCATGTGATCGGAAAACATTTATATCACTGACACTCTTCTCCTCGATTATCTCTGTGCATATTCTACATACAAAGTCTTCCCTTCCTGTTAGTCTACCTGTTAACCCACTACATCTCTTGTGTATTCATTTACATTGTGTACATTGTATAGAGTTTATTTCTACTCTTTTTCTACATATTGAGCAGGGCCACTTTCCTGAAGGAATCAGAGTCCTATATTCTTTTCTACTTACTAACACTTTTATTAAGTTTACTCTTAGCCCTTTTGATTTCAAATTCTGTTTCCATAATCAGAATTTATTCTCTAGTTCTTTTATGCTTCCCTAGTAAAGTCTATGCTAAGTGTCTAGCAAAGAGATGCAGGGAGATTGTTGAGTCCAAGCTAGCTAATAAACAGTGCGGTTTTCACCACGGATGCAGCACAGCCGACCAAGTATTCGCACTGCAGCAGGTCTTTGAGGAATCGTGGGAGCATTGTCCAGAAGTATATTGTTGTTTTGTCGACCTTGAAAAGGCATATGACCGGACTCCTCAGGACCTGCTGTGGAAGAGACCGATGAGTATGGGATCGATGGTCAGCTTCTTGCAGCCCTGATACAAATGCCTGAGTATATGTGTTTGGATAAATGGTGCTAAATCGAAATCCTTCAATGAGGAAGCCAGACTCTGCCAAGTGTGCATACTGTCACTTCACCTGTTCATTATTTTCACAAACAGGAGGGAGGTGGATTGGCAGTATTAGTAGAGGGTCGGACGCCATGCTTTGACGCATAGAGTTACGTCCCTTTATGATCTGAGTTCAAATCCCGCCGAGGTTAACTTTGCCTTTCATCCTTACGGGGTCCATAAAATAAAGTACCAATCACGCACTGGGGTCGATTTAATCGACTTTCCCCTCCCCCAAAATTGCTGGCCTTGTGCCTATATAAGAAATCTTTATTTTCATGAACAAGATTGACAAGTGTAGCCATGCTGGTATCGTGACTGGTGGGTGTAAAGTCAGTTGGCAGGAATTTGTAGATGACATGGTGTTATTTAATTTGACAGAAGGTGATCTCTGACTTGCACTTGATAGGCTTGATGCTGAGTGCTGCATGGCTGGAATGAAAATCAGCCTACACAGTGCACTTTACATGTGAATGGAGTTCCATTGTAGCAGGTGGAGAAGTTCTTGGAACCATGTTGACAAGTGATGGAAAGCAAGAGGTTGAATTAAGTGCAAGAATCACAGAAGCTGGTGCAGTAATGTGCCAACTTCAGCATTCAGTAATCAGAAGAAGGGAGGTAGGTGTAAAAGCCAAACTTGCTGTCTTCATTTCTGTATTCGTGCCAACCCATACCTATGGTTATGAATCTTGGGTAATGGCCAAAAGAATATGATCGCGAATACAAGCGGCCAAAATGGGGTTCCTCCAAAGGGTCTTTGGAGTAATGTTACTCCAGGTAGAGCTGCTACTTCTCCGAATTGAGAAAGCACAGCTCTAATACTAAGGGCATGTGGTTAGAATGTCTCAGGAAAGAATCGCTGGACAGATTTCACGGAGAAAACCAACCAGCAAGAGACCTAGAGGTAGACCCCGAGCAAAATGGTTAGATAACATTTATGAGCTTGGCTGGTCTCACTCGGGAATCTAGCCAGATCAGTTGGAGACATTTGCTTCTGACAGGGCCTACTGATATACTGCTCCCTGCACATTTAATTCTTCATTGGACTCACTCTATACTCTCACATTACTGACAGCTACTCGTAATTCTGATGGTTTTAGCCTGAAGCCAACTATCTCTGATTGTCCTGTGGTTTTCCCATTCTTCATCTCCTTGATTACTTCTTTGACCTTATAACTATAAATTTCAATAGCTGGTTCCTGTTGGGTACCTTGTGGGTGGTCTCCCTTCCTCTGATTCATTCTCTACATTCATCATTCTCTCATAGTAGCATTTCCAGGCTTCTTTCTTTTGAACATCAGTGGTACTAACTACACCAGTGTCATTTCAAACACATTTTCCCCCAACAACATCCCAATTTCCACTGACATACTGACTTGTGATGCAGAACACTTGACGTCTCTGATCCTTATGTCTCAAGACATTGGTTAAAACTTTCTTCAGCCTCCTTCCAAGCTATGTATACTTGTCATCTAACTTCTCTCTTAGTTTGGTACTGGTCTCTGCTATCCCCATTTTTCCAGTCTTTCCATGCCTGTCCCTTGGTCTTAATGGCTCTATTCACTGCGCTGTTCCCCCACCAGGTTGCCCTCAGTCTGGCTAGCACATTAATCCAGCCACAAATCTCATCAGTCATTCACAATAAGTTGTCATGCAAGAATTTCTAATTCTCCTCTATGTCATATATATCTAACTCATTGCCCCTCTCATCAAATGCATCCTGTAGGGCCTTTCTAAAACTATATTTAACAATCTTTTAGTTTCCATACCCGTTTCCTTATTTTCCTGTGTATCTTGTGCTGTCTTGTGTTTATTCTGATGTCACTAATAACAACTTGTGTTAGGTGGTATATTCTTCCCAGGAAAGACCTTAGTATTTATTACTGTCTGTCTGTTTATCTCATATTACAAATAAGACATCAATCTGGCTTGTGTGTTCACCTGATTGGTATGTAATGAGATGGCTGGCAGGTTTCCTGAAATTTGTTATGCAAATGGTTAGTTCATTTGCAATACAGAATTCCAGGATCTTCACTATTTCTTCATTTTTTTTAGCCATAACTATAGCCACTGTGAACTCTAATGAATCCATCCTAATCCTGTTCAACATGTCCATTGATGTCATCTGCCTAGATCCTAGATAATGAAGTCTCTTTCATCAGTAACTGAGATTGTCAATAAAAATTCCTCATAGAACCTGTGTTTTTGTTATTTTCCCAGTCCTGCCTGTAGTGCATTGGTAGATATAATTGTCATCAGTCTATTTCCTACAGCTAATCTAAGCTTGATGATTCTGTCACTTACTCTAACTACCCCAATCACCTTATCTATCCATTTCCCAGCAAGTACAATGCCTACACCACCAAACCCATCATCATTTCCTACCCAGTAAAGCTTGTATTTATGCTGCTTGCCTGTGAATAGTCTTGCTAAGTAACCCCTCCATCACACCTCTTGTGTACAACACTACTTAATGGCTTAGCTTCACTTATTCATTCCCAAGCAAAAATTGCCATCTCTCTGACCACGTATTCTTCAAAGATAAGTTACGGGACATATTGTTCACTTTCCTGACATTTGTACATTACCCTATGTACTATACATGCACCTTTGATGAGTTGTAGTGCACCTCAGCACTGTACACAATAATTTCATTATTATTATTTTATTATTACGCCCCTTTATGGTCTGAGTTCAAATCCTGCTGAGGCTAACTTTGCCTTTCATCCTTACAGGGTCGATAAAATAAAGGACCACTGGGATAATTGCTGGCCTTGTGCCAAAAGTAGAAACAATTATTTTATTATTATATAAAAACATGGTTGTGGACACACATACATACATACATATATATACATATATATATATACATACATACACATACATACATATATATATCATGGAGGCACGTGGCCTAGTGGTAAGGGTGTAGGAGTTAGAATCATAATATCATGGGCTTAATTCCTGGACTGGGTTGTGTGTTGTGTTCTTGAGCAAAATACTTCATTTTACATTACTCTAGTTACTTAGTAGCAGCAATAGTAGCAGCAATAGTGAGGAGTTTAATTCTGTGATAGACTAGCATCTTGTCCAGTGGGAGTCTACAGGGTTTGGAGTTTTGCCCATTTGTCAGACATAAAATAGGGTGGCGGGTTCGACTTATATTTAGATTGGCTTATATTTGCATATATATGGTATATGTGTGTGTGGTTGTGTGTGTTTTTGTGCGTTTTTGTGTGTGTGTTTCTGTGGAATACTCAACTGTGTGCAAATTAATTCCTTGATCAGGCTGTTCTGTTCATCAAAGAACTGGAACACATGTAGTCGGAGCCAACAGATGTCTACACAGAGACACATTGTTTCACATACACACACTGTGACATACACACTGTGACACACACAATGTGACACACACACACTGTGACACACACTGTGAGATAGACACTGTGACACACACTGTGACATACACACTGTGAGACACACTGTGACACACACACACTGTGACATACACACTGTGACATACACACTGTGACACACTGTGACACACTGTGACACACACTGTGACACACACTGTGACATACACACTGTGACATACACACTGTGATATACACACTGTGACTTACACACTGTGACATACACACTGTGACAGGCACACACACTGTGACATACACACACTGACATACACAGTGTGACACACACACACTGTGACATACACACTATGACATACACACTGTAACACACACACTGTGACATACACACTGTGACACACACACTGTGACATACACACTGTGACACACACTGTGACATACACACTGTGACACACACTGCGACATAAACACTGTGACACACATACTGACATACAGACTGTGACACACACACTGTGACATACACACTGTGACATACACAGTGTGACGTACACACTGTGACACCCACACTGACATACACACTGTGACACACACACTGTGACATACACACTGTGACATACACACTGTGACATACACACTGTGACACACACACACTGTGACATACACACTCTGACAAACACACTGTGACACACACACTGTGACATACACTACACTGTGACATACACACTGTGACACACACACTGTGACACAAACTATGAAACACACACTGTGAGACACACACACTGTGACATACACACTGTGCCACACACACTGTGACATACATATTGTGACACACACACACTGACATACACACAGTGACATACACACTGTGACAGGAACACACTGTGACAGGAACACACACTGAGAGACATACTGTGACATACACACTCTGACATACACACTGTAACACACACACTGTCACACACACTGTGACACACACACAGAGACACACACACTGTGATACACACACTGTGACACACACACTGTCACACACACTGTGGCACACACACTGTGATACACACACTTTGATACACACACTGTGATATACACACTGTGACATACACAGTGACATACACACTGTGACACACACTGTGACATACACACTGTGACACACACACACTATGACATACACACTGTGACACACACACTGTGACACACATACTGGGACATACACACTGTGACACACACACTGTGATATACACACTGTGACACACACAGTGACACCACAGTGACACACACTGCGACACACACACTGTGACACACACACTGTGACACACTGTGAAATACACACTATGACACATACACTGTGACACACAGAGTAACACACACACTGTTACACACACTGTGATATACACAGTGACACACACACTGTGATACACACACTGTGATACACACACTGTGACACACACACTTTGATACACACACTGTGATATACACAGTGACATACACACTGTGACACACACGGTGACATACACACTGTGACACACACACACTATGATATACACACTGACACACACACTGTGACACACATACTGTGACATACACACTGTGACACACACACTGTGCTGTGACATACACACTGTGACACACACACTGTGATATACACACTGTGACATACACCACCCTGTGACATACACACTGTGACACACACACACTGTGAGACATACACACTGTGACACAGACATATATTTATACAGACACACAAACAATCTCTCAGTGCCTATCAAGATAAGTTATCTTCTCCTGTTCTATTAGCTAACAATGATGCCGCCTTATTCCTCACAGCTTCATTTAATCCTCTTCTTACCATATATATATATATATATATATATATATATATATATATATATATATATATATATAAAGAGAAAAAGATGAAATCGAAAATGCAACTGGAGTCTTATTTTAAAAAAAAAAATATATATTTATTTGGTTCCTTTGCCGGTTTCGCAGTTCTTCTGCTTTTCAAAAGTAGAGTTGAGATGGAGGGTCTGTGGTTTTTCTCACAGATGTGAGAAAAACCACAGACCCTCCAACTATATATATATATATATATACAGGCTGTTTCAAAAAATTTGATATCAATGGCCGGATCCCAAGGTTGTCACATTGAAATATATATTGTGAATTAATGTTATAATGTGGACATGTTTTGAGGAATAAATCTTGTGTTACTCAACATGGAGCCTGCTTAGTCTCGTTGTTCTAGAGCTTGTAGTTTCTGGGAAATTTACATCTCAAAATGATATTAAATTTTTTGAAACACGTTGTATTCTATATTTGAATTAATTAATAAAATATTTGGAGGTATTTGCTGAAATTATTAAATTATTGATTCTGGTTATTATGATGATATTTGTAACATAACTTAACAAAAGGTTCTTATATTAAATTATTTTGGAAGATTTTCATTTAATCCTTTAGTATTTAAACCGGCCATATCCGGCCAGAATTCTCTCACCTCTTTCTGTTCAAACTGGCTGTAACTGGCCACAAATACTGATGTTAAGGTATCGTTCTCAAAATAAATATTATCAATATCTCATAGATTCCATATTATGTGAGATAATTCTGTGACGTAAAGCCTTTGCCATCAAAATATAATAGTAAATATAAAGTAATGTAAAATGTTAGAGCATTTAAACCGACCATATCTGGCCTGAATTCTCTAACCTCTTTCTGTTCAAACTGGCTGTAACTGGCCACTCATACTGTCTTTAAGGTATTGTTCTCAAAATAAATAATAATCAAAATCTCACAGATTCGATATCATGTGAGATAATTATGTGAGATAAAGCCTTTACCTAGAAAATATAGAATAATGTGAATGCTAAATGGTTAAACACAATTCCTTTAAAATAGGTGGTTTTTGTTTCATAGAACCAGAGCTGGTTTAGGGTGGGATGGAACCAACAAGGTGAAGAAAAAGAAATTTAGCAGATCAACAGCTTCTTTGTAATCCTTCTTAGCCTGCATCGCTAGCATCTTTCACCTTTACTTGTTGTGGTGGTTGTTACTAATGAGATATTACAGAGTTTCACTGTTGCATCAATCAGGACTAACCACTAAATATTTCAAAACTAACTGTTTAGCTGCTGATATTGTTGCTGCTGTTGTTGCAGGTGTTGGTGTTGGTAGTGTTGTTGTTGTTGGTGGTGGTGATGTTGGTGATGTCAGTGTTATAGTTGGTGTTGGTGTTTGTGATGATAATGGTAGTGTTGGGGGAGTTGGTGTTGGTTGTAGTGATGTTCATGATAATGGTAGTGTTGATAGAGTTGGTTGGATGGCTGGTAGTGTTGGTGAGTTAGTATTGTTGATAGGGTTGATAGTGTTAGTGGTGTTGGTAGTGTTGGTAGTGTTGGTGGAGATGGTGATGGTAGTGTTGGTAGGTTGATAGTGTTGATAGTGTTGGTAGTGTTGATAGTGTTAGTAGTGTTGGTAGTGTTGGTAGTGTTGGTAGTATTGGTAGTGTTGGTAGTGTTGGTAGTGTTGGTAGTGTTGGTAGTGTTGGTAGTATTGGTAGTATTGGTAGTGTTGGTAGTGTTGGTAGTGTTGGTAGTGTTGGTAGTATTGGTAGTGTTGGTAGTGTTGGTAGTGTTGGTAGTGTTGGTAGTGTTGGTAGTGTTGGTAGTGTTGATAGTGTTGGTAGTGTTGATAGTGTTGGTAGTATTGGTAGTGTTGGTAGTGTTGGTAGTGTTGGTAGTGTTGGTAGTGTTGATAGTGTTGGTAGTATTGGTAGTGTTGGTAGTGTTGGTAGTGTTGGTAGTGTTGGTAGTGTTGGTAGTGTTGGTAGTGTTGGTAGTGTTGGTAGTGTTGGTAGTGTTGATAGTGTTGGTAGTATTGGTAGTGTTGGTAGTGTTGGTAGTGTTGGTAGTGTTGGTAGTGTTGGTAGTGTTGGTAGTATTGGTAGTGTTGGTAGTGTTGATAGTGTTGGTAGTGTTGGTAGTGTTGGTAGTGTTGGTAGTATTGGTAGTGTTGGTAGTGTTGATAGTGTTGGTAGTATTGGTAGTGTTGGTAGTGTTGATAGTGTTGGTAGTGTTGGTAGTGTTGGTAGGTTGATAGTGTTGATAGTGTTGGTAGTGTTGATAGTGTTGGTAGTGTTGGTAGTGTTGGTAGTGTTGATAGTGTTAGTGGTGTTGGTAGTGTTGGTAGTGTGGGTAGTGTTGGTAGTGTTGGTAGTGTTGATAGTGTTGGTAGTGTTGGTAGTGTTGGTAGTGTTGGTAGTGTTGGTAGTGTTGGTACTGTTGGTAGTGTTGGTAGTGTTGGTAGTGTTGGTAGTGTTGGTAGTGTTGGTAGTGTTGGTAGTGTGGGTAGTGTTGGTAGTGTTGGTAGTGTTGGTAGTGTTGGTAGTGTTGGTAGTGTTGGTAGTGTTGGTAGTGTTGGTAGTGTGGGTAGTGTTGATAGTGTTGGTAGTGTTAGTAGTGTTGGTAGTGTTGGTAGTGTTGGTAGTGTTGGTAGTGTTGATAGTGTTGGTAGTGTTGATAGTGTTGGTAGTGTTGGTAGTGTTGGTAGTGTTGGTAGTGTTGGTAGTATTAGTAGTGTTGGTAGTGTTGGTAGTGTTGGTAGTGTTGGTAGTGTTGGTAGGTTGATAGTCTTGATAGTGTTGGTAGTGTTGGTAGTGTTGGTAGGTTGATAGTGTTGATAGTGTTAGTAGTGTTGGTAGTGTTGGTAGTGTTGGTAGTGTTGGTAGTGTTGGTAGTGTTGGTAGTGTTAGTGGTGTTGGTAGTGTTGGTAGTATTGGTAGTGTTGGTAGTGTTGGTAGTGTTGGTAGTGTTGGTAGTGTTGGCAGTGTTGGCAGTGTTGGTAGTGTTGATAGTGTTGGTAGTATTGGTAGTGTTGGTAGTGTTGGTAGTGTTGGTAGTGTTGGTAGTGTTGGTAGTATTGGTAGTGTTGGTAGTGTTGGTAGTGTTGGTAGTGTTGGTAGTGTTGGTAGTGTTGGTAGTGTTGATAGTGTTGGTAGTGTTGATAGTGTTGGTAGTGTTGGTAGTGTTGGTAGTGTTGGTAGTGTTGGTAGTGTTGGTAGTGTTGGTAGTATTAGTAGTGTTGGTAGTGTTGGTAGTGTTGGTAGTGTTGGTAGTGTTGGTAGTGTTCATAGTGTTGGTAGTGTTGGTAGTGTTGGTAGTGTTGATAGTGTTGGTAGTGTTGATAGTGTTGGTAGTATTAGTAGTGTTGGTAGTATTGGTAGTGTTGGTAGTGTTGGTAGTGTTGATAGTGTTGGTAGTGTTGGTAGTGTTGGTAGTGTTGGTAGTGTTGGTAGTGTTGATAGTGTTGGTAGTGTTGATAGTGTTGGTAGTGTTGGTAGTGTTGGTAGTGTTGGTAGTGTTGGTAGTGTTGGTAGTGTTGGTAGTGTTGGTAGTGTTGGTAGTGTTAGTAGTGTTGGTAGTGTTGGTAGTGTTGGTAGTGTTGGTAGTGTTAGTAGTGTTGGTAGTGTTTGTAGTGTTGGTAGTGTTGGTAGTGTTGGTAGTGTTGGTAGTGTTGGTAGTGTTGGTAGTGTTGATAGTGTTGGTAGTGTTAGTAGTGTTGGTAGTGTTGGTAGTGTTGGTAGTGTTGGTAGTGTTGGTAGTGTGGGTAGTGTTGGTACTGTTGGTAGTGTTGGTAGTGATGGTAGTGTTGGTAGTGTGGGTAGTGTTGGTAGTGTTGATAGTGTTGGTAGTGTTAGTAGTGTTGGTAGTGTTAGTAGTGTTGGTAGTGTTGGTAGTGTTGGTAGTGTTGGTAGTGTTGGTAGTGTTGATAGTGTTGGTAGTGTTAGTAGTGTTGGTAGTGTTGGTAGTGTTGGTAGTGTTGGTAGTGTTGGTAGTGTTGGTAGTGTTGGTAGTGTTGGTAGTGTTGGTAGTGTTGGTAGTGTTGGTAGTGTTGATAGTGTTGGTAGTGTTGGTAGTGTTGATAGTGTTTGTAGTGTTGGTAGTGTTGGTAGTGTTGGTAGTGTTGGTAGTGTTGATAGTGTTGGTAGTGTTGGTAGTGTTGGTAGTGTTGTTAGTGTTGGTAGTGTTGATAGTGTTGGTAGTGTTGGTAGTGTTGGTAGTGTTGGTAGTGTTGATAGTGTTGGTAGTGTTGGTAGTGTTGGTAGTGTTGGTAGTGTTGGTAGTGTTGGTAGTGTTGATAGTGTTGGTAGTGTTGGTAGTGTTGGTAGTGTTGGTAGTGTTGGTAGTGTTGGTAGTGTTGGTAGTGTTGGTAGTGTTGGTAGTGTTGGTAGTGTTGATTGTGTTGGTAGTGTTGGTAGTGTTGGTAGTGTTGGTAGTGTTGGTAGTGTTGATAGTGTTGGTAGTGTTGGTAGTGTTGGTAGTGTTGGTAGTGTTGATAGTGTTGGTAGTGTTGATAGTGTTGGTAGTATTAGTAGTGTTGGTAGTGTTGGTAGTGTTGGTAGTGTTGGTAGTGTTGGTAGTGTTGATAGTGTTGGTAGTGTTGGTAGTGTTGGTAGTGTTGGTAGTATTAGTAGTGTTGGTAGTGTTGGTAGTGTTGGTAGTGTTGGTAGTATTAGTAGTGTTGGTAGAGTTGATAGTGTTGATAGTGTTGGTAGTGTTGGTAGTGTTGGTAGTGTTGGTAATGTTGGTAGTATTAGTAGTGTTGGTAGTGTTGATAGTGTTGGTAGTGTTGATAGTGTTGGTAGTGTTGGTAGTGTTGGTAGTGTTGGTAGTGTTGATAGTGTTGGTAGTGTTGGTAGTGTTGGTAGTGTTGGTAGTGTTGATTGTGTTGGTAGTGTTGATAGTGTTGGTAGTATTAGTAGTGTTGATAGTGTTGGTAGTGTTGGTAGTGTTGGTAGTGTTGGTAGTGTTGGTAGTGTTGGTAGTATTAGTAGTGTTGGTACTGTTGATAGTGTTGGTAGTGTTGGTAGTGTTGGTAGTGTTGGTAGTGTTGGTAGTGTTAGTAGTGTTGGTAGTGTTAGTAGTGTTGGTAGTGTTGATAGTGTTGATAGTGTTGGTAGTGTTGGTAGTGTTGGTAGTGTTGGTAGTGTTGGTAGTGTGGGTAGTGTTGGTAGTGTTGGTAGTGTTGATAGTGTTGGTAGTGTTGGTAGTGTTGGTAGTGTTGGTAGTGTTGGTAGTGTTGGTAGTGTTGATAGTGTTGGTAGTGTTGGTAGTGTTGGTAGTATTGGTAGTATTAGTAGTGTTGGTAGTGTTGGTAGTGTTGGTAGTGTTAGTAGTATTAGTAGTGTTGGTACTGTTGATAGTGTTGGTAGTGTTGGTAGTGTTGGTAGTATTAGTAGTGTTGGTACTGTTGATAGTGTCGGTAGTGTTGGTAGTGTTGGTAGTGTTGATAGTGTTGGTAGTGTTGTTAGTGTTGGTAGTGTTGGTAGTGTTGGTAGTGTTGGTAGTGTGGGTAGTGTTGGTAGTGTTGGTAGTGTTGATAGTGTTAGTGGTGTTGGTAGTGTTGGTAGTATTGGTAGTGTTGGTAGTGTTGGTAGTGTTGGTAGTGTTGGTAGTGTTGGCAGTGTTGGTAGTGTTGGTAGTGTTGGTAGTGTTGGTAGTGTTGATAGTGTTGGTAGTGTTGGTAGTGTTGGTAGTGTTGGTAGTGTTGGTAGTGTTGGTAGTGTTGGTAGTGTTGGTAGTGTTGGTAGTATTGGTAGTATTAGTAGTGTTGGTAGTGTTGGTAGTATTGGTAGTGTTGGTAGTGTTGGTAGTGTTGGTAGTGTTGGTAGTGTTGGTAGTGTTGGTAGTGTTGGTAGTGTTGGTAGTGTTGGTAGTGTTGATAGTGTTGGTAGTGTTGGTAGTGTTGGTAGTATTGGTAGTATTAGTAGTGTTGGTAGTGTTGGTAGTGTTGGTAGTGTTGGTAGTATTAGTAGTGTTGGTACTGTTGATAGTGTTGGTAGTGTTGGTAGTGTTGGTAGTGTTGGTAGTGTTGGTAGTGTTACTAGTGTTGGTAGTGTTAGTAGTGTTGGTAGTGTTGATAGTGTTGATAGTGTTGGTAGTGTTGGTAGTGTTGGTAGTGTTGGTAGTGTTGGTAGTGTTGGTAGTGTTGGTAGTGTTGGTAGTGTTGGTAGTGTTGGTAGTGTTGGTAGTGTTGGTAGTGTTGATAGTGTTAGTGGTGTTGGTAGTGTTGGTAGTATTGGTAGTGTTGGTAGTGTTGGTAGTGTTGGTAGTGTTGGTAGTGTTGGCAGTGTTGGTAGTGTTGGTAGTGTTGATAGTGTTGGTAGTATTGGTAGTGTTGGTAGTGTTGGTAGTGTTGGTAGTGTTGGTAGTATTGGTAGTGTTGGTAGTGTTGGTAGTGTTGGTAGTGTTGGTAGTGTTGGTAGTGTTGGTAGTGTTGGTAGTGTTGGTAGTGTTGATAGTGTTGGTAGTGTTGATAGTGTTGGTAGTATTGGTAGTGTTGGTAGTGTTGGTAGTGTTGGTAGTGTTGGTAGTGTTGGTAGTGTTGATAGTGTTGGTAGTATTGGTAGTGTTGGTAGTGTTGGTAGTGTTGGTAGTGTTGGTAGTGTTGGTAGTGTTGGTAGTGTTGGTAGTGTTGGTAGTGTTGGTAGTGTTGGTAGTGTTGGTAGTGTTGATAGTGTTGGTAGTATTGGTAGTGTTGGTAGTGTTGGTAGTGTTGGTAGTGTTGGTAGTGTTGGTAGTGTTGGTAGTATTAGTAGTGTTGGTAGTGTTGGTAGTGTTGGTAGTGTTGGTAGGTTGATAGTGTTGATAGTGTTGGTAGTGTTGGTAGTGTTGGTAGGTTGATAGTGTTGATAGTGTTGGTAGTGTTGATAGTGTTGGTAGTGTTGGTAGTGTTGGTAGTGTTGATAGTGTTAGTGGTGTTGGTAGTGTTGGTAGTGTGGGTAGTGTTGGTAGTGTTGGTAGTGTTGATAGTGTTGGTAGTGTTGGTAGTGTTGGTAGTGTTGGTAGTGTTGGTAGTGTTGGTACTGTTGGTAGTGTTGGTAGTGTTGGTAGTGTTGGTAGTGTTGGTAGTGTTGGTAGTGTTGGTAGTGTGGGTAGTGTTGGTAGTGTTGGTAGTGTTGGTAGTGTTGGTAGTGTTGGTAGTGTTGGTAGTGTTGGTAGTGTTGGTAGTGTTGGTAGTGTTGGTAGTGTTGGTAGTGTTGGTAGTGTTGGTAGTGTTGGTAGTGTTGGTAGTGTTAGTAGTGTTGGAAGTGTTGGTAGTGTTGGTAGTGTTGGTAGTGTTAGTAGTGTTGGTAGTGTTTGTAGTGTTGGTAGTGTTGGTAGTGTTGGTAGTGTTGGTAGTGTTGGTAGTGTTGGTAGTGTTGATAGTGTTGGTAGTGTTAGTAGTGTTGGTAGTGTTGGTAGTGTTGGTAGTGTTGGTAGTGTTGGTAGTGTTGGTAGTGTGGGTAGTGTTGGTACTGTTGGTAGTGTTGGTAGTGTTGGTAGTGTTGGTAGTGTGGGTAGTGTTGGTAGTGTTGATAGTGTTGGTAGTGTTAGTAGTGTTGGTAGTGTTAGTAGTGTTGGTAGTGTTGGTAGTGTTGGTAGTGTTGGTAGTGTTGGTAGTGTTGATAGTGTTGGTAGTGTTAGTAGTGTTGGTAGTGTTGGTAGTGTTGGTAGTGTTGGTAGTGTTGGTAGTGTTGGTAGTGTTGGTAGTGTTGGTAGTGATGGTAGTGTTGGTAGTGTTGGTAGTGTTGATAGTGTTGGTAGTGTTGGTAGTGTTGATAGTGTTGGTAGTGTTGGTAGTGTTGGTAGTGTTGGTAGTGTTGGTAGTGTTGATAGTGTTGGTAGTGTTGGTAGTGTTGGTAGTGTTGTTAGTGTTGGTAGTGTTGATAGTGTTGGTAGTGTTGGTAGTGTTGGTAGTGTTGGTACTGTTGGTAGTGTTGGTAGTGTTGGTACTGTTGGTAGTGTTAGTAGTGTTGGTAGTGTTGCTAGTGTGGGTAGTGTTGGTAGTGTTGGTAGTGTTGGTAGTGTTGGTAGTGTTGGTAGTGTTGGTAGTGTTGGTAGTGTTGGTAGTGTTGGTAGTGTTGGTAGTGTGGGTAGTGTTGATAGTGTTGGTAGTGTTAGTAGTGTTGGTAGTGTTGGTAGTGTTGGTAGTGTTGGTAGTGTTGATAGTGTTGGTAGTGTTGATAGTGTTGGTAGTGTTGGTAGTGTTGGTAGTGTTGGTAGTGTTGGTAGTATTAGTAGTGTTGGTAGTGTTGATAGTCTTGATAGTGTTGGTAGTGTTGGTAGTGTTGGTAGGTTGATAGTGTTGATAGTGTTGGTAGTGTTGATAGTGTTAGTAGTGTTGGTAGTGTTGGTAGTGTTGGTAGTGTTGGTAGTGTTGGTAGTGTTGGTAGTGTTGGTAGGTTGATAGTGTTGATAGTGTAGGTAGTGTTGGTAGTGTTGGTAGGTTGATAGTGTTGATAGTGTTGGTAGTGTTGATAGTGTTAGTAGTGTTGGTAGTGTTGGTAGTGTTGGTAGTGTTGGTAGTGTTGGTAGTGTTGGTAGTGTTGATAGTGTTAGTGGTGTTGGTAGTGTTGGTAGTATTGGTAGTGTTGGTAGTGTTGGTAGTGTTGGTAGTGTTGGTAGTGTTGGCAGTGTTGGCAGTGTTGGTAGTGTTGATAGTGTTGGTAGTATTGGTAGTGTTGGTAGTGTTGGTAGTGTTGGTAGTGTTGGTAGTGTTGGTAGTATTGGTAGTGTTGGTAGTGTTGGTAGTGTTGGTAGTGTTGGTAGTGTTGGTAGTGTTGGTAGTGTTGATAGTGTTGGTAGTGTTGATAGTGTTGGTAGTGTTGGTAGTGTTGGTAGTGTTGGTAGTGTTGGTAGTGTTGGTAGTATTAGTAGTGTTGGTAGTGTTGGTAGTGTTGGTAGTGTTGGTAGTGTTGGTAGTGTTCATAGTGTTGGTAGTGTTGGTAGTGTTGGTAGTGTTGATAGTGTTGGTAGTGTTGATAGTGTTGGTAGTATTAGTAGTGTTGGTAGTATTGGTAGTGTTGGTAGTGTTGGTAGTGTTGATAGTGTTGGTAGTGTTGGTAGTGTTGGTAGTGTTGGTAGTGTTGGTAGTGTTGATAGTGTTGGTAGTGTTGATAGTGTTGGTAGTGTTGGTAGTGTTGGTAGTGTTGGTAGTGTTGGTAGTGTTGGTAGTGTTGGTAGTGTTGGTAGTGTTGGTAGTGTTAGTAGTGTTGGAAGTGTTGGTAGTGTTGGTAGTGTTGGTAGTGTTAGTAGTGTTGGTAGTGTTTGTAGTGTTGGTAGTGTTGGTAGTGTTGGTAGTGTTGGTAGTGTTGGTAGTGTTGGTAGTGTTGATAGTGTTGGTAGTGTTAGTAGTGTTGGTAGTGTTGGTAGTGTTGGTAGTGTTGGTAGTGTTGGTAGTGTGGGTAGTGTTGGTACTGTTGGTAGTGTTGGTAGTGTTGGTAGTGTTGGTAGTGTGGGTAGTGTTGGTAGTGTTGATAGTGTTGGTAGTGTTAGTAGTGTTGGTAGTGTTAGTAGTGTTGGTAGTGTTGGTAGTGTTGGTAGTGTTGGTAGTGTTGGTAGTGTTGATAGTGTTGGTAGTGTTAGTAGTGTTGGTAGTGTTGGTAGTGTTGGTAGTGTTGGTAGTGTTGGTAGTGTTGGTAGTGTTGGTAGTGTTGGTAGTGTTGGTAGTGTTGATAGTGTTGGTAGTGTTGGTAGTGTTGATAGTGTTGGTAGTGTTGGTAGTGTTGGTAGTGTTGGTAGTGTTGGTAGTGTTGATAGTGTTGGTAGTGTTGGTAGTGTTGGTAGTGTTGTTAGTGTTGGTAGTGTTGATAGTGTTGGTAGTGTTGGTAGTGTTGGTAGTGTTGGTAGTGTTGATAGTGTTGGTAGTGTTGGTAGTGTTGGTAGTGTTGGTAGTGTTGGTAGTGTTGGTAGTGTTGATAGTGTTGGTAGTGTTGGTAGTGTTGGTAGTGTTGGTAGTGTTGGTAGTGTTGGTAGTGTTGGTAGTGTTGGTAGTGTTGGTAGTGTTGGTAGTGTTGGTAGTGTTGGTTGTGTTGGTAGTGTTGGTAGTGTTGGTAGTGTTGGTAGTGTTGGTAGTGTTGATAGTGTTGGTAGTGTTGGTAGTGTTGGTAGTGTTGGTAGTGTTGATAGTGTTGGTAGTGTTGATAGTGTTGGTAGTATTAGTAGTGTTGGTAGTGTTGGTAGTGTTGGTAGTGTTGGTAGTGTTGGTAGTGTTGATAGTGTTGGTAGTGTTGGTAGTGTTGGTAGTGTTGGTAGTATTAGTAGTGTTGGTAGTGTTGGTAGTGTTGGTAGTGTTGGTAGTATTAGTAGTGTTGGTAGAGTTGATAGTGTTGATAGTGTTGGTAGTGTTGGTAGTGTTGGTAGTGTTGGTAATGTTGGTAGTATTAGTAGTGTTGGTAGTGTTGATAGTGTTGGTAGTGTTGATAGTGTTGGTAGTGTTGGTAGTGTTGGTAGTGTTGGTAGTGTTGATAGTGTTGGTCGTGTTGGTAGTGTTGGTAGTGTTGGTAGTGTTGATTGTGTTGGTAGTGTTGATAGTGTTGGTAGTATTAGTTGTGTTGGTAGTGTTGGTAGTGTTGGTAGTGTTGGTAGTGTTGGTAGTGTTGATAGTGTTGGTAGTGTTGGTAGTGTTGGTAGTATTGGTAGTATTAGTAGTGTTGGTAGTGTTGGTAGTGTTGGTAGTGTTGGTAGTGTTGATAGTGTTGGTAGTGTTGGTAGTGTTGGTAGTATTGGTAGTATTAGTAGTGTTGGTAGTGTTGATAGTGTTGGTAGTGTTGGTAGTGTTGGTAGTATTGGTAGTATTAGTAGTGTTGGTAGTGTTGGTAGTGTTGGTAGTGTTGGTAGTGTTGGTAGTGTTAGTAGTGTTGGTAGTGTTAGTAGTGTTGGTAGTGTTGATAGTGTTGATAGTGTTGGTAGTGTTGGTAGTGTTGGTAGTGTTGTTAGTGTTGGTAGTGTTGGTAGTGTTGGTAGTGTTGGTAGTGTGGGTAGTGTTGGTAGTGTTGGTAGTGTTGATAGTGTTGGTAGTGTTGGTAGTGTTGGTAGTGTTGGTAGTGTTGGTAGTGTTGGTAGTGTTGATAGTGTTGGTAGTGTTGGTAGTGTTGGTAGTATTGGTAGTATTAGTAGTGTTGGTAGTGTTGGTAGTGTTGGTAGTGTTGGTAGTATTAGTAGTGTTGGTACTGTTGATAGTGTTGGTAGTGTTGGTAGTGTTGGTAGTGTTGGTAGTGTTGGTAGTGTTACTAGTGTTGGTAGTGTTAGTAGTGTTGGTAGTGTTGATAGTGTTGATAGTGTTGGTAGTGTTGGTAGTGTTGGTAGTGTTGGTAGTGTTGGTAGTGTTGGTAGTGTTGGTAGTGTTGGTAGTGTTGGTAGTGTTGATAGTGTTAGTGGTGTTGGTAGTGTTGGTAGTATTGGTAGTGTTGGTAGTGTTGGTAGTGTTGGTAGTGTTGGTAGTGTTGGCAGTGTTGGTAGTGTTGGTAGTGTTGATAGTGTTGGTAGTATTGGTAGTGTTGGTAGTGTTGGTAGTGTTGGTAGTGTTGGTAGTATTGGTAGTGTTGGTAGTGTTGGTAGTGTTGGTAGTGTTGGTAGTGTTGGTTGTGTTGGTAGTGTTGATAGTGTTGGTAGTGTTGGTAGTGTTGGTAGTGTTGGTAGTGTTGGTAGTGTTGGTAGTGTTGGTAGTATTAGTAGTGTTGGTAGTGTTGGTAGTGTTGGTAGTGTTAGTAGTGTTGGTAGTGTTCATAGTGTTGGTAGTGTTGGTAGTGTTGGTAGTGTTGATAGTGTTGGTAGTGTTGATAGTGTTGGTAGTAATAGTAGTGTTGGTAGTATTGGTAGTGTTGGTAGTGTTGATAGTGTTGATAGTGTTGGTAGTGTTGGTAGTGTTGGTAGTGTTGGTAGTGTTGGTAGAGTTGGTAGTGTTGATAGTGTTGGTAGTGTTGGTAGTGTTGGTAGTGTTGGTAGTGTTGGTAGTGTTGATAGTGTTAGTAGTGTTGGTAGTGTTGGTAGTGTTGATAGTGTTGGTAGTGTTGGTAGTGTTGGTAGTGTTGGTAGTGTGGGTAGTGTTGGTAGTGTTGGTAGTGTTGGTAGTGTTGGTAGTGTTGGTAGTGTTGGTAGTGTGGGTAGTGTTGGTACTGTTGGTAGTGTTGGTAGTGTTGGTAGTGTTGGTAGTGTTGGTAGTGTTGGTATTGTTGGTAGTGTTGGTAGTGTTGGGAGTGTTGGTAGTGTTGGTAGTGTTGGTAGTGTTGATAGTGTTGGTAGTGTTAGTAGTGTTGGTAGTGTTGGTAGTGTTGGTAGTGTTGGTAGTGTTGGTAGTGTTGATAGTGTTGGTAGTCTTGGTAGTGTTGGTAGTGTTGGTAGTGTTGGTAGTGTTGATAGTGTTGGTAGTGTTGGTAGTTTTTATAGTGTTGGTAGTGTTGGTAGTGTTGGTAGTGTTGGTAGTGTTGGTAGTGTTGGTAGTGTTGGTAGTGTTGATAGTGTTGGTAGTGTTGGTAGTGTTGGTAGTGTTGGTAGTGTTGGTAGTGTTGGTAGTGTTGGTAGTGTTGGTAGTGTTGGTAGTGTTGGTAGTGTTGGTAGTGTTGATAGTGTTGGTAGTGTTGGTAGTGTTGGTAGTGTTGGTAGTGTTGGTAGTGTTGATAGTGTTGGTAGTGTTGGTAGTGTTGGTAGTGTTGGTAGTGTTGGTAGTGTTGGTAGTGTGGGTAGTGTTGATAGTGTTGGTAGTGTGGGTAGTGTTGGTAGTGTGGGTAGTGTTGATAGTGTTGGTAGTGTGGGTAGTGTTGGTAGTGTTGGTAGTGTTGGTAGTGTTGGTAGTGTTGGTAGTGTGGGTAGTGTTGGTAGTGTTGGTAGTGTTGGTAGTGTTGGTAGTGTTGGTAGTGTTGGTAGTGTTAGTAGTGTTGGTAGTGTTGGTAGTGTTGGTAGTGTTGGTAGTGTTGGTAGTGTTTGTAGTGTTGGTAGTGTTGGTAGTGCTGGTAGTTTTGGTAGTGTTGGTAGTGTTGGTAGTGTTGATAGTGTTGGTAGTGTTAGTAGTGTTGGTAGTGTTGGTAGTGTTGGTAGTGTTGGTAGTGTTGGTAGTGTTGGTAGTGTTGGTAGTGTGGGTAGTGTTGGTACTGTTGGTAGTGTTGGTAGTGTTGATAGTGTTGGTAGTGTGGGTAGTGTTGATAGTGTTGGTTGTGTTGGTAGTGTTGGTAGTGTTGGTAGTGTTGGTAGTGTTGGTAGTGTTAGTAGTGTTGGTAGTGTTGGTAGTGTTGGTAGTGTTGGTAGTGTTAGTAGTGTTGGTAGTGTTTGTAGTGTTGGTAGTGTTGGTAGTGTTGGTAGTGTTGGTAGTGTTGGTAGTGTTGGTAGTGTTGGTAGTGTTGATAGTGTTGGTAGTGTTAGTAGTGTTGGTAGTGTTGGTAGTGTTGGTAGTGTTGGTAGTGTTGGTAGTGTTGGTAGTGTTGGTAGTGTTGGTAGTGTTGGTAGTGTTGGTAGTGTTGATAGTGTTGGTAGTGGTGGTAGTGTTGATAGTGTTGGTAGTGTTGGTAGTGCTGGTAGTGTTGGTAGTGTTGGTAGTGTTGATAGTGTTGGTAGTGTTGGTAGTGTCGGTAGTGTTGTTAGTGTTGGTAGTGTTGGTAGTGTTGGTAGTGTTGGTAGTATTGGTAGTATTAGTAGTGTTGGTAGTGTTGGTAGTGTTGGTAGTGTTGGTAGTATTAGTAGTGTTGGTACTGTTGATAGTGTTGGTAGTGTTGGTAGTGTTGGTAGTGTTGGTAGTGTTGGTAGTGTTGGTAGTGTTGGTAGTGTTGGTAGTGTTGGTAGTGTTGGTAGTGTTGATAGTGTTGGTAGTGTTGGTAGTGTTGGTAGTGTTGGTAGTGTTGGTAGTGTTGATAGTGTTGGTAGTGTTGGTAGTGTTGGTAGTGTTGGTAGTGTTGGTAGTGTTGGTAGTGTGGGTAGTGTTGATAGTGTTGGTAGTGTGGGTAGTGTTGGTAGTGTGGGTAGTGTTGATAGTGTTGGTAGTGTGGGTAGTGTTGGTAGTGTTGGTAGTGTTGGTAGTGTTGGTAGTGTTGGTAGTGTGGGTAGTGTTGGTAGTGTTGGTAGTGTTGGTAGTGTTGGTAGTGTTGGTAGTGTTGGTAGTGTTGGTAGTGTTGGTAGTGTTGGTAGTGTTGGTAGTGTTGGTAGTGTTGGTAGTGTTGGTAGTGTTGGTAGTGTTGGTAGTGTTACTAGTGTTGGTAGTGTTAGTAGTGTTGGTAGTGTTGATAGTGTTGATAGTGTTGGTAGTGTTGGTAGTGTTGGTAGTGTTGGTAGTGTTGGTAGTGTTGGTAGTGTTGGTAGTGTTGGTAGTGTTGGTAGTGTTGATAGTGTTAGTGGTGTTGGTAGTGTTGGTAGTATTGGTAGTGTTGGTAGTGTTGGTAGTGTTGGTAGTGTTGGTAGTGTTGGCAGTGTTGGTAGTGTTGGTAGTGTTGATAGTGTTGGTAGTATTGGTAGTGTTGGTAGTGTTGGTAGTGTTGGTAGTGTTGGTAGTATTGGTAGTGTTGGTAGTGTTGGTAGTGTTGGTAGTGTTGGTAGTGTTGGTTGTGTTGGTAGTGTTGATAGTGTTGGTAGTGTTGGTAGTGTTGGTAGTGTTGGTAGTGTTGGTAGTGTTGGTAGTGTTGGTAGTATTAGTAGTGTTGGTAGTGTTCGTAGTGTTGGTAGTGTTAGTAGTGTTGGTAGTGTTCATAGTGTTGGTAGTGTTGGTAGTGTTGGTAGTGTTGATAGTGTTGGTAGTGTTGATAGTGTTGGTAGTATTAGTAGTGTTGGTAGTATTGGTAGTGTTGGTAGTGTTGGTAGTGTTGATAGTGTTGGTAGTGTTGGTAGTGTTGGTAGTGTTGGTAGTGTTGGTAGAGTTGGTAGTGTTGATAGTGTTGGTAGTGTTGGTAGTGTTGGTAGTGTTGGTAGTGTTGATAGTGTTAGTAGTGTTGGTAGTGTTGGTAGTGTTGATAGTGTTGGTAGTGTTGGTAGTGTTGGTAGTGTTGGTAGTGTGGGTAGTGTTGGTAGTGTTCGTAGTGTTGGTAGTGTTGGTAGTGTTGGTAGTGTTGGTAGTGTGGGTAGTGTTGGTACTGTTGGTAGTGTTGGTAGTGTTGGTAGTGTTGGTAGTGTTGGTAGTGTTGGTATTGTTGGTAGTGTTGGTAGTGTTGGGAGTGTTGGTAGTGTTGGTAGTGTTGGTAGTGTTGATAGTGTTGGTAGTGTTAGTAGTGTTGGTAGTGTTGGTAGTGTTGGTAGTGTTCGTAGTGTTGGTAGTGTTGATAGTGTTGGTAGTCTTGGTAGTGTTGGTAGTGTTGGTAGTGTTGGTAGTGTTGATAGTGTTGGTAGTGTTGGTAGTGTTGGTAGTGTTGGTAGTGTTGGTAGTGTTGGTAGTGTTGGTAGTGTTGGTAGTGTTGGTAGTGTTGATAGTGTTGGTAGTGTTGGTAGTGTTGGTAGTGTTGGTAGTGTTGGTAGTGTTGGTAGTGTTGGTAGTGTTGGTAGTGTTGGTAGTGTTGGTAGTGTTGATAGTGTTGGTAGTGTTGGTAGTGTTGGTAGTGTTGGTAGTGTTGGTAGTGTTGATAGTGTTGGTAGTGTTGGTAGTGTTGGTAGTGTTGGTAGTGTTGGTAGTGTTGGTAGTGTGGGTAGTGTTGATAGTGTTGGTAGTGTGGGTAGTGTTGGTAGTGTGGGTAGTGTTGATAGTGTTGGTAGTGTGGGTAGTGTTGGTAGTGTTGGTAGTGTTGGTAGTGTTGGTAGTGTTGGTAGTGTGGGTAGTGTTGGTAGTGTTGGTAGTGTTGGTAGTGTTGGTAGTGTTGGTAGTGTTGGTAGTGTTGGTAGTGTTGGTAGTGTTCGTAGTGTTGGTAGTGTTGATAGTGTTGGTAGTGTTGGTAGTGTTAGTAGTGTTGATAGTGTTGGTAGTGTTGGTAGTGTCGGTAGTGTTGTTAGTGTTGGTAGTGTTGGTAGTGTTGGTAGTGTTGGTAGTGTTGGTAGTGTTGATAGTGTTGGTAGTGTTAGTAGTGTTGGTAGTGTTGGTAGTGTTGGTAGTGTTGATAGTGTTGGTAGTGTTGGTAGTGTTGGTAGTGTTGGTAGTGTTGGTAGTGTTGATAGTGTTGGTAGTGTTAGTAGTGTTGGTAGTGTTGGTAGTGTTGGTAGTGTTGGTAGTGTTGGTAGTGTTGGTAGTGTTGGTAGTGTTGGTAGTGTTGGTAGTGTTGATAGTGTTGGTAGTGTTGGTAGTGTTGATAGTGTTGGTAGTCTTGGTAGTGTTGGTAGTGTTGGTAGTGTTGGTAGTGTTGATAGTGTTGGTAGTGTTGGTAGTGTGGGTAGTGTTGTTAGTGTTGGTAGTGTTGGTAGTGTTGGTAGTGTGGGTAGTGTTGGTACTGTTGGTAGTGTTGGTAGTGTTGGTAGTGTTGGTAGTGTTGGTAGTGTTGGTAGTGTTGATTGTGTTGGTAGTGTTGGTAGTGTTGGTAGTGTTGGTAGTGTTGGTAGTGTTGATAGTGTTGGTAGTGTTGGTAGTGTTGGTAGTGTTGGTAGTGTTGATAGTGTTGGTAGTTTTGATAGTGTTGGTAGTATTAGTAGTGTTGGTAGTGTTGGTAGTGTTGGTAGTGTTGGTAGTGTTGGTAGTGTTGATAGTGTTGGTAGTGTTGGTAGTGTTGGTAGTGTTGGTAGTATTAGTAGTGTTGGTAGTGTTGGTAGTGTTGGTAGTGTTGGTAGTATTAGTAGTGTTGGTAGTGTTGATAGTGTTGATAGTGTTGGTAGTGTTGGTAGTGTTGGTAGTGTTGGTAATGTTGGTACTATTAGTAGTGTTGGTAGTGTTGATAGTGTTGGTAGTGTTGATAGTGTTGGTAGTGTTGGTAGTGTTGGTAGTGTTGGTAGTGTTGATAGTGTTGGTAGTGTTGGTAGTGTTGGTAGTGTTGGTAATGTTGATTGTGTTGGTAGTGTTGATAGTGTTGGTAGTATTAGTAGTGTTGGTGGTGTTGGTAGTGTTGGTAGTGTTGGTAGTGTTGGTAGTGTTGATAGTGTTGGTAGTGTTGGTAGTGTTGGTAGTATTGGTAGTATTAGTAATGTTGGTAGTGTTGGTAGTGTTGGTAGTGTTGGTAGTATTAGTAGTGTTGGTACTGTTGATAGTGTTGGTAGTGTTGGTAGTGTTGGTAGTGTTGGTAGTGTTGGTAGTGTTGATAGTGTTGGTAGTGTTGGTAGTGTTGGTAGTGTTGGTAGTGTTGGTAGTGTTGGTAGTGTTGGTAGTGTTGGTAGTATTAGTAGTGTTGGTAGTGTTGGTAGTGTTGGTAGTGTTAGTAGTGTTGGTAGTGTTCATAGTGTTGGTAGTGTTGGTAGTGTTGGTAGTGTTGATAGTGTTGGTAGTGTTGATAGTGTTGGTAGTATTAGTAGTGTTGGTAGTATTGGTAGTGTTGGTAGTGTTGGTAGTGTTGATAGTGTTGGTAGTGTTGGTAGTGTTGGTAGTGTTGGTAGTGTTGGTAGTGTTGGTAGTGTTGGTAGTGTTGATAGTGTTGGTAGTGTTGGTAGTGTTGGTAGTGTTGGTAGTGTTGGTAGTGTTGATAGTGTTAGTAGTGTTGGTAGTGTTGGTAGTGTTGATAGTGTTGGTAGTGTTGGTAGTGTTGGTAGTGTTGGTAGTGTGGGTAGTGTTGGTAGTGTTGGTAGTGTTGGTAGTGTTGGTAGTGTTGGTAGTGTTGGTAGTGTGGGTAGTGTTGGTACTGTTGGTAGTGTTGGTAGTGTTGGTAGTGTTGGTAGTGTTGGTAGTGTTGGTATTGTTGGTAGTGTTGGTAGTGTTGGTAGTGTTGGTAGTGTTGGTAGTGTTGATAGTGTTGGTAGTGTTGGTAGTGTTGGTAGTGTTGGTAGTGTTGGTAGTGTTGGTAGTGTTGGTAGTGTTGATAGTGTTGGTAGTCTTCGTAGTGTTGGTAGTGTTGGTAGTGTTGGTAGTGTTGATAGTGTTGGTAGTGTTGGTAGTGTTGATAGTGTTGGTAGTGTTGGTAGTGTTGGTAGTGTTGGTAGTGTTGGTAGTGTTGGTAGTGTTGGTAGTGTTGATAGTGTTGGTAGTGTTGGTAGTGTTGGTAGTGTTGGTAGTGTTGGTAGTGTTGATAGTGTTGGTAGTGTTGGTAGTGTTGGTAGTGTTGGTAGTGTTGATAGTGTTGGTAGTGTTGGTATTGTTTGTAGTGTTGGTAGTGTTGGTAGTGTTGATAGTGTTGGTAGTGTTGGTAGTGTTGGTAGTGTTGGTAGTGTTGGTAGTGTTGGTAGTGTGGGTAGTGTTGATAGTGTTGGTAGTGTGGGTAGTGTTGGTAGTGTGGGTAGTGTTGATAGTGTTGGTAGTGTGGGTAGTGTTGGTAGTGTTGGTAGTGTTGGTAGTGTTGGTAGTGTTGGTAGTGTGGGTAGTGTTGGTAGTGTTGGTAGTGTTGGTAGTGTTGGTAGTGTTGGTAGTGTTGGTAGTGTTAGTAGTGTTGGTAGTGTTGGTAGTGTTGGTAGTGTTGGTAGTGTTGGTAGTGTTTGTAGTGTTGGTAGTGTTTGTAGTGTTGGTAGTGTTGGTAGTGTTGGTAGTGTTGGTAGTGTTGATAGTGTTGGTAGTGTGGGTAGTGTTGGTAGTGTTCGTAGTGTTGGTAGTGTTGGTAGTGTTGGTAGTGTTGGTAGTGTGGGTAGTGTTGGTACTGTTGGTAGTGTTGGTAGTGTTGGTAGTGTTGGTATTGTTGGTAGTGTTGGTATTGTTGGTAGTGTTGGTAGTGTTGGTAGTGTTGGTAGTGTTGGTAGTGTTGGTAGTGTTAGTAGTGTTGGTAGTGTTGGTAATGTTGGTAGTGTTGGTAGTGTTGGTAGTGTTTGTAGTGTTGGTAGTGTTGGTAGTGCTGGTAGTTTTGGTAGTGTTGGTAGTGTTGGTAGTGTTGATAGTGTTGGTAGTGTTAGTAGTGTTGGTAGTGTTGGTAGTGTTGGTAGTGTTGGTAGTGTTGGTAGTGTTGGTAGTGTTGGTAGTGTGGGTAGTGTTGGTACTGTTGGTAGTGTTGGTAGTGTTGATAGTGTTGGTAGTGTGGGTATTGTTGATAGTGTTGGTAGTGTTGGTTGTGTTGGTAGTGTTGGTAGTGTTGGTAGTGTTGGTAGTGTTGGTAGTGTTAGTAGTGTTGGTAGTGTTGGTAGTGTTGGTAGTGTTGGTAGTGTTAGTAGTGTTGGTAGTGTTTGTAGTGTTGGTAGTGTTGGTAGTGTTGGTAGTGTTGGTAGTGTTGGTAGTGTTGGTAGTGTTGATAGTGTTGGTAGTGTTAGTAGTATTGGTAGTGTTGGTAGTGTTGGTAGTGTTGGTAGTGTTGGTAGTGTTGGTAGTGTTGGTAGTGTTGGTAGTGTTGGTAGTGTTGATAGTGTTGGTAGTGTTGGTAGTGTTGGTAGTGTTGGTAGTGTTGTTAGTGTTGGTAGTGTTGATAGTGTTGGTAGTGTTGGTAGTGTGGGTAGTGTTGGTACTGTTGGTAGTGTTGGTAGTGTTGGTAGTGTTGGTAGTGTTGGTAGTGTTGGTAGTGTTGATTGTGTTGGTAGTGTTGGTAGTGTTGGTAGTGTTGGTAGAGTTGATAGTGTTGGTAGTGTTGGTAGTGTTGGTAGTGTTGGTAGTGTTGATAGTGTTGATAGTGTTGATAGTGTTGGTAGTATTAGTAGTGTTGGTAGTGTTGGTAGTGTTGGTAGTGTTGGTAGTGTTGGTAGTGTTGATAGTGTTGGTAGTGTTGGTAGTGTTGGTAGTGTTGGTAGTATTAGTAGTGTTGGTAGTGTTGGTAGTGTTGGTAGTGTTGGTAGTATTAGTAGTGTTGGTAGTGTTGATAGTGTTGATAGTGTTGGTAGTGTTGGTAGTGTTGGTAGTGTTGGTAATGTTGGTACTATTAGTAGTGTTGGTAGTGTTGATAGTATTAGTAGTGTTGGTAGTGTTAGTAGTGTTGGTAGTGTTGGTAGTGTTGGTAGTGTTGGTAGTGTTGGTAGTGTTGGTAGTGTTGATTGTGTTGGTAGTGTTGATAGTGTTGGTAGTATTAGTAGTGTTGGTAGTGTTGGTAGTGTTGGTAGTGTTGGTAGTGTTGGTAGTGTTGATAGTGTTGGTAGTGTTGGTAGTGTTGGTAGTATTAGTAGTGTTGGTAGTGTTGGTAGTGTTGGTAGTGTTGGTAGTATTAGTAGTGTTGGTAGTGTTGATAGTGTTGGTAGTGTTGTTGGTGTTGGTAGTGTTGATAGTGTTGGTAGTGTTGGTAGTGTTGGTAGTGTTGGTAGTGTTGATTGTGTTGGTAGTGTTGATAGTGTTGGTAGTATTAGTAGTGTTGGTAGTGTTGGTAGTATTGGTAGTGTGGGTAGTGTTGATAGTGTTGGTAGTGTTGGTAGTGTTGGTAGTGTTGGTAGTGTTAGTAGTGTTGGTAGTGTTGGTAGTGTTGGTAGTGTTGGTAGTGTTAGTAGTGTTGGTAGTGTTTGTAGTGTTGGTAGTGTTGGTAGTGTTGGTAGTGTTGGTAGTGTTGGTAGTGTTGGTAATGTTGGTAGTGTTGATAGTGTTGGTAGTGTTAGTAGTGTTGGTAGTGTTGGTAGTGTTGTTAGTGTTGGTAGTGTTGGTAGTGTTGGTAGTGTTGGTAGTGTTGGTAGTGTTGGTAGTGTTAATAGTGTTGGTAGTGTTGGTAGTGTTGGTAGTGTTGCAGTGTTGGTAGTGTTGATAGTGTTGATAGTCTTGGTAGTGTTGGTAGTGTTGTAGTGTTTGTAGTGTTGTAGTGTTGGTAGTGTTGGTAGTGTTGGTAGTGTGGGAGTGTGTTGTTGGTAGTGTTGGTAGTGTTGGTAGTGTTGTTGTGTAGTGTTGGTAGTGTTGGTAGTGTTGGTAGTGTTGGTAGTGTTGGTAGTGTGGTTGGTAGTGTGTGTAGTGTTGGTAGTGGTTGTGTTGGTAGTGTGTAGTGTTGGTACTGTTGGTAGTGTTGGTAGTGTTGGTAGTGTTGGTAGTGTGGGTAGTGTTGGTAGTGTTGGTAGTGTTGGTAGTGTTAGTAGTGTTGGTAGTGTTAGTAGTGTTGGTAGTGTTGGTAGTGTTGGTAGTGTTGGTAGTGTTGGTAGTGTTGATAGTGTTGGTAGTGTTAGTAGTGTTGGTAGTGTTGGTAGTGTTGGTAGTGTTGGTAGTGTTGGTAGTGTTGGTAGTATTAGTAGTGTTGGTAGTGTTGATAGTGTTGATAGTGTTGATAGTGTTGGTAGTGTTGGTAGTGTTGGTAGTATTAGTAGTGTTGGTAGTGTTGATAGTGTTGATAGTGTTGGTAGTGTTGGTAGTGTTGGTAGTGTTGGTAATGTTGGTACTATTAGTAGTGTTGGTAGTGTTGATAGTGTTGGTAGTGTTGATAGTGTTGGCAGTGTTGGTAGTGTTGTTGGTGTTGGTAGTGTTGATAGTGTTGGTAGTGTTGGTAGTGTTGGTAGTGTTGGTAGTGTTGATTGTGTTGGTAGTGTTGATAGTGTTGGTAGTATTAGTAGTGTTGGTAGTGTTGGTAGTGTTGGTAGTGTTGGTAGTGTTGGTAGTGTTGATATTGTTGGTAGTGTTGGTAGTGTTGGTAGTATTGGTAGTATTAGTAGTGTTGGTAGTGTTGGTAGTGTTGGTAGTGTTGGTAGTATTAGTAGTGTTGGTACTGTTGATAGTGTTGGTAGTGTTGGTAGTGTTGGTAGTGTTGGTAGTGTTGGTAGTGTTAGTAGTGTTGGTAGTGTTGGTAGTGTTGGTAGTGTTAGTAGTGTTGGTAGTGTTGGTAGTGTTGGTAGTGTTGGTAGTGTTAGTAGTGTTGGTAGTGTTGGTAGTGTTGGTAGTGTTGGTAGTGTTGATAGTGTTAGTGGTGTTGGTAGTGTTGGTAGTATTGGTAGTGTTGGTAGTGTTGGTAGTGTTGGTAGTGTTGGCAGTGTTGGTAGTGTTGGTAGTGTTGATAGTGTTGGTAGTATTGGTAGTGTTGGTAGTGTTGGTAGTGTTGGTAGTGTTGGTAGTGTTGGTAGTATTGGTAGTGTTGGTAGTGTTGGTAGTGTTGGTAGTGTTGGTAGTGTTGGTAGTGTTGATAGTGTTGGTAGTGTTGGTAGTGTTGGTAGTGTTGGTAGTGTTGGTAGTGTTGGTAGTGTTGGTAGTATTAGTAGTGTTGGTAGTGTTGGTAGTGTTGGTAGTGTTAGTAGTGTTGGTAGTGTTCATAGTGTTGGTAGTGTTGGTAGTGTGGGTAGTGTTGGTAGTGTTGGTAGTGTTGATAGTGTTGGTAGTGTTGGTAGTGTTGGTAGTATTGGTAGTATTAGTAGTGTTGGTAGTGTTGGTAGTGTTGGTAGTATTGGTAGTATTAGTAGTGTTGGTAGTGTTGGTAGTGTTGGTAGTGTTGGTAGTGTTGGTAGTGTTGATAGTGTTGGTAGTGTTGGTAGTGTTGGTAGTGTTGGTAGTGTTGGTAGTGTTGATAGTGTTAGTAGTGTTGGTAGTGTTGGTAGTGTTGATAGTGTTGGTAGTGTTGGTAGTGTTGGTAGTGTTGGTAGTGTGGGTAGTGTTGGTAGTGTTGGTAGTGTTGGTAGTGTTGGTAGTGTTGGTAGTGTTGGTAGTGTGGGTAGTGTTGGTACTGTTGGTAGTGTTGGTAGTATTAGTAGTGTTGGTAGTGTTGGTAGTGTTGGTAGTGTTAATAGTGTTGGTAGTGTTGGTAGTGTTGGTAGTGTTGGCAGTGTTGGTAGTGTTGATAGTGTTGATGGTCTTGGTAGTGCTGGTAGTGTTGGTAGTGTTGGTAGTGTTGATAGTGTTGGTAGTGTTGGTAGTGTTGGTAGTGTTGGTAGTGTTGGTAGTGTTGGTAGTGTTGGTAGTGTTGGTAGTGTTGATAGTGTTGGTAGTGTTGGTAGTGTTGGTAGTGTTGGTAGTGTTGATAGTGTTGGTAGTGTTGGTAGTGTTGGTAGTGTTGGTAGTGTTGATAGTGTTGGTAGTGTTGGTAGTGTTGGTACTGTTGGTAGTGTTGGTAGTGTTGGTAGTGTTGGTAGTGTTGGTAGTGTTGGTAGTGTTGATTGTGTTGGTAGTGTTGGTAGTGTTGGTAGTGTTGGTAGAGTTGATAGTGTTGGTAGTGTTGGTAGTGTTGGTAGTGTTGGTAGTGTTGATAGTGTTGGTAGTGTTGATAGTGTTGGTAGTATTAGTAGTGTTGGTAGTGTTGGTAGTGTTGGTAGTGTTGGTAGTGTTGGTAGTGTTGATAGTGTTGGTAGTGTTGGTAGTGTTGGTAGTGTTGGTAGTATTAGTAGTGTTGGTAGTGTTGGTAGTGTTGGTAGTGTTGGTAGTATTAGTAGTGTTGGTAGTGTTGATAGTGTTGATAGTGTTGGTAGTGTTGGTAGTGTTGGTAGTGTTGGTAATGTTGGTACTATTAGTAGTGTTGGTAGTGTTGATAGTATTAGTAGTGTTGGTAGTGTTGGTAGTGTTGGTAGTGTTGGTAGTGTTGGTAGTGTTGGTAGTGTTGGTAGTGTTGGTAGTGTTGATTGTGTTGGTAGTGTTGATAGTGTTGGTAGTATTAGTAGTGTTGGTAGTGTTGGTAGTGTTGGTAGTGTTGGTAGTGTTGGTAGTGTTGATAGTGTTGGTAGTGTTGGTAGTGTTGGTAGTATTAGTAGTGTTGGTAGTGTTGGTAGTGTTGGTAGTGTTGGTAGTATTAGTAGTGTTGGTAGTGTTGGTAGTGTTGGTAGTGTTGGTAGTATTAGTAGTGTTGGTAGTGTTGATAGTGTTGATAGTGTTGGTAGTGTTGGTAGTGTTGGTAGTGTTGGTAATGTTGGTACTATTAGTAGTGTTGGTAGTGTTGATAGTATTAGTAGTGTTGGTAGTGTTGGTAGTGTTGGTAGTGTTGGTAGTGTTGGTAGTGTTGATAGTGTTGGTAGTGTTGGTAGTGTTGGTAGTGTTGGTAGTATTAGTAGTGTTGGTAGTGTTGGTAGTGTTGGTAGTGTTGGTAGTATTAGTAGTGTTGGTAGTGTTGATAGTGTTGATAGTGTTGGTAGTGTTGGTAGTGTTGGTAGTGTTGGTAATGTTGGTACTATTAGTAGTGTTGGTAGTGTTGATAGTATTAGTAGTGTTGGTAGTGTTAGTAGTGTTGGTAGTGTTGGTAGTGTTGGTAGTGTTGGTAGTGTTGGTAGTGTTGGTAGTGTTGATTGTGTTGGTAGTGTTGATAGTGTTGATTGTGTTGGTAGTGTTGATAGTGTTGGTAGTATTAGTAGTGTTGGTAGTGTTGGTAGTGTTGGTAGTGTTGGTAGTGTTGGTAGTGTTGATAGTGTTGGTAGTGTTGGTAGTGTTGGTAGTATTAGTAGTGTTGGTAGTGTTGGTAGTGTTGGTAGTGTTGGTAGTATTAGTAGTGTTGGTAGTGTTGATAGTGTTGGTAGTGTTGTTGGTGTTGGTAGTGTTGATAGTGTTGGTAGTGTTGGTAGTGTTGGTAGTGTTGGTAGTGTTGATTGTGTTGGTAGTGTTGATAGTGTTGGTAGTATTAGTAGTGTTGGTAGTGTTGGTAGTATTGGTAGTGTGGGTAGTGTTGATAGTGTTGGTAGTGTTGGTAGTGTTGGTAGTGTTGGTAGTGTTAGTAGTGTTGGTAGTGTTGGTAGTGTTGGTAGTGTTGGTAGTGTTAGTAGTGTTGGTAGTGTTTGTAGTGTTGGTAGTGTTGGTAGTGTTGGTAGTGTTGGTAGTGTTGGTAGTGTTGGTAATGTTGGTAGTGTTGATAGTGTTGGTAGTGTTAGTAGTGTTGGTAGTGTTGGTAGTGTTGTTAGTGTTGGTAGTGTTGGTAGTGTTGGTAGTGTTGGTAGTGTTGGTAGTGTTGGTAGTGTTAATAGTGTTGGTAGTGTTGGTAGTGTTGGTAGTGTTGGCAGTGTTGGTAGTGTTGATAGTGTTGATAGTCTTGGTAGTGTTGGTAGTGTTGGTAGTGTTGGTAGTGTTGATAGTGTTGGTAGTGTTGGTAGTGTTGGTAGTGTTGGTAGTGTTGGTAGTGTTGGTAGTGTTGGTAGTGTTGGTAGTGTTGATAGTGTTGGTAGTGTTGGTAGTGTTGGTAGTGTTGGTAGTGTTGGTAGTGTTGGTAGTGTTGGTAGTGTGGGTAGTGTTGGTACTGTTGGTAGTGTTGGTAGTGTTGGTAGTGTTGGTAGTGTGGGTAGTGTTGGTAGTGTTGGTAGTGTTGGTAGTGTTAGTAGTGTTGGTAGTGTTAGTAGTGTTGGTAGTGTTGGTAGTGTTGGTAGTGTTGGTAGTGTTGGTAGTGTTGATAGTGTTGGTAGTGTTAGTAGTGTTGGTAGTGTTGGTAGTGTTGGTAGTGTTGGTAGTGTTGGTAGTGTTGGTAGTATTAGTAGTGTTGGTAGTGTTGATAGTGTTGATAGTGTTGATAGTGTTGGTAGTGTTGGTAGTGTTGGTAGTATTAGTAGTGTTGGTAGTGTTGATAGTGTTGATAGTGTTGGTAGTGTTGGTAGTGTTGGTAGTGTTGGTAATGTTGGTACTATTAGTAGTGTTGGTAGTGTTGATAGTGTTGGTAGTGTTGATAGTGTTGGCAGTGTTGGTAGTGTTGTTGGTGTTGGTAGTGTTGATAGTGTTGGTAGTGTTGGTAGTGTTGGTAGTGTTGGTAGTGTTGATTGTGTTGGTAGTGTTGATAGTGTTGGTAGTATTAGTAGTGTTGGTAGTGTTGGTAGTGTTGGTAGTGTTGGTAGTGTTGGTAGTGTTGATATTGTTGGTAGTGTTGGTAGTGTTGGTAGTATTGGTAGTATTAGTAGTGTTGGTAGTGTTGGTAGTGTTGGTAGTGTTGGTAGTATTAGTAGTGTTGGTACTGTTGATAGTGTTGGTAGTGTTGGTAGTGTTGGTAGTGTTGGTAGTGTTGGTAGTGTTGGTAGTGTTAGTAGTGTTGGTAGTGTTGGTAGTGTTGGTAGTGTTGGTAGTGTTAGTAGTGTTGGTAGTGTTGGTAGTGTTGGTAGTGTTGGTAGTGTTGATAGTGTTAGTGGTGTTGGTAGTGTTGGTAGTATTGGTAGTGTTGGTAGTGTTGGTAGTGTTGGTAGTGTTGGCAGTGTTGGTAGTGTTGGTAGTGTTGATAGTGTTGGTAGTATTGGTAGTGTTGGTAGTGTTGGTAGTGTTGGTAGTGTTGGTAGTGTTGGTAGTATTGGTAGTGTTGGTAGTGTTGGTAGTGTTGGTAGTGTTGGTAGTGTTGGTAGTGTTGATAGTGTTGGTAGTGTTGGTAGTGTTGGTAGTGTTGGTAGTGTTGGTAGTGTTGGTAGTGTTGGTAGTATCAGTAGTGTTGGTAGTGTTGGTAGTGTTGGTAGTGTTAGTAGTGTTGGTAGTGTTCATAGTGTTGGTAGTGTTGGTAGTGTGGGTAGTGTTGGTAGTGTTGGTAGTGTTGATAGTGTTGGTAGTGTTGGTAGTGTTGGTAGTATTGGTAGTATTAGTAGTGTTGGTAGTGTTGGTAGTGTTGGTAGTATTGGTAGTATTAGTAGTGTTGGTAGTGTTGGTAGTGTTGGTAGTGTTGGTAGTGTTGGTAGTGTTGATAGTGTTGGTAGTGTTGGTAGTGTTGGTAGTGTTGGTAGTGTTGGTAGTGTTGATAGTGTTAGTAGTGTTGGTAGTGTTGGTAGTGTTGATAGTGTTGGTAGTGTTGGTAGTGTTGGTAGTGTTGGTAGTGTGGGTAGTGTTGGTAGTGTTGGTAGTGTTGGTAGTGTTGGTAGTGTTGGTAGTGTTGGTAGTGTGGGTAGTGTTGGTACTGTTGGTAGTGTTGGTAGTATTAGTAGTGTTGGTAGTGTTGGTAGTGTTGGTAGTGTTAATAGTGTTGGTAGTGTTGGTAGTGTTGGTAGTGTTGGCAGTGTTGGTAGTGTTGATAGTGTTGATGGTCTTGGTAGTGCTGGTAGTGTTGGTAGTGTTGGTAGTGTTGATAGTGTTGGTAGTGTTGGTAGTGTTGGTAGTGTTGGTAGTGTTGGTAGTGTTGGTAGTGTTGGTAGTGTTGGTAGTGTTGATAGTGTTGGTAGTGTTGGTAGTGTTGGTAGTGTTGGTAGTGTTGATAGTGTTGGTAGTGTTGGTAGTGTTGGTAGTGTTGGTAGTGTTGATAGTGTTGGTAGTGTTGGTAGTGTTGGTAGTGTTGGTAGTGTTGGTAGTGTTGATAGTGTTGGTAGTGTTGGTAGTGTTGGTAGTGTTGGTAGTGTTGGTAGTGTTGGTAGTGTTGGTAGTGTGGGTAGTGTTGGTAGTGTTGGTAGTGTGGGTAGTGTTGGTAGTGTTGGTAGTGTTGATAGTGTTGGTAGTGTAGGTAGTGTTGATAGTGTTGGTAGTGTTGGTAGTGTTGGTAGTGTTGGTAGTGTTAGTAGTGTTGGTAGTGTTGGTAGTGTTGGTAGTGTTGGTAGTGTTAGTAGTGTTGGTAGTGTTTGTAGTGTTGGTAGTGTTGGTAGTGTTGGTAGTGTTGGTAGTGTTGGTAGTGTTGGTAGTGTTGGTAGTGTTGATAGTGTTGGTAGTGTTAGTAGTGTTGGTAGTGTTGGTAGTGTTGTTAGTGTTGGTAGTGTTGGTAGTGTTGGTTTGTGTTGGTAGTGTGGGTAGTGTTGGTACTGTTGGTAGTGTTGGTAGTGTTGGTAGTGTTGGTAGTGTGGGTAGTGTTGGTAGTGTTGGTAGTGTTGGTAGTGTTAGTAGTGTTGGTAGTGTTAGTAGTGTTGGTAGTGTTGGTAGTGTTGGTAGTGTTGGTAGTGTTGGTAGTGTTGATAGTGTTGGTAGTGTTAGTAGTGTTGGTAGTGTTGGTAGTGTTGGTAGTGTTGGTAGTGTTGGTAGTGTTGGTAGTGTTGGTAGTATTAGTAGTGTTGGTAGTGTTGATAGTGTTGATAGTGTTGGTAGTGTTGGTAGTGTTGGTAGTGTTGGTAATGTTGGTACTATTAGTAGTGTTGGTAGTGTTGATAGTGTTGGTAGTGTTGATAGTGTTGGTAGTGTTGGTAGTGTTGGTAGTGTTGGTAGTGTTGATAGTGTTGGTAGTGTTGGTAGTGTTGGTAGTGTTGCTAGTGTTGATTGTGTTGGTAGTGTTGATAGTGTTGGTAGTATTAGTAGTGTTGGTAGTGTTGGTAGTGTTGGTAGTGTTGGTAGTGTTGGTAGTGTTGATAGTGTTGGTAGTGTTGGTAGTGTTGGTAGTATTAGTAGTGTTGGTAGTGTTGGTATTGTTGGTAGTGTTGGTAGTATTAGTAGTGTTGGTAGTGTTGATAGTGTTGATAGTGTTGGTAGTGTTGGTAGTGTTGGTAGTGTTGGTAATGTTGGTACTATTAGTAGTGTTGGTAGTGTTGATAGTGTTGGTAGTGTTGATAGTGTTGATAGTGTTGGTAGTGTTGTTGGTGTTGGTAGTGTTGATAGTGTTGGTAGTGTTGGTAGTGTTGGTAGTGTTGGTAGTGTTGATTGTGTTGGTAGTGTTGATAGTGTTGGTAGTATTAGTAGTGTTGGTAGTGTTGGTAGTGTTGGTAGTGTGGGTAGTGTTGATAGTGTTGGTAGTGTTGGTAGTGTTGGTAGTGTTGGTAGTGTTAGTAGTGTTGGTAGTGTTGGTAGTGTTGGTAGTGTTGGTAGTGTTAGTAGTGTTGGTAGTGTTGGTAGTGTTGGTAGTGTGGGTAGTGTTGGTAGTGTTGGTAGTGTTGGTAGTGTGGGTAGTGTGGGTAGTGTGGGTAGTGTTGGTAGTGTTGGTAGTGTTGGTAGTGTGGGTAGTGTGGGTAGTGTTGGTAGTGTTGCTAGTGTTGGTAGTGTTGGTAGTGTTGGTAGTGTTGGTAGTGTTGGTAGTGTTGGTAGTGTTGGTAGTGTTGATAGTGTTGGTAGTGTTGGTAGTGTTGGTAGTGTGGGTAGTGTTGGTAGTGTTTGTAGTGTGGGTACTGTTGGTAGTGTTGGTAGTGTTGGTAGTGTTGGTAGTGTTGTTAGTGTTGGTAGTGTTGGTAGTGTTGGTAGTGTTGGTAGAGTTGGTAGTGTTGATAGTGTTGATAGTGTTGATAGTGTTAGTAGTGTTGGTAGTGTTGATAGTGTTGGTAGTGTTGATAGTGTTGGTAGTGTTGGTAGTGTTTGTAGTGTGGGTACTGTTGGTAGTGTGGGTAGTGTTGGTAGTGTCGGTAGTGTTGTTAGTGTTGATAGTGTTGGTCGTGTTGGTAGTGTTGGTAGTGTGGGTAGTGTTGGTAGTGTTGGTAGTGTTGACAGTGTTGGTAGTGTTGGTAGTGTTGGTAGTGTTGGTCGTGTTGGTAGTGTTGGTAGTGTTGGTAGTGTTGGAAGTGTTGGTCGTGTTGGTAGTGTTGGTAGTGTTGGTAGTGTTGGTAGTGTGGGTAGTGTTGGTAGTGTTGGTAGTGTTGGTAGTGTGGGTAGTGTTGGTAGTGTTGTTAGTGTTGGTAGTGTGGGTAGTGTTGGTAGTGTTGGTAGTGTTGGTATTGTGGGTAGTGTTGGCAGCGTTGGTAGTGTGGGTAGTGTTGGTAGTGTTGGTAGTGTTGATAGTGTGGGTAGTGTTGGTAGTGTTGGTAGTGTTGGTAGTGTTGGTAGTGTTGGTAGCGTTGGTAGTGTTGGTAGTGTTGATGGTGTGGGTAGTGTTGGTAGTGTTGGTAGTGTTGGTAGTGTTGGTAGTGTTGGTAGTGTTGGTAGTTTTGGTAGTGTTGGCAGTGTGGGCAGTGTTGGTAGTGTTGGTAGTGTTGATAATGTTGGTAGTGTTGGTAGTGTTGGTAGTGTTGGTAGTGTTGGTAGTGTTAGTAGTGTTGGTAGTGTTGGTAGTGTTGGTAGTGTTGGTAGTGTTGGTAGTGTTGGTAGTGTTAGTAGTGTTGGTATTGTTGGTAGTGTTGGTAGTGTAGGTAGTGTTGGTAGTGTGGGTAGTGTTGGTAGTGTTGGTAGTGATGGTAGTTTTGGTAGTGTGGGTACTGTTGGTAGTGTTGGTAGTGTTGGTAGTGTGGGTAGTGTTGGTAGTGTTGGTAGTGTTGGTAGTGTTGGTAGTGTTGGTAGTGTTGGTAGTGTTGGTAGTGTTGGTAGTGTTGGTAGTGTTGGTAGTGTGGGTAGTGTTGGCAGTGTTGGTAGTGTTGGTATTGCTGATAGTGTTGGTAGTGTTGGTAGTGTGGGTAGTGTTGGTAGTGTTGGTAGTGTGGGTAGTGTTGGTAGTGTTGGAAGTGTTGATAGTGTTAGTAGTGTTGGTAGTTTTCATAGTGTTGATAGTGTTGGTAGTGTGGGTAGTGTTGGTAGTGTTGGTAGTGTGGGTAGTGTTGGTAGTGTTGGTAGTGTTGATAGTGTTAGTAGTGTAGGTAGTGTTCATAGTGTTGATAGTGTTCATAGTGTTGATAGTGTTGGTAGTGTTGGTAGTGTTGGTAGTGTTGGTAGTATTGATAGTGTTCATAGTGTTGATAGTGTTGGTAGTGTTGATAGTGTTCATAGTGTTGATAGTGTTGGTAGTGTGGGTAGTGTTGGTAGTGTTGGTAGTGTGGGTAGTGTTGGTAGTGTTGGTAATGTGGGTAGTGTTGGTCATGTTGGTAGTGTTGGTAGTGTTTGTAGTGTGGGTACTGTTGGTAGTGTGGGTAGTGTTGGTAGTGTGGGTAGTGTTGTTAGTGTTGATAGTGTTGGTAGTGTTGATAGTGTTGGTAGTGTTGGTAGTGTTGGTAGTGTGGGTAGTGTTGGTAGTGTTGGTAGTGTTGGTAGTGTTGGTAGTGTTGGTAGTGTTGGTAGTGTTGGTAGTGTGGGTAGTGTGGGTAGTGTTGGTAGTGTTGGTAGCGTGGGTAGTGTTGGTAGTGTTGGTAGTGTTGGTAGTGTTGGTAGTGTTGGCAGTGTGGGCAGTGTTGGTAGTGTTGGTAGTGTTGATAATGTTGGTAGTGTTGGTAGTGTTGGTCGTGTTGGTAGTGTTGGTAGTGTTGGTAGTGTTGGTAGTGTTGGTAGTGTTGGTAGTGTTGGTAGTGTTGGTAGTGTGGGTAGTGTTGGTAGTGTTGGTAGTGTTGGTAGTGTGGGTAGTGTGGGTAGTGTGGGTAGTGTTGGTAGTGTTGGTAGTGTTGGTAGTGTTGGTAGTGTGGGTAGTGTTGGTAGTGTTGGTAGTGTTGGTAGTGTTGGTAGTTTTGGTAGTGTTGGTAGTGTTGGTAGTGTGGGTAGTGTTGGTAGTGTTGGTAATGATGGTAGTTTTGGTAGTGTGGGTACTGTTGGTAGTGTTGGTAGTGTTGGTAGTGTGGGTAGTGTTGGTAGTGTTGGTATTGTTGGTAGTGTTGGTAGTGTTGGTAGTGTTGGTAGTGTTGGTAGTGTTGGTAGTGTTGGTAGTGTTGGTAGTGTTGGTAGTGTGGGTAGTGTTGGCAGTGTTGGTAGTGTTGGTATTGCTGATAGTGTTGGTAGTGTTGGTAGTGTGGGTAGTGTTGGTAGTGTTGGTAGTGTGGGTAGTGTTGGTAGTGTTGGAAGTGTTGATAGTGTTAGTAGTGTTGGTAGTGTTCATAGTGTTGATAGTGTTGGTAGTGTGGGTAGTGTTGGTAGTGTTGGTAGTGTGGGTAGTGTTGGTAGTGTTGGTAGTGTTGATAGTGTTAGTAGTGTAGGTAGTGTTCATAGTGTTGATAGTGTTCATAGTGTTGATAGTGTTGGTAGTGTTGGTAGTGTTGGTAGTGTTGGTAGTATTGATAGTGTTCATAGTGTTGATAGTGTTGGTAGTGTTGATAGTGTTCATAGTGTTGATAGTGTTGGTAGTGTGGGTAGTGTTGGTAGTGTTGGTAGTGTGGGTAGTTTTGGTAGTGTTGGTAGTGTTGGTAGTGTGGGTAGTGTTGGTAGTGTTGTTAGTGTTGGTAGTGTGGGTAGTGTTGGTAGTGTTGGTAGTGTTGGTAGTGTTGGTAGTGTTGGTATTGTGGGTAGTGTTGGCAGCGTTGGTAGTGTGGGTAGTGTTGGTAGTGTTGGTAGTGTTGGTAGTGTTGGTAGTGTTGGTAGTGTTTGTAGTGTGGGTAGTGTGGGTAGTGTGGGTAGTGTTGGTAGTGTTGGTAGTGTTGGTAGTGTTGGTAGTGTTGGTAGTGTTGGTAGCGTTGGTAGTGTTGGTAGTGTTGATGGTGTGGGTAGTGTTGGTAGTGTTGGTAGTGTTGGTAGTGTTGGTAGTGTTGGTAGTGTTGGTAGTGTTGGTAGTGTTGGCAGTGTGGGCAGTGTTGGTAGTGTTGGTAGTGTTGATAATGTTGGTAGTGTTGGTAGTGTTGGTAGTGTTGGTAGTGTTGTTAGTGTTGGTAGTGTTGGTAGTGTTGGTAGTGTTGGTAGTGTTGGTAGTGTTGGTAGTGTTAGTAGTGTTGGTAGTGTTGGTAGTGTTGGTAGTGTTGGTAGTGTTGGTAGTGTGGGTAGTGTTGGTAGTGTTGGTAGTGATGGTAGTTTTGGTAGTGTGGGTACTGTTGGTAGTGTTGGTTGTGTTGGTAGTGTGGGTAGTATTGGTAGTGTTGGTAGTGTTGGTAGTGTTGGTAGTGTTGGTAGTGTTGGTAGTGTTGGTAGTTTTGGTAGTGTTGGTAGTGTGGGTAGTGTTGGCAGTGTTGGTAGTGTTGGTATTGCTGATAGTGTTGGTAGTGTTGGTAGTGTGGGTAGTGTTGGTAGTGTCGGTAGTGTGGGTAGTGTTGGTAGTGTTGGAAGTGTTGATAGTGTTAGTAGTGTTGGTAGTGTTCATAGTGTTGATAGTGTTGGTAGTGTGGGTAGTGTTGGTAGTGTTGGTAGTGTGGGTAGTGTTGGTAGTGTTGGTAGTGTTGATAGTGTTAGTAGTGTAGGTAGTGTTCATAGTGTTGATAGTGTTCATAGTGTTGATAGTGTTGGTAGTGTTGGTAGTGTTGGTAGTGTTGGTAGTGTTGGTAGTGTTGGTAGTGTTGGTAGTGTTGGTAGTGTTGGTAGTGTGGATAGTGTTGGTAGTGTTGGTAGTGTTGGTAGTGTTGGTAGTGTTGGTAGTGTTGGTAGTGTTGGTAGTGTTGGTAGTGTTGGTAGTGTGGATAGTGTTGGTTGTGTTGGTAGTGTGGGTAGTATTGGTAGTGTTGGTAGTGTTGGTAGTGTTGGTAGTGTTGGTAGTGTGGATAGTGTTGGTAGTGTTGGTAGTGTTGGTAGTGTTGGTAGTGTTGGTAGTATTGATAGTGTTCATAGTGTTGATAGTGTTGGTAGTGTTGATAGTGTTCATAGTGTTGATAGTGTTGGTAGTGTGGGTAGTGTTGGTAGTGTTGGTAGTGTGGGTAGTGTTGGTAATGTTGGTAATGTGGGTAGTGTTGGTAATGTTGGTAGTGTTGGTAGTGTTGGTAGTGTTGGTAGTGTTGGTAGTGTGGGTAGTGTTGGTAGTGTTGGTAGTGTTGGTAGTGTTGGTAGTGTTGGTAGTGTTGATAGTGTTGGTAGTGTGGGTAGTGTTGGTAGTGTTGGTAGTGTTGATAGTGTTGGTAATGCGGGTAGTGTTGGTAGTGTTGATAGTGTTGGTCGTGTTGGTAGTGTTGGTATTGTGGGTAGTGTTGTTAGTGTTGGTAGTGTGGGTAGTGTTGGTAGTGTTGGTAGTGTTGGTATTGCGGGTAGTGTTGGTAGTGTTGGTAGTGTGGGTAGTGTTGGTAGTGTTGGTAGTGTTGGTAGTGTTGGTAGTGTTGGTAGTGTTGGTAGTGTTGGTAGTGTTGGTAGTGTTGGTAGTGTGGGTAGTGTTGGTAGTGTTGGTAGTGTTGGTAGTGTTGGTAGTGTTGGTAGTGTTGGTAGTGTTAGTAGTGTTGGTAGTGTTGGTAGTGTTGGTAGTGTTGGTAGTGTTGGTAGTGTTTGTAGTGTTGGTAGTGTTGGTAGTGTTGGTAGTGTTGGTAGTGTTGGTAGTGTTGGTAGTGTTGATAGTGTTGGTAGTATTAGTAGTGTTGGTAGTGTTGGTAGTGTTGGTAGTGTTGGTAGTGTTGGTAGTGTTAGTAGTGTTGGTAGTGTTGGTAGTGTTGGTAGTGTTGGTAGTGTTGGTAGTGTTGGTAGTGTTGGTAGTGTTGGTAGTATTAGTAGTGTTGGTAGTGTTGATAGTGTTGATAGTGTTGGTACTGTTGGTAGTGTTGGTAGTGTTGGTAATGTTGGTAGTGTTAGTAGTGTTGGTAGTGTTGATAGTGTTGGTAGTGTTGATAGTGTTGGTAGTATTGGTAGTGTTGGTAGTGTTGGTAGTGTTGGTAGTGTTGATAGTGTTGGTAGTGTTGGTAGTGCTGGTAGTGTTGGTAGTGTTGGTAGTGTTGGTAGTGTTGGTAGTGTTGGTAGTGTTGATAGTGTTGGTAGTGTTAGTAGTGTTGGTAGTGTTGTTAGTGTTGGTAGTGTTGATAGTGTTGGTAGTGTTGGTAGTGTTGGTAGTGTTGGTAGTGTTGGTAGTGTTAATAGTGTTGGTAGTGTTGGTAGTGTTGGTAGTGTTGGCAGTGTTGGTAGTGTTGATAGTGTTGATGGTCTTGGTAGTGCTGGTAGTGTTGGTAGTGTTGGTAGTGTTGATAGTGTTGGTAGTGTTGGTAGTGTTGGTAGTGTTGGTAGTGTTGGTAGTGTTGGTAGTGTTGGTAGTGTTGGTAGTGTTGATAGTGTTGGTAGTGTTGCTAGTGTTGGTAGTGTTGGTAGTGTTGATAGTGTTGGTAGTGTTGGTAGTGTTGGTAGTGTTGGTAGTGTTGATAGTGTTGGTAGTGTTGGTAGTGTTGGTAGTGTTGGTAGTGTTGGTAGTGTTGATAGTGTTGGTAGTGTTGGTAGTGTTGGTAGTGTTGGTAGTGTTGGTAGTGTTGGTTGTGTTGGTAGTGTGGGTAGTGTTGGTAGTGTTGGTAGTGTGGGTAGTGTTGGTAGTGTTGGTAGTATTGATAGTGTTGGTAGTGTAGGTAGTGTTGATAGTGTTGGTAGTGTTGGTAGTGTTGGTAGTGTTGGTAGTGTTAGTAGTGTTGGTAGTGTTGGTAGTGTTGGTAGTGTTGGTAGTGTTGGTAGTGTTAGTAGTGTTGGTAGTGTTTGTAGTGTTGGTAGTGTTGGTAGTGTTGGTAGTGTTGGTAGTGTTGGTAGTGTTGGTAGTGTTGGTAGTGTTGATAGTGTTGGTAGTGTTAGTAGTGTTGGTAGTGTTGGTAGTGTTGTTAGTGTTGGTAGTGTTGGTAGTGTTGGTTTGTGTTGGTAGTGTGGGTAGTGTTGGTACTGTTGGTAGTGTTGGTAGTGTTGGTAGTGTTGGTAGTGTGGGTAGTGTTGGTAGTGTTGGTAGTGTTGGTAGTGTTAGTAGTGTTGGTAGTGTTAGTAGTGTTGGTAGTGTTGGTAGTGTTGGTAGTGTTGGTAGTGTTGGTAGTGTTGATAGTGTTGGTAGTGTTAGTAGTGTTGGTAGTGTTGGTAGTGTTGGTAGTGTTGGTAGTGTTGGTAGTGTTGGTAGTGTTGGTAGTATTAGTAGTGTTGGTAGTGTTGATAGTGTTGATAGTGTTGGTAGTGTTGGTAGTGTTGGTAGTGTTGGTAATGTTGGTACTATTAGTAGTGTTGGTAGTGTTGATAGTGTTGGTAGTGTTGATAGTGTTGGTAGTGTTGGTAGTGTTGGTAGTGTTGGTAGTGTTGATAGTGTTGGTAGTGTTGGTAGTGTTGGTAGTGTTGCTAGTGTTGATTGTGTTGGTAGTGTTGATAGTGTTGGTAGTATTAGTAGTGTTGGTAGTGTTGGTAGTGTTGGTAGTGTTGGTAGTGTTGGTAGTGTTGATAGTGTTGCTAGTGTTGGTAGTGTTGGTAGTATTAGTAGTGTTGGTAGTGTTGGTAGTGTTGGTAGTGTTGGTAGTATTAGTAGTGTTGGTAGTGTTGATAGTGTTGATAGTGTTGGTAGTGTTGGTAGTGTTGGTAGTGTTGGTAATGTTGGTACTATTAGTAGTGTTGGTAGTGTTGATAGTGTTGGTAGTGTTGATAGTGTTGATAGTGTTGGTAGTGTTGTTGGTGTTGGTAGTGTTGATAGTGTTGGTAGTGTTGGTAGTGTTGGTAGTGTTGGTAGTGTTGATTGTGTTGGTAGTGTTGATAGTGTTGGTAGTATTAGTAGTGTTGGTAGTGTTGGTAGTGTTGGTAGTGTGGGTAGTGTTGATAGTGTTGGTAGTGTTGGTAGTGTTGGTAGTGTTGGTAGTGTTAGTAGTGTTGGTAGTGTTGGTAGTGTTGGTAGTGTTGGTAGTGTTAGTAGTGTTGGTAGTGTTGGTAGTGTTGGTAGTGTGGGTAGTGTTGGTAGTGTTGGTAGTGTTGGTAGTGTGGGTAGTGTGGGTAGTGTGGGTAGTGTTGGTAGTGTTGGTAGTGTGGGTAGTGTGGGTAGTGTTGGTAGTGTTGCTAGTGTTGGTAGTGTTGGTAGTGTTGGTAGTGTTGGTAGTGTTGGTAGTGTTGGTAGTGTTGGTAGTGTTGATAGTGTTGGTAGTGTTGGTAGTGTGGGTAGTGTGGGTAGTGTTGGTAGTGTTTGTAGTGTGGGTACTGTTGGTAGTGTTGGTAGTGTTGGTAGTGTTGGTAGTGTTGTTAGTGTTGGTAGTGTTGGTAGTGTTGGTAGTGTTGGTAGTGTTGGTAGTGTTGATAGTGTTGATAGTGTTGATAGTGTTAGTAGTGTTGGTAGTGTTGATAGTGTTGGTAGTGTTGATAGTGTTGGTAGTGTTGGTAGTGTTTGTAGTGTGGGTACTGTTGGTAGTGTGGGTAGTGTTGGTAGTGTCGGTAGTGTTGTTAGTGTTGATAGTGTTGGTAGTGTTGATAGTGTTGGTAGTGTTGGTAGTGTTGGTAGTGTGGGTAGTGTTGGTAGTGTTGGTAGTGTTGGTAGTGTTGGTAGTGTTGGTAGTGTTGGTAGTGTTGGTAGTGTGGGTAGTGTGGGTAGTGTTGGTAGTGTTGGTAGTGTGGGTAGTGTTGGTAGTGTTGGTAGTGTTGGTAGTGTTGCTAGTGTTGGTAGTGTTGGCAGTGTGGGCAGTGTTGGTAGTGTTGGTAGTGTTGATAATGTTGGTAGTGTTGGTAGTGTTGGTCGTGTTGGTAGTGTTGGTAGTGTGGGTAGTGTTGGTAGTGTTGGTAGTGTTGACAGTGTTGGTAGTGTTGGTAGTGTTGGTAGTGTTGGTCGTGTTGGTAGTGTTGGTAGTGTTGGTAGTGTTGGAAGTGTTGGTCGTGTTGGTAGTGTTGGTAGTGTTGGTAGTGTTGGTAGTGTGGGTAGTGTTGGTAGTGTTGGTAGTGTTGGTAGTGTGGGTAGTGTTGGTAGTGTTGTTAGTGTTGGTAGTGTGGGTAGTGTTGGTAGTGTTGGTAGTGTTGGTAGTGTTGGTAGTGTTGGTATTGTGGGTAGTGTTGGCAGCGTTGGTAGTGTGGGTAGTGTTGGTAGTGTTGGTAGTGTTGATAGTGTGGGTAGTGTTGGTAGTGTTGGTAGTGTTGGTAGTGTTGGTAGTGTTGGTAGCGTTGGTAGTGTTGGTAGTGTTGATGGTGTGGGTAGTGTTGGTAGTGTTGGTAGTGTTGGTAGTGTTGGTAGTGTTGGTAGTGTTGGTAGTTTTGGTAGTGTTGGCAGTGTGGGCAGTGTTGGTAGTGTTGGTAGTGTTGATAATGTTGGTAGTGTTGGTAGTGTTGGTAGTGTTGGTAGTGTTGGTAGTGTTAGTAGTGTTGGTAGTGTTGGTAGTGTTGGTAGTGTTGGTAGTGTTGGTAGTGTTGGTAGTGTTAGTAGTGTTGGTAGTGTTGGTAGTGTTGGTAGTGTAGGTAGTGTTGGTAGTGTGGGTAGTGTTGGTAGTGTTGGTAGTGATGGTAGTTTTGGTAGTGTGGGTACTGTTGGTAGTGTTGGTAGTGTTGGTAGTGTGGGTAGTGTTGGTAGTGTTGGTAGTGTTGGTAGTGTTGGTAGTGTTGGTAGTGTTGGTAGTGTTGGTAGTGTTGGTAGTGTTGGTAGTGTTGGTAGTGTGGGTAGTGTTGGCAGTGTTGGTAGTGTTGGTATTGCTGATAGTGTTGGTAGTGTTGGTAGTGTGGGTAGTGTTGGTAGTGTTGGTAGTGTGGGTAGTGTTGGTAGTGTTGGAAGTGTTGATAGTGTTAGAAGTGTTGGTAGTGTTCATAGTGTTGATAGTGTTGGTAGTGTGGGTAGTGTTGGTAGTGTTGGTAGTGTGGGTAGTGTTGGTAGTGTTGGTAGTGTTGATAGTGTTAGTAGTGTAGGTAGTGTTCATAGTGTTGATAGTGTTCATAGTGTTCATAGTGTTGGTAGTGTTGGTAGTGTTGGTAGTGTTGGTAGTATTGATAGTGTTCATAGTGTTGATAGTGTTGGTAGTGTTGATAGTGTTCATAGTGTTGATAGTGTTGGTAGTGTGGGTAGTGTTGGTAGTGTTGGTAGTGTGGGTAGTGTTGGTAGTGTTGGTAATGTGGGTAGTGTTGGTCATGTTGGTAGTGTTGGTAGTGTTTGTAGTGTGGGTACTGTTGGTAGTGTGGGTAGTGTTGGTAGTGTGGGTAGTGTTGTTAGTGTTGATAGTGTTGGTAGTGTTGATAGTGTTGGTAGTGTTGGTAGTGTTGGTAGTGTGGGTAGTGTTGGTAGTGTTGGTAGTGTTGGTAGTGTTGGTAGTGTTGGTAGTGTTGGTAGTGTTGGTAGTGTGGGTAGTGTGGGTAGTGTTGGTAGTGTTGGTAGCGTGGGTAGTGTTGGTAGTGTTGGTAGTGTTGGTAGTGTTGCTAGTGTTGGTAGTGTTGGCAGTGTGGGTAGTGTTGGTAGTGTTGGTAGTGTTGATAATGTTGGTAGTGTTGGTAGTGTTGGTCGTGTTGGTAGTGTTGGTAGTGTTGGTAGTGTTGGTAGTGTTGGTAGTGTTGGTAGTGTTGGTAGTGTTGGTAGTGTTGGTAGTGTGGGTAGTGTTGGTAGTGTTGGTAGTGTTGGTAGTGTGGGTAGTGTGGGTAGTGTGGGTAGTGTTGGTAGTGTTGGTAGTGTTGGTAGTGTTGGTAGTGTGGGTAGTGTTGGTAGTGTTGGTAGTGTTGGTAGTGTTGGTAGTGTTGGTAGTGTTGGTAGTGTTGGTAGTGTGGGTAGTGTTGGTAGTGTTGGTAGTGATGGTAGTTTTGGTAGTGTGGGTACTGTTGGTAGTGCTGGTAGTGTTGGTAGTGTGGGTAGTGTTGGTAGTGTTGGTAGTGTTGGTAGTGTTGGTAGTGTTGGTAGTGTTGGTAGTGTTGGTAGTGTTGGTAGTGTTGGTAGTGTTGGTAGTGTTGGTAGTGTGGGTAGTGTTGGCAGTGTTGGTAGTGTTGGTATTGCTGATAGTGTTGGTAGTGTTGGTATTGTGGGTAGTGTTGTTAGTGTTGGTAGTGTGGGTAGTGTTGGTAGTGTTGGTAGTGTTGGTATTGCGGGTAGTGTTGGTAGTGTTGGTAGTGTGGGTAGTGTTGGTAGTGTTGGTAGTGTTGGTAGTGTTGGTAGTGTTGGTAGTGTTGGTAGTGTTGGTAGTGTTGGTAGTGTTGGTAGTGTGGGTAGTGTTGGTAGTGTTGGTAGTGTTGGTAGTGTTGGTAGTGTTGGTAGTGTTAGTAGTGTTGGTAGTGTTGGTAGTGTTGGTAGTGTTGGTAGTGTTGGTAGTGTTTGTAGTGTTGGTAGTGTTGGTAGTGTTGGTAGTGTTGGTAGTGTTGGTAGTGTTGGTAGTGTTGATAGTGTTGGTAGTATTAGTAGTGTTGGTAGTGTTGGTAGTGTTGGTAGTGTTGGTAGTGTTGGTAGTGTTAGTAGTGTTGGTAGTGTTGGTAGTGTTGGTAGTGTTGGTAGTGTTGGTAGTGTTGGTAGTGTTGGTAGTGTTGGTAGTATTAGTAGTGTTGGTAGTGTTGATAGTGTTGATAGTGTTGGTACTGTTGGTAGTGTTGGTAGTGTTGGTAATGTTGGTAGTGTTAGTAGTGTTGGTAGTGTTGATAGTGTTGGTAGTGTTGATAGTGTTGGTAGTATTGGTAGTGTTGGTAGTGTTGGTAGTGTTGGTAGTGTTGATAGTGTTGGTAGTGTTGGTAGTGCTGGTAGTGTTGGTAGTGTTGGTAGTGTTGGTAGTGTTGGTAGTGTTGGTAGTGTTGATAGTGTTGGTAGTGTTAGTAGTGTTGGTAGTGTTGTTAGTGTTGGTAGTGTTGATAGTGTTGGTAGTGTTGGTAGTGTTGGTAGTGTTGGTAGTGTTGGTAGTGTTAATAGTGTTGGTAGTGTTGGTAGTGTTGGTAGTGTTGGCAGTGTTGGTAGTGTTGATAGTGTTGATGGTCTTGGTAGTGCTGGTAGTGTTGGTAGTGTTGGTAGTGTTGATAGTGTTGGTAGTGTTGGTAGTGTTGGTAGTGTTGGTAGTGTTGGTAGTGTTGGTAGTGTTGGTAGTGTTGGTAGTGTTGATAGTGTTGGTAGTGTTGGTAGTGTTGGTAGTGTTGGTAGTGTTGATAGTGTTGGTAGTGTTGGTAGTGTTGGTAGTGTTGGTAGTGTTGATAGTGTTGGTAGTGTTGGTAGTGTTGGTAGTGTTGGTAGTGTTGGTAGTGTTGATAGTGTTGGTAGTGTTGGTAGTGTTGGTAGTGTTGGTAGTGTTGGTAGTGTTGGTTGTGTTGGTAGTGTGGGTAGTGTTGGTAGTGTTGGTAGTGTGGGTAGTGTTGGTAGTGTTGGTAGTGTTGATAGTGTTGGTAGTGTAGGTAGTGTTGATAGTGTTGGTAGTGTTGGTAGTGTTGGTAGTGTTGGTAGTGTTAGTAGTGTTGGTAGTGTTGGTAGTGTTGGTAGTGTTGGTAGTGTTGGTAGTGTTAGTAGTGTTGGTAGTGTTTGTAGTGTTGGTAGTGTTGGTAGTGTTGGTAGTGTTGGTAGTGTTGGTAGTGTTGGTAGTGTTGGTAGTGTTGATAGTGTTGGTAGTGTTAGTAGTGTTGGTAGTGTTGGTAGTGTTGTTAGTGTTGGTAGTGTTGGTAGTGTTGGTTTGTGTTGGTAGTGTGGGTAGTGTTGGTACTGTTGGTAGTGTTGGTAGTGTTGGTAGTGTTGGTAGTGTGGGTAGTGTTGGTAGTGTTGGTAGTGTTGGTAGTGTTAGTAGTGTTGGTAGTGTTAGTAGTGTTGGTAGTGTTGGTAGTGTTGGTAGTGTTGGTAGTGTTGGTAGTGTTGATAGTGTTGGTAGTGTTAGTAGTGTTGGTAGTGTTGGTAGTGTTGGTAGTGTTGGTAGTGTTGGTAGTGTTGGTAGTGTTGGTAGTATTAGTAGTGTTGGTAGTGTTGATAGTGTTGATAGTGTTGGTAGTGTTGGTAGTGTTGGTAGTGTTGGTAATGTTGGTACTATTAGTAGTGTTGTTAGTGTTGATAGTGTTGGTAGTGTTGATAGTGTTGGTAGTGTTGGTAGTGTTGGTAGTGTTGGTAGTGTTGATAGTGTTGGTAGTGTTGGTAGTGTTGGTAGTGTTGCTAGTGTTGATTGTGTTGGTAGTGTTGATAGTGTTGGTAGTATTAGTAGTGTTGGTAGTGTTGGTAGTGTTGGTAGTGTTGGTAGTGTTGGTAGTGTTGATAGTGTTGCTAGTGTTGGTAGTGTTGGTAGTATTAGTAGTGTTGGTAGTGTTGGTAGTGTTGGTAGTGTTGGTAGTATTAGTAGTGTTGGTAGTGTTGATAGTGTTGATAGTGTTGGTAGTGTTGGTAGTGTTGGTAGTGTTGGTAATGTTGGTACTATTAGTAGTGTTGGTAGTGTTGATAGTGTTGGTAGTGTTGATAGTGTTGATAGTGTTGGTAGTGTTGTTGGTGTTGGTAGTGTTGATAGTGTTGGTAGTGTTGGTAGTGTTGGTAGTGTTGGTAGTGTTGATTGTGTTGGTAGTGTTGATAGTGTTGGTAGTATTAGTAGTGTTGGTAGTGTTGGTAGTGTTGGTAGTGTGGGTAGTGTTGATAGTGTTGGTAGTGTTGGTAGTGTTGGTAGTGTTGGTAGTGTTAGTAGTGTTGGTAGTGTTGGTAGTGTTGGTAGTGTTGGTAGTGTTAGTAGTGTTGGTAGTGTTGGTAGTGTTGGTAGTGTGGGTAGTGTTGGTAGTGTTGGTAGTGTTGGTAGTGTGGGTAGTGTGGGTAGTGTGGGTAGTGTTGGTAGTGTTGGTAGTGTTGGTAGTGTGGGTAGTGTGGGTAGTGTTGGTAGTGTTGCTAGTGTTGGTAGTGTTGGTAGTGTTGGTAGTGTTGGTAGTGTTGGTAGTGTTGGTAGTGTTGGTAGTGTTGATAGTGTTGGTAGTGTTGGTAGTGTGGGTAGTGTGGGTAGTGTTGGTAGTGTTTGTAGTGTGGGTACTGTTGGTAGTGTTGGTAGTGTTGGTAGTGTTGGTAGTGTTGTTAGTGTTGGTAGTGTTGGTAGTGTTGGTAGTGTTGGTAGTGTTGGTAGTGTTGATAGTGTTGATAGTGTTGATAGTGTTAGTAGTGTTGGTAGTGTTGATAGTGTTGGTAGTGTTGATAGTGTTGGTAGTGTTGGTAGTGTTTGTAGTGTGGGTACTGTTGGTAGTGTGGGTAGTGTTGGTAGTGTCGGTAGTGTTGTTAGTGTTGATAGTGTTGGTAGTGTTGATAGTGTTGGTAGTGTTGGTAGTGTTGGTAGTGTTGGTAGTGTGGGTAGTGTTGGTAGTGTTGGTAGTGTTGGTAGTGTTGGTAGTGTTGGTAGTGTTGGTAGTGTTGGTAGTGTGGGTAGTGTGGGTAGTGTTGGTAGTGTTGGTAGTGTGGGTAGTGTTGGTAGTGTTGGTAGTGTTGGTAGTGTTGCTAGTGTTGGTAGTGTTGGCAGTGTGGGCAGTGTTGGTAGTGTTGGTAGTGTTGATAATGTTGGTAGTGTTGGTAGTGTTGGTCGTGTTGGTAGTGTTGGTAGTGTGGGTAGTGTTGGTAGTGTTGGTAGTGTTGACAGTGTTGGTAGTGTTGGTAGTGTTGGTAGTGTTGGTCGTGTTGGTAGTGTTGGTAGTGTTGGTAGTGTTGGAAGTGTTGGTCGTGTTGGTAGTGTTGGTAGTGTTGGTAGTGTTGGTAGTGTGGGTAGTGTTGGTAGTGTTGGTAGTGTTGGTAGTGTGGGTAGTGTTGGTAGTGTTGTTAGTGTTGGTAGTGTGGGTAGTGTTGGTAGTGTTGGTAGTGTTGGTAGTGTTGGTAGTGTTGGTATTGTGGGTAGTGTTGGCAGCGTTGGTAGTGTGGGTAGTGTTGGTAGTGTTGGTAGTGTTGATAGTGTGGGTAGTGTTGGTAGTGTTGGTAGTGTTGGTAGTGTTGGTAGTGTTGGTAGCGTTGGTAGTGTTGGTAGTGTTGATGGTGTGGGTAGTGTTGGTAGTGTTGGTAGTGTTGGTAGTGTTGGTAGTGTTGGTAGTGTTGGTAGTTTTGGTAGTGTTGGCAGTGTGGGCAGTGTTGGTAGTGTTGGTAGTGTTGATAATGTTGGTAGTGTTGGTAGTGTTGGTAGTGTTGGTAGTGTTGGTAGTGTTAGTAGTGTTGGTAGTGTTGGTAGTGTTGGTAGTGTTGGTAGTGTTGGTAGTGTTGGTAGTGTTAGTAGTGTTGGTAGTGTTGGTAGTGTTGGTAGTGTAGGTAGTGTTGGTAGTGTGGGTAGTGTTGGTAGTGTTGGTAGTGATGGTAGTTTTGGTAGTGTGGGTACTGTTGGTAGTGTTGGTAGTGTTGGTAGTGTGGGTAGTGTTGGTAGTGTTGGTAGTGTTGGTAGTGTTGGTAGTGTTGGTAGTGTTGGTAGTGTTGGTAGTGTTGGTAGTGTTGGTAGTGTTGGTAGTGTGGGTAGTGTTGGCAGTGTTGGTAGTGTTGGTATTGCTGATAGTGTTGGTAGTGTTGGTAGTGTGGGTAGTGTTGGTAGTGTTGGTAGTGTGGGTAGTGTTGGTAGTGTTGGAAGTGTTGATAGTGTTAGAAGTGTTGGTAGTGTTCATAGTGTTGATAGTGTTGGTAGTGTGGGTAGTGTTGGTAGTGTTGGTAGTGTGGGTAGTGTTGGTAGTGTTGGTAGTGTTGATAGTGTTAGTAGTGTAGGTAGTGTTCATAGTGTTGATAGTGTTCATAGTGTTGATAGTGTTGGTAGTGTTGGTAGTGTTGGTAGTGTTGGTAGTATTGATAGTGTTCATAGTGTTGATAGTGTTGGTAGTGTTGATAGTGTTCATAGTGTTGATAGTGTTGGTAGTGTGGGTAGTGTTGGTAGTGTTGGTAGTGTGGGTAGTGTTGGTAGTGTTGGTAATGTGGGTAGTGTTGGTCATGTTGGTAGTGTTGGTAGTGTTTGTAGTGTGGGTACTGTTGGTAGTGTGGGTAGTGTTGGTAGTGTGGGTAGTGTTGTTAGTGTTGATAGTGTTGGTAGTGTTGATAGTGTTGGTAGTGTTGGTAGTGTTGGTAGTGTGGGTAGTGTTGGTAGTGTTGGTAGTGTTGGTAGTGTTGGTAGTGTTGGTAGTGTTGGTAGTGTTGGTAGTGTGGGTAGTGTGGGTAGTGTTGGTAGTGTTGGTAGCGTGGGTAGTGTTGGTAGTGTTGGTAGTGTTGGTAGTGTTGCTAGTGTTGGTAGTGTTGGCAGTGTGGGCAGTGTTGGTAGTGTTGGTAGTGTTGATAATGTTGGTAGTGTTGGTAGTGTTGGTCGTGTTGGTAGTGTTGGTAGTGTTGGTAGTGTTGGTAGTGTTGGTAGTGTTGGTAGTGTTGGTAGTGTTGGTAGTGTTGGTAGTGTGGGTAGTGTTGGTAGTGTTGGTAGTGTTGCTAGTGTGGGTAGTGTGGGTAGTGTGGGTAGTGTTGGTAGTGTTGGTAGTGTTGGTAGTGTTGGTAGTGTGGGTAGTGTTGGTAGTGTTGGTAGTGTTGGTAGTGTTGGTAGTGTTGGTAGTGTTGGTAGTGTTGGTAGTGTGGGTAGTGTTGGTAGTGTTGGTATGATGGTAGTTTTGGTAGTGTGGGTACTGTTGGTAGTGTTGGTAGTGTTGGTAGTGTGGGTAGTGTTGGTAGTGTTGGTAGTGTTGGTAGTGTTGGTAGTGTTGGTAGTGTTGGTAGTGTTGGTAGTGTTGGTAGTGTTGGTAGTGTTGGTAGTGTGGGTAGTGTTGGCAGTGTTGGTAGTGTTGGTATTGCTGATAGTGTTGGTAGTGTTGGTAGTGTGGGTAGTGTTGGTAGTGTTGGTAGTGTGGGTAGTGTTGGTAGTGTTGGAAGTGTTGATAGTGTTAGTAGTGTTGGTAGTGTTCATAGTGTTGATAGTGTTGGTAGTGTGGGTAGTGTTGGTAGTGTTGGTAGTGTGGGTAGTGTTGGTAGTGTTGGTAGTGTTGATAGTGTTAGTAGTGTAGGTAGTGTTCATAGTGTTGATAGTGTTCATAGTGTTGATAGTGTTGGTAGTGTTGGTAGTGTTGGTAGTGTTGGTAGTATTGATAGTGTTCATAGTGTTGATAGTGTTGGTAGTGTTGATAGTGTTCATAGTGTTGATAGTGTTGGTAGTGTGGGTAGTGTTGGTAGTGTTGGTAGTGTGGGTAGTGTTGGTAGTGTTGGTAGTGTTGGTAGTGTGGGTAGTGTTGGTAGTGTTGTTAGTGTTGGTAGTGTGGGTAGTGTTGGTAGTGTTGGTAGTGTTGGTAGTGTTGGTAGTGTTGGTATTGTGGGTAGTGTTGGCAGCGTTGGTAGTGTGGGTAGTGTTGGTAGTGTTGGTAGTGTTGGTAGTGTTGGTAGTGTTGGTAGTGTTGGTAGTGTTGGTAGTGTGGGTAGTGTGGGTAGTGTGGGTAGTGTTGGTAGTGTTGGTAGTGTTGGTAGTGTTGGTAGTGTTGGTAGTGTTGGTAGTGTTGGTAGCGTTGGTAGTGTTGGTAGTGTTGATGGTGTGGGTAGTGTTGGTAGTGTTGGTCGTGTTGGTAGTGTTGGTAGTGTTGGTAGTGTTGGTAGTGTTGGTAGTGTTGGCAGTGTGGGCAGTGTTGGTAGTGTTGGTAGTGTTGATAATGTTGGTAGTGTTGGTAGTGTTGGTAGTGTTGGTAGTGTTGTTAGTGTTGGTAGTGTTGGTAGTGTTGGTAGTGTTGGTAGTGTTGGTAGTGTTGGTAGTGTTAGTAGTGTTGGTAGTGTTGGTAGTGTTGGTAGTGTTGGTAGTGTTGGTAGTGTGGGTAGTGTTGGTAGTGTTGGTAGTGATGGTAGTTTTGGTAGTGTGGGTACTGTTGGTAGTGTTGGTTGTGTTGGTAGTGTGGGTAGTGTTGGTAGTGTTGGTAGTGTTGGTAGTGTTGGTAGTGTTGGTAGTGTTGGTAGTGTTGGTAGTGTTGGTAGTGTTGGTAGTGTTGGTAGTGTGGGTAGTGTTGGTAGTGTTGGTAGTGTGGGTAGTGTTGGTAGTGTTGGTAGTGTTGGTAGTGTTGCTAGTGTTGGTAGTGTTGGCAGTGTGGGCAGTGTTGGTAGTGTTGGTAGTGTTGATAATGTTGGTAGTGTTGGTAGTGTTGGTCGTGTTGGTAGTGTTGGTAGTGTGGGTAGTGTTGGTAGTGTTGGTAGTGTTGACAGTGTTGGTAGTGTTGGTAGTGTTGGTAGTGTTGGTCGTGTTGGTAGTGTTGGTAGTGTTGGTAGTGTTGGAAGTGTTGGTCGTGTTGGTAGTGTTGGTAGTGTTGGTAGTGTTGGTAGTGTTGGTAGTGTTGGTAGTGTTGGTATTGTGGGTAGTGTTGGCAGCGTTGGTAGTGTGGGTAGTGTTGGTAGTGTTGGTAGTGTTGATAGTGTGGGTAGTGTTGGTAGTGTTGGTAGTGTTGGTAGTGTTGGTAGTGTTGGTAGCGTTGGTAGTGTTGGTAGTGTTGATGGTGTGGGTAGTGTTGGTAGTGTTGGTAGTGTTGGTAGTGTTGGTAGTGTTGGTAGTGTTGGTAGTTTTGGTAGTGTTGGCAGTGTGGGCAGTGTTGGTAGTGTTGGTAGTGTTGATAATGTTGGTAGTGTTGGTAGTGTTGGTAGTGTTGGTAGTGTTGGTAGTGTTAGTAGTGTTGGTAGTGTTGGTAGTGTTGGTAGTGTTGGTAGTGTTGGTAGTGTTGGTAGTGTTAGTAGTGTTGGTAGTGTTGGTAGTGTTGGTAGTGTAGGTAGTGTTGGTAGTGTGGGTAGTGTTGGTAGTGTTGGTAGTGATGGTAGTTTTGGTAGTGTGGGTACTGTTGGTAGTGTTGGTAGTGTTGGTAGTGTGGGTAGTGTTGGTAGTGTTGGTAGTGTTGGTAGTGTTGGTAGTGTTGGTAGTGTTGGTAGTGTTGGTAGTGTTGGTAGTGTTGGTAGTGTTGGTAGTGTGGGTAGTGTTGGCAGTGTTGGTAGTGTTGGTATTGCTGATAGTGTTGGTAGTGTTGGTAGTGTGGGTAGTGTTGGTAGTGTTGGTAGTGTGGGTAGTGTTGGTAGTGTTGGAAGTGTTGATAGTGTTAGAAGTGTTGGTAGTGTTCATAGTGTTGATAGTGTTGGTAGTGTGGGTAGTGTTGGTAGTGTTGGTAGTGTGGGTAGTGTTGGTAGTGTTGGTAGTGTTGATAGTGTTAGTAGTGTAGGTAGTGTTCATAGTGTTGATAGTGTTCATAGTGTTGATAGTGTTGGTAGTGTTGGTAGTGTTGGTAGTGTTGGTAGTATTGATAGTGTTCATAGTGTTGATAGTGTTGGTAGTGTTGATAGTGTTCATAGTGTTGATAGTGTTGGTAGTGTGGGTAGTGTTGGTAGTGTTGGTAGTGTGGGTAGTGTTGGTAGTGTTGGTAATGTGGGTAGTGTTGGTCATGTTGGTAGTGTTGGTAGTGTTTGTAGTGTGGGTACTGTTGGTAGTGTGGGTAGTGTTGGTAGTGTGGGTAGTGTTGTTAGTGTTGATAGTGTTGGTAGTGTTGATAGTGTTGGTAGTGTTGGTAGTGTTGGTAGTGTGGGTAGTGTTGGTAGTGTTGGTAGTGTTGGTAGTGTTGGTAGTGTTGGTAGTGTTGGTAGTGTTGGTAGTGTGGGTAGTGTGGGTAGTGTTGGTAGTGTTGGTAGCGTGGGTAGTGTTGGTAGTGTTGGTAGTGTTGGTAGTGTTGCTAGTGTTGGTAGTGTTGGCAGTGTGGGCAGTGTTGGTAGTGTTGGTAGTGTTGATAATGTTGGTAGTGTTGGTAGTGTTGGTCGTGTTGGTAGTGTTGGTAGTGTTGGTAGTGTTGGTAGTGTTGGTAGTGTTGGTAGTGTTGGTAGTGTTGGTAGTGTTGGTAGTGTGGGTAGTGTTGGTAGTGTTGGTAGTGTTGGTAGTGTGGGTAGTGTGGGTAGTGTGGGTAGTGTTGGTAGTGTTGGTAGTGTTGGTAGTGTTGGTAGTGTGGGTAGTGTTGGTAGTGTTGGTAGTGTTGGTAGTGTTGGTAGTGTTGGTAGTGTTGGTAGTGTTGGTAGTGTGGGTAGTGTTGGTAGTGTTGGTAGTGATGGTAGTTTTGGTAGTGTGGGTACTGTTGGTAGTGTTGGTAGTGTTGGTAGTGTGGGTAGTGTTGGTAGTGTTGGTAGTGTTGGTAGTGTTGGTAGTGTTGGTAGTGTTGGTAGTGTTGGTAGTGTTGGTAGTGTTGGTAGTGTTGGTAGTGTTGGTAGTGTGGGTAGTGTTGGCAGTGTTGGTAGTGTTGGTATTGCTGATAGTGTTGGTAGTGTTGGTAGTGTGGGTAGTGTTGGTAGTGTTGGTAGTGTGGGTAGTGTTGGTAGTGTTGGAAGTGTTGATAGTGTTAGTAGTGTTGGTAGTGTTCATAGTGTTGATAGTGTTGGTAGTGTGGGTAGTGTTGGTAGTGTTGGTAGTGTGGGTAGTGTTGGTAGTGTTGGTAGTGTTGATAGTGTTAGTAGTGTAGGTAGTGTTCATAGTGTTGATAGTGTTCATAGTGTTGATAGTGTTGGTAGTGTTGGTAGTGTTGGTAGTGTTGGTAGTATTGATAGTGTTCATAGTGTTGATAGTGTTGGTAGTGTTGATAGTGTTCATAGTGTTGATAGTGTTGGTAGTGTGGGTAGTGTTGGTAGTGTTGGTAGTGTGGGTAGTGTTGGTAGTGTTGGTAGTGTTGGTAGTGTGGGTAGTGTTGGTAGTGTTGTTAGTGTTGGTAGTGTGGGTAGTGTTGGTAGTGTTGGTAGTGTTGGTAGTGTTGGTAGTGTTGGTATTGTGGGTAGTGTTGGCAGCGTTGGTAGTGTGGGTAGTGTTGGTAGTGTTGGTAGTGTTGGTAGTGTTGGTAGTGTTGGTAGTGTTGGTAGTGTTGGTAGTGTGGGTAGTGTGGGTAGTGTGGGTAGTGTTGGTAGTGTTGGTAGTGTTGGTAGTGTTGGTAGTGTTGGTAGTGTTGGTAGCGTTGGTAGTGTTGGTAGTGTTGATGGTGTGGGTAGTGTTGGTAGTGTTGGTCGTGTTGGTAGTGTTGGTAGTGTTGGTAGTGTTGGTAGTGTTGGTAGTGTTGGCAGTGTGGGCAGTGTTGGTAGTGTTGGTAGTGTTGATAATGTTGGTAGTGTTGGTAGTGTTGGTAGTGTTGGTAGTGTTGTTAGTGTTGGTAGTGTTGGTAGTGTTGGTAGTGTTGGTAGTGTTGGTAGTGTTGGTAGTGTTAGTAGTGTTGGTAGTGTTGGTAGTGTTGGTAGTGTTGGTAGTGTTGGTAGTGTGGGTAGTGTTGGTAGTGTTGGTAGTGATGGTAGTTTTGGTAGTGTGGGTACTGTTGGTAGTGTTGGTTGTGTTGGTAGTGTGGGTAGTGTTGGTAGTGTTGGTAGTGTTGGTAGTGTTGGTAGTGTTGGTAGTGTTGGTAGTGTTGGTAGTGTTGGTAGTGTTGGTAGTGTGGGTAGTGTTGGCAGTGTTGGTAGTGTTGGTATTGCTGATAGTGTTGGTAGTGTTGGTAGTGTGGGTAGTGTTGGTAGTGTTGGTAGTGTGGGTAGTGTTGGTAGTGTTGGAAGTGTTGATAGTGTTAGTAGTGTTGGTAGTGTTCATAGTGTTGATAGTGTTGGTAGTGTGGGTAGTGTTGGTAGTGTTGGTAGTGTGGGTAGTGTTGGTAGTGTTGGTAGTGTTGATAGTGTTAGTAGTGTAGGTAGTGTTGATAGTGTTGATAGTGTTCATAGTGTTGATAGTGTTGGTAGTGTTGGTAGTGTTGGTAGTGTTGGTAGTGTTGGTAGTATTGATAGTGTTCATAGTGTTGATAGTGTTGGTAGTGTTGATAGTGTTCATAGTGTTCATAGTGTTGGTAGTGTGGGTAGTGTTGGTAGTGTTGGTAGTGTGGGTAGTGTTGGTAATGTTGGTAATGTGGGTAGTGTTGGTAATGTTGGTAGTGTTGGTAGTGTTGGTAGTGTTGGTAGTGTTGGTAGTGTGGGTAGTGTTGGTAGTGTTGGTAGTGTTGGTAGTGTTGGTAGTGTTGGTAGTGTTGATAGTGTTGGTAGTGTGGGTAGTGTTGGTAGTGTTGGTAGTGTTGGTATTGCGGGTAGTGTTGTTAGTGTTGGTATTGTGGGTAGTGTTGTTAGTGTTGGTAGTGTGGGTAGTGTTGGTAGTGTTGGTAGTGTTGGTATTGCGGGTAGTGTTGGTAGTGTTGGTAGTGTGGGTAGTGTTGGTAGTGTTGGTAGTGTTGGTAGTGTTGGTAGTGTTGGTAGTGTTGGTAGTGTTGGTAGTGTTGGTAGTGTTGGTAGTGTTGGTAGTGTTGGTAGTGTGGGTAGTGTTGGTAGTGTTGGTAGTGTTGGTAGTGTGGGTAGTGTGGGTAGTGTGGGTAGTGTTGGTAGTGTTGGTAGTGTTGGTAGTGTTGGTAGTGTGGGTAGTGTTGGTAGTATTGGTAGTGTTGGTAGTGTTGTTAGTGTTGGTAGTGTTGGTAGTGTTGGTAGTGTTGGTAGTGTTGGTAGTGTGGGTAGTGTTGGTAGTGTTGGTAGTGTTGGTAGTGTTGATAGTGTTAGTAGTGTTGGTAGTGTTTGTAGTGTTGGTAGTGTTGGTAGTGTTGTTAGTGTTGGTAGTATTGGTAGTGTTGGTAGTGTTGGTAGTGTTGGTAGTGTGGGTACTGTTGTTACTGTTGGTAGTGTTGGTAGTGTTGGTAGTGTTGGTAGTGTTGGTAGTGTTGGTAGTGTTGATAGTGCTGGTAGTGTTGGTAGTGTTGGTCGTGTTGGTAGTGTGGGTAGTGTGGGTAGTGTTGGTAATGTTGGTAGTGTTGGTAGTGTTGGTAGTGTTGGTAGTGTTGGTAGTGTTGGTATTGTGGGTAGTGTTGTTAGTGTTGGTAGTGTGGGTAGTGTTGGTAGTGTTGGTAGTGTTGGTATTGCGGGTAGTGTTGGTAGTGTTGGTAGTGTGGGTAGTGTTGGTAGTGTTGGTAGTGTTGGTAGTGTTGGTAGTGTTGGTAGTGTTGGTAGTGTTGGTAGTGTTGGTAGTGTTGGTAGTGTTGGTAGTGTTGGTAGTGTTGGTAGTGTTGGTAGTGTTGGTAGTGTTGGCAGTGTTGGTAGTGTGGGTAGTGTGGGTAGTGTGGGTAGTGTTGGTAGTGTTGGTAGTGTTGGTAGTGTTGGTAGTGTGGGTAGTGTTGGTAGTATTGGTAGTGTTGGTAGTGTTGTTAGTGTTGGTAGTGTTGGTAGTGTTGGTAGTGTTGGTAGTGTTGGTAGTGTGGGTAGTGTTGGTAGTGTTGGTAGTGTTGGTAGTGTTGATAGTGTTAGTAGTGTTGGTAGTGTTTGTAGTGTTGGTAGTGTTGGTAGTGTTGTTAGTGTTGGTAGTATTGGTAGTGTTGGTAGTGTTGGTAGTGTTGGTAGTGTGGGTACTGTTGTTACTGTTGGTAGTGTTGGTAGTGTTGGTAGTGTTGGTAGTGTTGGTAGTGTTGGTAGTGTTGATAGTGCTGGTAGTGTTGGTAGTGTTGGTCGTGTTGGTAGTGTGGGTAGTGTGGGTAGTGTTGGTAGTGTGGGTAGTGTTGGTAGTGTTGGTAGTGTTGGTAGTGTTGGTAGTGTTGGTAGTGTTGGTAGTGTTGGTAGTGTTGGTAGTGTTGGTAGTGTTGGTAGTGTGGGTAGTGTTGGTAGTGTTGGTAGTGTTGGTAGTGTTGGTAGTGTTGGTAGTGTGGGTAGTGTGGGTAGTGTTGGTAGTGTGGGTATTGTTGGTAGTGTTGGTAGTGTTGGTAGTGTTGGTAGTGTTGGTAGTGTGGGTAGTGTGGGTAGTGTTGGTAGTGTTGGTAGTGTTGGTAGTGTTGGTAGTGTTGGTAGTGTTGGTAGTGTTGGTAGTGTGGGTAGTGTTGGTAGTGTTGGTAGTGTTGGTAGTGTTGGTAGTGTGGGTAGTGTGGGTAGTGTTGGTAGTGTTGGTAGTGTTGGTAGTGTTGGTAGTGTTGGTAGTGTTGGTAGTGTGGGTAGTGTTGGTAGTGTTGGTAGTGTTGGTAGTGTGGGTAGTGTGGGTAGTGTGGGTAGTGTTGGTAGTGTTGGTAGTGTTGGTAGTGTGGGTAGTGTGGGTAGTGTTGGTAGTGTTGGTAGTGTTGGTAGTGTTGGTAGTGTTGGTAGTGTTGGTAGTGTTGGTAGTGTTGGTAGTGTTGGTAGTGTTGATAGTGTTGGGTGTGTTGGTAGTGTGGGTAGTGTGGGTAGTGTTGGTAGTGTTTGTAGTGTGGGTACTGTTGGTAGTGTTGGTAGTGTTGGTAGTGTTGGTAGTGTTGTTAGTGTTGGTAGTGTTGGTAGTGTTGGTAGTGTTGGTAGTGTTGGTAGTGTTGATAGTGTTGATAGTGTTGATAGTGTTAGTAGTGTTGGTAGTGTTGATAGTGTTGATAGTGTTGATAGTGTTGGTAGTGTTGGTAGTGTTTGTAGGGTGGGTACTGTTGGTAGTGTGGGTAGTGTTGGTAGTGTGGGTAGTGTTGTTAGTGTTGATAGTGTTGGTAGTGTTGATAGTGTTGGTAGTGTTGGTAGTGTTGGTAGTGTGGGTAGTGTTGGTAGTGTGGGTAGTGTTGGTAGTGTTGATAGTGTTGGTAGTGTTGGTAGTGTGGGTAGTGTGGGTAGTGTTGGTAGTGTTGGTAGTGTTGGTAGTGTTGGTAGTGTTGATAGTGTTGGTAGTGTTGGTAGTGTTGGTAGTGTTGATAGTGTTGGTAGTGTTGGTAGTGTGGGTAGTGTGGGTAGTGTGGGTAGTGTTGGTAGTGTTGGTAGTGTTGGTAGTGTTGGTAGTGTTGGTAGTGTGGGTAGTGTGGGTAGTGTTGGTAGTGTTGGTAGTGTGGGTAGTGTTGGTAGTGTTGGTAGTGTTGGTAGTGTGGGTAGTGTTGTTAGTGTTGGTAGTGTTGGTAGTGTTGGTAGTGTTGGTAGTGTTGGTAGTGTTGGTAGTGTTGGTAGTGTTGTTAGTGTTGGTAGTGTTGGTAGTGTTGGTAGTGTTGGTAGTGTGGGTAGTGTTGGTAGTGTTGGTAGTGTTGGTAGTGTTGATAGTGTTGATAGTGTTGATAGTGTTGGTAGTGTTGGTAGTGTTGGTATTGTGTGTAGTGTTTGCAATGTTGGTAGTGTGGGTAGTGTTGGTAGTGTTGGTAGTGTTTATAGTGTTGGTAGTGTTGGTAGTGTGGGTAGTGTTGGTAGTGTGGGTACTGTTGGTACTGTTGGTAGTGTTTGTAGTGTTGGTAGTGTTGGTAGTGTTGGTAGTGTTGGTAGTGTTGGTAGTGTTGGTAGTGTTCGTAGCATTGGTAGTGTTGGTAGTGTTGGTAGTGTGGGTAGTGTTGGTAGTGTTGGTAGTGTTAGTAGTGTTGGTAGTGTTGGTAGTGTTGGTAGTGTTAGTAGTGTTGGTAGTGCTGGTAGTGTTGGTAGTGTTGGTAGTGTTGGTAGTGTGGGTAGTGTTGGTAGTGTTGGTAGTGTTGACAGTGTTGGTATTGTTGGTAGTGTTGGTAGTGTTGGTCGTGTTCGTAGTGTTGGTAGTGTTGGTAGTGTTGGAAGTGTTGGTCGTGTTGGTAGTGTTGGTAGTGTTGGTAGTGTGGGTAGTGTTGGTAGTGTTGGTAGTGTTGACAGTGTTGGTAGTGTTGGTAGTGTTGGTCGTGTTGGTAGTGTTGGTAGTGTTGGTAGTATTGGAAGTGTTGGTCGTGTTGGTAGTGTTGGTAGTGTTGGTAGTGTTGGTAGTGTGGGTAGTGTTGGTAGTGTTGGTAGTGTTGGTAGTGTGGGTAGTGTTGGTAGTGTTGTTAGTGTTGGTAGTGTGGGTAGTGTTGGTAGTGTTGGTATTGTGGGTAGTGTTGGCAGTGTTGGTAGTGTTGGTAGTGTTGGTAGTGTTGGTAGTGTTGGTAGTGTTGTTAGTGTTGGTAGTGTGGGTAGTTTTGGTAGTGTTGGTATTGTGGGTAGTGTTGGCAGTGTTGGTAGTGTTGGCAGTGTTGGTAGTGTTAGTAGTGTTCGTAGTGTTGGTTGTGTTGGTAGTGTTGATAGTGTGGGTAGTGTTGGTAGTGTTGGTAGTGTTGGTAGTGTTGGTAGTGTTGGTAGTGTTGGTAGTGTTGGTAGTGTTGGTAGTGTTGATGGTGTTGGTAGTGTTGGTAGTGTTGGTAGTGTTGGTAGTGTTGGTAGTGTTGGTAGTGTTGGTAGTGTTGGCAGTGTGGGCAGTGTTGGTAGTGTTGGTAGTGTTGATAATGTTGGTAGTGTTGGTAGTGTTGGTAGTGTTGGTAGTGTTGGTAGTGTTAGTAGTGTTGGTAGTGTTGGTAGTGTTGGTAGTGTTGGTAGTGTTGTTAGTGTTGGTAGTGTTAGTAGTGTTGGTAGTGTTGGTAGTGTTGGTAGTGTTGGTAGTGTTGGTAGTGTTGGTAGTGTGGGTAGTGTGGGTAGTGTTGGTAGTGTTGGTAGTGTTGGTAGTGTTGGTAGTGTTGGTAGTGTTGGTAGTGTTGGTAGTGTTGGTAGTGTGGGTAGTGTTGGTAGTGTTGGTAGTGTTGGTAGTGTTGGTAGTGTTGGTAGTGTTGGTAGTGTGGGTAGTGTTGGTAGTGTTGGTAGTGTTGGTAGTGTGGGTAGTGTTGGTAGTGTTGGTAGTGATGGTAGTGTTGGTAGTGTGGGTACTGTTGGTAGTGTTGGTAGTGTTGGTAGTGTTGGTGGTGTTGGTAGTGTTGGTAGTGTGTGTAGTGTTGGTAGTGTTCGTAGTGTTGGTAGTGTTGGTAGTGTGGGTAGTGTGGGTAGTGTTCGTAGTGTTGGTAGTGTTGGTAGTGTTGGTAGTGTGGGTAGTGTGGGTAGTGTTGGTAGTGTTTGTAGTGTGGGTACTGTTGGTAGTGTTGGTAGTGTTGGTAGTGTGGGTACTGTTGGTACTGTTGGTAGTGTTGGTAGTGTTGGTAGTGTTGGTAGTGTTGGTAGTGTTGGTACTGTTGATAGTGCTGGTAGTGTTGGTTGTGTTGGTAGTGTTGGTAGTGTGGGTAGTGTGGGTAGTGTTGGTACTGTTGGTAGTGTGGGTAGTGTTGGTAGTGTTGGTAGTGTTGGTAGTGTGGGTAGTGTTGGTAGTGTTGGTAGTGTTGGTAGTATTGGTAGTGTTGGTAGTGTTGGTAGTGTTGGTAGTGTTGGTAGTGTGGGTAGTGTTGGTAGTGTTGGTAGTGTTGGTAGTGTTGGTAGTGTTGGTAGTGTGGGTAGTGTGGGTAGTGTTGGTAGTGTGGGTATTGTTGGTAGTGTTGGTAGTGTTGGTAGTGTTGGTAGTGTTGGTAGTGTGGGTAGTGTGGGTAGTGTTGGTAGTGTTGGTAGTGTTGGTAGTGTTGGTAGTGTTGGTAGTGTTGGTAGTGTGGGTAATGTTGGTAGTGTTGGTTGTGTTGGTAGTGTTGGTAGTGTGGGTAGTGTGGGTAGTGTTGGTAGTGTTGGTAGTGTTGGTAGTGTTGGTAGTGTTGGTAGTGTTGGTAGTGTTGGTAGTGTGGTAGTGTTGGTAGTGTTGGTAGTGTTGGTAGTGTGGGTAGTGTGGGTAGTGTGGGTAGTGTTGGTAGTGTTGGTAGTGTTGGTAGTGTGGGTAGTGTGGGTAGTGTTGGTAGTGTTGGTAGAGTTGGTAGTGTGGGTAGTGTTGGTAGTGTTGGTAGTGTTGGTAGTGTTGATAGTGTTGATAGTGTTGATAGTGTTAGTAGTGTTGGTAGTGTTGATAGTGTTGGTAGTGTTGATAGTGTTGGTAGTGTTGGTAGTGTTTGTAGTGTTGGTAGTTTTGGTAGTGTTGATAGTGTTGGTAGTGTTGGTAGTGTTGGTAGTGTTGGTAGTGTTGGTAGTGTGGGTAGTGTTGGTAGTGTTGGTAGTGTTGGTAGTGTGGGTACTGTTGGTAGTGTGGGTAGTGTTGGTAGTGTGGGTAGTGTTGTTAGTGTTGATAGTGTTGGTAGTGTTGATAGTGTTGGTAGTGTTGGTAGTGTTGGTAGTGTGGGTAGTGTTGGTAGTGTTGGTAGTGTTGGTAGTGTTGGTAGTGTTGGTAGGGTTGGTAGTGTTGGTAGTGTGGGTAGTGTGGGTAGTGTTGGTAGTGTTGGTAGTGTGGGTAGTGTTGGTAGTGTTGGTAGTGTGGGTAGTGTGGGTAGTGTTGGTAGTGTTGGTAGTGTTGGTAGTGTGGGTAGTGTGGGTAGTGTTGGTAGTGTTGGTAGAGTTGGTAGTGTGGGTAGTGTTGGTAGTGTTGGTAGTGTTGGTAGTGTTAATAGTGTTGATAGTGTTGATAGTGTTAGTAGTGTTGGTAGTGTTGATAGTGTTGGTAGTGTTGATAGTGTTGGTAGTGTTGGTAGTGTTTGTAGTGTGGGTACTGTTGGTAGTGTGGGTAGTGTTGGTAGTGTGGGTAGTGTTGTTAGTTTTGATAGTGTTGGTAGTGTTGATAGTGTTGGTAGTGTTGGTAGTGTTGGTAGTGTGGGTAGTGTTGGTAGTGTTGGTAGTGTTGGTAGTGTTGGTAGTGTTGGTAGTGTTGGTAGTGTTGGTAGTGTGGGTAGTGTGGGTAGTGTTGGTAGTGTTGGTAGTGTGGGTAGTGTTGGTAGTGTTGGTAGTGTTGGTAGTGTGGGTAGTGTTGTTAGTGTTGGTAGTGTTGGTAGTGTTGGTAGTGTTGGTAGTGTTGGTAGTGTTGGTAGTGTTGTTAGTGTTGGTAGTGTTGGTAGTGTTGGTAGTGTTGGTAGTGTGGGTAGTGTTGGTAGTGTTGGTAGTGTTGGTAGTGTTGATAGTGTTGATAGTGTTGATAGTGTTGGTAGTGTTGGTAGTGTTGGTATTGTGTGTAGTGTTGGCAGTGTTGGTAGTGTGGGTAGTGTTGGTAGTGTTGGTAGTGTTTATAGTGTTGGTAGTGTTGGTAGTGTGGGTAGTGTTGGTAGTGTGGGTACTGTTGGTACTGTTGGTAGTGTTTGTAGTGTTGGTAGTGTTGGTAGTGTTGGTAGTGTTGGTAGTGTTGGTAGTGTTGGTAGTGTTCGTAGCATTGGTAGTGTTGGTAGTGTTGGTAGTGTGGGTAGTGTTGGTAGTGTTGGTAGTGTTGGTAGTGTTGGTAGTGTTGGTAGTGTTGGTAGTGTTGACAGTGTTGGTAGTGTTGGTAGTGTTGGTAGTGTTGGTCGTGTTGGTAGTGTTGGTAGTGTTGGTAGTGTTGGAAGTGTTGGTCGTGTTGGTAGTGTTGGTAGTGTTGGTAGTGTGGGTAGTGTTGGTAGTGTTGGTAGTGTTGACAGTGTTGGTAGTGTTGGTAGTGTTGGTCGTGTTGGTAGTGTTGGTAGTGTTGGTAGTATTGGAAGTGTTGGTCGTGTTGGTAGTGTTGGTAGTGTTGGTAGTGTTGGTAGTGTGGGTAGTGTTGGTAGTGTTGGTAGTGTTGGTAGTGTGGGTAGTGTTGGTAGTGTTGTTAGTGTTGGTAGTGTGGGTAGTGTTGGTAGTGTTGGTATTGTGTGTAGTGTTGGCAGTGTTGGTAGTGTTGGTAGTGTTCGTAGTGTTGGTAGTGTTGGTAGTGTTGTTAGTGTTGGTAGTGTGGGTAGTTTTGGTAGTGTTGGTATTGTGGGTAGTGTTGGCAGTGTTGGTAGTGTAGGCAGTGTTGGTAGTGTTAGTAGTGTTGGTAGTGTTGGTAGTGTTGGTAGTGTTGATAGTGTGGGTAGTGTTGGTAGTGTTGGTAGTGTTGGTAGTGTTGGTAGTGTTGGTAGTGTTGGTAGTGTTGGTAGTGTTGGTAGTGTTGGTAGTGTTGATGGTGTTGGTAGTGTTGGTAGTGTTGGTAGTGTTGGTAGTGTTGGTAGTGTTGGTAGTGTTGGTAGTGTTGGCAGTGTGGGCAGTGTTGGTAGTGTTGGTAGTGTTGATAATGTTGGTAGTGTTGGTAGTGTTGGTAGTGTTGGTAGTGTTGGTAGTGTTGGTAGTGTTAGTAGTGTTGGTAGTGTTGGTAGTGTTGGTAGTGTTGATAGTGTTGGTAGTGTTGGTAGTGTTAGTAGTGTTGGTAGTGTTGGTAGTGTTGGTAGTGTTGGTAGTGTTGGTAGTGTTGGTAGTGTGGGTAGTGTTGGTAGTGTTGGTAGTGATGGTAGTGTTGGTAGTGTGGGTACTGTTGGTAGTGTTGGTAGTGTTGGTAGTGTTGGTAGTGTTGGTAGTGTGGGTAGTGTTGGTAGTGTTGGTAGTGTGGGTAGTGTTGGTTGTGTTGGTAGTGTTGGTAGTGTTGACAGTGTTGGTAGTGTTGGTAGTGTTGGTCGTGTTGGTAGTGTTGGTAGTGTTGGTAGTATTGGAAGTGTTGGTCGTGTTGGTAGTGTTGGTAGTGTTGGTAGTGTTGGTAGTGTGGGTAGTGTTGGTAGTGTTGGTAGTGTTGGTAGTGTGGGTAGTGTTGGTAGTGTTGTTAGTGTTGGTAGTGTGGGTAGTGTTGGTAGTGTTGGTATTGTGGGTAGTGTTGGCAGTGTTGGTAGTGTTGGTAGTGTTGGTAGTGTTGGTAGTGTTGGTAGTGTTGTTAGTGTTGGTAGTGTGGGTAGTTTTGGTAGCGTTGGTATTGTGGGTAGTGTTGGCAGTGTTGGTAGTGTTGGCAGTGTTGGTAGTGTTAGTAGTGTTGGTAGTGTTGGTAGTGTTGGTAGTGTTGATAGTGTGGGTAGTGTTGGTAGTGTTGGTAGTGTTGGTAGTGTTGGTAGTGTTGGTAGTGTTGGTAGTGTTGGTAGTGTTGGTAGTGTTGGTAGTGTTGATGGTGTTGGTAGTGTTGGTAGTGTTGGTAGTGTTGGTAGTGTTGGTAGTGTTGGTAGTGTTGGTAGTGTTGGCAGTGTGGGCAGTGTTGGTAGTGTTGGTAGTGTTGATAATGTTGGTAGTGTTGGTAGTGTTGGTAGTGTTGGTAGTGTTGGTAGTGTTGGTAGTGTTAGTAGTGTTGGTAGTGTTGGTAGTGTTGGTAGTGTTGGTAGTGTTGGTAGTGTTGGTAGTGTTAGTAGTGTTGGTAGTGTTGGTAGTGTTGGTAGTGTTGGTAGTGTTGGTAGTGTGGGTAGTGTTGGTAGTGTTGGTAGTGATGGTAGTGTTGGTAGTGTGGGTACTGTTGGTAGTGTTGGTAGTGTTGGTAGTGTTGGTAGTGTTGGTAGTGTGGGTAGTGTTGGTAGTGTTGGTAGTGTGGGTAGTGTTGGTTGTGTTGGTAGTGTTGATAGTGTTGGTAGTGTTAGTAGTGTTGGTAGTGTTGGTAGTGTTGGTAGTGTTGGTCGTGTGGGTAGTGTTGGTAGTGTTGGTAGTGTTGGTAGTGTTGATAGTGTTGGTAGTGTTGATAGTGTTGGTAGTGTTGGTAGTGTTGGTAGTGTGGGTAGTGTTGGTAGTGTTGGTAGTGTGGTTAGTGTTGGTAGTGTTGGTAGTGTTGGTAGTGTGGGTAGTGTTGGTAGTGTTGGTAGTGTTGGTAGTGTTGGTAGTGTGGGTAGTGTTGGTAGTGTTGGTAGTGTTGGTAGTGTTGGTAGTGTTGGTAGTGTTGATAGTGTTGGCAGTGTTGGTAGTGTTGGTAGTGTTGGTAGTGTTGGTGGTGTTGGTAGTGTTGGTAGTGTGTGTAGTGTTGGTAGTGTTGGTAGTGTTGGTAGTGTTGGTAGTGTTGGTAGTGTGGGTAGTGTGGGTAGTGTTGATAGTGTTGGCAGTGTTGGTAGTGTTGGTAGTGTTGGTAGTGTTGGTGGTGTTGCTAGTGTTGGTAGTGTGTGTAGTGTTGGTAGTGTTCGTAGTGTTGGTAGTGTTGGTAGTGTGGGTAGTGTGGGTAGTGTTCGTAGTGTTGGTAGTGTTGATAGTGTTGGTAGTGTTGGTAGTGTGGGTAGTGTGGGTAGTGTTGGTAGTGTTTGTAGTGTTGGTAGTGTTGGTAGTGTTGGTAGTGTTGGTAGTGTGGGTACTGTTGGTACTGTTGGTAGTGTTGGTAGTGTTGGTAGTGTTGGTAGTGTTGGTAGTGTTGGTAGTGTTGATAGTGCTGGTAGTGTTGGTAGTGTTGGTAGTGTTGGTAGTGTGGGTAGTGTGGGTAGTGTTGGTAGTGTGGGTAGTGTTGGTAGTGTTGGTAGTGTTGGTAGTGTTGGTAGTGTGGGTAGTGTGGGTAGTGTTGGTAGTGTTGGTAGTGTTGGTAGTGTTGGTAGTGTTGGTAGTGTTGGTAGTGTTGGTAGTGTGGGTAGTGTTGGTAGTGTTGGTAGTGTTGGTAGTATTGGTAGTGTGGGTAGTGTTGGTAGTGTTGGTAGTGTAGGTAGTGTTTGTAGTGTTGGTAGTGTTGGTAGTGTTGATAGTGTTGGTAGTGTTGATAGTGTTGGTAGTGTTGGTAGTATTGGTAGTGTGGGTAGTGTTGCTAGTGTTGGTAGTGTGGTTAGTGTTGGTAGTGTTGGTAGTGTTGGTAGTGTGGGTAGTGTTGGTAGTGTTGGTAGTGTTGGTAGTGTTGGTAGTGTGGGTAGTGTTGGAAGTGTTGGTAGTGTTGGTAGTGTTGGTAGTGTTGGTAGTGTTGATAGTGTTGGCAGTGTTGGTAGTGTTGGTAGTGTTGGTAGTGTTGGTGGTGTTGGTAGTGTTGGTAGTGTTGGTAGTGTTGATAGTGTGGGTAGTGTTGGTAGTGTTGATAGTGTTGGTAGTGTTGGTAGTGTGGGTAGTGTGGGTAGTGTTGGTAGTGTTTGTAGTGTGGGTACTGTTGGTAGTGTTGGTAGTGTTGGTAGTGTGGGTACTGTTGGTACTGTTGGTAGTGTTGGTAGTGTTGGTAGTGTTGGTAGTGTTGGTAGTGTTGGTAGTGTTGATAGTGCTGGTAGTGTTGGTAGTGTTGGTAGTGTTGGTAGTGTTGGTAGTGTTGGTAGTGTTGGTAGTGTGGGTAGTGTAGGTAGTGTGGGTAGTGTGGGTAGTGTTGGTAGTGTTGGTAGTGTTGGTAGTGTGGGTAGTGTGGGTAGTGTTGGTAGTGTTGGTAGTGTTGGTAGTGTTGGTAGTGTTGGTAGTGTTGGTAGTGTTGGTAGTGTGGGTAGTGTTGGTAGTGTTGGTAGTGTTGGTAGTGTTGGTAGTGTGGGTAGTGTGGGTAGTGTTGGTAGTGTGGGTATTGTTGGTAGTGTTGGTAGTGTTGGTAGTGTTGGTAGTGTTGGTAGTGTGGGTAGTGTGGGTAGTGTTGGTAGTGTTGGTAGTGTTGGTAGTGTTGGTAGTGTGGGTAGTGTTGGTAGTGTTGGTAGTGTTGGTAGTGTTGGTAGTGTGGGTAGTGTTGGTAGTGTTGGTAGTGTTGGTAGTGTTGGTAGTGTTGGTAGTGTTAGTAGTGTTGGTAGTGTGGGTAGTGTTGGTAGTGTTGGTAGTGTTGGTAGTGTGGGTAGTGTCGGTAGTGTGGGTAGTGTTGGTAGTGTTGGTAGTGTTGGTAGTGTGGGTAGTGTGGGTAGTGTTGGTAGTGTTGGTAGTGTTGGTAGTGTGGGTAGTGTTGGTAGTGTTGGTAGTGTTGGTAGTGTTGATAGTGTTGATAGTGTTGATAGTGTTAGTAGTGTTGGTAGTGTTGATAGTGTTGGTAGTATTGATAGTGTTGGTAGTGTTGGTAGTGTGGGTAGTGTTGATAGTGTTGGTAGTATTGGTAGTGTTGGTAGTGTTGGTAGTGTTGGTAGTGTTAATAGTGTTGGTAGTGTTGGTAGTGTTGGTAGTGTTTGTAGTGTGGGTACTGTTGGTAGTGTGGGTAGTGTTGGTAGTGTGGGTAGTGTTGTTAGTGTGGGTAGTGTTGGTAGTGTTGGTAGTGTTGGTAGTGTTGGTAGTGTTGGTAGTGTTGCTAGTGTTGGTAGTGTTGGCAGTGTGGGCAGTGTTGGTAGTGTTGATAATGTTGGTAGTGTTGGTAGTGTTGGTCGTGTTGGTAGTGTTGGTAGTGTTGGTAGTGTGGGTAGTGTTGGTAGTGTTGGTAGTGTTGACAGTGTTGGTAGTGTTGGTAGTGTTGGTAGTGTTGGTCGTGTTGGTAGTGTTGGTAGTGTTGGTAGTGTTGGTAGTGTTGGTAGTGTGGGTAGTGTTGGTAGTGTTGGTAGTGTTGGTAGTGTGGGTAGTGTTGGTAGTGTTGTTAGTGTTGGTAGTGTGGGTAGTGTTGGTAGTGTTGGTAGTGTTGGTAGTGTTGGTAGTGTTGGTATTGTGGGTAGTGTTGGCAGCGTTGGTAGTGTGGGTAGTGTTGGTAGTGTTGGTAGTGTTGGTAGTGTTGGTAGTGTTGGTAGTGTTGGTAGTGTTGGTAGTGTTGGTAGTGTTGGTAGTGTTGGTAGTGTGGGTAGTGTTGGTAGTGTTGGTAGTGTTGGTAGTGTGGGTAGTGTGGGTAGTGTGGGTAGTGTTGGTAGTGTTGGTAGTGTTGGTAGTGTTGGTAGTGTGGGTAGTGTTGGTAGTGTTGGTAGTGTTGGTAGTGTTGGTAGTGTTGGTAGTGTTGGTAGTGTTGGTAGTGTTGGTAGTGTGGGTAGTGTTGGTAGTGTTGGTAGTGTTGTTAGTGTTGATAGTGTTAGTAGTGTTGGTAGTGTTTGTAGTGTTGGTAGTGTTGGTAGTGTTGTTAGTGTTGGTAGTATTGGTAGTGTTGGTAGTGTTGGTAGTGTTGGTAGTGTGGGTACTGTTGGTACTGTTGGTAGTGTTGGTAGTGTTGGTAGTGTTGGTAGTGTTGGTAGTGTTGATAGTGCTGGTAGTGTTGGTAGTGTTGGTCGTGTTGGTAGTGTGGGTAGTGTGGGTAGTGTTGGTAATGTGGGTAGTGTTGGTAGTGTTGGTAGTGTTGGTAGTGTTGGTAGTGTGGGTAGTGTTGGTAGTGTTGGTAGTGTTGGTAGTGTTGGTAGTGTTGGTAGTGTTGGTAGTGTTGGTAGTGTTGGTAGTGTGGGTAGTGTTGGTAGTGTTGGTAGTGTTGGTAGTGTGGGTAGTGTGGGTAGTGTTGGTAGTGTGGGTATTGTTGGTAGTGTTGGTAGTGTTGGTAGTGTTGGTAGTGTTGGTAGTGCGGGTAGTGTGGGTAGTGTTGGTAGTGTTGGTAGTGTTGGTAGTGTTGGTAGTGTTGGTAGTGTTGGTAGTGTTGGTAGTGTTGGTAGTGTGGGTAGTGTTGGTAGTGTTGGTAGTATTGGTAGTGTTGGTAGTGTGGGTAGTGTGGGTAGTGTTGGTAGTGTTGGTAGTGTTGGTAGTGTTGGTAGTGTTGGTAGTGTTGGTAGTGTTGGTAGTGTGGGTAGTGTTGGTAGTGTTGGTAGTGTTGGTAGTGTGGGTAGTGTGGGTAGTGTGGGTAGTGTTGGTAGTGTTGGTAGTGTTGGTAGTGTGGGTAGTGTGGGTAGTGTTGGTAGTGTTGGTAGTGTTGGTAGTGTTGGTAGTGTTGGTAGTGTTGGTAGTGTTGGGAGTGTTCGTAGTGTTGGTAGTGTTGATAGTGTTGGTAGTGTTGGTAGTGTGGGTAGTGTGGGTAGTGTTGGTAGTGTTTGTAGTGTGGGTACTGTTGGTAGTGTTGGTAGTGTTGGTAGTGTTGGTAGTGTTGTTAGTGTTGGTAGTGTTGGTAGTGTTGGTAGTGTTGGTAGTGTTGGTAGTGTTGATAGTGTTGATAGTGTTGATAGTGTTAGTAGTGTTGGTAGTGTTGATAGTGTTGATAGTGTTGATAGTGTTGGTAGTGTTGGTAGTGTTTGTAGTGTGGGTACTGTTGGTAGTGTGGGTAGTGTTGGTAGTGTGGGTAGTGTTGTTAGTGTTGATAGTGTTGGTAGTGTTGATAGTGTTGGTAGTGTTGGTAGTGTTGGTAGTGTGGGTAGTGTTGGTAGTGTTGGTAGTGTTGGTAGTGTGGGTAGTGTTGGTAGTGTTGGTAGTGTGGGTAGTGTGGGTAGTGTTGGTAGTGTTGGTAGTGTTGGTAGTGTGGGTAGTGTTGGTAGTGTTGGTAGTTTGGGTAGTGTTGGTTGTGTTGGTAGTGTTGATAGTGTTGGTAGTGTTAGTAGTGTTGGTAGTGTTGGTAGTGTTGGTAGTGTTGGTAGTGTGGGTAGTGTTGGTAGTGTTGGTAGTGTTGGTAGTGTTGATAGTGTTGGTAGTGTTGATAGTGTTGGTAGTGTTGGTAGTGTTGGTAGTGTGGGTAGTGTTGGTAGTGTTGGTAGTGTGGTTAGTGTTGGTAGTGTTGGTAGTGTTGGTAGTGTGGGTAGTGTTGGTAGTGTTGGTAGTGTTGGTAGTGTTGGTAGTGTGGGTAGTGTTGGTAGTGTTGGTAGTGTTGGTAGTGTTGGTAGTGTTGGTAGTGTTGATAGTGTTGGCAGTGTTGGTAGTGTTGGTAGTGTTGGTAGTGTTGGTGGTGTTGGTAGTGTTGGTAGTGTGTGTAGTGTTGGTAGTGTTGGTAGTGTTGGTGGTGTTGGTAGTGTTGGTAGTGTGTGTAGTGTGGGTAGTGTGGGTAGTGTTCGTAGTGTTGGTAGTGTTGGTAGTGTTGGTAGTGTTGGTAGTGTTGGTAGTGTTGGTAGTGTTGGTAGTGTTCGTAGTGTTGGTAGTGTTGGTATTGTTGGTAGTGTTGGTAGTGTGGGTAGTGTGGGTAGTGTTGGTAGTGTTTGTAGTGTGGGAACTGTTGGTAGTGTTGGTAGTGTTGGTAGTGTGGGTACTGTTGGTACTGTTGGTAGTGTTGGTAGTGTTGGTAGTGTTGGTAGTGTTGGTAGTGTTGATAGTGCTGGTAGTGTTGGTAGTGTTGGTAGTGTTGGTAGTGTGGGTAGTGTGGGTAGTGTTGGTAGTGTGGGTAGTATTGGTAGTGTTGGTAGTGTTGGTAGTGTTGGTAGTGTGGGTAGTGTGGGTAGTGTTGGTAGTGTTGGTAGTGTTGGTAGTGTTGGTAGTGTGGGTAGTGTGGGTAGTGTTGGTAGTGTGGGTATTGTTGGTAGTGTTGGTAGTGTTGGTAGTGTTGGTAGTGTGGGTAGTGTGGGTAGTGTTGGTAGTGTTGGTAGTGTTGGTAGTGTTGGTAGTGTTGGTAGTGTTGGTAGTGTGGGTAGTGTGGGTAGTGTTGGTAGTGTTGGTAGTGTTGGTAGTGTTGGTAGTGTTGGTAGTGTTGGTAGTGTTGGTAGTGTTGGTAGTGTGGGTAGTGTTGGTAGTGTTGGTAGTGTTGGTAGTGTTGGTAGTGTGGGTAGTGTGGGTAGTGTTGGTAGTGTTGGTAGTGTTGGTAGTGTTGGTAGTGTTGGTAGTGTGGGTAGTGTTGGTAGTGTTGGTAGTGTTGGTAGTGTGGGTAGTGTGGGTAGTGTTGGTAGTGTTGGTAGTGTTGGTAGTGTTGGTAGTGTTGGTAGTGTTGGTAGTGTTCGTAGTGTTCGTAGTGTTGGTAATGTTGATAGTGTGGGTAGTGTTGGTAGTGTTGGTAGTGTTGGTAGTGTTGGTAGTGTGGGTAGTGTGGGTAGTGTTGGTAGTGTTGGTAGTGTTGGTAGTGTGGGTAGTGTGGGTAGTGTTGGTAGTGTTGGTAGTGTTGGTAGTGTGGGTAGTGTTGGTAGTGTTGGTAGTGTTGGTAGTGTTGGTAGTGTGGGTAGTGTGGGTAGTGTTGGTAGTGTTGGTAGTGTTGGTAGTGTTGGTAGTGTTGGTAGTGTGGGTAGTGTGGGTAGTGTTGGTAGTGTTGGTAGTGTTGGTAGTGTTGGTAGTGTGGGTAGTGTGGGTAGTGTTGGTAGTGTTTGTAGTGTGGGTACTGTTGGTAGTGTTGGTAGTGTTGGTAGTGTTGGTAGTGTTGTTAGTGTTGGTAGTGTTGGTAGTGTTGGTAGTGTTGGTAGTGTGGGTAGTGTTGATAGTGTTGGTAGTGTTGGTAGTGTGGGTAGTGTTGGTAGTGTTGGTAGTGTTGGTAGTGTGGGTAGTGTGGGTAGTGTTGGTAGTGTTTGTAGTGTGGGTACTGTTGGTAGTGTTGGTAGTGTTGGTAGTGTTGGTAGTGTTGTTAGTGTTGGTAGTGTTGGTAGTGTTGGTAGTATTGGTAGGGTGGGTAGTGTTGATAGTGTTGGTAGTGTTGGTAGTGTTGATAGTGTTGATAGTGTTAGTAGTGTTGGTAGTGTTGATAGTGTTGGTAGTGTTGATAGTGTTGGTAGTGTTGGTAGTGTTTGTAGTGTGGGTACTGTTGGTAGTGTGGGTAGTGTTGGTAGTGTGGGTAGTGTTGTTAGTGTTGATAGTGTTGGTAGTGTTGATAGTGTTGGTAGTGTTGGTAGTGTTGGTAGTGTGGGTAGTGTTGGTAGTGTTGGTAGTGTTGGTAGTGTTGGTAGTGTTGGTAGTGTTGGTAGTGTTGGTAGTGTGGGTAGTGTGGGTAGTGTTGGTAGTGTTGGTAGTGTGGGTAGTGTTGGTAGTGTTGGTAGTGTTGGTAGTGTGGGTAGTGTTGTTAGTGTTGGTAGTGTTGGTAGTGTTGGTAGTGTTGGTAGTGTTGGTAGTGTTGGTAGTGTTGGTAGTGTTGTTAGTGTTGGTAGTGTTGGTAGTGTTGGTAGTGTTGGTAGTGTGGGTAGTGTTGGTAGTGTTGGTAGTGTTGGTAGTGTTGATAGTGTTGATAGTGTTGATAGTGTTGGTAGTGTTGGTAGTGTTGGTATTGTGGGTAGTGTTGGCAGTGTTGGTAGTGTGGGTAGTGTTGGTAGTGTTGGTAGTGTTTATAGTGTTGGTAGTGTTGGTAGTGTGGGTACTGTTGGTACTGTTGGTAGTGTTTGTAGTGTTGGTAGTGTTGGTAGTGTTGGTAGTGTTGGTAGTGTTGGTAGTGTTGGTAGTGTTGATAGTGTGGGTAGTGTTGGTAGTGTTGGTAGTGTTGGTAGTGTTGGTAGTGTTGGTAGTGTTGGTAGTGTTGGTAGTGTTGGTAGTGTTGGTAGTGTTGATGGTGTTGGTAGTGTTGGTAGTGTTGGTAGTGTTGGTAGTGTTGGTAGTGTTGGTAGTGTAGGTAGTGTTGGCAGTGTGGGCAGTGTTGGTAGTGTTGATAGTGTTGATAATGTTGGTAGTGTTGGTAGTGTTGGTAGTGTTGGTAGTGTTGGTAGTGTTGGTAGTGTTAGTAGTGTTGGTAGTGTTGGTAGTGTTGGTAGTGTTGGAAGTGTTGGTAGTGTTGGTAGTGTTAGTAGTGTTGGTAGTGTTGGTAGTGTTGGTAGTGTTGGTAGTGTTGGTAGTGTGGGTAGTGTTGGTAGTGTTGGTAGTGATGGTAGTGTTGGTAGTGTGGGTACTGTTGGTAGTGTTGGTAGTGTTGGTAGTGTTGGTAGTGTTGGTAGTGTGGGTAGTGTTGGTAGTGTTGGTAGTGTGGGTAGTGTTGGTTGTGTTGGTAGTGTTGATAGTGTTGGTAGTGTTAGTAGTGTTGGTAGTGTTGGTAGTATTGGTAGTGTTGGTAGTGTGGGTAGTGTTGGTAGTGTTGGTAGTGTTGGTAGTGTTGATAGTGTTGGTAATGTTGATAGTGTTGGTAGTGTTGGTAGTGTTGGTAGTGTGGGTAGTGTTGGTAGTGTTGGTAGTGTGGTTAGTGTTGGTAGTGTTGGTAGTGTTGGTAGTGTGGGTAGTGTTGGTAGTGTTGGTAGTGTTGGTAGTGTTGGTAGTGTGGGTAGTGTTGGTAGTGTTGGTAGTGTTGGTAGTGTTGGTAGTGTGGTTAGTGTTGGTAGTGTTGGTAGTGTTGGTAGTGTGGTTAGTGTTGGTAGTGTTGGTAGTGTTGGTAGTGTGGGTAGTGTTGGTAGTGTTGGTAGTGTTGGTAGTGTTGGTAGTGTGGGTAGTGTTGGTAGTGTTGGTAGTGTTGGTAGTGTTGGTAGTGTTGGTAGTGTTGATAGTGTTGGCAGTGTTGGTAGTGTTGGTAGTGTTGGTAGTGTTGGTAGTGTTGGTAGTGTTGGTAGTGTTGGTAGTGTGGGTAATGTTGGTAGTGTTGGTTGTGTTGGTAGTGTTGGTAGTGTGGGTAGTGTGGGTAGTGTTGGTAGTGTTGGTAGTGTTGGTAGTGTTGGTAGTGTTGGTAGTGTTGGTAGTGTTGGTAGTGTGGTAGTGTTGGTAGTGTTGGTAGTGTTGGTAGTGTGGGTAGTGTGGGTAGTGTGGGTAGTGTTGGTAGTGTTGGTAGTGTTGGTAGTGTGGGTAGTGTGGGTAGTGTTGGTAGTGTTGGTAGAGTTGGTAGTGTGGGTAGTGTTGGTAGTGTTGGTAGTGTTGGTAGTGTTGATAGTGTTGATAGTGTTGATAGTGTTAGTAGTGTTGGTAGTGTTGATAGTGTTGGTAGTGTTGATAGTGTTGGTAGTGTTGGTAGTGTTTGTAGTGTGGGTACTGTTGGTAGTGTGGGTAGTGTTGGTAGTGTGGGTAGTGTTGTTAGTGTTGATAGTGTTGGTAGTGTTGATAGTGTTGGTAGTGTTGGTAGTGTTGGTAGTGTGGGTAGTGTTGGTAGTGTTGGTAGTGTTGGTAGTGTTGGTAGTGTTGGTAGGGTTGGTAGTGTTGGTAGTGTGGGTAGTGTGGGTAGTGTTGGTAGTGTTGGTAGTGTGGGTAGTGTTGGTAGTGTTGGTAGTGTGGGTAGTGTGGGTAGTGTTGGTAGTGTTGGTAGTGTTGGTAGTGTGGGTAGTGTGGGTAGTGTTGGTAGTGTTGGTAGAGTTGGTAGTGTGGGTAGTGTTGGTAGTGTTGGTAGTGTTGGTAGTGTTAATAGTGTTGATAGTGTTGATAGTGTTAGTAGTGTTGGTAGTGTTGATAGTGTTGGTAGTGTTGATAGTGTTGGTAGTGTTGGTAGTGTTTGTAGTGTGGGTACTGTTGGTAGTGTGGGTAGTGTTGGTAGTGTGGGTAGTGTTGTTAGTGTTGATAGTGTTGGTAGTGTTGATAGTGTTGGTAGTGTTGGTAGTGTTGGTAGTGTGGGTAGTGTTGGTAGTGTTGGTAGTGTTGGTAGTGTTGGTAGCGTTGGTAGTGTTGGTAGTGTTGGTAGTGTGGGTAGTGTGGGTAGTGTTGGTAGTGTTGGTAGTGTGGGTAGTGTTGGTAGTGTTGGTAGTGTTGGTAGTGTGGGTAGTGTTGTTAGTGTTGGTAGTGTTGGTAGTGTTGGTAGTGTTGGTAGTGTTGGTAGTGTTGTTAGTGTTGGTAGTGTTGGTAGTGTTGGTAGTGTTGGTAGTGTGGGTAGTGTTGGTAGTGTTGGTAGTGTTGGTAGTGTTGATAGTGTTGATAGTGTTGATAGTGTTGGTAGTGTTGGTAGTGTTGGTATTGTGGGTAGTGTTGGCAGTGTTGGTAGTGTGGGTAGTGTTGGTAGTGTTGGTAGTGTTTATAGTGTTGGTAGTGTTGGTAGTGTGGGTAGTGTTGGTAGTGTGGGTACTGTTGGTACTGTTGGTAGTGTTTGTAGTGTTGGTAGTGTTGGTAGTGTTGGTAGTGTTGGTAGTGTTGGTAGTGTTGGTAGTGTTCGTAGCATTGGTAGTGTTGGTAGTGTTGGTAGTGTGGGTAGTGTTGGTAGTGTTGGTAGTGTTAGTAGTGTTGGTAGTGTTGGTAGTGTTGGTAGTGTTAGTAGTGTTGGTAGTGCTGGTAGTGTTGGTAGTGTTGGTAGTGTTGGTAGTGTGGGTAGTGTTGGTAGTGTTGGTAGTGTTGACAGTGTTGGTAGTGTTGGTAGTGTTGGTAGTGTTGGTCGTGTTGGTAGTGTTGGTAGTGTTGGTAGTGTTGGAAGTGTTGGTCGTGTTGGTAGTGTTGGTAGTGTTGGTAGTGTGGGTAGTGTTGGTAGTGTTGGTAGTGTTGACAGTGTTGGTAGTGTTGGTAGTGTTGGTCGTGTTGGTAGTGTTGGTAGTGTTGGTAGTATTGGAAGTGTTGGTCGTGTTGGTAGTGTTGGTAGTGTTGGTAGTGTTGGTAGTGTGGGTAGTGTTGGTAGTGTTGGTAGTGTTGGTAGTGTGGGTAGTGTTGGTAGTGTTGTTAGTGTTGGTAGTGTGGGTAGTGTTGGTAGTGTTGGTATTGTGTGTAGTGTTGGCAGTGTTGGTAGTGTTGGTAGTGTTGGTAGTGTTGGTAGTGTTGGTAGTGTTGTTAGTGTTGGTAGTGTGGGTAGTTTTGGTAGTGTTGGTATTGTGGGTAGTGTTGGCAGTGTTGGTAGTGTAGGCAGTGTTGGTAGTGTTAGTAGTGTTGGTAGTGTTGGTAGTGTTGGTAGTGTTGATAGTGTGGGTAGTGTTGGTAGTGTTGGTAGTGTTGGTAGTGTTGGTAGTGTTGGTAGTGTTGGTAGTGTTGGTAGTGTTGGTAGTGTTGGTAGTGTTGATGGTGTTGGTAGTGTTGGTAGTGTTGGTAGTTTTGGTAGTGTTGGTAGTGTTGGTAGTGTTGGTAGTGTTGGCAGTGTGGGCAGTGTTGGTAGTGTTGGTAGTGTTGATAATGTTGGTAGTGTTGGTAGTGTTGGTAGTGTTGGTAGTGTTGGTAGTGTTGGTAGTGTTAGTAGTGTTGGTAGTGTTGGTAGTGTTGGTAGTGTTGGTAGTGTTGGTAGTGTTGGTAGTGTTAGTAGTGTTGGTAGTGTTGGTAGTGTTGGTAGCGTTGGTAGTGTTGGTAGTGTTGGTAGTGTGGGTAGTGTTGGTAGTGTTGGTAGTGATGGTAGTGTTGGTAGTGTGGGTACTGTTGGTAGTGTTGGTAGTGTTGGTAGTGTTGGTAGTGTTGGTAGTGTGGGTAGTGTTGGTAGTGTTGGTAGTGTGGGTAGTGTTGGTTGTGTTGGTAGTGTTGGTAGTGTTGACAGTGTTGGTAGTGTTGGTAGTGTTGGTCGTGTTGGTAGTGTTGGTAGTGTTGGTAGTATTGGAAGTGTTGGTCGTGTTGGTAGTGTTGGTAGTGTTGGTAGTGTTGGTAGTGTGGGTAGTGTTGGTAGTGTTGGTAGTGTTGGTAGTGTGGGTAGTGTTGGTAGTGTTGTTAGTGTTGGTAGTGTGGGTAGTGTTGGTAGTGTTGGTATTGTGGGTAGTGTTGGCAGTGTTGGTAGTGTTGGTAGTGTTGGTAGTGTTGGTAGTGTTGGTAGTGTTGTTAGTGTTGGTAGTGTGGGTAGTTTTGGTAGCGTTGGTATTGTGGGTAGTGTTGGCAGTGTTGGTAGTGTTGGCAGTGTTGGTAGTGTTAGTAGTGTTGGTAGTGTTGGTAGTGTTGGTAGTGTTGATAGTGTGGGTAGTGTTGGTAGTGTTGGTAGTGTTGGTAGTGTTGGTAGTGTTGGTAGTGTTGGTAGTGTTGGTAGTGTTGGTAGTGTTGGTAGTGTTGATGGTGTTGGTAGTGTTGGTAGTGTTGGTAGTGTTGGTAGTGTTGGTAGTGTTGGTAGTGTTGGTAGTGTTGGCAGTGTGGGCAGTGTTGGTAGTGTTGGTAGTGTTGATAATGTTGGTAGTATTGGTAGTGTTGGTAGTGTTGCTAGTGTTGGTAGTGTTGGTAGTGTTAGTAGTGTTGGTAGTGTTGGTAGTGTTGGTAGTGTTGGTAGTGTTGGTAGTGTTGGTAGTGTTAGTAGTGTTGGTAGTGTTGGTAGTGTTGGTAGTGTTGGTAGTGTTGGTAGTGTGGGTAGTGTTGGTAGTGTTGGTAGTGATGGTAGTGTTGGTAGTGTGGGTACTGTTGGTAGTGTTGGTAGTGTTGGTAGTGTTGGTAGTGTTGGTAGTGTGGGTAGTGTTGGTAGTGTTGGTAGTGTGGGTAGTGTTGGTTGTGTTGGTAGTGTTGATAGTGTTGGTAGTGTTAGTAGTGTTGGTAGTGTTGGTAGTGTTGGTAGTGTTGGTCGTGTGGGTAGTGTTGGTAGTGTTGGTAGTGTTGGTAGTGTTGATAGTGTTGGTAGTGTTGATAGTGTTGGTAGTGTTGGTAGTGTTGGTAGTGTGGGTAGTGTTGGTAGTGTTGGTAGTGTGGTTAGTGTTGGTAGTGTTGGTAGTGTTGGTAGTGTGGGTAGTGTTGGTAGTGTTGGTAGTGTTGGTAGTGTTGGTAGTGTGGGTAGTGTTGGTAGTGTTGGTAGTGTTGGTAGTGTTGGTAGTGTTGGTAGTGTTGATAGTGTTGGCAGTGTTGGTAGTGTTGGTAGTGTTGGTAGTGTTGGTGGTGTTGGTAGTGTTGGTAGTGTGTGTAGTGTTGGTAGTGTTGGTAGTGTTGGTAGTGTTGGTAGTGTTGGTAGTGTGGGTAGTGTGGGTAGTGTTGATAGTGTTGGCAGTGTTGGTAGTGTTGGTAGTGTTGGTAGTGTTGGTGGTGTTGGTAGTGTTGGTAGTGTGTGTAGTGTTGGTAGTGTTCGTAGTGTTGGTAGTGTTGGTAGTGTGGGTAGTGTGGGTAGTGTTCGTAGTGTTGGTAGTGTTGATAGTGTTGGTAGTGTTGGTAGTGTGGGTAGTGTGTGTAGTGTTGGTAGTGTTTGTAGTGTTGGTAGTGTTGGTAGTGTTGGTAGTGTGGGTACTGTTGGTACTGTTGGTAGTGTTGGTAGTGTTGGTAGTGTTGGTAGTGTTGGTAGTGTTGGTAGTGTTGATAGTGCTGGTAGTGTTGGTAGTGTTGGTAGTGTTGGTAGTGTGGGTAGTGTGGGTAGTGTTGGTAGTGTGGGTAGTGTTGGTAGTGTTGGTAGTGTTGGTAGTGTTGGTAGTGTTGGTAGTGTTGGTAGTGTTGGTAGTGTTGGTAGTGTGGGTAGTGTTGGTAGTGTTGGTAGTGTTGGTAGTATTGGTAGTGTGGGTAGTGTTGGTAGTGTTGGTAGTGTAGGTAGTGTTTGTAGTGTTGGTAGTGTTGGTAGTGTTGATAGTGTTGGTAGTGTTGATAGTGTTGGTAGTGTTGGTAGTATTGGTAGTGTGGGTAGTGTTGCTAGTGTTGGTAGTGTGGTTAGTGTTGGTAGTGTTGGTAGTGTTGGTAGTGTGGGTAGTGTTGGTAGTGTTGGTAGTGTTGGTAGTGTTGGTAGTGTGGGTAGTGTTGGAAGTGTTGGTAGTGTTGGTAGTGTTGGTAGTGTTGGTAGTGTTGATAGTGTTGGCAGTGTTGGTAGTGTTGGTAGTGTTGGTAGTGTTGGTGGTGTTGGTAGTGTTGGTAGTGTTGGTAGTGTTGATAGTGTGGGTAGTGTTGGTAGTGTTGATAGTGTTGGTAGTGTTGGTAGTGTGGGTAGTGTGGGTAGTGTTGGTAGTGTTTGTAGTGTGGGTACTGTTGGTAGTGTTGGTAGTGTTGGTAGTGTGGGTACTGTTGGTACTGTTGGTAGTGTTGGTAGTGTTGGTAGTGTTGGTAGTGTTGGTAGTGTTGGTAGTGTTGATAGTGCTGGTAGTGTTGGTAGTGTTGGTAGTGTTGGTAGTGTGGGTAGTGTAGGTAGTGTGGGTAGTGTGGGTAGTGTTGGTAGTGTTGGTAGTGTTGGTAGTGTGGGTAGTGTGGGTAGTGTTGGTAGTGTTGGTAGTGTTGGTAGTGTTGGTAGTGTTGGTAGTGTTGGTAGTGTTGGTAGTGTGGGTAGTGTTGGTAGTGTTGGTAGTGTTGGTAGTGTTGGTAGTGTGGGTAGTGTGGGTAGTGTTGGTAGTGTGGGTATTGTTGGTAGTGTTGGTAGTGTTGGTAGTGTTGGTAGTGTTGGTAGTGTGGGTAGTGTTGGTAGTGTTGGTAGTGTTGGTAGTGTTGGTAGTGTGGGTAGTGTTGGTAGTGTTGGTAGTGTTGGTAGTGTTGGTAGTGTGGGTAGTGTTGGTAGTGTTGGTAGTGTTGGTAGTGTTGGTAGTGTTGGTAGTGTTGGTAGTGTTGGTAGTGTGGGTAGTGTTGGTAGTGTTGGTAGTGTTGGTAGTGTGGGTAGTGTCGGTAGTGTGGGTAGTGTTGGTAGTGTTGGTAGTGTTGGTAGTGTGGGTAGTGTGGGTAGTGTTGGTAGTGTTGGTAGTGTTGGTAGTGTGGGTAGTGTTGGTAGTGTTGGTAGTGTTGGTAGTGTTGATAGTGTTGATAGTGTTGATAGTGTTAGTAGTGTTGGTAGTGTTGATAGTGTTGGTAGTATTGATAGTGTTGGTAGTGTTGGTAGTGTTTGTAGTGTGAGTACTGTTGGTAGTGTGGGTAGTGTTGGTAGTGTGGGTAGTGTTGTTAGTGTGGGTAGTGTTGGTAGTGTTGGTAGTGTTGGTAGTGTTGTTAGTGTTGCTAGTGTTGGTAGTGTTGGCAGTGTGGGCAGTGTTGGTAGTGTTGGTAGTGTTGATAATGTTGGTAGTGTTGGTAGTGTTGGTCGTGTTGGTAGTGTTGGTAGTGTTGGTAGTGTGGGTAGTGTTGGTAGTGTTGGTAGTGTTGACAGTGTTGGTAGTGTTGGTAGTGTTGGTAGTGTTGGTCGTGTTGGTAGTGTTGGTAGTGTTGGTAGTGTTGGTTGTGTTGGTAGTGTGGGTAGTGTTGGTAGTGTTGGTAGTGTTGGTAGTGTGGGTAGTGTTGGTAGTGTTGTTAGTGTTGGTAGTGTGGGTAGTGTTGGTAGTGTTGGTAGTGTTGGTAGTGTTGGTAGTGTTGGTATTGTGGGTAGTGTTGGCAGCGTTGGTAGTGTGGGTAGTGTTGGTAGTGTTGGTAGTGTTGGTAGTGTTGGTAGTGTTGGTAGTGTTGGTAGTGTTGGTAGTGTTGGTAGTGTTGGTAGTGTTGGTAGTGTGGGTAGTGTTGGTAGTGTTGGTAGTGTTGGTAGTGTGGGTAGTGTGGGTAGTGTGGGTAGTGTTGGTAGTGTTGGTAGTGTTGGTAGTGTTGGTAGTGTGGGTAGTGTTGGTAGTGTTGGTAGTGTTAGTAGTGTTGGTAGTGTTGGTAGTGTTGGTAGTGTTGGTAGTGTTGGTAGTGTGGGTAGTGTTGGTAGTGTTGGTAGTGTTGGTAGTGTTGATAGTGTTAGTAGTGTTGGTAGTGTTTGTAGTGTTGGTAGTGTTGGTAGTGTTGTTAGTGTTGGTAGTATTGGTAGTGTTGGTAGTGTTGGTAGTGTTGGTAGTGTGGGTACTGTTGGTACTGTTGGTAGTGTTGGTAGTGTTGGTAGTGTTGGTAGTGTTGGTAGTGTTGATAGTGCTGGTAGTGTTGGTAGTGTTGGTCGTGTTGGTAGTGTGGGTAGTGTGGGTAGTGTTGGTAATGTGGGTAGTGTTGGTAGTGTTGGTAGTGTTGGTAGTGTTGGTAGTGTGGGTAGTGTTGGTAGTGTTGGTAGTGTTGGTAGTGTTGGTAGTGTTGGTAGTGTTGGTAGTGTTGGTAGTGTTGGTAGTGTGGGTAGTGTTGGTAGTGTTGGTAGTGTTGGTAGTGTGGGTAGTGTGGGTAGTGTTGGTAGTGTGGGTATTGTTGGTAGTGTTGGTAGTGTTGGTAGTGTTGGTAGTGTTGGTAGTGTGGGTAGTGTGGGTAGTGTTGGTAGTGTTGGTAGTGTTGGTAGTGTTGGTAGTGTTGGTAGTGTTGGTAGTGTTGGTAGTGTTGGTAGTGTGGGTAGTGTTGGTAGTGTTGGTAGTATTGGTAGTGTTGGTAGTGTGGGTAGTGTGGGTAGTGTTGGTAGTGTTGGTAGTGTTGGTAGTGTTGGTAGTGTTGGTAGTGTTGGTAGTGTTGGTAGTGTGGGTAGTGTTGGTAGTGTTGGTAGTGTTGGTAGTGTGGGTAGTGTGGGTAGTGTGGGTAGTGTTGGTAGTGTTGGTAGTGTTGGTAGTGTGGGTAGTGTGGGTAGTGTTGGTAGTGTTGGTAGTGTTGGTAGTGTTGGTAGTGTTGGTAGTGTTGGTAGTGTTGGGAGTGTTCGTAGTGTTCGTAGTGTTGATAGTGTTGGTAGTGTTGGTAGTGTGGGTAGTGTGGGTAGTGTTGGTAGTGTTTGTAGTGTGGGTACTGTTGGTAGTGTTGGTAGTGTTGGTAGTGTTGTTAGTGTTGGTAGTGTTGGTAGTGTTGGTAGTGTTGGTAGTGTTGGTAGTGTTGATAGTGTTGATAGTGTTGATAGTGTTAGTAGTGTTGGTAGTGTTGATAGTGTTGATAGTGTTGATAGTGTTGGTAGTGTTGGTAGTGTTGGTAGTTTGGGTACTGTTGGTAGTGTGGGTAGTGTTGGTAGTGTGGGTAGTGTTGTTAGTGTTGATAGTGTTGGTAGTGTTGATAGTGTTGGTAGTGTTGGTAGTGTTGGTAGTGTGGGTAGGGTTGGTAGTGTTGGTAGTGTTGGTAGTGTGGGTAGTGTTGGTAGTGTTGGTAGTGTGGGTAGTGTGGGTAGTGTTGGTAGTGTTGGTAGTGTTGGTAGTGTGGGTAGTGTTGGTAGTGTTGGTAGTGTGGGTAGTGTTGGTTGTGTTGGTAGTGTTGATAGTGTTGGTAGTGTTAGTAGTGTTGGTAGTGTTGGTAGTGTTGGTAGTGTTGGTAGTGTGGGTAGTGTTGGTAGTGTTGGTAGTGTTGGTAGTGTTGATAGTGTTGGTAGTGTTGATAGTGTTGGTAGTGTTGGTAGTGTTGGTAGTGTGGGTAGTGTTGGTAGTGTTGGTAGTGTGGTTAGTGTTGGTAGTGTTGGTAGTGTTGGTAGTGTGGGTAGTGTTGGTAGTGTTGGTAGTGTTGGTAGTGTTGGTAGTGTGGGTAGTGTTGGTAGTGTTGGTAGTGTTGGTAGTGTTGGTAGTGTTGGTAGTGTTGATAGTGTTGGCAGTGTTGGTAGTGTTGGTAGTGTTGGTAGTGTTGGTGGTGTTGGTAGTGTTGGTAGTGTGTGTAGTGTTGGTAGTGTTGGTAGTGTTGGTAGTGTTGGTAGTGTGGGTAGTGTGGGTAGTGTTCGTAGTGTTGGTAGTGTTGATAGTGTTGGTAGTGTTGGTAGTGTGGGTAGTGTGGGTAGTGTTGGTAGTGTTTGTAGTGTGGGTACTGTTGGTAGTGTTGGTAGTGTTGGTAGTGTGGGTACTGTTGGTACTGTTGGTAGTGTTGGTAGTGTTGGTAGTGTTGGTAGTGTTGATAGTGTTGATAGTGCTGGTAGTGTTGGTAGTGTTGGTAGTGTTGGTAGTGTGGGTAGTGTGGGTAGTGTTGGTAGTGTGGGTAGTATTGGTAGTGTTGGTAGTGTTGGTAGTGTTGGTAGTGTGGGTAGTGTGGGGGTAGTGTTGGTAGTGTTGGTAGTGTTGGTAGTGTTGGTAGTGTTGGTAGTGTTGGTAGTGTTGGTAGTGTGGGTAGTGTTGGTAGTGTTGGTAGTGTTGGTAGTGTTGGTAGTGTGGGTAGTGTGGGTAGTGTTGGTAGTGTGGGTATTGTTGGTAGTGTTGGTAGTGTTGGTAGTGTTGGTAGTGTGGGTAGTGTGGGTAGTGTTGGTAGTGTTGGTAGTGTTGTTAGTGTTGGTAGTGTTGGTATTGTTGGTAGTGTTGGTAGTGTTGGTAGTGTGGGTAGTGTTGGTAGTGTTGGTAGTGTTGGTAGTGTTGGTAGTGTGGGTAGTGTGGGTAGTGTTGGTAGTGTTGGTAGTGTTGGTAGTGTTGGTAGTGTTGGTAGTGTTGGTAGTGTTGGTAGTGTGGGTAGTGTTGGTAGTGTTGGTAGTGTTGGTAGTGTGGGTAGTGTGGGTAGTGTGGGTAGTGTTGGTAGTGTTGGTAGTGTTGGTAGTGTGGGTACTGTTGGTAGTGTGGGTAGTGTTGGTAGTGTGGGTAGTGTTGTTAGTGTTGATAGTGTTGGTAGTGTTGATAGTGTTGGTAGTGTTGGTAGTGTTGGTAGTGTGGGTAGTGTTGGTAGTGTTGGTAGTGTTGGTAGTGTTGGTAGTGTTGGTAGTGTTGGTAGTGTGGGTAGCGTGGGTAGTGTTGGTAGTGTTGGTAGTGTGGGTAGTGTTGGTAGTGTTCGTAGTGTTCGTAGTGTTGGTAATGTTGATAGAGTTGGTAGTGTTGGTAGTGTGGGTAGTGTGGGTAGTGTTGGTAGTGTTTGTAGTGTGGGTACTGTTGGTAGTGTTGGTAGTGTTGGTAGTGTTGGTAGTGTTGTTAGTGTTGGTAGTGTTGGTAGTGTTGGTAGTGTTGGTAGTGTTGGTAGTGTTGGTAGTGTTGATAGTGTTGATAGTGTTGATAGTGTTAGTAGTGTTGGTAGTGTTGATAGTGTTGGTAGTGTTGATAGTGTTGGTAGTGTTGGTAGTGTTTGTAGTGTGGGTACTGTTGGTAGTGTGGGTAGTGTTGGTAGTGTGGGTAGTGTTGTTAGTGTTGATAGTGTTGGTAGTGTTGATAGTGTTGGTAGTGTTGGTAGTGTGGGTAGTGTTGGTAGTGTTGGTAGTGTTGGTAGTGTTGGTAGTGTTGGTAGTGTTGGTAGTGTGGGTAGCGTGGGTAGTGTTGGTAGTGTTGGTAGTGTGGGTAGTGTTGGTAGTGTTGGTAGTGTTGGTAGTGTGGGTAGTGTTGTTAGTGTTGGTAGTGTTGGTAGTGTTGGTAGTGTTGGTAGTGTTGGTAGTGTTGGTAGTGTTGGTAGTGTTGTTAGTGTTGGTAGTGTTGGTAGTGTTGGTAGTGTTGGTAGTGTGGGTAGTGTTGGTAGTGTTGGTAGTGTTGGTAGTGTTGATAGTGTTGATAGTGTTGATAGTGTTGGTAGTGTTGGTAGTGTTGGTATTGTGGGTAGTGTTGGCAGTGTTGGTAGTGTGGGTAGTGTTGGTAGTGTTGGTAGTGTTTATAGTGTTGGTAGTGTTGGTAGTGTGGGTACTGTTGGTAGTGTTGGTAGTGTTGGTAGTGTGGGTAGTGTTGGTAGTGTTGGTAGTGTTGGTAGTGTTAGTAGTGTTGGTAGTGTTGGTAGTGTTGGTAGTGTTTGTAGTGTTGGTAGTGTTGGTAGTGTTGGTAGTGTTGGTAGTGTTGGTAGTGTTGGTAGTGTTGATAGTGTGGGTAGTGTTGGTAGTGTTGGTAGTGTTGGTAGTGTTGGTAGTGTTGGTAGTGTTGGTAGTGTTGGTAGTGTTGGTAGTGTTGGTAGTGTTGATGGTGTTGGTAGTGTTGGTAGTGTTGGTAGTGTTGATAGTGTTGGTAGTGTTGGTAGTGTTGGTAGTGTTGGCAGTGTGGGCAGTGTTGGTAGTGTTGATAGTGTTGATAATGTTGGTAGTGTTGGTAGTGTTGGTAGTGTTGGTAGTGTTGGTAGTGTTGGTAGTGTTAGTAGTGTTGGTAGTGTTGGTAGTGTTGGTAGTGTTGGTAGTGTTGGTAGTGTTGGTAGTGTTGGTAGTGTTAGTAGTGTTGGTAGTGTTGGTAGTGTTGGTAGTGTTGGTAGTGTTGGTAGTGTGGGTAGTGTTGGTAGTGTTGGTAGTGATGGTAGTGTTGGTAGTGTGGGTACTGTTGGTAGTGTTGGTAGTGTTGGTAGTGTTGGTAGTGTTGGTAGTGTGGGTAGTGTTGGTAGTGTTGGTAGTGTGGGTAGTGTTGGTTGTGTTGGTAGTGTTGATAGTGTTGGTAGTGTTAGTAGTGTTGGTAGTGTTGGTAGTATTGGTAGTGTTGGTAGTGTGGGTAGTGTTGGTAGTGTTGGTAGTGTTGGTAGTGTTGATAGTGTTGGTAATGTTGATAGTGTTGGTAGTGTTGGTAGTGTTGGTAGTGTGGGTAGTGTTGGTAGTGTTGGTAGTGTGGTTAGTGTTGGTAGTGTTGGTAGTGTTGGTAGTGTGGGTAGTGTTGGTAGTGTTGGTAGTGTTGGTAGTGTTGGTAGTGTGGGTAGTGTTGGTAGTGTTGGTAGTGTTGGTAGTGTTGGTAGTGTGGTTAGTGTTGGTAGTGTTGGTAGTGTTGGTAGTGTGGTTAGTGTTGGTAGTGTTGGTAGTGTTGGTAGTGTGGGTAGTGTTGGTAGTGTTGGTAGTGTTGGTAGTGTTGGTAGTGTGGGTAGTGTTGGTAGTGTTGGTAGTGTTGGTAGTGTTGGTAGTGTTGGTAGTGTTGATAGTGTTGGCAGTGTTGGTAGTGTTGGTAGTGTTGGTAGTGTTGGTAGTGTTGGTAGTGTTGGTAGTGTTGGTAGTGTTGGTAGTGTTGGTAGTGTTGGTAGTGTGGGTAGTGTGGGTAGTGTTCGTAGTGTTGGTAGTGTTGATAGTGTTGGTAGTGTTGGTAGTGTGGGTAGTGTGGGTAGTGTTGGTAGTGTTTGTAGTGTGGGTACTGTTGGTAATGTTGGTAGTGTTGGTAGTGTGGGTACTGTTGGTACTGTTGGTAGTGTTGGTAGTGTTGGTAGTGTTGGTAGTGTTGGTAGTGTTGATAGTGCTGGTAGTGTTGGTAGTGTTGGTAGTGTTGGTAGTGTGGGTAGTGTGGGTAGTGTTGGTAGTGTGGGTAGTGTTGGTAGTGTTGGTAGTGTTGGTAGTGTGGGTAGTGTGGGTAGTGTTGGTAGTGTTGGTAGTGTTGGTAGTGTTGGTAGTGTTGGTAGTGTTGGTAGTGTGGGTAGTGTTGGTAGTGTTGGTAGTGTTGGTAGTGTTGGTAGTGTGGGTAGTGTTGGTAGTGTTGGTAGTGTTGGTAGTGTTGGTAGTGTGGGTAGTGTGGGTAGTGTTGGTAGTGTGGGTATTGTTGGTAGTGTTGGTAGTGTTGGTAGTGTTGGTAGTGATGGTAGTGTGCGTAGTGTGGGTAGTGTTGGTAGTGTTGGTAGTGTTGGTAGTGTTGGTAGTGTTGGTAGTGTTGGTAGTGTTGGTAGTGTTGGTAGTGTGGGTAGTGTGGGTAGTGTTGGTAGTGTGGGTATTGTTGGTAGTGTTGGTAGTGTTGGTAGTGTTGGTAGTGATGGTAGTGTGCGTAGTGTGGGTAGTGTTGGTAGTGTTGGTAGTGTTGGTAGTGTTGGTAGTGTTGGTAGTGTTGGTAGTGTTGGTAGTGTTGGTAGTGTGGGTAGTGTTGGTAGTGTTGGTAGTGTTGGTAGTGTTGGTAGTGTGGGTAGTGTTGGTAGTGTTGGTAGTGTTGGTAGTGTTGGTAGTGTTGATAGTGTTGGTAGTGTTGGTAGTGTGGGTAGTGTTGGTAGTGTTGGTAGTGTTGGTAGTGTGGGTAGTGTGGGTAGTGTGGGTAGTGTTGGTAGTGTTGGTAGTGTTGGTAGTGTGGGTAGTGTGGGTAGTGTTGGTAGTGTTGGTAGTGTTGGTAGTGTTGGTAGTGTTGGTAGTGTTCGTAGTGTTGGTAGTGTTGATAGTGTTGGTAGTGTTGGTAGTGTGGGTAGTGTGGGTAGTGTTGGTAGTGTTTGTAGTGTGGGTACTGTTGGTAGTGTTGGTAGTGTTGGTAGTGTTGGTAGTGTTGTTAGTGTTGGTAGTGTTGGTAGTGTTGGTAGTGTTGGTAGTGTTGGTAGTGTTGATAGTGTTGATAGTGTTGATAGTGTTAGTAGTGTTGGTAGTGTTGATAGTGTTGGTAGTGTTGATAGTGTTGGTAGTGTTGGTAGTGTTTGTAGTGTGGGTACTGTTGGTAGTGTGGGTAGTGTTGGTAGTATTGATAATGTTGGTAGTGTTGGTAGTGTTGGTAGTGTTGGTAGTGTTGGTAGTGTTGGTAGTGTTGGTAGTGTTGGTAGTGTTGGTAGTGTTGGTAGTGTGGGTAGTGTTGTTAGTGTTGATAGTGTTGGTAGTGTTGATAGTGTTGGTAGTGTTGGTAGTGTTGGTAGTGTGCGTAGTGTTGGTAGTGTTGGTAGTGTTGGTAGTGTTGGTAGTGTTGGTAGTGTTGGTAGTGTTGGTAGTGTGGGTAGTGTGGGTAGTGTTGGTAGTGTTGGTAGTGTGGGTAGTGTTGGTAGTGTTGGTAGTGTTGGTAGTGTGGGTAGTGTTGTTAGTGTTGGTAGTGTTGGTAGTGTTGGTAGTGTTGGTAGTGTTGGTAGTGTTGTTAGTGTTGGTAGTGTTGGTAGTGTTGGTAGTGTTGGTAGTGTGGGTAGTGTTGGTAGTGTTGGTAGTGTTGGTAGTGTTGATAGTGTTGATAGTGTTGATAGTGTTGGTAGTGTTGGTAGTGTTGGTATTGTGGGTAGTGTTGGCAGTGTTGGTAGTGTGGGTAGTGTTGGTAGTGTTGGTAGTGTTTATAGTGTTGGTAGTGTTGGTAGTGTGGGTAGTGTTGGTAGTGTGGGTACTGTTGGTACTGTTGGTAGTGTTTGTAGTGTTGGTAGTGTTGGTATTGTGGGTAGTGTTGGCAGCGTTGGTAGTGTGGGTAGTGTTGGTAGTGTTGGTAGTGTTGATAGTGTGGGTAGTGTTGGTAGTGTTGGTAGTGTTGGTAGTGTTGGTAGTGTTGGTAGCGTTGGTAGTGTTGGTAGTGTTGATGGTGTGGGTAGTGTTGGTAGTGTTGGTAGTGTTGGTAGTGTTGGTAGTGTTGGTAGTGTTGGTAGTTTTGGTAGTGTTGGCAGTGTGGGCAGTGTTGGTAGTGTTGGTAGTGTTGATAATGTTGGTAGTGTTGGTAGTGTTGGTAGTGTTGGTAGTGTTGGTAGTGTTAGTAGTGTTGGTAGTGTTGGTAGTGTTGGTAGTGTTGGTAGTGTTGGTAGTGTTGGTAGTGTTAGTAGTGTTGGTATTGTTGGTAGTGTTGGTAGTGTAGGTAGTGTTGGTAGTGTGGGTAGTGTTGGTAGTGTTGGTAGTGATGGTAGTTTTGGTAGTGTGGGTACTGTTGGTAGTGTTGGTAGTGTTGGTAGTGTGGGTAGTGTTGGTAGTGTTGGTAGTGTTGGTAGTGTTGGTAGTGTTGGTAGTGTTGGTAGTGTTGGTAGTGTTGGTAGTGTTGGTAGTGTTGGTAGTGTGGGTAGTGTTGGTAGTGTTGGTAGTGATGGTAGTGTTGGTAGTGTGGGTACTGTTGGTAGTGTTGGTAGTGTTGGTAGTGTTGGTAGTGTTGGTAGTGTGGGTAGTGTTGGTAGTGTTGGTAGTGTGGGTAGTGTTGGTTGTGTTGGTAGTGTTGATAGTGTTGGTAGTGTTAGTAGTGTTGGTAGTGTTGGTAGTATTGGTAGTGTTGGTAGTGTGGGTAGTGTTGGTAGTGTTGGTAGTGTTGGTAGTGTTGATAGTGTTGGTAATGTTGATAGTGTTGGTAGTGTTGGTAGTGTTGGTAGTGTGGGTAGTGTTGGTAGTGTTGGTAGTGTGGTTAGTGTTGGTAGTGTTGGTAGTGTTGGTAGTGTGGGTAGTGTTGGTAGTGTTGGTAGTGTTGGTAGTGTTGGTAGTGTGGGTAGTGTTGGTAGTGTTGGTAGTGTTGGTAGTGTTGGTAGTGTGGTTAGTGTTGGTAGTGTTGGTAGTGTTGGTAGTGTGGGTAGTGTTGGTAGTGTTGGTAGTGTTGGTAGTGTTGGTAGTGTGGGTAGTGTTGGTAGTGTTGGTAGTGTTGGTAGTGTTGGTAGTGTTGGTAGTGTTGATAGTGTTGGCAGTGTTGGTAGTGTTGGTAGTGTTGGTAGTGTTGGTAGTGTTGGTAGTGTTGGTAGTGTTGGTAGTGTTGGTAGTGTTGGTAGTGTTGGTAGTGTGGGTAGTGTGGGTAGTGTTCGTAGTGTTGGTAGTGTTGATAGTGTTGGTAGTGTTGGTAGTGTGGGTAGTGTGGGTAGTGTTGGTAGTGTTTGTAGTGTGGGTACTGTTGGTAGTGTTGGTAGTGTTGGTAGTGTGGGTACTGTTGGTACTGTTGGTAGTGTTGGTAGTGTTGGTAGTGTTGGTAGTGTTGGTAGTGTTGGTAGTGTTGATAGTGCTGGTAGTGTTGGTAGTGTTGGTAGTGTTGGTAGTGTGGGTAGTGTGGGTAGTGTTGGTAGTGTGGGTAGTGTTGGTAGTGTTGGTAGTGTTGGTAGTGTGGGTAGTGTGGGTAGTGTTGGTAGTGTTGGTAGTGTTGGTAGTGTTGGTAGTGTTGGTAGTGTTGGTAGTGTGGGTAGTGTTGGTAGTGTTGGTAGTGTTGGTAGTGTTGGTAGTGTGGGTAGTGTTGGTAGTGTTGGTAGTGTTGGTAGTGTTGGTAGTGTGGGTAGTGTGGGTAGTGTTGGTAGTGTGGGTATTGTTGGTAGTGTTGGTAGTGTTGGTAGTGTTGGTAGTGATGGTAGTGTGGGTAGTGTTGTTAGTGTTGGTAGTGATGGTAGTGTGGGTAGTGTTGTTAGTGTTGGTAGTGTGGGTATTGTGCGTAGTGTGGGTAGTGTTGGTAGTGTTGGTAGTGTTGGTAGTGTTGGTAGTGTTGGTAGTGTTGGTAGTGTGGGTAGTGTGGGTAGTGTTGGTAGTGTGGGTATTGTTGGTAGTGTTGGTAGTGTTGGTAGTGTTGGTAGTGATGGTAGTGTGCGTAGTGTGGGTAGTGTTGGTAGTGTTGGTAGTGTTGGTAGTGTTGGTAGTGTTGGTAGTGTTGGTAGTGTTGGTAGTGTTGGTAGTGTGGGTAGTGTTGGTAGTGTTGGTAGTGTTGGTAGTGTTGGTAGTGTGGGTAGTGTGGGTAGTGTTGGTAGTGTTGGTAGTGTTGGTAGTGTTGGTAGTGTTGGTAGTGTTGGTAGTGTTGGTAGTGTGGGTAGTGTTGGTAGTGTTGGTAGTGTTGGTAGTGTGGGTAGTGTGGGTAGTGTGGGTAGTGTTGGTAGTGTTGGTAGTGTTGGTAGTGTGGGTAGTGTGGGTAGTGTTGGTAGTGTTGGTAGTGTTGGTAGTGTTGGTAGTGTTGGTAGTGTTCGTAGTGTTGGTAGTGTTGATAGTGTTGGTAGTGTTGGTAGTGTGGGTAGTGTGGGTAGTGTTGGTAGTGTTTGTAGTGTGGGTACTGTTGGTAGTGTTGGTAGTGTTGGTAGTGTTGGTAGTGTTGTTAGTGTTGGTAGTGTTGGTAGTGTTGGTAGTGTTGGTAGTGTTGGTAGTGTTGATAGTGTTGATAGTGTTGATAGTGTTAGTAGTGTTGGTAGTGTTGATAGTGTTGGTAGTGTTGATAGTGTTGGTAGTGTTGGTAGTGTTTGTAGTGTGGGTACTGTTGGTAGTGTGGGTAGTGTTGGTAGTATTGATAATGTTGGTAGTGTTGGTAGTGTTGGTAGTGTTGGTAGTGTTGGTAGTGTTGGTAGTGTTGGTAGTGTTGGTAGTGTTGGTAGTGTTGGTAGTGTGGGTAGTGTTGTTAGTGTTGATAGTGTTGGTAGTGTTGATAGTGTTGGTAGTGTTGGTAGTGTTGGTAGTGTGCGTAGTGTTGGTAGTGTTGGTAGTGTTGGTAGTGTTGGTAGTGTTGGTAGTGTTGGTAGTGTGGGTAGTGTGGGTAGTGTTGGTAGTGTTGGTAGTGTGGGTAGTGTTGGTAGTGTTGGTAGTGTTGGTAGTGTGGGTAGTGTTGTTAGTGTTGGTAGTGTTGGTAGTGTTGGTAGTGTTGGTAGTGTTGGTAGTGTTGTTAGTGTTGGTAGTGTGGGTAGTGTTGGTAGTGTTGGTAGTGTTGGTAGTGTTGATAGTGTTGATAGTGTTGATAGTGTTGGTAGTGTGGGTAGTGTTGGTAGTGTTGGTAGTGTTGGTAGTGTTGATAGTGTTGATAGTGTTGGTAGTGTTGATAGTGTTGTTAGTGTTGATAGTGTTGGTAGTGTTGATAGTGTTGGTAGTGTTGGTAGTGTTGGTAGTGTGCGTAGTGTTGGTAGTGTTGGTAGTGTTGGTAGTGTTGGTAGTGTTGGTAGTGTTGGTAGTGTTGGTAGTGTGGGTAGTGTGGGTAGTGTTGGTAGTGTTGGTAGTGTGGGTAGTGTTGTTAGTGTTGATAGTGTTGGTAGTGTTGATAGTGTTGGTAGTGTTGGTAGTGTTGGTAGTGTGCGTAGTGTTGGTAGTGTTGGTAGTGTTGGTAGTGTTGGTAGTGTTGGTAGTGTTGGTAGTGTTGGTAGTGTGGGTAGTGTGGGTAGTGTTGGTAGTGTTGGTAGTGTGGGTAGTGTTGGTAGTGTTGGTAGTGTTGGTAGTGTGGGTAGTGTTGGTAGTGTTGGTAGTGTTGGTAGTGTTGATAGTGTTGATAGTGTTGATAGTGTTGGTAGTGTTGGTAGTGTTGGTATTGTGGGTAGTGTTGGCAGTGTTGGTAGTGTGGGTAGTGTTGGTAGTGTTGGTAGTGTTTATAGTGTTGGTAGTGTTGGTAGTGTGGGTAGTGTTGGTAGTGTGGGTACTGTTGGTACTGTTGGTAGTGTTTGTAGTGTTGGTAGTGTTGGTATTGTGGGTAGTGTTGGCAGCGTTGGTAGTGTGGGTAGTGTTGGTAGTGTTGGTAGTGTTGATAGTGTGGGTAGTGTTGGTAGTGTTGGTAGTGTTGGTAGTGTTGGTAGTGTTGGTAGCGTTGGTAGTGTTGGTAGTGTTGATGGTGTGGGTAGTGTTGGTAGTGTTGGTAGTGTTGGTAGTGTTGGTAGTGTTGGTAGTGTTGGTAGTTTTGGTAGTGTTGGCAGTGTGGGCAGTGTTGGTAGTGTTGGTAGTGTTGATAATGTTGGTAGTGTTGGGAGTGTTGGTAGTGTTGGTAGTGTTGGTAGTGTTAGTAGTGTTGGTAGTGTTGGTAGTGTTGGTAGTGTTGGTAGTGTTGGTAGTGTTGGTAGTGTTAGTAGTGTTGGTATTGTTGGTAGTGTTGGTAGTGTAGGTAGTGTTGGTAGTGTGGGTAGTGTTGGTAGTGTTGGTAGTGATGGTAGTTTTGGTAGTGTGGGTACTGTTGGTAGTGTTGGTAGTGTTGGTAGTGTGGGTAGTGTTGGTAGTGTTGGTAGTGTTGGTAGTGTTGGTAGTGTTGGTAGTGTTGGTAGTGTTGGTAGTGTTGGTAGTGTTGGTAGTGTTGGTAGTGTGGGTAGTGTTGGCAGTGTTGGTAGTGTTGGTATTGCTGATAGTGTTGGTAGTGTTGGTAGTGTGGGTAGTGTTGGTAGTGTTGGTAGTGTGGTTAGTGTTGGTAGTGTTGGAAGTGTTGATAGTGTTAGTAGTGTTGGTAGTGTTCATAGTGTTGATAGTGTTGGTAGTGTGGGTAGTGTTGGTAGTGTTGGTAGTGTGGGTAGTGTTGGTAGTGTTGGTAGTGTTGATAGTGTTAGTAGTGTAGGTAGTGTTCATAGTGTTGATAGTGTTCATAGTGTTGATAGTGTTGGTAGTGTTGGTAGTGTTGGTAGTGTTGGTAGTATTGATAGTGTTCATAGTGTTGATAGTGTTGGTAGTGTTGATAGTGTTCATAGTGTTGATAGTGTTGGTAGTGTGGGTAGTGTTGGTAGTGTTGGTAGTGTGGGTAGTGTTGGTAGTGTTGGTAATGTGGGTAGTGTTGGTCATGTTGGTAGTGTTGGTAGTGTTTGTAGTGTGGGTACTGTTGGTAGTGTGGGTAGTGTTGGTAGTGTGGGTAGTGTTGTTAGTGTTGATAGTGTTGGTAGTGTTGATAGTGTTGGTAGTGTTGGTAGTGTTGGTAGTGTGGGTAGTGTTGGTAGTGTTGGTAGTGTTGGTAGTGTTGGTAGTGTTGGTAGTGTTGGTAGTGTTGGTAGTGTGGGTAGTGTGGGTAGTGTTGGTAGTGTTGGTAGCGTGGGTAGTGTTGGTAGTGTTGGTAGTGTTGGTAGTGTTGCTAGTGTTGGTAGTGTTGGCAGTGTGGGCAGTGTTGGTAGTGTTGGTAGTGTTGATAATGTTGGTAGTGTTGGTAGTGTTGGTCGTGTTGGTAGTGTTGGTAGTGTTGGTAGTGTTGGTAGTGTTGGTAGTGTTGGTAGTGTTGGTAGTGTTGGTAGTGTGGGTAGTGTTGGTAGTGTTGGTAGTGTTGGTAGTGTGGGTAGTGTGGGTAGTGTGGGTAGTGTTGGTAGTGTTGGTAGTGTTGGTAGTGTTGGTAGTGTGGGTAGTGTTGGTAGTGTTGGTAGTGTTGGTAGTGTTGGTAGTGTTGGTAGTGTTGGTAGTGTTGGTAGTGTGGGTAGTGTTGGTAGTGTTGGTAATGATGGTAGTTTTGGTAGTGTGGGTACTGTTGGTAGTGTTGGTAGTGTTGGTAGTGTGGGTAGTGTTGGTAGTGTTGGTATTGTTGGTAGTGTTGGTAGTGTTGGTAGTGTTGGTAGTGTTGGTAGTGTTGGTAGTGTTGGTAGTGTTGGTAGTGTTGGTAGTGTGGGTAGTGTTGGCAGTGTTGGTAGTGTTGGTATTGCTGATAGTGTTGGTAGTGTTGGTAGTGTGGGTAGTGTTGGTAGTGTTGGTAGTGTGGGTAGTGTTGGTAGTGTTGGAAGTGTTGATAGTGTTAGTAGTGTTGGTAGTGTTCATAGTGTTGATAGTGTTGGTAGTGTGGGTAGTGTTGGTAGTGTTGGTAGTGTGGGTAGTGTTGGTAGTGTTGGTAGTGTTGATAGTGTTAGTAATGTAGGTAGTGTTCATAGTGTTGATAGTGTTCATAGTGTTGATAGTGTTGGTAGTGTTGGTAGTGTTGGTAGTGTTGGTAGTATTGATAGTGTTCATAGTGTTGATAGTGTTGGTAGTGTTGATAGTGTTCATAGTGTTGATAGTGTTGGTAGTGTGGGTAGTGTTGGTAGTGTTGGTAGTGTGGGTAGTGTTGGTAGTGTTGGTAGTGTTGGTAGTGTGGGTAGTGTTGGTAGTGTTGTTAGTGTTGGTAGTGTGGGTAGTGTTGGTAGTGTTGGTAGTGTTGGTAGTGTTGGTAGTGTTGGTATTGTGGGTAGTGTTGGCAGCGTTGGTAGTGTGGGTAGTGTTGGTAGTGTTGGTAGTGTTGGTAGTGTTGGTAGTGTTGGTAGTGTTGGTAGTGTGGGTTGTGTGGGTAGTGTGGGTAGTGTTGGTAGTGTTGGTAGTGTTGGTAGTGTTGGTAGTGTTGGTAGTGTTGGTAGCGTTGGTAGTGTTGGTAGTGTTGATGGTGTGGGTAGTGTTGGTAGTGTTGGTAGTGTTGGTAGTGTTGGTAGTGTTGGTAGTGTTGGTAGTGTTGGTAGTGTTGGCAGTGTGGGCAGTGTTGGTAGTGTTGGTAGTGTTGATAATGTTGGTAGTGTTGGTAGTGTTGGTAGTGTTGGTAGTGTTGTTAGTGTTGGTAGTGTTGGTAGTGTTGGTAGTGTTGGTAGTGTTGGTAGTGTTGGTAGTGTTAGTAGTGTTGGTAGTGTTGGTAGTGTTGGTAGTGTTGGTAGTGTTGGTAGTGTGGGTAGTGTTGGTAGTGTTGGTAGTGATGGTAGTTTTGGTAGTGTGGGTACTGTTGGTAGTGTTGGTTGTGTTGGTAGTGTGGGTAGTGTTGGTAGTGTTGGTAGTGTTGGTAGTGTTGGTAGTGTTGGTAGTGTTGGTAGTGTTGGTAGTGTTGGTAGTGTTGGTAGTGTGGGTAGTGTTGGCAGTGTTGGTAGTGTTGGTATTGCTGATAGTGTTGGTAGTGTTGGTAGTGTGGGTAGTGTTGGTAGTGTCGGTAGTGTGGGTAGTGTTGGTAGTGTTGGAAGTGTTGATAGTGTTAGTAGTGTTGGTAGTGTTCATAGTGTTGATAGTGTTGGTAGTGTGGGTAGTGTTGGTAGTGTTGGTAGTGTGGGTAGTGTTGGTAGTGTTGGTAGTGTTGATAGTGTTAGTAGTGTAGGTAGTGTTCATAGTGTTGATAGTGTTCATAGTGTTGATAGTGTTGGTAGTGTTGGTAGTGTTGGTAGTGTTGGTAGTGTTGGTAGTATTGATAGTGTTCATAGTGTTGATAGTGTTGGTAGTGTTGATAGTGTTCATAGTGTTGATAGTGTTGGTAGTGTGGGTAGTGTTGGTAGTGTTGGTAGTGTGGGTAGTGTTGGTAATGTTGGTAATGTGGGTAGTGTTGGTAATGTTGGTAGTGTTGGTAGTGTTGGTAGTGTTGGTAGTGTTGGTAGTGTGGGTAGTGTTGGTAGTGTTGGTAGTGTTGGTAGTGTTGGTAGTGTTGGTAGTGTTGATAGTGTTGGTAGTGTGGGTAGTGTTGGTAGTGTTGGTAGTGTTGATAGTGTTGGTAATGCGGGTAGTGTTGGTAGTGTTGATAGTGTTGGTCGTGTTGGTAGTGTTGGTATTGTGGGTAGTGTTGTTAGTGTTGGTAGTGTGGGTAGTGTTGGTAGTGTTGGTAGTGTTGGTATTGCGGGTAGTGTTGGTAGTGTTGGTAGTGTGGGTAGTGTTGGTAGTGTTGGTAGTGTTGGTAGTGTTGGTAGTGTTGGTAGTGTTGGTAGTGTTGGTAGTGTTGGTAGTGTTGGTAGTGTGGGTAGTGTTGGTAGTGTTGGTAGTGTTGGTAGTGTTGGTAGTGTTGGTAGTGTTGGTAGTGTTAGTAGTGTTGGTAGTGTTGGTAGTGTTGGTAGTGTTGGTAGTGTTGGTAGTGTTTGTAGTGTTGGTAGTGTTGGTAGTGTTGGTAGTGTTGGTAGTGTTGGTAGTGTTGGTAGTGTTGATAGTGTTGCTAGTATTAGTAGTGTTGGTAGTGTTGGTAGTGTTGGTAGTGTTGGTAGTGTTGGTAGTGTTAGTAGTGTTGGTAGTGTTGGTAGTGTTGGTAGTGTTGGTAGTGTTGGTAGTGTTGGTAGTGTTGGTAGTGTTGGTAGTATTAGTAGTGTTGGTAGTGTTGATAGTGTTGATAGTGTTGGTACTGTTGGTAGTGTTGGTAGTGTTGGTAATGTTGGTAGTGTTAGTAGTGTTGGTAGTGTTGATAGTGTTGGTAGTGTTGATAGTGTTGGTAGTATTGGTAGTGTTGGTAGTGTTGGTAGTGTTGGTAGTGTTGATAGTGTTGGTAGTGTTGGTAGTGCTGGTAGTGTTGGTAGTGTTGGTAGTGTTGGTAGTGTTGGTAGTGTTGGTAGTGTTGATAGTGTTGGTAGTGTTAGTAGTGTTGGTAGTGTTGTTAGTGTTGGTAGTGTTGATAGTGTTGGTAGTGTTGGTAGTGTTGGTAGTGTTGGTAGTGTTGGTAGTGTTAATAGTGTTGGTAGTGTTGGTAGTGTTGGTAGTGTTGGCAGTGTTGGTAGTGTTGATAGTGTTGATGGTCTTGGTAGTGCTGGTAGTGTTGGTAGTGTTGGTAGTGTTGATAGTGTTGGTAGTGTTGGTAGTGTTGGTAGTGTTGGTAGTGTTGGTAGTGTTGGTAGTGTTGGTAGTGTTGGTAGTGTTGATAGTGTTGGTAGTGTTGGTAGTGTTGGTAGTGTTGGTAGTGTTGATAGTGTTGGTAGTGTTGGTAGTGTTGGTAGTGTTGGTAGTGTTGATAGTGTTGGTAGTGTTGGTAGTGTTGGTAGTGTTGGTAGTGTTGGTAGTGTTGATAGTGTTGGTAGTGTTGGTAGTGTTGGTAGTGTTGGTAGTGTTGGTAGTGTTGGTAGTGTTGGTAGTGTGGGTAGTGTTGGTAGTGTTGGTAGTGTGGGTAGTGTTGGTAGTGTTGGTAGTGTTGATAGTGTTGGTAGTGTAGGTAGTGTTGATAGTGTTGGTAGTGTTGGTAGTGTTGGTAGTGTTGGTAGTGTTAGTAGTGTTGGTAGTGTTGGTAGTGTTGGTAGTGTTGGTAGTGTTGGTAGTGTTAGTAGTGTTGGTAGTGTTTGTAGTGTTGGTAGTGTTGGTAGTGTTGGTAGTGTTGGTAGTGTTGGTAGTGTTGGTAGTGTTGGTAGTGTTGATAGTGTTGGTAGTGTTAGTAGTGTTGGTAGTGTTGGTAGTGTTGTTAGTGTTGGTAGTGTTGGTAGTGTTGGTTTGTGTTGGTAGTGTGGGTAGTGTTGGTACTGTTGGTAGTGTTGGTAGTGTTGGTAGTGTTGGTAGTGTGGGTAGTGTTGGTAGTGTTGGTAGTGTTGGTAGTGTTAGTAGTGTTGGTAGTGTTAGTAGTGTTGGTAGTGTTGGTAGTGTTGGTAGTGTTGGTAGTGTTGGTAGTGTTGATAGTGTTGGTAGTGTTAGTAGTGTTGGTAGTGTTGGTAGTGTTGGTAGTGTTGGTAGTGTTGGTAGTGTTGGTAGTGTTGGTAGTATTAGTAGTGTTGGTAGTGTTGATAGTGTTGATAGTGTTGGTAGTGTTGGTAGTGTTGGTAGTGTTGGTAATGTTGGTACTATTAGTAGTGTTGGTAGTGTTGATAGTGTTGGTAGTGTTGATAGTGTTGGTAGTGTTGGTAGTGTTGGTAGTGTTGGTAGTGTTGATAGTGTTGGTAGTGTTGGTAGTGTTGGTAGTGTTGCTAGTGTTGATTGTGTTGGTAGTGTTGATAATGTTGGTAGTATTAGTAGTGTTGGTAGTGTTGGTAGTGTTGGTAGTGTTGGTAGTGTTGGTAGTGTTGATAGTGTTGCTAGTGTTGGTAGTGTTGGTAGTATTAGTAGTGTTGGTAGTGTTGGTAGTGTTGGTAGTGTTGGTAGTATTAGTAGTGTTGGTAGTGTTGATAGTGTTGATAGTGTTGGTAGTGTTGGTAGTGTTGGTAGTGTTGGTAATGTTGGTACTATTAGTAGTGTTGGTAGTGTTGATAGTGTTGGTAGTGTTGATAGTGTTGATAGTGTTGGTAGTGTTGTTGGTGTTGGTAGAGTTGATAGTGTTGGTAGTGTTGGTATGTTGGTAGTGTTGGTAGTGTTGATTGTGTTGGTAGTGTTGATAGTGTTGGTAGTATTAGTAGTGTTGGTAGTGTTGGTAGTGTTGGTAGTGTGGGTAGTGTTGATAGTGTTGGTAGTGTTGGTAGTGTTGGTAGTGTTGGTAGTGTTAGTAGTGTTGGTAGTGTTGGTAGTGTTGGTAGTGTTGGTAGTGTTAGTAGTGTTGGTAGTGTTGGTAGTGTTGGTAGTGTGGGTAGTGTTGGTAGTGTTGGTAGTGTTGGTAGTGTGGGTAGTGTGGGTAGTGTGGGTAGTGTTGGTAGTGTTGGTAGTGTTGGTAGTGTGGGTAGTGTGGGTAGTGTTGGTAGTGTTGCTAGTGTTGGTAGTGTTGGTAGTGTTGGTAGTGTTGGTAGTGTTGGTAGTGTTGGTAGTGTTGGTAGTGTTGATAGTGTTGGTAGTGTTGGTAGTGTGGGTAGTGTGGGTAGTGTTGGTAGTGTTTGTAGTGTGGGTACTGTTGGTAGTGTTGGTAGTGTTGGTAGTGTTGGTAGTGTTGTTAGTGTTGGTAGTGTTGGTAGTGTTGGTAGTGTTGGTAGTGTTGGTAGTGTTGATAGTGTTGATAGTGTTGATAGTGTTAGTAGTGTTGGTAGTGTTGATAGTGTTGGTAGTGTTGATAGTGTTGGTAGTGTTGGTAGTGTTTGTAGTGTGGGTACTGTTGGTAGTGTGGGTAGTGTTGGTAGTGTCGGTAGTGTTGTTAGTGTTGATAGTGTTGGTAGTGTTGATAGTGTTGGTAGTGTTGGTAGTGTTGGTAGTGTGGGTAGTGTTGGTAGTGTTGGTAGTGTTGGTAGTGTTGGTAGTGTTGGTAGTGTTGGTAGTGTTGGTAGTGTGGGTAGTGTGGGTAGTGTTGGTAGTGTTGGTAGTGTGGGTAGTGTTGGTAGTGTTGGTAGTGTTGGTAGTGTTGCTAGTGTTGGTAGTGTTGGCAGTGTGGGCAGTGTTGGTAGTGTTGGTAGTGTTGATAATGTTGGTAGTGTTGGTAGTGTTGGTCGTGTTGGTAGTGTTGGTAGTGTGGGTAGTGTTGGTAGTGTTGGTAGTGTTGACAGTGTTGGTAGTGTTGGTAGTGTTGGTAGTGTTGGTCGTGTTTGTAGTGTTGGTAGTGTTGGTAGTGTTGGAAGTGTTGGTCGTGTTGGTAGTGTTGGTAGTGTTGGTAGTGTTGGTAGTGTGGGTAGTGTTGGTAGTGTTGGTAGTGTTGGTAGTGTGGGTAGTGTTGGTAGTGTTGTTAGTGTTGGTAGTGTGGGTAGTGTTGGTAGTGTTGGTAGTGTTGGTAGTGTTGGTAGTGTTGGTATTCTGGGTAGTGTTGGCAGCGTTGGTAGTGTGGGTAGTGTTGGTAGTGTTGGTAGTGTTGATAGTGTGGGTAGTGTTGGTAGTGTTGGTAGTGTTGGTAGTGTTGGTAGTGTTGGTAGCGTTGGTAGTGTTGGTAGTGTTGATGGTGTGGGTAGTGTTGGTAGTGTTGGTAGTGTTGGTAGTGTTGGTAGTGTTGGTAGTTTTGGTAGTGTTGGCAGTGTGGGCAGTGTTGGTAGTGTTGGTAGTGTTGATAATGTTGGTAGTGTTGGTAGTGTTGGTAGTGTTGGTAGTGTTGGTAGTGTTAGTAGTGTTGGTAGTGTTGGTAGTGTTGGTAGTGTTGGTAGTGTTGGTAGTGTTGGTAGTGTTAGTAGTGTTGGTAGTGTTGGTAGTGTTGGTAGTGTAGGTAGTGTTGGTAGTGTGGGTAGTGTTGGTAGTGTTGGTAGTGATGGTAGTTTTGGTAGTGTGGGTACTGTTGGTAGTGTTGGTAGTGTTGGTAGTGTGGGTAGTGTTGGTAGTGTTGGTAGTGTTGGTAGTGTTGGTAGTGTTGGTAGTGTTGGTAGTGTTGGTAGTGTTGGTAGTGTTGGTAGTGTTGGTAGTGTGGGTAGTGTTGGCAGTGTTGGTAGTGTTGGTATTGCTGATAGTGTTGGTAGTGTTGGTAGTGTGGGTAGTGTTGGTAGTGTTGGTAGTGTGGGTAGTGTTGGTAGTGTTGGAAGTGTTGATAGTGTTAGTAGTGTTGGTAGTGTTCATAGTGTTGATAGTGTTGGTAGTGTGGGTAGTGTTGGTAGTGTTGGTAGTGTGGGTAGTGTTGGTAGTGTTGGTAGTGTTGATAGTGTTAGTAGTGTAGGTAGTGTTCATAGTGTTGATAGTGTTCATAGTGTTGATAGTGTTGGTAGTGTTGGTAGTGTTGGTAGTGTTGGTAGTATTGATAGTGTTCATAGTGTTGATAGTGTTGGTAGTGTTGATAGTGTTCATAGTGTTGATAGTGTTGGTAGTGTGGGTAGTGTTGGTAGTGTTGGTAGTGTGGGTAGTGTTGGTAGTGTTGGTAATGTGGGTAGTGTTGGTCATGTTGGTAGTGTTGGTAGTGTTTGTAGTGTGGGTACTGTTGGTAGTGTGGGTAGTGTTGGTAGTGTGGGTAGTGTTGTTAGTGTTGATAGTGTTGGTAGTGTTGATAGTGTTGGTAGTGTTGGTAGTGTTGGTAGTGTGGGTAGTGTTGGTAGTGTTGGTAGTGTTGGTAGTGTTGGTAGTGTTGGTAGTGTTGGTAGTGTTGGTAGTGTGGGTAGTGTGGGTAGTGTTGGTAGTGTTGGTAGCGTGGGTAGTGTTGGTAGTGTTGGTAGTGTTGGTAGTGTTGCTAGTGTTGGTAGTGTTGGCAGTGGGGCAGTGTTGGTAGTGTTGGTAGTGTTGATAATGTTGGTAGTGTTGGTAGTGTTGGTCGTGTTGGTAGTGTTGGTAGTGTTGGTAGTGTTGGTAGTGTTGGTAGTGTTGGTAGTGTTGGTAGTGTTGGTAGTGTTGGTAGTGTGGGTAGTGTTGGTAGTGTTGGTAGTGTTGGTAGTGTGGGTAGTGTGGGTAGTGTGTGTAGTGTTGGTAGTGTTGGTAGTGTTGGTAGTGTTGGTAGTGTGGGTAGTGTTGGTAGTGTTGGTAGTGTTGGTAGTGTTGGTAGTGTTGGTAGTGTTGGTAGTGTTGGTAGTGTGGGTAGTGTTGGTAGTGTTGGTAGTGATGGTAGTTTTGGTAGTGTGGGTACTGTTGGTAGTGTTGGTAGTGTTGGTAGTGTGGGTAGTGTTGGTAGTGTTGGTAGTGTTGGTAGTGTTGGTAGTGTTGGTAGTGTTGGTAGTGTTGGTAGTGTTGGTAGTGTTGGTAGTGTTGGTAGTGTTGGTAGTGTGGGTAGTGTTGGCAGTGTTGGTAGTGTTGGTATTGCTGATAGTGTTGGTAGTGTTGGTAGTGTGGGTAGTGTTGGTAGTGTTGGTAGTGTGGGTAGTGTTGGTAGTGTTGGAAGTGTTGATAGTGTTAGTAGTGTTGGTAGTGTTCATAGTGTTGATAGTGTTGGTAGTGTGGGTAGTGTTGGTAGTGTTGGTAGTGTGGGTAGTGTTGGTAGTGTTGGTAGTGTTGATAGTGTTAGTAGTGTAGGTAGTGTTCATAGTGTTGATAGTGTTCATAGTGTTGATAGTGTTGGTAGTGTTGGTAGTGTTGGTAGTGTTGGTAGTATTGATAGTGTTGATAGTGTTGATAGTGTTGGTAGTGTTGATAGTGTTCATAGTGTTGATAGTGTTGGTAGTGTGGGTAGTGTTGGTAGTGTTGGTAGTGTGGGTAGTGTTGGTAGTGTTGGTAGTGTTGGTAGTGTGGGTAGTGTTGGTAGTGTTGTTAGTGTTGGTAGTGTGGGTAGTGTTGGTAGTGTTGGTAGTGTTGGTAGTGTTGGTAGTGTTGGTATTGTGGGTAGTGTTGGCAGCGTTGGTAGTGTGGGTAGTGTTGGTAGTGTTGGTAGTGTTGGTAGTGTTGGTAGTGTTGGTAGTGTTGGTAGTGTTGGTAGTGTGGGTAGTGTGGGTAGTGTGGGTAGTGTTGGTAGTGTTGGTAGTGTTGGTAGTGTTGGTAGTGTTGGTAGTGTTGGTAGTGTTGGTAGCGTTGGTAGTGTTGGTAGTGTTGATGGTGTGGGTAGTGTTGGTAGTGTTGGTAGTGTTGGTAGTGTTGGTAGTGTTGGTAGTGTTGGTAGTGTTGGTAGTGTTGGCAGTGTGGGCAGTGTTGGTAGTGTTGGTAGTGTTGATGATGTTGGTAGTGTTGGTAGTGTTGGTAGTGTTGGTAGTGTTGTTAGTGTTGGTAGTGTTGGTAGTGTTGGTAGTGTTGGTAGTGTTGGTAGTGTTGGTAGTGTTAGTAGTGTTGGTAGTGTTGGTAGTGTTGGTAGTGTTGGTAGTGTTGGTAGTGTGGGTAGTGTTGGTAGTGTTGGTAGTGATGGTAGTTTTGGTAGTGTGGGTACTGTTGGTAGTGTTGGTTGTGTTGGTAGTGTGGGTAGTGTTGGTAGTGTTGGTAGTGTTGGTAGTGTTGGTAGTGTTGGTAGTGTTGGTAGTGTTGGTAGTGTTGGTAGTGTGGGTAGTGTTGGCAGTGTTGGTAGTGTTGGTATTGCTGATAGTGTTGGTAGTGTTGGTAGTGTGGGTAGTGTTGGTAGTGTTGGTAGTGTGGGTAGTGTTGGTAGTGTTGGAAGTGTTGATAGTGTTAGTAGTGTTGGTAGTGTTCATAGTGTTGATAGTGTTGGTAGTGTGGGTAGTGTTGGTAGTGTTGGTAGTGTGGGTAGTGTTGGTAGTGTTGGTAGTGTTGATAGTGTTAGTAGTGTAGGTAGTGTTCATAGTGTTGATAGTGTTCATAGTGTTGATAGTGTTGGTAGTGTTGGTAGTGTTGGTAGTGTTGGTAGTGTTGGTAGTATTGATAGTGTTCATAGTGTTGATAGTGTTGGTAGTGTTGATAGTGTTCATAGTGTTCATAGTGTTGGTAGTGTGGGTAGTGTTCGTAGTGTTGGTAGTGTGGGTAGTGTTGGTAATGTTGGTAATGTGGGTAGTGTTGGTAATGTTGGTAGTGTTGGTAGTGTTGGTAGTGTTGGTAGTGTTGGTAGTGTGGGTAGTGTTGGTAGTGTTGGTAGTGTTGGTAGTGTTGGTAGTGTTGGTAGTGTTGATAGTGTTGGTAGTGTGGGTAGTGTTGGAAGTGTTGGTAGTGTTGATAGTGTTGGTAATGCGGGTAGTGTTGGTAGTGTTGATAGTGTTGGTCGTGTTGGTAGTGTTGGTATTGTGGGTAGTGTTGTTAGTGTTGGTAGTGTGGGTAGTGTTGGTAGTGTTGGTAGTGTTGGTATTGCGGGTAGTGTTGGTAGTGTTGGTAGTGTGGGTAGTGTTGGTAGTGTTGGTAGTGTGGTAGTGTTGGTAGTGTTGGTAGTGTTGGTAGTGTTGGTAGTGTTGGTAGTGTTGGTAGTGTTGGTAGTGTTGGTAGTGTTGGTAGTGTTGGTGTGTGGTAGTGTGGGTAGTGTTGGTAGTGTTGGTAGTGTTGGTAGTGTGGGTAGTGTGGGTAGTGTGGGTAGTGTTGGTAGTGTTGGTAGTGTTGGTAGTGTTGGTAGTGTGGGTAGTGTTGGTAGTGTTGGTAGTGTTGGTAGTGTTGTAGTGTTGGTAGTGTTGGTAGTGTTGGTAGTGTTGGTAGTGTGGGTAGTGTTGGTAGTGTTGGTAGTGTTGGTAGTGTTGGTAGTGTTAGTAGTGTTGGTAGTGTTGGTAGTGTTGGTAGTGTTGGTAGTGTTGGTAGTGTTGGTAGTGTTGGTAGTGTTGGTAGTGTTGGTAGTGTTGGTAGTGTGGGTACTGTTGGTACTGTTGGTAGTGTGGTAGTGTTGGTAGTGTTGGTAGTGTTGGTAGTGTTGGTAGTGTTGATAGTGCTGGTAGTGTTGGTAGTGTTGGTCGTGTTGGTAGTGTGGGTAGTGTGGGTAGTGTTGGTAGTGTGGGTAGTGTTGGTAGTGTTGGTAGTGTTGGTAGTGTGGTAGTGTTGGTAGTGTTGGTAGTGTTGGTAGTGTTGGTAGTGTTGGTAGTGTGGGTAGTGTTGGTAGTGTTGGTAGTGTTGGTAGTGTTGGTAGTGTGGGTAGTGTGGGTAGTGTGTGGTAGTGTGGTAGTGTTGGTAGTGTTGGTAGTGTTGGTAGTGTTGGTAGTGTGGGTAGTGTGGTAGTGTGGTAGTGTTGGTAGTGTTGGTAGTGTTGGTAGTGTTGGTAGTGTTGGTAGTGTTGGTAGTGTGGGTAGTGTTGGGTAGTGTTGGTAGTGTTGGTAGTGTGGTTGTGTGTTGGTAGTGTGGGTAGTGTTGGGTAGTGTTGGTAGTGTGGTAGTGTTGTAGTGTTGGTAGTGTTGGTAGTGTTGGTAGTGTGGGTAGTGTTGGTAGTGTTGGTAGTGTTGGTAGTGTGGGTAGTGTTGGTAGTGTGGGTAGTGTTGGTAGTGTTGGTAGTGTTGGTAGTGTGGGTAGTGTGGGTAGTGTTGGTAGTGTTGGTAGTGTTGGTAGTGTTGGTAGTGTTGGTAGTGTTGGTAGTGTTGGTAGTGTTGGTAGTGTTGGTAGTGTTGTAGTGTTGGTAGTGTTGGTAGTGTGGGTAGTGTGGGTAGTGTTGGTAGTGTTGGTAGTGTGGGTACTGTTGGTAGTGTTGGTAGTGTGGTGTGTTGGTAGTGTTGTTAGTGTTGAGTGTTGGTGTTGGTAGTGTTGGTAGTGTTGGTAGTGTTGTAGTGTGATAGGTGTAGTAGTGTTGGTAGTGTTGATAGTGTTGATAGTGTTGATAGTGTTGGTAGTGTTGGTTGTTGATAGTGTTGATAGTGTTGATAGTGTTGGTAGTGTTGGTAGTGTTTGTAGGGTGGGGTACTGTTGGTAGTGTGGGTAGTGTTGGTAGTGTGGGTAGTGTTGTTAGTGTTGATAGTGTTGGTAGTGTTGATAGTGTTGGTAGTGTTGGTAGTGTTGGTAGTGTGGGTAGTGTTGGTAGTGTGGGTAGTGTTGGTAGTGTTGATAGTGTTGGTAGTGTTGGTAGTGTGGGTAGTGTGGGTTCTGTTGGTAGTGTTGGTAGTGTTGGTAGTGTTGGTAGTGTTGATAGTGTTGGTAGTGTTGGTAGTGTTGGTAGTGTTGATAGTGTTGGTAGTGTTGGTAGTGTGGGTAGTGTGGGTAGTGTGGGTAGTGTTGGTAGTGTTGGTAGTGTTGGTAGTGTTGGTAGTGTGGGTAGTGTGGGTAGTGTTGGTAGTGTTGGTAGTGTGGGTAGTGTTGGTAGTGTTGGTAGTGTTGGTAGTGTGGGTAGTGTTGTTAGTGTTGGTAGTGTTGGTAGTGTTGGTAGTGTTGGTAGTGTTGGTAGTGTTGGTAGTGTTGGTAGTGTTGTTAGTGTTGGTAGTGTTGGTAGTGTTGGTAGTGTTGGTAGTGTGGGTAGTGTTGGTAGTGTTGGTAGTGTTGGTAGTGTTGATAGTGTTGATAGTGTTGATAGTGTTGGTAGTGTTGGTAGTGTTGGTATTGTGTGTAGTGTTTGCAGTGTTGGTAGTGTGGGTAGTGTTGGTAGTGTTGGTAGTGTTTATAGTGTTGGTAGTGTTGGTAGTGTGGGTAGTGTTGGTAGTGTGGGTACTGTTGGTACTGTTGGTAGTGTTTGTAGTGTTGGTAGTGTTGGTAGTGTTGGTAGTGTTGGTAGTGTTGGTAGTGTTGGTAGTGTTCGTAGCATTGGTAGTGTTGGTAGTGTTGGTAGTGTGGGTAGTGTTGGTAGTGTTGGTAGTGTTAGTAGTGTTGGTAGTGTTGGTAGTGTTGGTAGTGTTATTAGTGTTGGTAGTGCTGGTAGTGTTGGTAGTGTTGGTAGTGTTGGTAGTGTGGGTAGTGTTGGTAGTGTTGGTAGTGTTGACAGTGTTGGTATTGTTGGTAGTGTTGGTAGTGTTGGTCGTGTTCGTAGTGTTGGTAGTGTTGGTAGTGTTGGAAGTGTTGGTCGTGTTGGTAGTGTTGGTAGTGTTGGTAGTGTGGGTAGTGTTGGTAGTGTTGGTAGTGTTGACAGTGTTGGTAGTGTTGGTAGTGTTGGTCGTGTTGGTAGTGTTGGTAGTGTTGGTAGTATTGGAAGTGTTGGTCGTGTTGGTAGTGTTGGTAGTGTTGGGTAGTGTTGGTAGTGTGGGTAGTGTTGGTAGTGTTGGGTAGTGTTGGTAGCGTGGGTAGTGTTGGTAGTGTTGTTAGTGTTGGTAGTGTGGGTAGTGTTGGTAGTGTTGGTATTGTGGGTAGTGTTGGCAGTGTTGGTAGTGTTGGTAGTGTTGGTAAGTGTTGGTAGTGTTGGTAGTGTTGTTAGGTGTTGGTAGTGTGGGTAGTTTTGGTAGTGTTGGTATTGTGGGTAGTGTTGGCAGTGTTGGTAGTGTTGGCAGTGTTGGTAGTGTTAGTAGTGTTGGTAGTGTTGGTTGTGTTGGTAGTGTTGATAGTGTGGGTAGTGTTGGTAGTGTTGGTAGTGTTGGTAGTGTTGGTAGTGTTGGTAGTGTTGGTAGTGTTGGTAGTGTTGGTAGTGTTGATGGTGTTGGTAGTGTTGGTAGTGTTGGTAGTGTTGGTAGTGTTGGTAGTGTTGGTAGTGTTGGTAGTGTTGGCAGTGTGGGCAGTGTTGGTAGTGTTGGTAGTGTTGATAATGTTGGTAGTGTTGGTAGTGTTGGTAGTGTTGGTAGTGTTGGTAGTGTTAGTAGTGTTGGTAGTGTTGGTAGTGTTGGTAGTGTTGGTAGTGTTGTTAGTGTTGGTAGTGTTAGTAGTGTTGGTAGTGTTGGTAGTGTTGGTAGTGTTGGTAGTGTTGGTAGTGTTGGTAGTGTGGGTAGTGTGGGTAGTGTTGGTAGTGTTGGTAGTGTTGGTAGTGTTGGTAGTGTTGGTAGTGTTGGTAGTGTTGGTAGTGTTGGTAGTGTGGGTAGTGTTGGTAGTGTTGGTAGTGTTGGTAGTGTTGGTAGTGTTGGTAGTGTTGGTAGTGTGGGTAGTGTTGGTAGTGTTGGTAGTGTTGGTAGTGTGGGTAGTGTTGGTAGTGTTGGTAGTGATGGTAGTGTTGGTAGTGTGGGTACTGTTGGTAGTGTTGGTAGTGTTGGTAGTGTTGGTGGTGTTGGTAGTGTTGGTAGTGTGTGTAGTGTTGGTAGTGTTCGTAGTGTTGGTAGTGTTGGTAGTGTGGGTAGTGTGGGTAGTGTTCGTAGTGTTGGTAGTGTTGGTAGTGTTGGTAGTGTGGGTAGTGTGGGTAGTGTTGGTAGTGTTTGTAGTGTGGGTACTGTTGGTAGTGTTGGTAGTGTTGGTAGTGTGGGTACTGTTGGTACTGTTGGTAGTGTTGGTAGTGTTGGTAGTGTTGGTAGTGTTGGTAGAGTGTTGGTAGTGTTGATAGTGCTGGTAGTGTTGGTTGTGTTGGTAGTGTTGGTAGTGTGGGTAGTGTGGGTAGTGTTGGTACTGTTCGTAGTGTGGGTAGTGTTGGTAGTGTTGGTAGTGTTGGTAGTGTGGGTAGTGTTGGTAGTGTTGGTAGTGTTGGTAGTGTTGGTAGTGTTGGTAGTGTTGGTAGTGTTGGTAGTGTTGGTAGTGTGGGTAGTGTTGGTAGTGTTGGTAGTGTTGGTAGTGTTGGTAGTGTGGGTAGTGTGGGTAGTGTTGGTAGTGTGGGTATTGTTGGTAGTGTTGGTAGTGTTGGTAGTGTTGGTAGTGTTGGTAGTGTGGGTAGTGTGGGTAGTGTTGGTAGTGTTGGTAGTGTTGGTAGTGTTGGTAGTGTTGGTAGTGTTGGTAGTGTGGGTAATGTTGGTAGTGTTGGTGTGTGTTGGTAGGTGTTGGGTAGTGTGGTAGTGTGGTAGTGTTGGTAGTGTTGTAGTGTTGGTAGTGTTGGTAGTGTTGGTAGTGTTGGTAGTGTTGGTAGGGTGGTAGTGTTGGTAGTGTTGGTAGTGTTGGTAGTGTGGGTAGTGTGGGTAGTGTGGGTAGTGTTGGTAGTGTTGGTGTGTTGGTAGTGTGGGTAGTGTGGGTAGTGTTGGTAGTGTTGGTAGAGTTGGTAGTGTGGGTAGTGTTGGTAGTGTTGGTAGTGTTGGTAGTGTTGATAGTGTTGATAGTGTTGATAGTGTTAGTAGTGTTGGTAGTGTTGATAGTGTTGGTAGTGTTGATAGTGTTGGTAGTGTTGGTAGTGTTTGTAGTGTGGGTACTGTTGGTAGTGTGGGTAGTTGTGGTAGTGTGGGTAGTGTTGTTAGTGTTGATAGTGTTGGTAGTGTTGATAGTGTTGGTAGTGTTGGTAGTGTTGGTAGTGTGGGTAGTGTTGGTAGTGTTGGTAGTGTTGGTAGTGTTGGTAGTGTTGGTAGGGTTGGTAGTGTTGGTAGTGTGGGTAGTGTGGTAGTGTTGGTAGTGTTGGTAGTGTGGGTAGTGTTGGTAGTGTTGGTAGTGTGGGTAGTGTGGGTAGTGTTGGTAGTGTTGGTAGTGTTGGTAGTGTCGTAGTGTGGGTAGTGTGGGTAGTGTTGGTAGTGTTGGTAGAGTTGGTAGTGTGGGTAGTGTTGGTAGTGTTGGTAGTGTTGGTAGTGTTAATAGTGTTGATAGTGTTGATAGTGTTAGTAGTGTTGGTAGTGTTGATAGTGTTGGTAGTGTTGATAGTGTTGGTAGTGTTGGTAGTGTTTGTAGTGTGGGTACTGTTGGTAGTGTGGGTAGTGTTGGTAGTGTGGGTAGTGTTGTTAGTGTTGATAGTGTTGGTAGTGTTGATAGTGTTGGTAGTGTTGGTAGTGTTGGTAGTGTGGGTAGTGTGGTAGTGTTGGTAGTGTTGGTAGTGTTGGTAGTGTTGGTAGTGTTGGTAGTGTGGGGTAGTGTGGGTAGTGTTGGTAGTGTTGGTAGTGTGGGTAGTGTTGGTAGTGTTGGTAGTGTTGGTAGTGTGGGTAGTGTTGTTAGTGTTGGTAGTGTTGGTAGTGTTGGTAGTGTTGGGAGTGTTGGTAGTGTTGGTAGTGTTGTTAGTGTTGGTAGTGTTGGTAGTGTTGGTAGTGTTGGTAGTGTGGGTAGTGTTGGTAGTGTTGGTAGTGTTGGTAGTGTTGATAGTGTTGATAGTGTTGATAGTGTTGGTAGTGTTGGTAGTGTTGGTATTGTGTGTAGTGTTGGCAGTGTTGGTAGTGTGGGTAGTGTTGGTAGTGTTGGTAGTGTTTATAGTGTTGGTAGTGTTGGTAGTGTGGGTAGTGTTGGTAGTGTGGGTACTGTTGGTACTGTTGGTAGTGTTTGTAGTGTTGGTAGTGTTGGTAGTGTTGGTAGTGTTGGTAGTGTTGGTAGTGTTGGTAGTGTTCGTAGCATTGGTAGTGTTGGTAGTGTTGGTAGTGTGGGTAGTGTTGGTAGTGTTGGTAGTGTTAGTAGTGTTGGTAGTGTTGGTAGTGTTGGTAGTGTTAGTAGTGTTGGTAGTGCTGGTAGTGTTTGGTAGTGTTGGTAGTGTTGGTAGTGTGGGGTAGTGTTGGTAGTGTTGGTAGTGTTGACAGTGTTGGTAGTGTTGGTAGTGTTGGTAGTGTTGGTCGTGTTGGTAGTGTTGGTAGTGTTGGTAGTGTTGGAAGTGTTGGTCGTGTTGGTAGTGTTGGTAGTGTTGGTAGTGTGGGTAGTGTTGGTAGTGTTGGTAGTGTTGACAGTGTTGGTAGTGTTGGTAGTGTTGGTCGTGTGTGGTAAGTGTTGTAGTGTTGGTAGTATTGGAAGTGTTGGTCGTGTTGGTAGTGTTGGTAGTGTTGGTAGTGTTGGTAGTGTGGGTAGTGTTGGTAGTGTTGGTAGTGTTGGTAGTGTGGGTAGTGTTGGTAGTGTTGTTAGTGTTGGTAGTGTGGGTAGTGTTGGTAGTGTTGGTATTGTGTGTAGTGTTGGCAGTGTTGGTAGTGTTGGTAGTGTTGGTAGTGTTGGTAGTGTTGGTAGTGTTGTTAGTGTTGGTAGTGTGGGTAGTTTGGTAGTGTTGGTATTGTGGGTAGTGTTGGCAGTGTTGGTAGTGTAGGCAGTGTTGGTAGTGTTAGTAGTGTTGGTAGTGTTGGTAGTGTTGGTAGTGTTGATAGTGTGGGTAGTGTTGGTAGTGTTGGTAGTGTTGGTAGTGTTGGTAGTGTTGGTAGTGTTGGTAGTGTGGTAGTGTTGGTAGTGTTGATGGTGTTGGTAGTGTTGGTAGTGTTGGTAGTGTTGGTAGTGTTGGTAGTGTTGGTAGTGTTGGTAGTGTTGGCAGTGTGGGCAGTGTTGGTAGTGTTGGGTAGTGTTGATAATGTTGGTAGTGTTGGTAGTGTTGGTAGTGTTGGTAGTGTTGGTAGTGTTGGTAGTGTTAGTAGTGTTGGTAGTGTTGGTAGTGTTGGTAGTGTTGGTAGTGTTGGTTGTGTTAGTAGTGTTGGTAGTGTTGGTAGTGTTGGTAGTGTTGTAGTGTTGGTAGTGTTGGTAGTGTGGGTAGTGTTGGTAGTGTTGGTAGTGATGGTAGTGTTGGTAGTGTGGGTACTGTTGGTAGTGTTGGTAGTGTTGGTAGTGTTGGTAGTGTTGGTAGTGTGGGTAGTGTTGGTAGTGTTGGTAGTGTGGGTAGTGTTGGTTGTGTTGGTAGTGTTGGTAGTGTTGACAGTGTTGGTAGTGTTGGTAGTGTTGGTCGTGTTGGTAGTGTTGGTAGTGTTGGTAGTATTGGAAGTGTTGGTCGTGTTGGTAGTGTTGGTAGTGTTGGTAGTGTTGGTAGTGTGGGTAGTGTTGGTAGTGTTGGTAGTGTTGGTAGTGTGGGTAGTGTTGGTAGTGTTGTTAGTGTGGGTAGTGTTGGTAGTGTTGGTATTGTGGGTAGTGTTGGCAGTGTTGGTAGTGTTGGTAGTGTTGGTAGGGTATTGTTGGTAGTGTTGGTAGTGTTGTTAGTGTTGGTAGTGTGGGTAGTTTGTAGGTGGGTGTGGTAGCGTTGGTATTGTGGGTAGTGTTGGCAGTGTTGGTAGTGTTGGCAGTGTTGGTAGTGTTAGTAGTGTTGGTAGTGTTGGTAGTGTTGGTAGTGTTGATAGTGTGGGTAGTGTTGGTAGTGTTGGTAGTGTTGGTAGTGTTGGTAGTGTTGGTAGTGTTGGTAGTGTTGGTAGTGTTGGTAGTGTTGATGGTGTTGGTAGTGTTGGTAGTGTTGGTAGTGTTGGTAGTGTTGGTAGTGTTGGTAGTGTTGGTAGTGTTGGCAGTGTGGGCAGTGTTGGTAGTGTTGGTAGTGTTGATAATGTTGGTAGTGTTGGTAGTGTTGGTAGTGTTGGTAGTGTTGGTAGTGTTGGTAGTGTTAGTAGTGTTGGTAGTGTTGGTAGTGTTGGTAGTGTTGGTAGTGTTGGTAGTGTTGGTAGTGTTAGTAGTGTTGGTAGTGTTGGTAGTGTTGGTAGTGTTGGTAGTGTTGGTAGTGTGGGTAGTGTTGGTAGTGTTGGTAGTGATGGTAGTGTTGGTAGTGTGGGTACTGTTGGTAGTGTTGGTAGTGTTGGTAGTGTTGGTAGTGTTGGTAGTAGTGGGTAGTGTTGGTAGTGTTGGTAGTGTGGGGTAGTGTTGGTTGTGTTGGTAGTGTTGATAGTGTTGGTAGTGTTAGTAGTGTTGGTAGTGTTGGTAGTGTTGGTAGTGTTGGTCGTGTGGGTAGTGTTGGTAGTGTTGGTAGTGTTGGTAGTGTTGATAGTGTTGGTAGTGTTGATAGTGTTGGTAGTGTTGGTAGTGTTGGTAGTGTGGGTAGTGTTGGTAGTGTTGGTAGTGTGGTTAGTGTTGGTAGTGTTGGTAGTGTTGGTAGTGTGGGTAGTGTTGGTAGTGTTGGTAGTGTTGGTAGTGTTGGTAGTGTGGGTAGTGTTGGTAGTGTTGGTAGTGTTGGTAGTGTTGGTAGTGTTGATAGTGTTGGCAGTGTTGGTAGTGTTGGTAGTGTTGGTAGTGTTGGTGGTGTTGGTAGTGTTGGTAGTGTGTGTAGTGTTGGTAGTGTTGGTAGTGTTGGTAGTGTTTGTAGTGTTGGTAGTGTGGTAGTGTGGGTAGTGTTGATAGTGTTGGCAGTGTTGGTAGTGTTGGTAGTGTTGGTAGTGTTGGTGGTGTTGCTAGTGTTGGTAGTGTGTGTAGTGTTGGTAGTGTTCGTAGTGTTGGTAGTGTTGGTAGTGTGGGTAGTGTGGGTAGTGTTCGTAGTGTTGGTAGTGTTGATAGTGTTGGTAGTGTTGGTAGTGTGGGTAGTGTGGGTAGTGTTGGTAGTGTTTGTAGTGTTTGGTAGTGTTGGTAGTGTTGGTAGTGTTGGTAGTGTGGGTACTGTTGGTACTGTTGGTAGTGTTGGTAGTGTTGGTAGTGTTGGTAGTGTTGGTAGTGTTGGTAGTGTTGATAGTGCTGGTAGTGTTGGTAGTGTTGGTAGTGTTGGTAGTGTGGGTAGTGTGGGTAGTGTTGGTAGTGTGGGTAGTGTTGGTAGTGTTGGTAGTGTTGGTAGTGTTGGTAGTGTGGGTAGTGTGGGTAGTGTTGGTAGTGTTGGTAATGTTGGTAGTGTTGGTAGTGTTGGTAGTGTTGGTAGTGTTGGTAGTGTGGGTAGTGTTTGGTAGTGTCGGTAGTGTTGGTAGTATTGGTAGTGTGGGTAGTGTTGGTAGTGTTGGTAGTGTAGGTAGTGTTTGTAGTGTTGGTAGTGTTGGTAGTGTTGATAGTGTTGGTAGTGTTGATAGTGTTGGTAGTGTTGGTAGTATTGGTAGTGTGGGTAGTGTTGCTAGTGTTGGTAGTGTGGTTAGTGTTGGTAGTGTTGGTAGTGTTGGTAGTGTGGGTAGTGTTGGTAGTGTTGGTAGTGTAGTTGGTAGTGTTGGTAGTGTGGGTAGTGTTGGAAGTGTTGGTAGTGTTGGTAGTGTTGGTAGTGTTGGTAGTGTTGATAGTGTTGGCAGTGTTGGTAGTGTTGGTAGTGTTGGTAGTGTTGGTGGTGTTGGTAGTGTTGGTAGTGTTGGTAGTGTTGATAGTGTGGGTAGTGTTGGTTGTGTTGATAGTGTTGGTAGTGTTGGTAGTGTGGGTAGTGTGGGTAGTGTTGGTAGTGTTTGTAGTGTGGGTACTGTTGGTAGTGTTGGTAGTGTTGGTAGTGTGGGTACTGTTGGTACTGTTGGTAGTGTTGGTTAGTGTTGGTAGTGTTGGTAGTGTTGGTAGTGTTGGTAGTGTTGATAGTGCTGGTAGTGTTGGTAGTGTTGGTAGTGTTGGTAGTGTTGGTAGTGTTGGTAGTGTTGGTAGTGTGGGTAGTGTAGGTAGTGTGGGTAGTGTGGGTAGTGTTGGTAGTGTTGGTAGTGTTGGTAGTGTGGGTAGTGTGGGTAGTGTTGGTAGTGTTGGTAGTGTTGGTAGTGTTGGTAGTGTTGGTAGTGTTGGTAGTGTTGGTAGTGTTGGTAGTGTTGGTAGTGTTGGTAGTGTTGGTAGTGTTGGTAGTGTTGGTAGTGTGGGTAGTGTGGGTAGTGTTGGTAGTGTTGGTAGTGTGGGTAGTGTGGGTAGTGTTGGTAGTGTGGGTATTGTTTGTAGTGTTGGTAGTGTTGGTAGTGTTGGTAGTGTTGGTAGTGTGGGTAGTGTGGGTAGTGTTGGTAGTGTTGGTAGTGTTGCTAGTGTTGGTAGTGTGGGTAGTGTTGGTAGTGTTGGTAGTGTTGGTAGTGTTGGTAGTGTGGGTAGTGTTGGTAGTGTTGGTAGTGTTGGTAGTGTTGGTAGTGTTGGTAGTGTTAGTAGTGTTGGTAGTGTGGGTAGTGTTGGTAGTGTTGGTAGTGTTGGTAGTGTGGGTAGTGTCGGTAGTGTGGGTAGTGTTGGTAGTGTTGGTAGTGTTGGTAGTGTGGGTAGTGTGGGTAGTGTTGGTAGTGTTGGTAGTGTTGGTAGTGTGGGTAGTGTTGGTAGTGTTGGTAGTGTTGGTAGTGTTGATAGTGTTGATAGTGTTGATAGTGTTAGTAGTGTTGGTAGTGTTGATAGTGTTGGTAGTATTGATAGTGTTGGTAGTGTTGGTAGTGTGGGTAGTGTTGATAGTGTTGGTAGTATTGGTAGTGTTGGTAGTGTTGGTAGTGTTGGTAGTGTTAATAGTGTTGGTAGTGTTGGTAGTGTTGGTAGTGTTTGTAGTGTGGGTACTGTTGGTAGTGTGGGTAGTGTTGGTAGTGTGGGTAGTGTTGTTAGTGTGGGTAGTGTTGGTAGTGTTGGTAGTGTTGGTAGTGTTGGTAGTGTTGGTAGTGTTGCTAGTGTTGGTAGTGTTGGCAGTGTGGGCAGTGTTGGTAGTGTTGATAATGTTGGTAGTGTTGGTAGTGTTGGTCGTGTTGGTAGTGTTGGTAGTGTTGGTAGTGTGGGTAGTGTTGGTAGTGTTGGTAGTGTTGACAGTGTTGGTAGTGTTGGTAGTGTTGGTAGTGTTGGTCGTGTTGGTAGTGTTGGTAGTGTTGGTAGTGTTGGTAGTGTTGGTAGTGTGGGTAGTGTTGGTAGTGTTGGTAGTGTTGGTAGTGTGGGTAGTGTTGGTAGTGTTGTTAGTGTTGGTAGTGTGGGTAGTGTTGGTAGTGTTGGTAGTGTTGGTAGTGTTGGTAGTGTTGGTATTGTGGGTAGTGTTGGCAGCGTTGGTAGTGTGGGTAGTGTTGGTAGTGTTGGTAGTGTTGGTAGTGTTGGTAGTGTTGGTAGTGTTGGTAGTGTTGGTAGTGTTGGTAGTGTTGGTAGTGTTGGTAGTGTGGGTAGTGTTGGTAGTGTTGGTAGTGTTGGTAGTGTGGGTAGTGTGGGTAGTGTGGGTAGTGTTGGTAGTGTTGGTAGTGTTGGTAGTGTTGGTAGTGTGGGTAGTGTTGGTAGTGTTGGTAGTGTTGGTAGTGTTGGTAGTGTTGGTAGTGTTGGTAGTGTTGGTAGTGTTGGTAGTGTGGGTAGTGTTGGTAGTGTTGGTAGTGTTGTTAGTGTTGATAGTGTTAGTAGTGTTGGTAGTGTTTGTAGTGTTGGTAGTGTTGGTAGTGTTGTTAGTGTTGGTAGTATTGGTAGTGTTGGTAGTGTTGGTAGTGTTGGTAGTGTGGGTACTGTTGGTACTGTTGGTAGTGTTGGTAGTGTTGGTAGTGTTGGTAGTGTTGGTAGTGTTGATAGTGCTGGTAGTGTTGGTAGTGTTGGTCGTGTTGGTAGTGTGGGTAGTGTGGGTAGTGTTGGTAATGTTGGTAGTGTTGGTAGTGTTGGTAGTGTTGGTAGTGTTGGTAGTGTGGGTAGTGTTGGTAGTGTTGGTAGTGTTGGTAGTGTTGGTAGTGTTGGTAGTGTTGGTAGTGTTGGTAGTGTTGGTAGTGTGGGTAGTGTTGGTAGTGTTGGTAGTGTTGGTAGTGTGGGTAGTGTGGGTAGTGTTGGTAGTGTGGGTATTGTTGGTAGTGTTGGTAGTGTTGGTAGTGTTGGTAGTGTTGGTAGTGTGGGTAGTGTGGGTAGTGTTGGTAGTGTTGGTAGTGTTGGTAGTGTTGGTAGTGTTGTAGTGTTGGTAGTATTGGTAGTGTTGGTAGTGTGGGTAGTGTGGGTAGTGTTGGTAGTGTTGGTAGTGTTGGTAGTGTTGGTAGTGTTGGTAGTGTTGGTAGTGTTGGTAGTGTGGGTAGTGTTGGTAGTGTTGGTAGTGTTGGTAGTGTGGGTAGTGTGGGTAGTGTGGGTAGTGTTGGTAGTGTTGGTAGTGTTGGTAGTGTGGGTAGTGTGGGTAGTCTTGGTAGTGTTGGTAGTGTTGGTAGTGTTGGTAGTGTTGGTAGTGTTGGTAGTGTTGGGAGTGTTCGTAGTGTTGGTAGTGTTGATAGTGTTGGTAGTGTTGGTAGTGTGGGTAGTGTGGGTAGTGTTGGTAGTGTTTGTAGTGTGGGTACTGTTGGTAGTGTTGGTAGTGTTGGTAGTGTTGGTAGTGTTGTTAGTGTTGGTAGTGTTGGTAGTGTTGGTAGTGTTGGTAGTGTTGGTAGTGTTGATAGTGTTGATAGTGTTGATAGTGTTAGTAGTGTTGGTAGTGTTGATAGTGTTGATAGTGTTGATAGTGTTGGTAGTGTTGGTAGTGTTTGTAGTGTGGGTACTGTTGGTAGTGTGGGTAGTGTTGGTAGTGTGGGTAGTGTTGTTAGTGTTGATAGTGTTGGTAGTGTTGATAGTGTTGGTAGTGTTGGTAGTGTTGGTAGTGTGGGTAGTATTGGTAGTGTTGGTAGTGTTGGTAGTGTGGGTAGTGTTGGTAGTGTTGGTAGTGTGGGTAGTGTGGGTAGTGTTGGTAGTGTTGGTAGTGTTGGTAGTGTGGGTAGTGTTGGTAGTGTTGGTAGTGTGGGTAGTGTTGGTTGTGTTGGTAGTGTTGATAGTGTTGGTAGTGTTAGTAGTGTTGGTAGTGTTGGTAGTGTTGGTAGTGTTGGTAGTGTGGGTAGTGTTGGTAGTGTTGGTAGTGTTGGTAGTGTTGATAGTGTTGGTAGTGTTGATAGTGTTGGTAGTGTTGGTAGTGTTGGTAGTGTGGGTAGTGTTGGTAGTGTTGGTAGTGTGGTTAGTGTTGGTAGTGTTGGTAGTGTTGGTAGTGTGGGTAGTGTTGGTAGTGTTGGTAGTGTTGGTAGTGTTGGTAGTGTGGGTAGTGTTGGTAGTGTTGGTAGTGTTGGTAGTGTTGGTAGTGTTGGTAGTGTTGATACTGTTGGCAGTGTTGGTAGTGTTGGTAGTGTTGGTAGTGTTGGTGGTGTTGGTAGTGTTGGTAGTGTGTGTAGTGTTGGTAGTGTTGGTAGTGTTGGTGGTGTTGGTAGTGTTGGTAGTGTGTGTAGTGTGGGTAGTGTGGGTAGTGTTCGTAGTGTTGGTAGTGTTGATAGTGTTGGTAGTGTTGGTAGTGTGGGTAGTGTGGGTAGTGTTGGTAGTGTTTGTAGTGTGGGAACTGTTGGTAGTGTTGGTAGTGTTGGTAGTGTGGGTACTGTTGGTACTGTTGGTAGTGTTGGTAGTGTTGGTAGTGTTGGTAGTGTTGGTAGTGTTGATAGTGCTGGTAGTGTTGGTAGTGTTGGTAGTGTTGGTAGTGTGGGTAGTGTGGGTAGTGTTGGTAGTGTGGGTAGTATTGGTAGTGTTGGTAGTGTTGGTAGTGTTGGTAGTGTGGGTAGTGTGGGTAGTGTTGGTAGTGTTGGTAGTGTTGGTAGTGTTGGTAGTGTGGGTAGTGTGGGTAGTGTTGGTAGTGTGGGTATTGTTGGTAGTGTTGGTAGTGTTGGTAGTGTTGGTAGTGTGGGTAGTGTGGGTAGTGTTGGTAGTGTTGGTAGTGTTGGTAGTGTTGGTAGTGTTGGTAGTGTTGGTAGTGTTGGTAGTGTGGGTAGTGTTGGTAGTGTTGGTAGTGTTGGTAGTGTTGGTAGTGTGGGTAGTGTGGGTAGTGTTGGTAGTGTTGGTAGTGTTGGTAGTGTTGGTAGTGTTGGTAGTGTGGGTAGTGTTGGTAGTGTTGGTAGTGTTGGTAGTGTTGGTAGTGTTGGTAGTGTTCGTAGTGTTCGTAGTGTTGGTAGTGTTGGTAATGTTGATAGTGTGGGTAGTGTTGGTAGTGTTGGTAGTGTTGGTAGTGTTGGTAGTGTGGGTAGTGTGGGTAGTGTGGGTAGTGTTGGTAGTGTTGGTAGTGTGGGTAGTGTGGGTAGTGTTGGTAGTGTTGGTAGTGTTGGTAGTGTGGGTAGTGTGGGTAGTGTGGGTAGTGTTGGTAGTGTTGGTAGTGTTGGTAGTGTGGGTAGTGTGGGTAGTGTTGGTAGTGTTGGTAGTGTTGGTAGTGTTGGTAGTGTTGGTAGTGTTGGTAGTGTTCGTAGTGTTCGTAGTGTTGGTAATGTTGATAGTGTGGGTAGTGTTGGTAGTGTTGGTAGTGTTGGTAGTGTTGGTAGTGTGGGTAGTGTGGGTAGTGTTGGTAGTGTTGGTAGTGTTGGTAGTGTGGGTAGTGTGGGTAGTGTTGGTAGTGTTGGTAGTGTTGGTAGTGTGGGTAGTGTTGGTAGTGTTGGTAGTGTTGGTAGTGTTGGTAGTGTGGGTAGTGTGGGTAGTGTTGGTAGTGTTGGTAGTGTTGGTAGTGTTGGTAGTGTTGGTAGTGTGGGTAGTGTGGGTAGTGTTGGTAGTGTTGGTAGTGTTGGTAGTGTTGGTAGTGTGGGTAGTGTGGGTAGTGTTGGTAGTGTTTGTAGTGTGGGTACTGTTGGTAGTGTTGGTAGTGTCGGTAGTGTTGGTAGTGTTGTTAGTGTTGGTAGTGTTGGTAGTGTTGGTAGTGTTGGTAGTGTGGGTAGTGTTGATAGTGTTGGTAGTGTTGGTAGTGTGGGTAGTGTGGGTAGTGTTGGTAGTGTTGGTAGTGTTGGTAGTGTGGGTAGTGTGGGTAGTGTTGGTAGTGTTTGTAGTGTGGGTACTGTTGGTAGTGTTGGTAGTGTTGGTAGTGTTGGTAGTGTTGTTAGTGTTGGTAGTGTTGGTAGTGTTGGTAGTATTGGTAGTGTGGGTAGTGTTGATAGTGTTGGTAGTGTTGGTAGTGTTGATAGTGTTGATAGTGTTAGTAGTGTTGGTAGTGTTGATAGTGTTGGTAGTGTTGATAGTGTTGGTAGTGTTGGTAGTGTTTGTAGTGTGGGTACTGTTGGTAGTGTGGGTAGTGTTGGTAGTGTGGGTAGTGTTGTTAGTGTTGATAGTGTTGGTAGTGTTGATAGTGTTGGTAGTGTTGGTAGTGTTGGTAGTGTGGGTAGTGTTGGTAGTGTTGGTAGTGTTGGTAGTGTTGGTAGTGTTGGTAGTGTTGGTAGTGTTGGTAGTGTGGGTAGTGTGGGTAGTGTTGGTAGTGTTGGTAGTGTGGGTAGTGTTGGTAGTGTTGGTAGTGTTGGTAGTGTGGGTAGTGTTGTTAGTGTTGGTAGTGTTGGTAGTGTTGGTAGTGTTGGTAGTGTTGGTAGTGTTGGTAGTGTTGGTAGTGTTGTTAGTGTTGGTAGTGTTGGTAGTGTTGGTAGTGTTGGTAGTGTGGGTAGTGTTGGTAGTGTTGGTAGTGTTGGTAGTGTTGATAGTGTTGATAGTGTTGATAGTGTTGGTAGTGTTGGTAGTGTTGGTATTGTGGGTAGTGTTGGCAGTGTTGGTAGTGTGGGTAGTGTTGGTAGTGTTGGTAGTGTTTATAGTGTTTGTAGTGTTGGTAGTGTGGGTACTGTTGGTACTGTTGGTAGTGTTTGTAGTGTTGGTAGTGTTGGTAGTGTTGGTAGTGTTGGTAGTGTTGGTAGTGTTGGTAGTGTTGATAGTGTGGGTAGTGTTGGTAGTGTTGGTAGTGTTGGTAGTGTTGGTAGTGTTGGTAGTGTTGGTAGTGTTGGTAGTGTTGGTAGTGTTGGTAGTGTTGATGGTGTTGGTAGTGTTGGTAGTGTTGGTAGTGTTGGTAGTGTTGGTAGTGTTGGTAGTGTAGGTAGTGTTGGCAGTGTGGGCAGTGTTGGTAGTGTTGATAGTGTTGATAATGTTGGTAGTGTTGGTAGTGTTGGTAGTGTTGGTAGTGTTGGTAGTGTTGGTAGTGTTAGTAGTGTTGGTAGTGTTGGTAGTGTTGGTAGTGTTGGTAGTGTTGGTAGTGTTGGTAGTGTTAGTAGTGTTGGTAGTGTTGGTAGTGTTGGTAGTGTTGGTAGTGTTGGTAGTGTGGGTAGTGTTGGTAGTGTTGGTAGTGATGGTAGTGTTGGTAGTGTGGGTACTGTTGGTAGTGTTGGTAGTCTTGGTAGTGTTGGTAGTGTGGGTAGTGTTGGTAGTGTTGGTAGTGTGGGTAGTGTTGGTTGTGTTGGTAGTGTTGATAGTGTTGGTAGTGTTAGTAGTGTTGGTAGTGTTGGTAGTATTGGTAGTGTTGGTAGTGTGGGTAGTGTTGGTAGTGTTGGTAGTGTTGGTAGTGTTGATAGTGTTGGTAATGTTGATAGTGTTGGTAGTGTTGGTAGTGTTGGTAGTGTGGGTAGTGTTGGTAGTGTTGGTAGTGTGGTTAGTGTTGGTAGTGTTGGTAGTGTTGGTAGTGTGGGTAGTGTTGGTAGTGTTGGTAGTGTTGGTAGTGTTGGTAGTGTGGGTAGTGTTGGTAGTGTGGTTAGTGTTGGTAGTGTTGGTAGTGTTGGTAGTGTGGTTAGTGTTGGTAGTGTTGGTAGTGTTGGTAGTGTGGGTAGTGTTGGTAGTGTTGGTAGTGTTGGTAGTGTTGGTAGTGTGGGTAGTGTTGGTAGTGTTGGTAGTGTTGGTAGTGTTGGTAGTGTTGATAGTGTTGGCAGTGTTGGTAGTGTTGGTAGTGTTGGTAGTGTTGGTAGTGTTGGTAGTGTTGGTAGTGTTGGTAGTGTGGGTAATGTTGGTAGTGTTGGTTGTGTTGGTAGTGTTGGTAGTGTGGGTAGTGTTGGTAGTGTTGGTAGTGTTGGTAGTGTTGGTAGTGTTGGTAGTGTTGGTAGTGTTGGTAGTGTGGTAGTGTTGGTAGTGTTGGTAGTGTTGGTAGTGTGGGTAGTGTGGGTAGTGTGGGTAGTGTTGGTAGTGTTGGTAGTGTTGGTAGTGTGGGTAGTGTGGGTAGTGTTGGTAGTGTTGGTAGAGTTGGTAGTGTGGGTAGTGTTGGTAGTGTTGGTAGTGTTGGTAGTGTTGATAGTGTTGATAGTGTTGATAGTGTTAGTAGTGTTGGTAGTGTTGATAGTGTTGGTAGTGTTGATAGTGTTGGTAGTGTTGGTAGTGTTTGTAGTGTGGGTACTGTTGGTAGTGTGGGTAGTGTTGGTAGTGTGGGTAGTGTTGTTAGTGTTGATAGTGTTGGTAGTGTTGATAGTGTTGGTAGTGTTGGTAGTGTTGGTAGTGTGGGTAGTGTTGGTAGTGTTGGTAGTGTTGGTAGTGTTGGTAGTGTTGGTAGGGTTGGTAGTGTTGGTAGTGTGGGTAGTGTGGGTAGTGTTGGTAGTGTTGGTAGTGTGGGTAGTGTTGGTAGTGTTGGTAGTGTGGGTAGTGTGGGTAGTGTTGGTAGTGTTGGTAGTGTTGGTAGTGTGGGTAGTGTGGGTAGTGTTGGTAGTGTTGGCAGAGTTGGTAGTGTGGGTAGTGTTGGTAGTGTTGGTAGTGTTGGTAGTGTTAATAGTGTTGATAGTGTTGATAGTGTTAGTAGTGTTGGTAGTGTTGATAGTGTTGGTAGTGTTGATAGTGTTGGTAGTGTTGGTAGTGTTTGTAGTGTGGGTACTGTTGGTAGTGTGGGTAGTGTGGGTAGTGTTGGTAGTGTGGGTAGTGTTGTTAGTGTTGATAGTGTTGGTAGTGTTGATAGTGTTGGTAGTGTTGGTAGTGTTGGTAGTGTGGGTAGTGTGGGTAGTGTGGGTAGTGTTGGTAGTGTTGGTAGTGTTGGTAGTGTGGGTAGTGTGGGTAGTGTTGGTAGTGTTGGTAGAGTTGGTAGTGTGGGTAGTGTTGGTAGTGTTGGTAGTGTTGGTAGTGTTGATAGTGTTGATAGTGTTGATAGTGTTAGTAGTGTTGGTAGTGTTGATAGTGTTGGTAGTGTTGATAGTGTTGGTAGTGTTGGTAGTGTTTGTAGTGTGGGTACTGTTGGTAGTGTGGGTAGTGTTGGTAGTGTGGGTAGTGTTGTTAGTGTTGATAGTGTTGGTAGTGTTGATAGTGTTGGTAGTGTTGGTAGTGTTGGTAGTGTGGGTAGTGTTGGTAGTGTTGGTAGTGTTGGTAGTGTTGGTAGTGTTGGTAGGGTTGGTAGTGTTGGTAGTGTGGGTAGTGTGGGTAGTGTTGGTAGTGTTGGTAGTGTGGGTAGTGTTGGTAGTGTTGGTAGTGTGGGTAGTGTGGGTAGTGTTGGTAGTGTTGGTAGTGTTGGTAGTGTGGGTAGTGTGGGTAGTGTTGGTAGTGTTGGTAGAGTTGGTAGTGTGGGTAGTGTTGGTAGTGTTGGTAGTGTTGGTAGTGTTAATAGTGTTGATAGTGTTGATAGTGTTAGTAGTGTTGGTAGTGTTGATAGTGTTGGTAGTGTTGATAGTGTTGGTAGTGTTGGTAGTGTTTGTAGTGTGGGTACTGTTGGTAGTGTGGGTAGTGTTGGTAGTGTGGGTAGTGTTGTTAGTGTTGATAGTGTTGGTAGTGTTGATAGTGTTGGTAGTGTTGGTAGTGTTGGTAGTGTGGGTAGTGTTGGTAGTGTTGGTAGTGTTGGTAGTGTTGGTAGTGTTGGTAGTGTTGGTAGTGTTGGTAGTGTGGGTAGTGTGGGTAGTGTTGGTAGTGTTGGTAGTGTGGGTAGTGTTGGTAGTGTTGGTAGTGTTGGTAGTGTGGGTAGTGTTGTTAGTGTTGGTAGTGTTGGTAGTGTTGGTAGTGTTGGTAGTGTTGGTAGTGTTGTTAGTGTTGGTAGTGTTGGTAGTGTTGGTAGTGTTGGTAGTGTGGGTAGTGTTGGTAGTGTTGGTAGTGTTGGTAGTGTTGATAGTGTTGATAGTGTTGATAGTGTTGGTAGTGTTGGTAGTGTTGGTATTGTGGGTAGTGTTGGTAGTGTTGGTAGTGTTGGTAGTGTTGATAGTGTTGATAGTGTTGATAGTGTTGGTAGTGTTGGTAGTGTTGGTAGTGTGGGTAGTGTTGGTAGTGTTGGTAGTGTTGGTAGTGTTGGTAGTGTTGATAGTGTTGGTAGTGTTGGTAGTGTTGGTAGTGTTGGTAGTGTGGGTAGTGTTGGCAGTGTTGGTAGTGTGGGTAGTGTTGGTAGTGTTGGTAGTGTTTATAGTGTTGGTAGTGTTGGTAGTGTGGGTAGTGTTGGTAGTGTGGGTACTGTTGGTACTGTTGGTAGTGTTTGTAGTGTTGGTAGTGTTGGTAGTGTTGGTAGTGTTGGTAGTGTTGGTAGTGTTGGTAGTGTTCGTAGCATTGGTAGTGTTGGTAGTGTTGGTAGTGTGGGTAGTGTTGGTAGTGTTGGTAGTGTTAGTAGTGTTGGTAGTGTTGGTAGTGTTGGTAGTGTTAGTAGTGTTGGTAGTGCTGGTAGTGTTGGTAGTGTTGGTAGTGTTGGTAGTGTGGGTAGTGTTGGTAGTGTTGGTAGTGTTGACAGTGTTGGTAGTGTTGGTAGTGTTGGTAGTGTTGGTCGTGTTGGTAGTGTTGGTAGTGTTGGTAGTGTTGGAAGTGTTGGTCGTGTTGGTAGTGTTGGTAGTGTTGGTAGTGTGGGTAGTGTTGGTAGTGTTGGTAGTGTTGACAGTGTTGGTAGTGTTGGTAGTGTTGGTCGTGTTGGTAGTGTTGGTAGTGTTGGTAGTATTGGAAGTGTTGGTCGTGTTGGTAGTGTTGGTAGTGTTGGTAGTGTTGGTAGTGTGGGTAGTGTTGGTAGTGTTGGTAGTGTTGGTAGTGTGGGTAGTGTTGGTAGTGTTGTTAGTGTTGGTAGTGTGGGTAGTGTTGGTAGTGTTGGTATTGTGTGTAGTGTTGGCAGTGTTGGTAGTGTTGGTAGTGTTGGTAGTGTTGGTAGTGTTGGTAGTGTTGTTAGTGTTGGTAGTGTGGGTAGTTTTGGTAGTGTTGGTATTGTGGGTAGTGTTGGCAGTGTTGGTAGTGTAGGCAGTGTTGGTAGTGTTAGTAGTGTTGGTAGTGTTGGTAGTGTTGGTAGTGTTGATAGTGTGGGTAGTGTTGGTAGTGTTGGTAGTGTTGGTAGTGTTGATAGTGTGGGTAGTGTTGGTAGTGTGGGTAGTGTGGGTAGTGTTGGTAGTGTTTGTAGTGTGGGAACTGTTGGTAGTGTTGGTAGTGTTGGTAGTGTGGGTACTGTTGGTACTGTTGGTAGTGTTGGTAGTGTTGGTAGTGTTGGTAGTGTTGGTAGTGTTGATAGTGCTGGTAGTGTTGGTAGTGTTGGTAGTGTTGGTAGTGTGGGTAGTGTGGGTAGTGTTGGTAGTGTGGGTAGTATTGGTAGTGTTGGTAGTGTTGGTAGTGTTGGTAGTGTGGGTAGTGTGGGTAGTGTTGGTAGTGTTGGTAGTGTTGGTAGTGTTGGTAGTGTGGGTAGTGTGGGTAGTGTTGGTAGTGTGGGTATTGTTGGTAGTGTTGGTAGTGTTGGTAGTGTTGGTAGTGTGGGTAGTGTGGGTAGTGTTGGTAGTGTTGGTAGTGTTGGTAGTGTTGGTAGTGTTGGTAGTGTTGGTAGTGTTGGTAGTGTGGGTAGTGTTGGTAGTGTTGGTAGTGTTGGTAGTGTTGGTAGTGTGGGTAGTGTGGGTAGTGTTGGTAGTGTTGGTAGTGTTGGTAGTGTTGGTAGTGTTGGTAGTGTGGGTAGTGTTGGTAGTGTTGGTAGTGTTGGTAGTGTGGGTAGTGTGGGTAGTGTGGGTAGTGTTGGTAGTGTTGGTAGTGTTGGTAGTGTGGGTAGTGTGGGTAGTGTTGGTAGTGTTGGTAGTGTTGGTAGTGTTGGTAGTGTTGGTAGTGTTGGTAGTGTTCGTAGTGTTCGTAGTGTTGGTAATGTTGATAGTGTGGGTAGTGTTGGTAGTGTTGGTAGTGTTGGTAGTGTTGGTAGTGTGGGTAGTGTGGGTAGTGTTGGTAGTGTTGGTAGTGTTGGTAGTGTGGGTAGTGTGGGTAGTGTTGGTAGTGTTGGTAGTGTTGGTAGTGTGGGTAGTGTTGGTAGTGTTGGTAGTGTTGGTAGTGTTGGTAGTGTGGGTAGTGTGGGTAGTGTTGGTAGTGTTGGTAGTGTTGGTAGTGTTGGTAGTGTTGGTAGTGTGGGTAGTGTGGGTAGTGTTGGTAGTGTTGGTAGTGTTGGTAGTGTTGGTAGTGTGGGTAGTGTGGGTAGTGTTGGTAGTGTTTGTAGTGTGGGTACTGTTGGTAGTGTTGGTAGTGTTGGTAGTGTTGGTAGTGTTGTTAGTGTTGGTAGTGTTGGTAGTGTTGGTAGTGTTGGTAGTGTGGGTAGTGTTGATAGTGTTGGTAGTGTTGGTAGTGTGGGTAGTGTGGGTAGTGTTGGTAGTGTTGGTAGTGTTGGTAGTGTGGGTAGTGTGGGTAGTGTTGGTAGTGTTTGTAGTGTGGGTACTGTTGGTAGTGTTGGTAGTGTTGGTAGTGTTGGTAGTGTTGTTAGTGTTGGTAGTGTTGGTAGTGTTGGTAGTATTGGTAGTGTGGGTAGTGTTGATAGTGTTGGTAGTGTTGGTAGTGTTGATAGTGTTGATAGTGTTAGTAGTGTTGGTAGTGTTGATAGTGTTGGTAGTGTTGATAGTGTTGGTAGTGTTGGTAGTGTTTGTAGTGTGGGTACTGTTGGTAGTGTGGGTAGTGTTGGTAGTGTGGGTAGTGTTGTTAGTGTTGATAGTGTTGGTAGTGTTGATAGTGTTGGTAGTGTTGGTAGTGTTGGTAGTGTGGGTAGTGTTGGTAGTGTTGGTAGTGTTGGTAGTGTTGGTAGTGTTGGTAGTGTTGGTAGTGTTGGTAGTGTGGGTAGTGTGGGTAGTGTTGGTAGTGTTGGTAGTGTGGGTAGTGTTGGTAGTGTTGGTAGTGTTGGTAGTGTGGGTAGTGTTGTTAGTGTTGGTAGTGTTGGTAGTGTTGGTAGTGTTGGTAGTGTTGGTAGTGTTGGTAGTGTTGGTAGTGTTGTTAGTGTTGGTAGTGTTGGTAGTGTTGGTAGTGTTGGTAGTGTGGGTAGTGTTGGTAGTGTTGGTAGTGTTGGTAGTGTTGATAGTGTTGATAGTGTTGATAGTGTTGGTAGTGTTGGTAGTGTTGGTATTGTGGGTAGTGTTGGCAGTGTTGGTAGTGTGGGTAGTGTTGGTAGTGTTGGTAGTGTTTATAGTGTTGGTAGTGTTGGTAGTGTGGGTACTGTTGGTACTGTTGGTAGTGTTTGTAGTGTTGGTAGTGTTGGTAGTGTGGTTAGTGTTGGTAGTGTTGGTAGTGTTGGTAGTGTGGTTAGTGTTGGTAGTGTTGGTAGTGTTGGTAGTGTGGGTAGTGTTGGTAGTGTTGGTAGTGTTGGTAGTGTTGGTAGTGTGGGTAGTGTTGGTAGTGTTGGTAGTGTTGGTAGTGTTGGTAGTGTTGGTAGTGTTGATAGTGTTGGCAGTGTTGGTAGTGTTGGTAGTGTTGGTAGTGTTGGTAGTGTTGGTAGTGTTGGTAGTGTTGGTAGTGTGGGTAATGTTGGTAGTGTTGGTTGTGTTGGTAGTGTTGGTAGTGTGGTAGTGTGGGTAGTGTTGGTAGTGTTGGTAGTGTTGGTAGTATTGGTAGTGTTGGTAGTGTTGGTAGTGTTGGTAGTGTGGTAGTGTTGGTAGTGTTGGTAGTGTTGGTAGTGTGGGTAGTGTGGGTAGTGTGGGTAGTGTTGGTAGTGTTGGTAGTGTTGGTAGTGTGGGTAGTGTGGGTAGTGTTGGTAGTGTTGGTAGAGTTGGTAGTGTGGGTAGTGTTGGTAGTGTTGGTAGTGTTGGTAGTGTTGATAGTGTTGATAGTGTTGATAGTGTTAGTAGTGTTGGTAGTGTTGATAGTGTTGGTAGTGTTGATAGTGTTGGTAGTGTTGGTAGTGTTTGTAGTGTGGGTACTGTTGGTAGTGTGGGTAGTGTTGGTAGTGTGGGTAGTGTTGTTAGTGTTGATAGTGTTGGTAGTGTTGATAGTGTTGGTAATGTTGGTAGTGTTGGTAGTGTGGGTAGTGTTGGTAGTGTTGGTAGTGTTGGTAGTGTTGGTAGTGTTGGTAGGGTTGGTATTGTTGGTAGTGTGGGTAGTGTGGGTAGTGTTGGTAGTGTTGGTAGTGTGGGTAGTGTTGGTAGTGTTGGTAGTGTGGGTAGTGTGGGTAGTGTTGGTAGTGTTGGTAGTGTTGGTAGTGTGGGTAGTGTGGGTAGTGTTGGTAGTGTTGGTAGAGTTGGTAGTGTGGGTAGTGTTGGTAGTGTTGGTAGTGTTGGTAGTGTTAATAGTGTTGATAGTGTTGATAGTGTTAGTAGTGTTGGTAGTGTTGATAGTGTTGGTAGTGTTGATAGTGTTGGTAGTGTTGGTAGTGTTTGTAGTGTGGGTACTGTTGGTAGTGTGGGTAGTGTTGGTAGTGTGGGTAGTGTTGTTAGTGTTGATAGTGTTGGTAGTGTTGATAGTGTTGGTAGTGTTGGTAGTGTTGGTAGTGTGGGTAGTGTGGGTAGTGTGGGTAGTGTTGGTAGTGTTGGTAGTGTTGGTAGTGTGGGTAGTGTGGGTAGTGTTGGTAGTGTTGGTAGAGTTGGTAGTGTGGGTAGTGTTGGTAGTGTTGGTAGTGTTGGTAGTGTTGATAGTGTTGATAGTGTTGATAGTGTTAGTAGTGTTGGTAGTGTTGATAGTGTTGGTAGTGTTGATAGTGTTGGTAGTGTTGGTAGTGTTTGTAGTGTGGGTACTGTTGGTAGTGTGGGTAGTGTTGGTAGTGTGGGTAGTGTTGTTAGTGTTGATAGTGTTGGTAGTGTTGATAGTGTTGGTAGTGTTGGTAGTGTTGGTAGTGTGGGTAGTGTTGGTAGTGTTGGTAGTGTTGGTAGTGTTGGTAGTGTTGGTAGGGTTGGTAGTGTTGGTAGTGTGGGTAGTGTGGGTAGTGTTGGTAGTGTTGGTAGTGTGGGTAGTGTTGGTAGTGTTGGTAGTGTGGGTAGTGTGGGTAGTGTTGGTAGTGTTGGTAGTGTTGGTAGTGTGGGTAGTGTGGGTAGTGTTGGTAGTGTTGGTAGAGTTGGTAGTGTGGGTAGTGTTGGTAGTGTTGGTAGTGTTGGTAGTGTTAATAGTGTTGATAGTGTTGATAGTGTTAGTAGTGTTGGTAGTGTTGATAGTGTTGGTAGTGTTGATAGTGTTGGTAGTGTTGGTAGTGTTTGTAGTGTGGGTACTGTTGGTAGTGTGGGTAGTGTTGGTAGTGTGGGTAGTGTTGTTAGTGTTGATAGTGTTGGTAGTGTTGATAGTGTTGGTAGTGTTGGTAGTGTTGGTAGTGTGGGTAGTGTTGGTAGTGTTGGTAGTGTTGGTAGTGTTGGTAGTGTTGGTAGTGTTGGTAGTGTTGGTAGTGTGGGTAGTGTGGGTAGTGTTGGTTGTGTTGGTAGTGTGGGTAGTGTTGGTAGTGTTGGTAGTGTTGGTAGTGTGGGTAGTGTTGTTAGTGTTGGTAGTGTTGGTAGTGTTGGTAGTGTTGGTAGTGTTGGTAGTGTTGTTAGTGTTGGTAGTGTTGGTAGTGTTGGTAGTGTTGGTAGTGTGGGTAGTGTTGGTAGTGTTGGTAGTGTTGGTAGTGTTGATAGTGTTGATAGTGTTGATAGTGTTGGTAGTGTTGGTAGTGTTGGTATTGTGGGTAGTGTTGGCAGTGTTGGTAGTGTGGGTAGTGTTGGTAGTGTTGGTAGTGTTTATAGTGTTGGTAGTGTTGGTAGTGTGGGTAGTGTTGGTAGTGTGGGTACTGTTGGTACTGTTGGTAGTGTTTGTAGTGTTGGTAGTGTTGGTAGTGTTGGTAGTGTTGGTAGTGTTGGTAGTGTTGGTAGTGTTCGTAGCATTGGTAGTGTTGGTAGTGTTGGTAGTGTGGGTAGTGTTGGTAGTGTTGGTAGTGTTAGTAGTGTTGGTAGTGTTGGTAGTGTTGGTAGTGTTAGTAGTGTTGGTAGTGCTGGTAGTGTTGGTAGTGTTGGTAGTGTTGGTAGTGTGGGTAGTGTTGGTAGTGTTGGTAGTGTTGACAGTGTTAGTAGTGTTGGTAGTGTTGGTAGTGTTGGTCGTGTTGGTAGTGTTGGTAGTGTTGGTAGTGTTGGAAGTGTTGGTCGTGTTGGTAGTGTTGGTAGTGTTGGTAGTGTGGGTAGTGTTGGTAGTGTTGGTAGTGTTGACAGTGTTGGTAGTGTTGGTAGTGTTGGTCGTGTTGGTAGTGTTGGTAGTGTTGGTAGTATTGGAAGTGTTGGTCGTGTTGGTAGTGTTGGTAGTGTTGGTAGTGTTGGTAGTGTGGGTAGTGTTGGTAGTGTTGGTAGTGTTGGTAGTGTGGGTAGTGTTGGTAGTGTTGTTAGTGTTGGTAGTGTGGGTAGTGTTGGTAGTGTTGGTATTGTGTGTAGTGTTGGCAGTGTTGGTAGTGTTGGTAGTGTTGGTAGTGTTGGTAGTGTTGGTAGTGTTGTTAGTGTTGGTAGTGTGGGTAGTTTTGGTAGTGTTGGTATTGTGGGTAGTGTTGGCAGTGTTGGTAGTGTAGGCAGTGTTGGTAGTGTTAGTAGTGTTGGTAGTGTTGGTAGTGTTGGTAGTGTTGATAGTGTGGGTAGTGTTGGTAGTGTTGGTAGTGTTGGTAGTGTTGATAGTGTGGGTAGTGTTGGTAGTGTGGGTAGTGTGGGTAGTGTTGGTAGTGTTTGTAGTGTGGGAACTGTTGGTAGTGTTGGTAGTGTTGGTAGTGTGGGTACTGTTGGTACTGTTGGTAGTGTTGGTAGTGTTGGTAGTGTTGGTAGTGTTGGTAGTGTTGGTAGTGTGGGTAGTGTTGGTAGTGTTGGTAGTGTTGGTAGTGTTGGTAGTGTTGGTAGTGTTGATAGTGTTGGCAGTGTTGGTAGTGTTGGTAGTGTTGGTAGTGTTGGTAGTGTTGGTAGTGTTGGTAGTGTTGGTAGTGTGGGTAATGTTGGTAGTGTTGGTTGTGTTGGTAGTGTTGGTAGTGTGGGTAGTGTGGGTAGTGTTGGTAGTGTTGGTAGTGTTGGTAGTGTTGGTAGTGTTGGTAGTGTTGGTAGTGTTGGTAGTGTGGTAGTGTTGGTAGTGTTGGTAGTGTTGGTAGTGTGGGTAGTGTGGGTAGTGTGGGTAGTTTTGGTAGTGTTGGTAGTGTTGGTAGTGTGGGTAGTGTGGGTAGTGTTGGTAGTGTTGGTAGAGTTGGTAGTGTGGGTAGTGTTGGTAGTGTTGGTAGTGTTGGTAGTGTTGATAGTGTTGATAGTGTTGATAGTGTTAGTAGTGTTGGTAGTGTTGATAGTGTTGGTAGTGTTGATAGTGTTGGTAGTGTTGGTAGTGTTTGTAGTGTGGGTACTGTTGGTAGTGTGGGTAGTGTTGGTAGTGTGGGTAGTGTTGTTAGTGTTGATAGTGTTGGTAGTGTTGATAGTGTTGGTAGTGTTGGTAGTGTTGGTAGTGTTGGTAGTGTTGGTAGTGTTGGTAGTGTTGATGGTGTTGGTAGTGTTGGTAGTGTTGGTAGTTTTGGTAGTGTTGGTAGTGTTGGTAGTGTTGGTAGTGTTGGCAGTGTGGGCAGTGTTGGTAGTGTTGGTAGTGTTGATAATGTTGGTAGTGTTGGTAGTGTTGGTAGTGTTGGTAGTGTTGGTAGTGTTGGTAGTGTTAGTAGTGTTGGTAGTGTTGGTAGTGTTGGTAGTGTTGGTAGTGTTGGTAGTGTTGGTAGTGTTAGTAGTGTTGGTAGTGTTGGTAGTGTTGGTAGTGTTGGTAGTGTTGGTAGTGTTGGTAGTGTGGGTAGTGTTGGTAGTGTTGGTAGTGATGGTAGTGTTGGTAGTGTGGGTACTGTTGGTAGTGTTGGTAGTGTTGGTAGTGTTGGTAGTGTTGGTAGTGTGGGTAGTGTTGGTAGTGTTGGTAGTGTGGGTAGTGTTGGTTGTGTTGGTAGTGTTGGTAGTGTTGACAGTGTTGGTAGTGTTGGTAGTGTTGGTCGTGTTGGTAGTGTTGGTAGTGTTGGTAGTATTGGAAGTGTTGGTCGTGTTGGTAGTGTTGGTAGTGTTGGTAGTGTTGGTAGTGTGGGTAGTGTTGGTAGTGTTGGTAGTGTTGGTAGTGTGGGTAGTGTTGGTAGTGTTGTTAGTGTTGGTAGTGTGGGTAGTGTTGGTAGTGTTGGTATTGTGGGTAGTGTTGGCAGTGTTGGTAGTGTTGGTAGTGTTGGTAGTGTTGGTAGTGTTGGTAGTGTTGTTAGTGTTGGTAGTGTGGGTAGTTTTGGTAGCGTTGGTATTGTGGGTAGTGTTGGCAGTGTTGGTAGTGTTGGCAGTGTTGGTAGTGTTAGTAGTGTTGGTAGTGTTGGTAGTGTTGGTAGTGTTGATAGTGTGGGTAGTGTTGGTAGTGTTGGTAGTGTTGGTAGTGTTGGTAGTGTTGGTAGTGTTGGTAGTGTTGGTAGTGTTGGTAGTGTTGGTAGTGTTGATGGTGTTGGTAGTGTTGGTAGTGTTGGTAGTGTTGGTAGTGTTGGTAGTGTTGGTAGTGTTGGTAGTGTTGGCAGTGTGGGCAGTGTTGGTAGTGTTGGTAGTGTTGATAATGTTGGTAGTATTGGTAGTGTTGGTAGTGTTGCTAGTGTTGGTAGTGTTGGTAGTGTTAGTAGTGTTGGTAGTGTTGGTAGTGTTGGTAGTGTTGGTAGTGTTGGTAGTGTTGGTAGTGTTAGTAGTGTTGGTAGTGTTGGTAGTGTTGGTAGTGTTGGTAGTGTTGGTAGTGTGGGTAGTGTTGGTAGTGTTGGTAGTGATGGTAGTGTTGGTAGTGTGGGTACTGTTGGTAGTGTTGGTAGTGTTGGTAGTGTTGGTAGTGTTGGTAGTGTGGGTAGTGTTGGTAGTGTTGGTAGTGTGGGTAGTGTTGGTTGTGTTGGTAGTGTTGATAGTGTTGGTAGTGTTAGTAGTGTTGGTAGTGTTGGTAGTGTTGGTAGTGTTGGTCGTGTGGGTAGTGTTGGTAGTGTTGGTAGTGTTGGTAGTGTTGATAGTGTTGGTAGTGTTGATAGTGTTGGTAGTGTTGGTAGTGTTGGTAGTGTGGGTAGTGTTGGTAGTGTTGGTAGTGTGGTTAGTGTTGGTAGTGTTGGTAGTGTTGGTAGTGTGGGTAGTGTTGGTAGTGTTGGTAGTGTTGGTAGTGTTGGTAGTGTGGGTAGTGTTGGTAGTGTTGGTAGTGTTGGTAGTGTTGGTAGTGTTGGTAGTGTTGATAGTGTTGGCAGTGTTGGTAGTGTTGGTAGTGTTGGTAGTGTTGGTGGTGTTGGTAGTGTTGGTAGTGTGTGTAGTGTTGGTAGTGTTGGTAGTGTTGGTAGTGTTGGTAGTGTTGGTAGTGTGGGTAGTGTGGGTAGTGTTGATAGTGTTGGCAGTGTTGGTAGTGTTGGTAGTGTTGGTAGTGTTGGTGGTGTTGGTAGTGTTGGTAGTGTGTGTAGTGTTGGTAGTGTTCGTAGTGTTGGTAGTGTTGGTAGTGTGGGTAGTGTGGGTAGTGTTCGTAGTGTTGGTAGTGTTGATAGTGTTGGTAGTGTTGGTAGTGTGGGTAGTGTGGGTAGTGTTGGTAGTGTTTGTAGTGTTGGTAGTGTTGGTAGTGTTGGTAGTGTGGGTAGTGTTGTTAGTGTTGATAGTGTTGGTAGTGTTGATAGTGTTGGTAGTGTTGGTAGTGTTGGTAGTGTGGGTAGTGTGGGTAGTGTGGGTAGTGTTGGTAGTGTTGGTAGTGTGGGTAGTGTGGGTAGTGTTGGTAGTGTTGGTAGAGTTGGTAGTGTGGGTAGTGTTGGTAGTGTTGGTAGTGTTGGTAGTGTTGATAGTGTTGATAGTGTTGATAGCGTTAGTAGTGTTGGTAGTGTTGATAGTGTTGGTAGTGTTGATAGTGTTGGTAGTGTTGGTAGTGTTTGTAGTGTGGGTACTGTTGGTAGTGTGGGTAGTGTTGGTAGTGTGGGTAGTGTTGTTAGTGTTGATAGTGTTGGTAGTGTTGATAGTGTTGGTAGTGTTGGTAGTGTTGGTAGTGTGGGTAGTGTTGGTAGTGTTGGTAGTGTTGGTAGTGTTGGTAGTGTTGGTAGGGTTGGTAGTGTTGGTAGTGTGGGTAGTGTGGGTAGTGTTGGTAGTGTTGGTAGTGTGGGTAGTGTTGGTAGTGTTGGTAGTGTGGGTAGTGTGGGTAGTGTTGGTAGTGTTGGTAGTGTTGGTAGTGTGGGTAGTGTGGGTAGTGTTGGTAGTGTTGGTAGAGTTGGTAGTGTGGGTAGTGTTGGTAGTGTTGGTAGTGTTGGTAGTGTTAATAGTGTTGATAGTGTTGATAGTGTTAGTAGTGTTGGTAGTGTTGATAGTGTTGGTAGTGTTGATAGTGTTGGTAGTGTTGGTAGTGTTTGTAGTGTGGGTACTGTTGGTAGTGTGGGTAGTGTTGGTAGTGTGGGTAGTGTTGTTAGTGTTGATAGTGTTGGTAGTGTTGATAGTGTTGGTAGTGTTGGTAGTGTTGGTAGTGTGGGTAGTGTTGGTAGTGTTGGTAGTGTTGGTAGTGTTGGTAGTGTTGGTAGTGTTGGTAGTGTTGGTAGTGTGGGTAGTGTGGGTAGTGTTGGTTGTGTTGGTAGTGTGGGTAGTGTTGGTAGTGTTGGTAGTGTTGGTAGTGTGGGTAGTGTTGTTAGTGTTGGTAGTGTTGGTAGTGTTGGTAGTGTTGGTAGTGTTGGTAGTGTTGTTAGTGTTGGTAGTGTTGGTAGTGTTGGTAGTGTTGGTAGTGTGGGTAGTGTTGGTAGTGTTGGTAGTGTTGGTAGTGTTGATAGTGTTGATAGTGTTGATAGTGTTGGTAGTGTTGGTAGTGTTGGTATTGTGGGTAGTGTTGGCAGTGTTGGTAGTGTGGGTAGTGTTGGTAGTGTTGGTAGTGTTTATAGTGTTGGTAGTGTTGGTAGTGTGGGTAGTGTTGGTAGTGTGGGTACTGTTGGTACTGTTGGTAGTGTTTGTAGTGTTGGTAGTGTTGGTAGTGTTGGTAGTGTTGGTAGTGTTGGTAGTGTTGGTAGTGTTCGTAGCATTGGTAGTGTTGGTAGTGTTGGTAGTGTGGGTAGTGTTGGTAGTGTTGGTAGTGTTAGTAGTGTTGGTAGTGTTGGTAGTGTTGGTAGTGTTAGTAGTGTTGGTAGTGCTGGTAGTGTTGGTAGTGTTGGTAGTGTTGGTAGTGTGGGTAGTGTTGGTAGTGTTGGTAGTGTTGACAGTGTTGGTAGTGTTGGTAGTGTTGGTAGTGTTGGTCGTGTTGGTAGTGTTGGTAGTGTTGGTAGTGTTGGAAGTGTTGGTCGTGTTGGTAGTGTTGGTAGTGTTGGTAGTGTGGGTAGTGTTGGTAGTGTTGGTAGTGTTGACAGTGTTGGTAGTGTTGGTAGTGTTGGTCGTGTTGGTAGTGTTGGTAGTGTTGGTAGTATTGGAAGTGTTGGTCGTGTTGGTAGTGTTGGTAGTGTTGGTAGTGTTGGTAGTGTGGGTAGTGTTGGTAGTGTTGGTAGTGTTGGTAGTGTGGGTAGTGTTGGTAGTGTTGTTAGTGTTGGTAGTGTGGGTAGTGTTGGTAGTGTTGGTATTGTGTGTAGTGTTGGCAGTGTTGGTAGTGTTGGTAGTGTTGGTAGTGTTGGTAGTGTTGTTAGTGTTGGTAGTGTGGGTAGTTTTGGTAGTGTTGTTATTGTGGGTAGTGTTGGCAGTGTTGGTAGTGTAGGCAGTGTTGGTAGTGTTAGTAGTGTTGGTAGTGTTGGTAGTGTTGGTAGTGTTGATAGTGTGGGTAGTGTTGGTAGTGTTGGTAGTGTTGGTAGTGTTGATAGTGTGGGTAGTGTTGGTAGTGTGGGTAGTGTGGGTAGTGTTGGTAGTGTTTGTAGTGTGGGAACTGTTGGTAGTGTTGGTAGTGTTGGTAGTGTGGGTACTGTTGGTACTGTTGGTAGTGTTGGTAGTGTTGGTAGTGTTGGTAGTGTTGGTAGTGTTGGTAGTGTTGGTAGTGTGGGTAGTGTTGGTAGTGTTGGTAGTGTTGGTAGTGTTGGTAGTGTTGGTAGTGTTGATAGTGTTGGCAGTGTTGGTAGTGTTGGTAGTGTTGGTAGTGTTGGTAGTGTTGGTAGTGTTGGTAGTGTTGGTAGTGTGGGTAATGTTGGTAGTGTTGGTTGTGTTGGTAGTGTTGGTAGTGTGGGTAGTGTGGGTAGTGTTGGTAGTATTGGTAGTGTTGGTAGTGTTGGTAGTGTTGGTAGTGTTGGTAGTGTTGGTAGTGTGGTAGTGTTGGTAGTGTTGGTAGTGTTGGTAGTGTGGGTAGTGTGGGTAGTGTGGGTAGTGTTGGTAGTGTTGGTAGTGTTGGTAGTGTGGGTAGTGTGGGTAGTGTTGGTAGTGTTGGTAGAGTTGGTAGTGTGGGTAGTGTTGGTAGTGTTGGTAGTGTTGGTAGTGTTGATAGTGTTGATAGTGTTGATAGTGTTAGTAGTGTTGGTAGTGTTGATAGTGTTGGTAGTGTTGATAGTGTTGGTAGTGTTGGTAGTGTTTGTAGTGTGGGTACTGTTGGTAGTGTGGGTAGTGTTGGTAGTGTGGGTAGTGTTGTTAGTGTTGATAGTGTTGGTAGTGTTGATAGTGTTGGTAGTGTTAGTAGTGTTGGTAGTGTTGGTAGTGTTGGTAGTGTTGGTAGTGTTGATGGTGTTGGTAGTGTTGGTAGTGTTGGTAGTTTTGGTAGTGTTGGTAGTGTTGGTAGTGTTGGTAGTGTTGGCAGTGTGGGCAGTGTTGGTAGTGTTGGTAGTGTTGATAATGTTGGTAGTGTTGGTAGTGTTGGTAGTGTTGGTAGTGTTGGTAGTGTTGGTAGTGTTAGTAGTGTTGGTAGTGTTGGTAGTGTTGGTAGTGTTGGTAGTGTTGGTAGTGTTGGTAGTGTTAGTAGTGTTGGTAGTGTTGGTAGTGTTGGTAGTGTTGGTAGTGTTGGTAGTGTTGGTAGTGTGGGTAGTGTTGGTAGTGTTGGTAGTGATGGTAGTGTTGGTAGTGTGGGTACTGTTGGTAGTGTTGGTAGTGTTGGTAGTGTTGGTAGTGTTGGTAGTGTGGGTAGTGTTGGTAGTGTTGGTAGTGTGGGTAGTGTTGGTTGTGTTGGTAGTGTTGGTAGTGTTGACAGTGTTGGTAGTGTTGGTAGTGTTGGTCGTGTTGGTAGTGTTGGTAGTGTTGGTAGTATTGGAAGTGTTGGTCGTGTTGGTAGTGTTGGTAGTGTTGGTAGTGTTGGTAGTGTGGGTAGTGTTGGTAGTGTTGGTAGTGTTGGTAGTGTGGGTAGTGTTGGTAGTGTTGTTAGTGTTGGTAGTGTGGGTAGTGTTGGTAGTGTTGGTATTGTGGGTAGTGTTGGCAGTGTTGGTAGTGTTGGTAGTATTGGTAGTGTTGGTAGTGTTGGTAGTGTTGTTAGTGTTGGTAGTGTGGGTAGTTTTGGTAGCGTTGGTATTGTGGGTAGTGTTGGCAGTGTTGGTAGTGTTGGCAGTGTTGGTAGTGTTAGTAGTGTTGGTAGTGTTGGTAGTGTTGGTAGTGTTGATAGTGTGGGTAGTGTTGGTAGTGTTGGTAGTGTTGGTAGTGTTGGTAGTGTTGGTAGTGTTGGTAGTGTTGGTAGTGTTGGTAGTGTTGGTAGTGTTGATGGTGTTGGTAGTGTTGGTAGTGTTGGTAGTGTTGGTAGTGTTGGTAGTGTTGGTAGTGTTGGTAGTGTTGGCAGTGTGGGCAGTGTTGGTAGTGTTGGTAGTGTTGATAATGTTGGTAGTATTGGTAGTGTTGGTAGTGTTGCTAGTGTTGGTAGTGTTGGTAGTGTTAGTAGTGTTGGTAGTGTTGGTAGTGTTGGTAGTGTTGGTAGTGTTGGTAGTGTTGGTAGTGTTAGTAGTGTTGGTAGTGTTGGTAGTGTTGGTAGTGTTGGTAGTGTTGGTAGTGTGGGTAGTGTTGGTAGTGTTGGTAGTGATGGTAGTGTTGGTAGTGTGGGTACTGTTGGTAGTGTTGGTAGTGTTGGTAGTGTTGGTAGTGTTGGTAGTGTGGGTAGTGTTGGTAGTGTTGGTAGTGTGGGTAGTGTTGGTTGTGTTGGTAGTGTTGATAGTGTTGGTAGTGTTAGTAGTGTTGGTAGTGTTGGTAGTGTTGGTAGTGTTGGTCGTGTGGGTAGTGTTGGTAGTGTTGGTAGTGTTGGTAGTGTTGATAGTGTTGGTAGTGTTGATAGTGTTGGTAGTGTTGGTAGTGTTGGTAGTGTGGGTAGTGTTGGTAGTGTTGGTAGTGTGGTTAGTGTTGGTAGTGTTGGTAGTGTTGGTAGTGTGGGTAGTGTTGGTAGTGTTGGTAGTGTTGGTAGTGTTGGTAGTGTGGGTAGTGTTGGTAGTGTTGGTAGTGTTGGTAGTGTTGGTAGTGTTGGTAGTGTTGATAGTGTTGGCAGTGTTGGTAGTGTTGGTAGTGTTGGTAGTGTTGGTGGTGTTGGTAGTGTTGGTAGTGTGTGTAGTGTTGGTAGTGTTGGTAGTGTTGGTAGTGTTGGTAGTGTTGGTAGTGTGGGTAGTGTGGGTAGTGTTGATAGTGTTGGCAGTGTTGGTAGTGTTGGTAGTGTTGGTAGTGTTGGTGGTGTTGGTAGTGTTGGTAGTGTGTGTAGTGTTGGTAGTGTTCGTAGTGTTGGTAGTGTTGGTAGTGTGGGTAGTGTGGGTAGTGTTCGTAGTGTTGGTAGTGTTGATAGTGTTGGTAGTGTTGGTAGTGTGGGTAGTGTGGGTAGTGTTGGTAGTGTTTGTAGTGTTGGTAGTGTTGGTAGTGTTGGTAGTGTGGGTACTGTTGGTACTGTTGGTAGTGTTGGTAGTGTTGGTAGTGTTGGTAGTGTTGGTAGTGTTGGTAGTGTTGATAGTGCTGGTAGTGTTGGTAGTGTTGGTAGTGTTGGTAGTGTGGGTAGTGTGGGTAGTGTTGGTAGTGTGGGTAGTGTTGGTAGTGTTGGTAGTGTTGGTAGTGTTGGTAGTGTTGGTAGTGTTGGTAGTGTTGGTAGTGTTGGTAGTGTGGGTAGTGTTGGTAGTGTTGGTAGTGTTGGTAGTATTGGTAGTGTGGGTAGTGTTGGTAGTGTTGGTAGTGTAGGTAGTGTTTGTAGTGTTGGTAGTGTTGGTAGTGTTGATAGTGTTGGTAGTGTTGATAGTGTTGGTAGTGTTGGTAGTATTGGTAGTGTGGGTAGTGTTGCTAGTGTTGGTAGTGTGGTTAGTGTTGGTAGTGTTGGTAGTGTTGGTAGTGTGGGTAGTGTTGGTAGTGTTGGTAGTGTTGGTAGTGTTGATAGTGTTGGCAGTGTTGGTAGTGTTGGTAGTGTTGGTAGTGTTGGTGGTGTTGGTAGTGTTGGTAGTGTTGGTAGTGTTGGTAGTGTTGGTAGTGTTGGTAGTGTTGGTAGTGTTGGTAGTGTTGATAGTGTTGGCAGTGTTGGTAGTGTTGGTAGTGTTGGTAGTGTTGGTGGTGTTGGTAGTGTTGGTAGTGTTGGTAGTGTTGATAGTGTGGGTAGTGTTGGTAGTGTTGATAGTGTTGGTAGTGTTGGTAGTGTGGGTAGTGTGGGTAGTGTTGGTAGTGTTTGTAGTGTGGGTACTGTTGGTAGTGTTGGTAGTGTTGGTAGTGTGGGTACTGTTGGTACTGTTGGTAGTGTTGGTAGTGTTGGTAGTGTTGGTAGTGTTGGTAGTGTTGGTAGTGTTGATAGTGCTGGTAGTGTTGGTAGTGTTGGTAGTGTTGGTAGTGTGGGTAGTGTAGGTAGTGTGGGTAGTGTGGGTAGTGTTGGTAGTGTTGGTAGTGTTGGTAGTGTGGGTAGTGTGGGTAGTGTTGGTAGTGTTGGTAGTGTTGGTAGTGTTGGTAGTGTTGGTAGTGTTGGTAGTGTTGGTAGTGTGGGTAGTGTTGGTAGTGTTGGTAGTGTTGGTAGTGTTGGTAGTGTGGGTAGTGTGGGTAGTGTTGGTAGTGTGGGTATTGTTGGTAGTGTTGGTAGTGTTGGTAGTGTTGGTAGTGTTGGTAGTGTGGGTAGTGTGGGTAGTGTTGGTAGTGTTGGTAGTGTTGGTAGTGTTGGTAGTGTGGGTAGTGTTGGTAGTGTTGGTAGTGTTGGTAGTGTTGGTAGTGTGGGTAGTGTTGGTAGTGTTGGTAGTGTTGGTAGTGTTGGTAGTGTTGGTAGTGTTGGTAGTGTTGGTAGTGTGGGTAGTGTTGGTAGTGTTGGTAGTGTTGGTAGTGTGGGTAGTGTCGGTAGTGTGGGTAGTGTTGGTAGTGTTGGTAGTGTTGGTAGTGTGGGTAGTGTGGGTAGTGTTGGTAGTGTTGGTAGTGTTGGTAGTGTGGGTAGTGTTGGTAGTGTTGGTAGTGTTGGTAGTGTTGATAGTGTTGATAGTGTTGATAGTGTTAGTAGTGTTGGTAGTGTTGATAGTGTTGGTAGTATTGATAGTGTTGGTAGTGTTGGTAGTGTTTGTAGTGTGAGTACTGTTGGTAGTGTGGGTAGTGTTGGTAGTGTGGGTAGTGTTGTTAGTGTGGGTAGTGTTGGTAGTGTTGGTAGTGTTGGTAGTGTTGGTAGTGTTGCTAGTGTTGGTAGTGTTGGCAGTGTGGGCAGTGTTGGTAGTGTTGGTAGTGTTGATAATGTTGGTAGTGTTGGTAGTGTTGGTCGTGTTGGTAGTGTTGGTAGTGTTGGTAGTGTGGGTAGTGTTGGTAGTGTTGGTAGTGTTGACAGTGTTGGTAGTGTTGGTAGTGTTGGTAGTGTTGGTCGTGTTGGTAGTGTTGGTAGTGTTGGTAGTGTTGGTTGTGTTGGTAGTGTGGGTAGTGTTGGTAGTGTTGGTAGTGTTGGTAGTGTGGGTAGTGTTGGTAGTGTTGTTAGTGTTGGTAGTGTGGGTAGTGTTGGTAGTGTTGGTAGTGTTGGTAGTGTTGGTAGTGTTGGTATTGTGGGTAGTGTTGGCAGCGTTGGTAGTGTGGGTAGTGTTGGTAGTGTTGGTAGTGTTGGTAGTGTTGGTAGTGTTGGTAGTGTTGGTAGTGTTGGTAGTGTTGGTAGTGTTGGTAGTGTTGGTAGTGTGGGTAGTGTTGGTAGTGTTGGTAGTGTTGGTAGTGTGGGTAGTGTGGGTAGTGTGGGTAGTGTTGGTAGTGTTGGTAGTGTTGGTAGTGTTGGTAGTGTGGGTAGTGTTGGTAGTGTTGGTAGTGTTGGTAGTGTTGGTAGTGTTGGTAGTGTTGGTAGTGTTGGTAGTGTTGGTAGTGTGGGTAGTGTTGGTAGTGTTGGTAGTGTTGGTAGTGTTGATAGTGTTAGTAGTGTTGGTAGTGTTTGTAGTGTTGGTAGTGTTGGTAGTGTTGTTAGTGTTGGTAGTATTGGTAGTGTTGGTAGTGTTGGTAGTGTTGGTAGTGTGGGTACTGTTGGTACTGTTGGTAGTGTTGGTAGTGTTGGTAGTGTTAGTAGTGTTGGTAGTGTTGATAGTGCTGGTAGTGTTGGTAGTGTTGGTCGTGTTGGTAGTGTGGGTAGTGTGGGTAGTGTTGGTAATGTGGGTAGTGTTGGTAGTGTTGGTAGTGTTGGTAGTGTTGGTAGTGTGGGTAGTGTTGGTAGTGTTGGTAGTGTTGGTAGTGTTGGTAGTGTTGGTAGTGTTGGTAGTGTTGGTAGTGTTGGTAGTGTGGGTAGTGTTGGTAGTGTTGGTAGTGTTGGTAGTGTGGGTAGTGTGGGTAGTGTTGGTAGTGTGGGTATTGTTGGTAGTGTTGGTAGTGTTGGTAGTGTTGGTAGTGTTGGTAGTGTGGGTAGTGTGGGTAGTGTTGGTAGTGTTGGTAGTGTTGGTAGTGTTGGTAGTGTTGGTAGTGTTGGTAGTGTTGGTAGTGTTGGTAGTGTGGGTAGTGTTGGTAGTGTTGGTAGTATTGGTAGTGTTGGTAGTGTGGGTAGTGTGGGTAGTGTTGGTAGTGTTGGTAGTGTTGGTAGTGTTGGTAGTGTTGGTAGTGTTGGTAGTGTTGGTAGTGTGGGTAGTGTTGGTAGTGTTGGTAGTGTTGGTAGTGTGGGTAGTGTGGGTAGTGTGGGTAGTGTTGGTAGTGTTGGTAGTGTTGGTAGTGTGGGTAGTGTGGGTAGTGTTGGTAGTGTTGGTAGTGTTGGTAGTGTTGGTAGTGTTGGTAGTGTTGGTAGTGTTGGGAGTGTTCGTAGTGTTGGTAGTGTTGATAGTGTTGGTAGTGTTGGTAGTGTGGGTAGTGTGGGTAGTGTTGGTAGTGTTTGTAGTGTGGGTACTGTTGGTAGTGTTGGTAGTGTTGGTAGTGTTGGTAGTGTTGTTAGTGTTGGTAGTGTTGGTAGTGTTGGTAGTGTTGGTAGTGTTGGTAGTGTTGATAGTGTTGATAGTGTTGATAGTGTTAGTAGTGTTGGTAGTGTTGATAGTGTTGATAGTGTTGATAGTGTTGGTAGTGTTGGTAGTGTTGGTAGTTTGGGTACTGTTGGTAGTGTGGGTAGTGTTGGTAGTGTGGGTAGTGTTGTTAGTGTTGATAGTGTTGGTAGTGTTGATAGTGTTGGTAGTGTTGGTAGTGTTGGTAGTGTGGGTAGTGTTGGTAGTGTTGGTAGTGTGCGTAGTGTTGGTAGTGTTGGTAGTGTGGGTAGTGTGGGTAGTGTTGGTAGTGTTGGTAGTGTTGGTAGTGTGGGTAGTGTTGGTAGTGTTGGTAGTGTGGGTAGTGTTGGTTGTGTTGGTAGTGTTGATAGTGTTGGTAGTGTTAGTAGTGTTGGTAGTGTTGGTAGTGTTGGTAGTGTTGGTAGTGTGGGTAGTGTTGGTAGTGTTGGTAGTGTTGGTAGTGTTGATAGTGTTGGTAGTGTTGATAGTGTTGGTAGTGTTGGTAGTGTTGGTAGTGTGGGTAGTGTTGGTAGTGTTGGTAGTGTGGTTAGTGTTGGTAGTGTTGGTAGTGTTGGTAGTGTGGGTAGTGTTGGTAGTGTTGGTAGTGTTGGTAGTGTTGGTAGTGTGGGTAGTGTTGGTAGTGTTGGTAGTGTTGGTAGTGTTGGTAGTGTTGGTAGTGTTGATAGTGTTGGCAGTGTTGGTAGTGTTGGTAGTGTTGGTAGTGTTGGTGGTGTTGGTAGTGTTGGTAGTGTGTGTAGTGTTGGTAGTGTTGGTAGTGTTGGTAGTGTTGGTAGTGTGGGTAGTGTGGGTAGTGTTCGTAGTGTTGGTAGTGTTGATAGTGTTGGTAGTGTTGGTAGTGTGGGTAGTGTGGGTAGTGTTGGTAGTGTTTGTAGTGTGGGTACTGTTGGTAGTGTTGGTAGTGTTGGTAGTGTGGGTACTGTTGGTACTGTTGGTAGTGTTGGTAGTGTTGGTAGTGTTGGTAGTGTTGATAGTGTTGATAGTGCTGGTAGTGTTGGTAGTGTTGGTAGTGTTGGTAGTGTGGGTAGTGTGGGTAGTGTTGGTAGTGTGGGTAGTATTGGTAGTGTTGGTAGTGTTGGTAGTGTTGGTAGTGTGGGTAGTGTGGGTAGTGTTGGTAGTGTTGGTAGTGTTGGTAGTGTTGGTAGTGTTGGTAGTGTTGGTAGTGTTGGTAGTGTGGGTAGTGTTGGTAGTGTTGGTAGTGTTGGTAGTGTTGGTAGTGTGGGTAGTGTGGGTAGTGTTGGTAGTGTGGGTATTGTTGGTAGTGTTGGTAGTGTTGGTAGTGTTGGTAGTGTGGGTAGTGTGGGTAGTGTTGGTAGTGTTGGTAGTGTTGGTAGTGTTGGTAGTGTTGGTAGTGTTGGTAGTGTTGGTAGTGTTGGTAGTGTGGGTAGTGTTGGTAGTGTTGGTAGTGTTGGTAGTGTTGGTAGTGTGGGTAGTGTGGGTAGTGTTGGTAGTGTTGGTAGTGTTGGTAGTGTTGGTAGTGTTGGTAGTGTTGGTAGTGTTGGTAGTGTGGGTAGTGTTGGTAGTGTTGGTAGTGTTGGTAGTGTGGGTAGTGTGGGTAGTGTGGGTAGTGTTGGTAGTGTTGGTAGTGTTGGTAGTGTGGGTACTGTTGGTAGTGTGGGTAGTGTTGGTAGTGTGGGTAGTGTTGTTAGTGTTGATAGTGTTGGTAGTGTTGATAGTGTTGGTAGTGTTGGTAGTGTTGGTAGTGTGGGTAGTGTTGGTAGTGTTGGTAGTGTTGGTAGTGTTGGTAGTGTTGGTAGTGTTGGTAGTGTGGGTAGCGTGGGTAGTGTTGGTAGTGTTGGTAGTGTGGGTAGTGTTGGTAGTGTTGGTAGTGTTCGTAGTGTTGGTAATGTTGATAGAGTTGGTAGTGTTGGTAGTGTGGGTAGTGTGGGTAGTGTTGGTAGTGTTTGTAGTGTGGGTACTGTTGGTAGTGTTGGTAGTGTTGGTAGTGTTGGTAGTGTTGTTAGTGTTGGTAGTGTTGGTAGTGTTGGTAGTGTTGGTAGTGTTGGTAGTGTTGGTAGTGTTGATAGTGTTGATAGTGTTGATAGTGTTAGTAGTGTTGGTAGTGTTGATAGTGTTGGTAGTGTTGATAGTGTTGGTAGTGTTGGTAGTGTTTGTAGTGTGGGTACTGTTGGTAGTGTGGGTAGTGTTGGTAGTGTGGGTAGTGTTGTTAGTGTTGATAGTGTTGGTAGTGTTGATAGTGTTGGTAGTGTTGGTAGTGTGGGTAGTGTTGGTAGTGTTGGTAGTGTTGGTAGTGTTGGTAGTGTTGGTAGTGTTGGTAGTGTTGGTAGTGTGGGTAGCGTGGGTAGTGTTGGTAGTGTTGGTAGTGTGGGTAGTGTTGGTAGTGTTGGTAGTGTTGGTAGTGTGGGTAGTGTTGTTAGTTTTGGTAGTGTTGGTAGTGTTGGTAGTGTTGGTAGTGTTGGTAGTGTTGGTAGTGTTGGTAGTGTTGTTAGTGTTGGTAGTGTTGGTAGTGTTGGTAGTGTTGGTAGTGTGGGTAGTGTTGGTAGTGTTGGTAGTGTTGGTAGTGTTGATAGTGTTGATAGTGTTGATAGTGTTGGTAGTGTTGGTAGTGTTGGTATTGTGGGTAGTGTTGGCAGTGTTGGTAGTGTGGGTAGTGTTGGTAGTGTTGGTAGTGTTTATAGTGTTGGTAGTGTTGGTAGTGTGGGTACTGTTGGTACTGTTGGTAGTGTTTGTAGTGTTGGTAGTGTTGGTAGTGTTGGTAGTGTTGGTAGTGTTGGTAGTGTTGGTAGTGTTGATAGTGTGGGTAGTGTTGGTAGTGTTGGTAGTGTTGGTAGTGTTGGTAGTGTTGGTAGTGTTGGTAGTGTTGGTAGTGTTGGTAGTGTTGATGGTGTTGGTAGTGTTGGTAGTGTTGGTAGTGTTGGTAGTGTTGGTAGTGTTGGTAGTGTTGGTAGTGTTGGCAGTGTGGGCAGTGTTGGTAGTGTTGATAGTGTTGATAATGTTGGTAGTGTTGGTAGTGTTGGTAGTGTTGGTAGTGTTGGTAGTGTTGGTAGTGTTAGTAGTGTTGGTAGTGTTGGTAGTGTTGGTAGTGTTGGTAGTGTTGGTAGTGTTGGTAGTGTTGGTAGTGTTAGTAGTGTTGGTAGTGTTGGTAGTGTTGGTAGTGTTGGTAGTGTTGGTAGTGTGGGTAGTGTTGGTAGTGTTGGTAGTGATGGTAGTGTTGGTAGTGTGGGTACTGTTGGTAGTGTTGGTAGTGTTGGTAGTGTTGGTAGTGTTGGTAGTGTGGGTAGTGTTGGTAGTGTTGGTAGTGTGGGTAGTGTTGGTTGTGTTGGTAGTGTTGATAGTGTTGGTAGTGTTAGTAGTGTTGGTAGTGTTGGTAGTATTGGTAGTGTTGGTAGTGTGGGTAGTGTTGGTAGTGTTGGTAGTGTTGGTAGTGTTGATAGTGTTGGTAATGTTGATAGTGTTGGTAGTGTTGGTAGTGTTGGTAGTGTGGGTAGTGTTGGTAGTGTTGGTAGTGTGGTTAGTGTTGGTAGTGTTGGTAGTGTTGGTAGTGTGGGTAGTGTTGGTAGTGTTGGTAGTGTTGGTAGTGTTGGTAGTGTGGGTAGTGTTGGTAGTGTTGGTAGTGTTGGTAGTGTTGGTAGTGTGGTTAGTGTTGGTAGTGTTGGTAGTGTTGGTAGTGTGGTTAGTGTTGGTAGTGTTGGTAGTGTTGGTAGTGTGGGTAGTGTTGGTAGTGTTGGTAGTGTTGGTAGTGTTGGTAGTGTGGGTAGTGTTGGTAGTGTTGGTAGTGTTGATAGTGTTGGCAGTGTTGGTAGTGTTGGTAGTGTTGGTAGTGTTGGTAGTGTTGGTAGTGTTGGTAGTGTTGGTAGTGTTGGTAGTGTTGGTAGTGTTGGTAGTGTGGGTAGTGTGGGTAGTGTTCGTAGTGTTGGTAGTGTTGATAGTGTTGGTAGTGTTGGTAGTGTGGGTAGTGTGGGTAGTGTTGGTAGTGTTTGTAGTGTGGGTACTGTTGGTAGTGTTGGTAGTGTTGGTAGTGTGGGTACTGTTGGTACTGTTGGTAGTGTTGGTAGTGTTGGTAGTGTTGGTAGTGTTGGTAGTGTTGGTAGTGTTGGTAGTGTTGGTAGTGTTGGTAGTGTGGGTAGTGTGGGTAGTGTTGGTAGTGTGGGTAGTGTTGGTAGTGTTGGTAGTGTTGGTAGTGTGGGTAGTGTGGGTAGTGTTGGTAGTGTTGGTAGTGTTGGTAGTGTTGGTAGTGTTGGTAGTGTTGGTAGTGTTGGTAGTGTGGGTAGTGTTGGTAGTGTTGGTAGTGTTGGTAGTGTTGGTAGTGTGGGTAGTGTGGGTAGTGTTGGTAGTGTGGGTATTGTTGGTAGTGTTGGTAGTGTTGGTAGTGTTGGTAGTGATGGTAGTGTGCGTAGTGTGGGTAGTGTTGGTAGTGTTGGTAGTGTTGGTAGTGTTGGTAGTGTTGGTAGTGTTGGTAGTGTTGGTAGTGTTGGTAGTGTGGGTAGTGTTGGTAGTGTTGGTAGTGTTGGTAGTGTTGGTAGTGTGGGTAGTGTGGGTAGTGTTGGTAGTGTTGGTAGTGTTGGTAGTGTTGGTAGTGTTGGTAGTGTTGGTAGTGTTGGTAGTGTGGGTAGTGTTGGTAGTGTTGGTAGTGTTGGTAGTGTGGGTAGTGTGGGTAGTGTGGGTAGTGTTGGTAGTGTTGGTAGTGTTGGTAGTGTGGGTAGTGTGGGTAGTGTTGGTAGTGTTGGTAGTGTTGGTAGTGTTGGTAGTGTTGGTAGTGTTCGTAGTGTTGGTAGTGTTGATAGTGTTGGTAGTGTTGGTAGTGTGGGTAGTGTGGGTAGTGTTGGTAGTGTTTGTAGTGTGGGTACTGTTGGTAGTGTTGGTAGTGTTGGTAGTGTTGGTAGTGTTGTTAGTGTTGGTAGTGTTGGTAGTGTTGGTAGTGTTGGTAGTGTTGGTAGTGTTGATAGTGTTGATAGTGTTGATAGTGTTAGTAGTGTTGGTAGTGTTGATAGTGTTGGTAGTGTTGATAGTGTTGGTAGTGTTGGTAGTGTTTGTAGTGTGGGTACTGTTGGTAGTGTGGGTAGTGTTGGTAGTATTGATAATGTTGGTAGTGTTGGTAGTGTTGGTAGTGTTGGTAGTGTTGGTAGTGTTGGTAGTGTTGGTAGTGTTGGTAGTGTTGGTAGTGTGGGTAGTGTTGTTAGTGTTGATAGTGTTGGTAGTGTTGATAGTGTTGGTAGTGTTGGTAGTGTTGGTAGTGTGGGTAGTGTTGGTAGTGTTGGTAGTGTTGGTAGTGTTGGTAGTGTTGGTAGTGTTGGTAGTGTTGGTAGTGTGGGTAGTGTGGGTAGTGTTGGTAGTGTTGGTAGTGTGGGTAGTGTTGGTAGTGTTGGTAGTGTTGGTAGTGTGGGTAGTGTTGTTAGTGTTGGTAGTGTTGGTAGTGTTGGTAGTGTTGGTAGTGTTGGTAGTGTTGTTAGTGTTGGTAGTGTTGGTAGTGTTGGTAGTGTTGGTAGTGTGGGTAGTGTTGGTAGTGTTGGTAGTGTTGGTAGTGTTGATAGTGTTGATAGTGTTGATAGTGTTGGTAGTGTTGGTAGTGTTGGTATTGTGGGTAGTGTTGGCAGTGTTGGTAGTGTGGGTAGTGTTGGTAGTGTTGGTAGTGTTTATAGTGTTGGTAGTGTTGGTAGTGTGGGTAGTGTTGGTAGTGTGGGTACTGTTGGTACTGTTGGTAGTGTTTGTAGTGTTGGTAGTGTTGGTAGTGTTGGTAGTGTTGGTAGTGTTGGTAGTGTTCGTAGTGTTCGTAGCATTGGTAGTGTTGGTAGTGTTGGTAGTGTGGGTAGTGTTGGTAGTGTTGGTAGTGTTAGTAGTGTTGGTAGTGTTGGTAGTGTTGGTAGTGTTAGTAGTGTTGGTAGTGCTGGTAGTGTTGGTAGTGTTGGTAGTGTTGGTAGTGTGGGTAGTGTTGGTAGTGTTGGTAGTGTTGACAGTGTTGGTAGTGTTGGTAGTGTTGATAGTGTTGGTAGTGTTGGTAGTGTGGGTAGTGTGGGTAGTGTTGGTAGTGTTTGTAGTGTGGGTACTGTTGGTAGAGTTGGTAGTGTTGGTAATGTTGGTAGTGTTGTTAGTGTTGGTAGTGTTGGTAGTGTTGGTAGTGTTGGTAGTGTTGATAGTGTTGGTAGTGTTGATAGTGTTGGTAGTGTTGGTAGTGTTTGTAGTGTGGGTACTGTTGGTAGTGTGGGTAGTGTTGGTAGTGTGGGTAGTGTTGTTAGTGTTGATAGTGTTGGTAGTGTTGATAGTGTTGGTAGTGTTGGTAGTGTTGGTAGTGTGGGTAGTGTTGGTAGTGTTGGTAGTGTTGGTAGTGTTGGTAGTGTTGGTAGTGTTGGTAGTGTTGGTAGTGTGGGTAGTGTGGGTAGTGTTGGTAGTGTTGGTAGTGTGGGTAGTGTTGGTAGTGTTGGTAGTGTTGGTAGTGTGGGTAGTGTTGTTAGTGTTGGTAGTGTTGGTAGTGTTGGTAGTGTTGGTAGTGTTGGTAGTGTTGGTAGTGTTGGTAGTGTTGTTAGTGTTGGTAGTGTTGGTAGTGTTGGTAGTGTTGGTAGTGTGGGTAGTGTTGGTAGTGTTGGTAGTGTTGGTAGTGTTGATAGTGTTGATAGTGTTGATAGTGTTGGTAGTGTTGGTAGTGTTGGTATTGTGGGTAGTGTTGGCAGTGTTGGTAGTGTGGGTAGTGTTGGTAGTGTTGGTAGTGTTTATAGTGTTGGTAGTGTTGGTAGTGTGGGTAGTGTTGGTAGTGTGGGTACTGTTGGTACTGTTGGTAGTGTGGGTTGTGTTGGTAGTGTTGTTAGTGTTGGTAGTGTGGGTAGTGTTGGTAGTGTTGGTATTGTGGGTAGTGTTGGCAGTGTTGGTAGTGTTGGTAGTGTTGGTAGTGTTGGTAGTGTTGGTAGTGTTGTTAGTGTTGGTAGTGTGGGTAGTTTTGGTAGTGTTGGTTATGTGGGTAGTGTTGGCAGTGTTGGTAGTGTTGGTAGTGTTGGTAGTGTTGGTAGTGTTGATAGTGTGGGTAGTGTTGGTAGTGTTGGTAGTGTTGGTAGTGTTGGTAGTGTTGGTAGTGTTGGTACTGTTGGTAGTGTTGGTAGTGTTGATGGTGTGGGTAGTGTTGGTAGTGTTGGTAGTGTTGGTAGTGTTGGTAGTGTTGGTAGTGTTGGTAGTGTTGGCAGTGTGGGCAGTGTTGGTAGTGTTGGTAGTGTTGATAATGTTGGTAGTGTTGGTAGTGTTGGTAGTGTTGGTAGTGTTGGTAGTGTTGGTAGTGTGGGTAGTGTTGGTAGTGTTGGTAGTGTTGGTAGTGTTGATAGTGTTGGTAGTGTTGGTAGTGTTGGTAGTGTTGGTAGTGTTGGTAGTGTTGGTAGTGTGGGTAGTGTTGGTAGTGTTGGTAGTGTGGTTAGTTTTGGTAGTGTTGGTAGTGTTGGTAGTGTGGGTAGTGTTGGTAGTGTTGGTAGTGTTGGTAGTGTTGGTAGTGTTGGTAGTGTTGGTAGTGTTGGTAGTGTTGATAGTGTTGGCAGTGTTGGTAGTGTTGGTAGTGTTGGTAGTGTTGGTGGTGTTGGTAGTGTTGGTAGTGTTGGTAGTGTTGGTAGTGTTGGTAGTGTTGGTAGTGTGGGTAGTGTTGGTAGTGTTGGTAGTGTTGGTAGTGTGGGTAGTGTTGGCAGTGTTGGTAGTGTTGGTAGTGTTGATAGTGTTGGCAGTGTTGGTAGTGTTGGTAGTGTTGGTAGTGTTGGTAGTGTTGGTATTGTGGGTAGTGTGGGTAGTGTGGGTAGTTTTGGTAGTGTTGGTAGTGTTGGTAGTGTTGGTAGTGTTGGTAGGGTGGGTAGTGTGGGTAGTGTTGGTAGTGTGGGTAGTGTTGGTAGTGTTGGTAGTGTGGGTAGTGTTGGTAGTGTTGGTAGTGTTGGTAGTGTTGGTAGAGTTGGTAGTGTTGGTAGTGTTGGTAGTGTGGGTAGTGTGGGTAGTGTTGGTAGTGTTGCTAGTGTTGGTAGTGTTGGTAGTGTTGGTAGTGTTGGTAGTGTTGGTAGTGTTGGTAGTGTGGCTAGTGTTGGTAGTGTAGGTAGTGATGGTAGTGTTGGTAGTGTTGGTAGTGCTGGTAGTGTTGGTAGTGTTGGTAGTGTTGGTAGTGTGGGTAGTGTTGGTAGTGTTGGTAGTGTGGGTAGTGTTGGTAGTGTTAGTAGTGTTGGTAGTGTTGATAGTGTTTGTAGTGTTAGTAGTGTTGGTAGTGTTGGTAGTGTTGGTAGTGTTGGTAGTGTGGGTAGTGTTGGTAGTGTTGGTAGTGTTGGTAGTGTTGATAGTGTTGGTAGTGTTGATAGTGTTGGTAGTGTTGGTAGTGTTGGTAGTATCGGTAGTGTTGGCAGTGTTGGTAGTGTGGGTACTGTTGGTACTGTTGGTAGTGTTGGTAGTGTTGGTAGTGTTGGTAGTATTGATAATGTTGGTAGTGTTGGTAGTGTTGGTAGTGTTGGTAGTGTTGGTAGTGTGGGTAGTGTTGGTAGTGTTGGTAGTGTTGGTAGTGTTGGTAGTGTTGGTAGTGTTGGTAGTGTTGGTAGTGTTGGTACTGTTGGTAGTGTTGGTAGTGTTGGTAGTGTTGGTAGTGTTGGTAGTGTTGGTAGTGTTGGTAGTGTTGGTACTGTTGGTAGTGTTGGTAGTGTTGGTAGTGTTGGTAGTGTTGGTAGTATTGGTAGTATTGGTAGTGTTGGCAGTGTTGGTAGTGTGGGTACTGTTGGTACTGTTGGTAGTGTTGGTAGTGTTGGTAGTGTTGGTAGTGTTGGTAGTGTTGGTAGTGTTGGTAGTGTTGGTAGTGTGGGTAGTGTTGGTAGTTTTGGTAGTGTTGGTAGTGTTGGTAGTGTTGGTAGTGTTGGTAGTATTGATAATGTTGGTAGTGTTGGTAGTGTTGGTAGTGTTGGTAGTGTTGGTAGTGTGGGTAGTGTTGGTAGTTTTGGTAGTGTGGGTAGTGTTGGTAGTGTTGGTAGTGTGGGTAGTGTGGGTAGTGTTGGTAGTGTTGGTAGTGTTGGTAGTGTTGGTAGTGTTGGTAGTGTTGGTAGTGTTGGTAGTGTTGGTAGTGTTAGTAGTGTTGGTAGTGTTAGTAGTGTTGGTAGTGTTGGTAGTGTTGGTAGTGTTGGTAGTGTTGGTAGTGTTAGTAGTGTGGGTAGTGTTGGTAGTGTTGGTAGTGTTGGTAGTGTGGGTAGTGTTGGTAGTGTGGGTAGTGTGGGTAGTGTGGGTAGTGTTGGTAGTGTTGGTAGTGTGGGTAGTGTGGGTAGTGTTGGTAGTGTTGGTAGTGTTGGTAGTGTTGGTAGTGTTGGTAGTGTTGGTAGTGTTGGTAGTGTTGGTAGTGTGGGTACTGTTGGTAGTGTTGGTAGTGTTGGTAGTGTTGGTACTGTTGGTAGTGTTGGTAGTGTTGGTAGTGTTAGTAGTGTTGGTAGTGTTGGTAGTGTTGGTAGTGTTGGTAGTGTTGGTAGTGTTAGTAGTGTTGGTAGTGTTAGTAGTGTTGGTAGTGTTGGTAGTGTTGGTAGTGTTGGTAGTGTTGGTAGTGTTAGTAGTGTGGGTAGTGTTGGTAGTGTTGGTAGTGTTGGTAGTGTGGGTAGTGTTGATAGTGTGAGTAGTGTTGGTAGTGTTGGTAGTGTTGGTAGTGTGGGTAGTGTTGGTAGTGTTGGTAGTGTTGGTAGTGTTGGTAGTGTTGGTAGTGTTGGTAGTGTTGGTAGTGTTAGTAGTGTTGGTAGTGTTGGTAGTGTGGGTAGTGTTGGTAGTGTGGGTAGTGTTGGTAGTGTGGGTAGTGTGGGTAGTGTGGGTAGTGTTGGTAGTGTTGGTAGTGTTGGTAGTGTGGGTAGTGTTGGTAGTGTGGGTAGTGTTGGTAGTGTTGGTAGTGTTGGTAGTGTTGGTAGTGTTGGTAGTGTTGGTAGTGTGGGTAGTGTTGGTAGTGTTGGTAGTGTTGGTAGTGTTGGTAGTGTTGGTAGTGTTGGTAGTGTTGGTAGTGTTGGTAGTGTTGGTAGTGTGGGTAGTGTTGGTAGTGTGGGTAGTGTTGGTAGTGTTGGTAGTGTTGGTAGTGTTGGTAGTGTTGGTAGTGTTGGTAGTGTGGGTAGTGTTGGTAGTGTTCGTAGTGTTCGTAGCATTGGTAGTGTTGGTAGTGTTGGTAGTGTGGGTAGTGTTGGTAGTGTTGGTAGTGTTAGTAGTGTTGGTAGTGTTGGTAGTGTTGGTAGTGTTAGTAGTGTTGGTAGTGCTGGTAGTGTTGGTAGTGTTGGTAGTGTTGGTAGTGTGGGTAGTGTTGGTAGTGTTGGTAGTGTTGACAGTGTTGGTAGTGTTGGTAGTGTTGATAGTGTTGGTAGTGTTGGTAGTGTGGGTAGTGTGGGTAGTGTTGGTAGTGTTTGTAGTGTGGGTACTGTTGGTAGAGTTGGTAGTGTTGGTAGTGTTGGTAGTGTTGTTAGTGTTGGTAGTGTTGGTAGTGTTGGTAGTGTTGGTAGTGTTGGTAGTGTTGGTAGTGTTGATAGTGTTGATAGTGTTGATAGTGTTAGTAGTGTTGGTAGTGTTGATAGTGTTGGTAGTGTTGATAGTGTTGGTAGTGTTTGTAGTGTGGGTACTGTTGGTAGTGTGGGTAGTGTTGGTAGTGTGGGTAGTGTTGTTAGTGTTGATAGTGTTGGTAGTGTTGATAGTGTTGGTACTGTTGGTAGTGTTGGTAGTGTGGGTAGTGTTGGTAGTGTTGGTAGTGTTGGTAGTGTTGGTAGTGTTGGTAGTGTTGGTAGTGTTGGTAGTGTGGGTAGTGTGGGTAGTGTTGGTAGTGTTGGTAGTGTGGGTAGTGTTGGTAGTGTTGGTAGTGTTGGTAGTGTGGGTAGTGTTGTTAGTGTTGGTAGTGTTGGTAGTGTTGGTAGTGTTGGTAGTGTTGGTAGTGTTGGTAGTGTTGGTAGTGTTGTTAGTGTTGGTAGTGTTGGTAGTGTTGGTAGTGTTGGTAGTGTGGGTAGTGTTGGTAGTGTTGGTAGTGTTGGTAGTGTTGATAGTGTTGATAGTGTTGATAGTGTTGGTAGTGTTGGTAGTGTTGGTAGTGTGGGTAGTGTGGGTAGTGTTGGCAGTGTTGGTAGTGTGGGTAGTGTTGGTAGTGTTGGTAGTGTTTATAGTGTTGGTAGTGTTGGTAGTGTGGGTAGTGTTGGTAGTGTGGGTACTGTTGGTACTGTTGGTAGTGTGGGTTGTGTTGGTAGTGTTGTTAGTGTTGGTAGTGTGGGTAGTGTTGGTAGTGTTGGTATTGTGGGTAGTGTTGGCAGTGTTGGTAGTGTTGGTAGTGTTGGTAGTGTTGGTAGTGTTGGTAGTGTTGTTAGTGTTGGTAGTGTGGGTAGTTTTGGTAGTGTTGGTTATGTGGGTAGTGTTGGCAGTGTTGGTAGTGTTGGCAGTGTTGGTAGTGTTAGTAGTGTTGGTAGTGTTGGTAGTGTTGGTAGTGTTGATAGTGTGGGTAGTGTTGGTAGTGTTGGTAGTGTTGGTAGTGTTGGTAGTGTTGGTAGTGTTGGTACTGTTGGTAGTGTTGGTAGTGTTGATGGTGTGGGTAGTGTTGGTAGTGTTGGTAGTGTTGGTAGTGTTGGTTGTGTTGGTAGTGTTGGTAGTGTTGGCAGTGTGGGCAGTGTTGGTAGTGTTGGTAGTGTTGATAATGTTGGTAGTGTTGGTAGTGTTGGTAGTGTTGGTAGTGTTAGTAGTGTTGGTAGTGTTGGTAGTGTTGGTAGTGTTGGTAGTGTGGGTAGTGTTGGTAGTGTTGGTAGTGTTGGTAGTGTTGATAGTGTTGGTAGTGTTGATAGTGTTGGTAGTGTTGGTAGTGTTGGTAGTGTGGGTAGTGTTGGTAGTGTTGGTAGTGTGGTTAGTGTTGGTAGTGTTGGTAGTGTTGGTAGTGTGGGTAGTGTTGGTAGTGTTGGTAGTGTTGGTAGTGTTGGTTATGTTGGTAGTGTTGGTAGTGTTGGTAGTGTTGATAGTGTTGGCAGTGTTGGTAGTGTTGGTAGTGTTGGTAGTGTTGGTGGTGTTGGTAGTGTTGGTAGTGTTGGTAGTGTTGGTAGTGTTGGTAGTGTTGGTAGTGTGGGTAGTGTTGGTAGTGTTGGTAGTGTTGGTAGTGTGGGTAGTGTTGGCAGTGTTGGTAGTGTTGGTAGTGTTGATAGTGTTGGCAGTGTTGGTAGTGTTGGTAGTGTTGGTAGTGTTGGTAGTGTTGGTATTGTGGGTAGTGTGGGTAGTGTGGGTAGTTTTGGTAGTGTTGGTAGTGTTGGTAGTGTTGGTAGTGTTGGTAGTGTGGGTAGTGTGGGTAGTGTTGGTAGTGTGGGTAGTGTTGGTAGTGTTGGTAGTGTGGGTAGTGTTGGTAGTGTTGGTAGTGTTGGTAGTGTTGGTAGAGTTGGTAGTGTTGGTAGTGTTGGTAGTGTGGGTAGTGTGGGTAGTGTTGGTAGTGTTGCTAGTGTTGGTAGTGTTGGTAGTGTTGGTAGTGTTGGTAGTGTTGGTAGTGTTGGTAGTGTGGCTAGTGTTGGTAGTGTAGGTAGTGATGGTAGTGTTGGTAGTGTTGGTAGTGCTGGTAGTGTTGGTAGTGTTGGTAGTGTTGGTAGTGTGGGTAGTGTTGGTAGTGTTGGTAGTGTGGGTAGTGTTGGTAGTGTTTGTAGTGTTAGTAGTGTTGGTAGTGTTGGTAGTGTTGGTAGTGTTGGTAGTGTGGCTAGTGTTGGTAGTGTAGGTAGTGATGGTAGTGTTGGTAGTGTTGGTAGTGTTGATAGTGTTTGTAGTGTTAGTAGTGTTGGTAGTGTTGGTAGTGTTGGTAGTGTTGGTAGTGTGGGTAGTGTTGGTAGTGTTGGTAGTGTTGGTAGTGTTGATAGTGTTGGTAGTGTTGATAGTGTTGGTAGTGTTGGTAGTGTTGGTAGTATCGGTAGTGTTGGCAGTGTTGGTAGTGTGGTTACTGTTGGTACTGTTGGTAGTGTTGGTAGTGTTGGTAGTGTTGGTAGTATTGATAATTTTGGTAGTGTTGGTAGTGTTGGTAGTGTTGGTAGTGTTGGTAGTGTGGGTAGTGTTGGTAGTGTTGGTAGTGTTGGTAGTGTTGGTAGTGTTGGTAGTGTTGGTAGTGTTGGTACTGTTGGTAGTGTTGGTAGTGTTGGTAGTGTTGGTAGTGTTGGTAGTATTGGTAGTATTGGTAGTGTTGGCAGTGTTGGTAGTGTGGGTACTGTTGGTACTGTTGGTAGTGTTGGTAGTGTTGGTAGTGTTGGTAGTATTGATAATGTTGGTAGTGTTGGTAGTGTTGGTAGTGTTGGTAGTGTTGGTAGTGTGGGTAGTGTTGGTAGTTTTGGTAGTGTGGGTAGTGTTGGTAGTGTTGGTAGTGTGGGTAGTGTGGGTAGTGTTGGTAGTGTTGGTAGTGTTGGTAGTGTTGGTAGTGTTGGTAGTGTTGGTAGTGTTGGTAGTGTTAGTAGTGTTGGTAGTGTTAGTAGTGTTGGTAGTGTTGGTAGTGTTGGTAGTGTTGGTAGTGTTGGTAGTGTTAGTAGTGTTGGTAGTGTTGGTAGTGTTGGTAGTGTTGGTAGTGTTGGTAGTGTTAGTAGTGTTGGTAGTGTTAGTAGTGTTGGTAGTGTTGGTAGTGTTGGTAGTGTTGGTAGTGTTGGTAGTGTTAGTAGTGTGGGTAGTGTTGGTAGTGTTGGTAGTGTTGGTAGTGTGGGTAGTGTTGATAGTGTGAGTAGTGTTGGTAGTGTTGGTAGTGTTGGTAGTGTGGGTAGTGTTGGTAGTGTTGGTAGTGTTGGTAGTGTTGGTAGTGTTGGCAGTGTTGGTAGTGTTGGTAGTGTTAGTAGTGTTGGTAGTGTTGGTAGTGTGGGTAGTGTTGGTAGTGTTGGTAGTGTGGGTAGTGTGGGTAGTGTGGGTAGTGTTGGTAGTGTTGGTAGTGTTGGTAGTGTGGGTAGTGTTGGTAGTGTGGGTAGTGTTGGTAGTGTTGGTAGTGTTGGTAGTGTTGGTAGTGTTGGTAGTGTTGGTAGTGTGGGTAGTGTTGGTAGTGTTGGTAGTGTTGGTAGTGTTGGTAGTGTTGGTAGTGTTGGTAGTGTTGGTAGTGTTGGTAGTGTTGGTAGTGTGGGTAGTGTTGGTAGTGTGGGTAGTGTTGGTAGTGTTGGTAGTGTTGGTAGTGTTGGTAGTGTTGGTAGTGTTGGTAGTGTGGGTAGTGTTGGTAGTGTTGGTAGTGTTGGTAGTGTTGGTAGTGTTGGTAGTGTTGGTAGTGTTGGTAGTGTTGGTAGTGTGGGTAGTGTTGGTAGTGTGGGTAGTGTGGGTAGTGTGGGTAGTGTTGGTAGTGTTGGTAGTGTTGGTAGTGTTGGTAGTGTTGGTAGTGTTGATAGTGTGGGTAGTGTTGGTAGTGTGGGTAGTGTGGGTAGTGTGGGTAGTGTTGGTAGTGTGGGTAGTGTTGGTAGTGTTGGTAGTGTTGGTAGTGTTGGTAGTGTTGGTAGTGTGGGTAGTGTGGGTAGTGTTGGTAGTGTTGGTAGTGTTGGTAGTGTTGATAGTGTGGGTAGTGTTGGTAGTGTGGGTAGTGTTGATAGTGTTGGTAGTATTAGTAGTGTTGGTAGTGTTGGTAGTGTTGATAATGTTGGTAGTGTTGGTAGTGTTGGTAGTGTTGGTAGTGTTGGTAGTGTTGGTAGTGTTAGTAGTGTTGGTAGTGTTGGTAGTGTGGGTAGTGTTGGTAGTGTGGGTAGTGTTGGTAGTGTGGGTAGTGTGGGTAGTGTGGGTAGTGTTGGTAGTGTTGGTAGTGTTGGTAGTGTGGGTAGTGTTGGTAGTGTTGGTAGTGTTGGTAGTGTTGGTAGTGTTGGTAGTGTTGGTAGTGTTGGTAGTGTGGGTAGTGTTGGTAGTGTGGGTAGTGTGGGTAGTGTGGGTAGTGTTGGTAGTGTTGGTAGTGTTGGTAGTGTTGGTAGTGTTGGTAGTGTGGGTAGTGTTGGTAGTGTTGGTAGTGTTGGTAGTGTTGGTAGTGTTGGTAGTGTTGGTAGTGTTGGTAGTGTGGGTAGTGTTGGTAGTGTTGGTAGTGTTGGTAGTGTTGGTAGTGTGGGTAGTGTTGGTAGTGTTGGTAGTGTTGGTAGTGTTGGTAGTGTTGGTAGTGTGGGTAGTGTTGATAGTGTTGGTAGTGTGGGTAGTGTTGGTAGTGTTGGTAGTGTTGGTAGTGTTGGTAGTGTTGGTAGTGTTGGTAGTGTTGGTAGTGTTGGTAGTGTGGGTAGTGTTGGTAGTGTTGGTAGTGTGGGTAGTGTTGGTAGTGTTGGTAGTGTTGGCAGTGTGGGTAGTGTTGATAGTGTTGGTAGTGTTGGTATTGTTGGTAGTGTTGGTAGTGTTAGTAGTGTTGGTAGTGTTTGTAGTGTTGGTAGTGTTGGTAGTGTTGATAGTGTTGGTAGTGTTGGTAGTGTTGGTAGTGTTGGTAGTGTTGGTAGTGTGGGTAGTGTTGGTAGTGTTGGTAGTGTTGGTAGTGTTGGTAGTGTGGGTAGTGTTGATAGTGTTGGTAGTGTGGGTAGTGTTTGTAGTGTTGGCAGTGTTGGTAGTGTTGATAGTGTTGGTAGTGTTGGTAGTGTTGATAGTGTTGGTAGTGTTGATAGTGTTGATAGTGTTGGTAGTGTTGGTAGTGTTGGTAGTGTGGGTAGTGTTAGTAGTGTTGGTAGTGTTGGTAGTGTTGGTAGTGTTGGTAGTGTTGGTAGTGTTGGTAGTGTGGGTAGTGTTAGTAGTGTTGGTAGTGTTTGTAGTGTTGGTAGTGTTGGTAGTGTGGGTAGTGTGGGTAGTGTTGGTAGTGTTTGTAGTGTTGGTAGTGTTGGTAGTGTGGGTAGTGTTGGTAGTATTGGTGGTTTTGGTAGTGTTGGTAGTGTGGGTAGTGTGGGTAGTGTTGGTAGTGTTGGTAATGTTGGTAGTTGGTAGTGTTGGTAGTGTTGGTAGTGTTGGTAGTGTTGGTAGCGTTGGTGATGTTGGTGGTTCTGGTGGCGTTGGTAGTGGCGTTGGTTGATGTTGGTGATGGTGGTGTTGGTAATTCTGGTCTTGTTGGTGATGATGGTGGGTGTGCTGCTGCTACCACTACTGGTGCTGTGGCTGCTGCTGCAGCTCCCACTGCTTCTGTTACCACTATTACTACTACTACCACCACCACCTCCACCAACAACAACAACAAAACTATCACCACAACTCCCCCTCCCCCATAACCCCCACCACTCCACTGCCATCGCTGCCACCGCCACTACTACTACTACTACTACTACTACTACTACTACTACTACTACTACTACTACTACTACTACGTTATGATAATCATGATGCTGGTGTCTATGATGATTATATTTATGTTGATGATGATGATGATGATGATGATGATGAAGCAGTGCATTTCTTCTATTGAACTTGTTATTTGGAGCATCTATATGTCTTGTGAGATCATGGATCTATTTATATCTTAAAATTTTAAAGTATTTTTGTGTATGCAATTCCCCCTTCTCTTAGTCACCAATTTTATTCATCCTTACCTACATATTCTCGGGAGAGTCATTGGGACAGAGTTCTCAGAAAGGTATTCCAGAAGGTCCTATCAGGAGTTACCATCTTAAATTGATTTGATTGGATCTGGAGGGAAGCATCACTTGCTGCGTAGTTAGTTACTATAGTGATAGCTATCTGCCTTTCACACACAGTCTTTCTCTCTCAATATTTTGTATGAGGAAAAATAGTTTCAGTTTATGAACATTTTGGGTTACGAATGGCCTTCAGGAATGAATTAAGTTTGTGAACTGAGTTTCCACTGTATTTCATTAGAAACTGGTTTATACATTATATGATGATGATATACTATTTAAATTATATATAGACTTTTTCGGTCATGGGATCCATGGGATCTGCATCTAGAAAGTTCCCCTCAGGCATAAATAAGTCCGGGCAAGGTTGTTTGTGGAAGACCAGCAATTGCCCATACATACCAGTCTCCATACATACCATGCCACCGATGTTGTCCAGTAATGTCGCAACTCATTTCTACAGCTGATTGAACTGGAGCAGCATGAAATAAAGTGTTTTGTTCAAGAACACAACTCAAAGCCCGGTCTGAGAATCAAGCTCAGAACCACACAATTGTAAGTTTGATGCTCTAACCACTAAGCCATGCACCTTCATAGTATATATATATATATATACATTATATACACTATATATATACACTATATACCCTATATATACACTATATATGGTATTTATTTATGGGAAAGGGTAAAGTCCAACACATCTTGGCACCAGTGTCATCGCAACTAATTTATATCAGCTGACCAGACTGGAGCAACATGAAACAAAATGTCTTCCTCAAGGATACAGATCAAATTCATGACCTTAGGATTGTGTGCTCAACACCTTAACAACAAGACCACACTTTTAAATTATAATACAACATTGTAATATGATATTGATTTTATTAAATATGTTAATTTGTCCACCTCCTTTTCAGTCCTTACAGACCTTCACCTTTTTATTAAGGAGAAGACAACGTAGAATTATTATAATAAAACAGTTTAGGGTAAACTCAAGGTAGATATAACCACCATTCTTGAATTAGAAGACTTAGCTGTGAATAGAATGGACTAACTGTATGGAGGAATATTTGAAAGTGTTTACACTTTACAGTTCATTCTTTTCACATCTAAGGTTTCTAATAAATAACATTACAAATTATATATAAATAAAAAAAATGAGTGGTATCTAATAAACTATTAAAAGAACATTACAAATGTGTAAATAACATTATAAATTGCTCAGATTCATTCAGAATAACATTACAAATATAATGTCATTGATAAACACAAATATAAATGCATAAAAGAGAGAAAAAAAGGCAGGGAGTGAAAACAAAAACAACCATCAATTCACCAAGTGCGATAATCGGCCACACAGAACATCATAAGGGTTAACTAAACACTTTGACATAAGCCAATACACTTGCAGCATTGCCATGGGTGATGGCAAGATTAAGGTGCTGAAACAACCAGATTCCCTCATGGGCATCACTTGACACCTCAATAAGGCGAGCCACCAGCAATGACAAGAATTTCTCTGTCAGCAGCCCAGCTCCACCAAACGTCTTGAACGCCACAGGCTAATTGCAAAAACAATAGTTATATCTACCTTAAGTTTACTCTAAACCTTCAAATATATACGCTGTGTTCTAGCATAAATATTCATTATTCTATATAGTTGCCAGATGTTACTTTTTTCTCTTTAATCTTTTAACATTTACATTACTCTATATATACTATTATATTTTCACGGTAAAGGCTTTATCTCACATAATTGTCTCACATAATATCGAAACTATGAGGTTTTGATATTATTTATTTTGTGAACAATAATACCTTAACATAAGTATGAACGGCCAGTTACAGCCAGTTTGAACAGAAAGAGGTGAGAGAATTCTGGCCAGATATGGCCGGTTTAAATGTTAAAGGGTTAAGGCTATCCCCATGACCCAACGCTTACTTTCCACACACCATCTCCTACTAAAGAATGACTCCCTCCCAGGCAAGCAAATGTATCTTGCCCCTCCCCCCTCTCATCCTACACCTCTACTTGTGTCATGTCATTAGCCTGGCTGATGACACAACAAATACTCTAATTTATAAAGTTATAGTGCCATTGCACCAATAAATGCTTTCAGCCCACTCTGTTAAATGGTAATGCTGGTACCATGATAAAAAGCACCCAGTTCACTCTGTAAAGTGGGAATGCTAGTGTCACAATAAAACGTACTCACTACATACTGTAAGATTGTTGGCAGTAGAAAAGTAATCCAGCCATAGAAATGAAGTCAAAAGGAATGTATGAGTAAGATATGGTCACCTGATGAGTTTAGCCAGTCTAACTCATGCAAGCATGGAAAATAGACATAAAACGATATTGATGATGATGATGATGACATTATAATAGAATTATGGTTAAAAAAAAAACATTAATTTTATTAACTCTTAATATGCAGTAACAATTTTGCAGAAAATTTCTAAAAGTAGGTTTGTTAATTCAAATGTTTTTATAATCTCTACTAATGGACAGATTGTTGTGAAAATTAGTAATATTAGTGTAAGGACTTTAATTTTTAATGTGATGCAGTCATAGTTTTGTTCTATACTTTTCAAGAATGTTTTTGCCTAAATGATTTCATACAATCCAGAATGTTAAGTGTGAGAATTTGTCCCGCCCATTTTTCAATCCTCTCATGCTGCCCCCTCCTTTCCCTATGACAAAACCACTGGTTTAGTCTAAACATGATTTTACTAAAGATGACATGTCAAATTTCTGTGTCATTAAATGTTACCATTGACTGTGCATGTGAAACAATATCTTCCCTTGGATGATAAAGGATGATAAGAAGAGTTGATTGCTCATGGTAACACTACATTAATACTGTTACTAAAACTAATGCTATCATCATGTTAACTATACCACCACCACCACTACTACTACTACTACTACTACTACTACTACTACTACTACTACTACTACTACTACTACTACTACTACTACTACTACTACTACTACTACTACCAAAACAACAACAACAACAACAACAACAACAACAACAACAACAACAACAACAACAACAACAACAACAACAACAACAACAACAACAACAACAACAACAACAACAACAACAACAACAACAACAACAACAACAACAACAACAACAACAACAACAACAACAACAACAACAACAACAACAACAACAAAAACAAAGAAGAAGAAACTTAGGAAAACTGAACATTCATTCTTTCTGTAAAAATTAGTGGATGCAGCATTTCTGAAGGTTAAGAAGTTTGCATGACAGTCATCAGATTCTGAGTTTCATTCCACTGTATGTCATATGTTATTTACTACAGCCTCAGCTTGACTCCTTCCTTGTAAGTTAAACTGAGTAGATGGAAACAGTTTTCAAGTCTGTTGCATAGACTATACTTGTAATTCAAATGGCCAGCATTGTCACATATTATACCTTTAACATTTACATTATTCTATATCAACCAATGTATTTTTGTGGTAAAGCCTTTATCTCAAAATAATATCTCACTTAATATCAAAGCAATGAGATTTTGATGTTATTTATTTTGAGAACAATACCTTAACATAAGTATGAGCAGCCAATTATGACTGGTTTGAACAGAAAGGGGTGAAAGAATTTTGGCTGGATATGGCTGCTTTAAATGCTAAAGGGTTATACTACTCTGAATCTCCCTGAGAATTATATACTCAGCCACTTACATGTCAATTTCAAGAGCAGGCTGTACCATTGATGGTACAACTGGAACACTCATAGTCGAAACTGGAAGAAATTTAATAAAAAATATATGAAAGTTACATAGCTTAGAAACTCACTCTTGGGTAGTGTTTTAACACTTTTGATACCAACCCACCAGAAACTCTCTCTCTGCTTCTATGATACAAAACTATCTGTCTTGTTTATATTTATGTGGAAACCTCCCATCATAATCTTATGTAAGAACGATTGTTGGGTTATTTTCAAAATAATTTGAAAATCATAAGTAGCATCTTTCATTAGAAATATGGTGATGAAAGGGACTTTGTTACAGAATTTTTGTAAACAGCTTTGAAAAACTTGTATATTCAAATCTGAAATATTTCCTTCAATAAATAATCTGTCCATTGTAGATTGTAGATATATTTATAATCTCAATGAAGACATCTGTACAGCTGAGATGATTTTCTTATATATATATATCATCATCATCATCATCATCACCGTTTTACGTCCGTTCTTCCATGCTAGCATGGGTTAGACGGGTTGTCCTGTTGTGGGCAGTGTCTGGTCGGCTGACCATGCCTTGCTCATACAGGAACTGATTTTGGCTTGATTTCTACAGCTGGATGCCCTTCCTAACACCAACCTCATTTACAGTGTGGGCTGGGTGCTTTTTTGCTGTGGCACCTCCACAACCACCTTGCAGTGGGAGGGTGTGGGGGCATATTGTCTATATGCTTCAGCTTGTACCCATGGGAGGTCGTGTACTCTGTATTACTGCGTGACGCCAGAGGTCACAGTCGTGTGTCATCACCTTTGAGAGGTGTAATTGGGCAAGGTCGGCTTTTATATATATATATAAGAATTAAAATACTAGAGTGTGTTGGAGTTACACACCCTCTTCGTATTATAGAAATGACAGTAAAAGTATAGCTCAATGTAATTAAACAGAGCTGAAGAATTATGAAAATAAACCAAAGAAGCCTTCAATACATCAAAAGTCTTTATTAGCCAACAATGTTTCGTCCTATTAAGGACTCATCAGGGCAATTAAAGCTATAAGAAGCACTATCGGCCAATACAAGCCAAAAAACTCAGAAGAATATGGAGTGTACAAACATTAAAGCATAGGAAAATATCAAGTAAAAATTGCTAAGGAAGTGAATAACATTTTGAACCATATTACAAATATAGTCCAATGCAAAAAACTAAAGCTAAACAAAGGTGGTAGTATAGAGCGGGAATTATTGCACTATACATAATATAATATAATATAATATAATTGATAATAATAATAATAATACTAAAAGGCCCAATATACATATATATATATACTCCTACCGCAGAAGATATGCGACGGCTGGAGAGAAATGAGGCAAGCATGCTCCGTTGGATGTGCAGTGTAAATGTGCGTGAACGACCCAGCATAAATGTGTTGAGAGAGAAACTGTGTCTGAGAGGGATAGAATGTAGTGTACGGGAGAGGAGACTGAGGTGGTATGGACATGTGATGCGCATGGAGGATGACCGATGGGTGAAGAAGTGCCAGGAAATGCCAGTTGAAGGAAGACGTGGTAGAGGTAGACCACGAAAAACATGGGCGGAGGTGGTGAGAACAGACCTCAGATCATTGAAGCTCACGGTGGAGATGACGAGGGACCGTGACGAGTGGAGAGATGCTGTGCTGAATAAGACCCGTCCCACCCTTGCAAGCAGGGAAAAGCGGACGTAAAATGATGATGATGATGATGATGATACACATGTACACACATATACATATATATCAATACACATTTCCATCAATCCAAGCACAAACTAACCCTTATTAAGAGTTTATATATAAATAAGAATAATAATAATAATAAGAATAAAAATAAAGATAAAAATAAGGATAAAAATATAATACATATATTATTTACAGTATAAAATGAAGAATAAATGAAGAATAAAAGATTAAAAGTAAACATATAATATATAATAAAACTATATAATTATATAATAGATAATCTCCGGTTAATTTGCACAAACAATATAGATGTTACAATAACACTATAATAACAATATTAAAGTATAATGGCATATAACTTAACAAATCATATAGAGTTACAGACCAGGTGAGAAAAACTATTGTACAGAACTAAATTATGTTGGAAAAATTATGTTGGAAAAATATCAAAACCATTGCAAGAAAAACAGATGGATGTCAAATTTCTATACAATTGGTGTAAATAAATATTATCCAAACATTACAAAAATTATAAAAATACAAACATATTACAGAATTTACAAAATTTAACATAGCATAATGGTACATTTAATAATCGGTAAATAATAAAGATCAGTAGTACGTTTACAAAGAGTGGAATGATATAATACTTCAATATAAAATATTGAACATAGTATAATATACATAATTACGTGGTTGGCGGAGAGACATTTGTGAATAAGTGCACTTATTCACATAATTTAGTTCTGTACAATATTTTTTCTCACCTGGTCTGTAACTCTATATGATTTGTTAAGGAAAAAAAGTTCAAGCATGTTCTACAACGTGAGGACCAAAAACACTAGGTGTTCAGGATTGCTAGACAATGTGTCAAGGAGAACCGTAATATTGTCGGGGAGAAGTGTGTCTGTAATGATGATGGTGTACTTGCCATCACTGACACTGATAAGAAGGTAGCTTGGAAGGGTCACTACGAAAGGCTACTAAATGAGGAGAATAAATGGGAGAAAGACAGTCTCCCCACATCGACCCAATAGAGGGACCAGCAGTGCAAGTTGAAGGTAGTATAATAAGTAAGGCAATCAAAGATATGAAGACAGGCAAGGCGGCTGGGCCTTCGTAAATAGTTGCTGAAATGCTGAAAGCAACTGGACCGGTGGGACACACTATGATGACCAGGATAGTCAACCAAGTCATACAGAATGGGGTCGTACCAAAGGACTGGCATAGCAGCATCATCATTAACTGCTACAAGGGTAAAGGAGATGCCCTAGATAGGGGAAACTATAGAGGCATTAAATTAATTGACCAGGTCATGAAGGTCACAGAAAAAGTAATAACGCAACTAATCAGAGAACGAATTGATCTAGACGAAATGAAGTTCGGGTTTGTGTCAGGTAAAAGTACCACAGACACTCTTTTCATTGTACGACAACTACAGGAGAAGTACCTAGCTAAAAGTAAACCCCTATACTTAGCTTTTGTAGACTTGGAGAAAGCCTTTGACAGAGTCCCCTGCTCCATTATCTGGTGGGCCCTTAGAAAACTAGGTGTTAATGAATGGCTTGTGAGAGCTATACAAGCCATGTATAAAGAAACAGTCAGCAAGGTTAGAATTAACAACGAATATAGTGAAGAGTTTAGTGTAAAAGTTGGTGTTCATCAGGGCTCCGTTCTTAGTCCCCTACTATTTATTGTTGCCCTTCAGGCTATAACAGTGGAGTTCAAGACCAGCTTCCCATGGGAACTTCTATACGCAAATGATCTAACACTCATAGCTGAATCAATGGCTGAACTAGAGAAGAAATTCCAAACATGGAAGCAGGGCCTAGAATCCAAAGGCCTAAAAATTAACTTGCCTAAGACTAAAGTTCTAATATGTAGGAAGGAAAATAGGGCACTGGTCTCATCTGGGAAATGGCCATGCTCAGTGTGTAGGAAAGGAGTAGGCAGAAACTCCATTTTATGATATCCTTCCTATGCTTGAGTGAGTTGGTTGAGTCTTTTCCAGCACACTATCCCTCCTCCCACTACAGCATTTCTTCTCTGTGAGCTTCAACGATTTGAGATAAGCTTTCACAGGTCTTCCTTGGTTTCCCTCTGCTGCAGCTTCCTTTTACTGGGATCTCTTGACACTTCTTCCTTCACCACCAATCATTATCTATATGCATCACATGTCCATACCTGTACAGTCTTCTTTCTAACACACAACATCTGATTCCTTTTATACCTAGTTTCTCTCTCAGTTCATTCATGCTTTGTTGTATACATACATTAATATTGCACACAAGTATGCTTGCTTCATTTTTCTCCAGCTTTTGCTTATCTTCTGCATTTACTGTTCATGTCTTACTACTACTATGCAACATCTTGCATTGCAGGTATCATAAAGCCAGCTTTTCTTTCATACAGAGAAACCTTTTATTGTCAACAGAGGTTGTAGGTCCCTGAACTTTTCCCATCCTGTTCTTATTCTAACTACTATGCTCTTAGTGCCACTTCCTCCACTGCTAATTAGATCACATAGGTAGCAGAAGCTATCAACCAGTTCTATGGATCTTTCTTGGGATTGAAAAAAGTCTATTTTACTGATTCACTTACTACCAACTATTCCTGTACATCTATTACATACAAAGTCTATTTTTTCTATTAGTCTACCTGCTATCCCATTACATTCTGTACCCAAGATTTGTATTGTGTATATTGTATAGAGTTTCCATCTACTCCTTTTCTACACATTGAGCAAATCCACTTCCCTGATAACATCAGGGTCCTGTTTCTTTTCCTACTTACTAAGACTACTTTTTCCCAAGTTTACTCTTAGTCCTTTTGATTTTAAGTTCTGTTTCCAAAGCCAGAATTTCTTCTGGAGCTCTTTCACCAATTCACTTATAAGAACCAGGTCATCAGCATATAGAAGTTTCCATGGACAGCTAGTCTTTATCTTCTTTGTTATGGTCTGGAGAACTATAATAAACAGGAGTGGGCTGATGACTGAATCCTAATGAACACCTACTTGCATACTGAATTCCTTACTAAACCCATTATCTCTTCTCTCTTTACTGATAGCACTGCTTTCAAACCATTCTTCTATACCTAGTTTCCTAAAGGATCACAGATATGACAGATTATGGTACCCAGTCAAATGCCTTCTCTAGATCTATGAAAGCTAGATATAGCAGCTTACACTTAGCTAGGAACTTTCCTTGTAGCTGTCTCACTAAGAAGAGGACATCACCTTTGTCTACTTTAACTTATAATAGATCCTCTGATGAGGTGTAAATTGCCAAACCATGATTTATTCATAAACACAATTTGTATAAAAAAGTTTATATAAAAATAGTAGGAGAAGGATCAGACACTCAATCTCATGCCCCTATAAGGGAAGCCAATGCACTCACCTAATAATTCATTATTGGTAGCTCACATTACTGAAATAATAGGTAATGCTTGTATAGCAAAATAGTGTTTTGTTATTGTTTTTCAAAACTACCGCCACATTTTTATGTCACAAGCATTTGGGACTTCCAGTAAGCCACTATAAAAGGTAGGGATGAAAAGAATTCCCTCTCTTTCTCTTGACAGCAGCTCTTAATTCACAAAAAGTCTTGGACAGTGATGTAGTTACAAGCCCTTCTGGTGTTTAGGGCTTTTTGGCCCCTCCAATAATGTAGAAACTTGTTGAATGATCGTGGTTTTTACTACATTGATTTTTATTGACTCTGAATATTATGATCATGTTTTTAATTTGTTTTTTAGTCTTGTATTGATGATAAAAAAGCATGAGCTAATAATCTTACTATAATAAAGGGAGGCTTGTGGGACTATGGCCTGTTTATATTTTTTTATCCCGTTAGTAAAATAAGTTGGACTACTTTGAATAAATAATTGTTTCTACTTTTAGCACAAGGCCAGCAAATACCCAGTGTATTACTGGTACTTTATTTATCGACCCTGTAAGGATGAAAGGCAGAGTTAACCTCGGCGGGATTTGAACTCAGATCATAAAGGGCGGTAACTCTATGCTTCGAATA